>CM023100.1:14572738-15223375 GCA_013103745.1 Gardenia jasminoides | reverse complement strand
CCAGCATTTTCCAAGCCTCACCCAAACTTCCCTCCCACCAGCACTTTACCCAAAAAATTTCTCCCCGCTTTCGCTAAATCCAAGAAGCTCTTCCTCCTTTCCTTACATCTTCTTGCCTTTTCTTGGTCAATCAACCTTTTCACCAAGAAGAAATCTTGGTCAACACTGCTGGAAACAAGCATTAAAAAAATTGAAGAACTGCTAGTCATCCCTCCATCCCATTTTAGGCAAGCAAGAGGTAAATCCTAATCTCTTTGTGAACTTCCTAGGTAGCTTGAAACTCTCTCCTTAGTTTATTTTGTGTCTTGTAGCTGGAAAACAGAATTGATTCAACCCCAAGCAGCCATTGTTCATCCATTTTGATTAGCAAAACGGGGTTATAGCATCTTGTACAAGTTTCTTCCCAGCCTAGTTGTTCCATTCTTAGCATGTTTCTTTCCTTGTAGCTGGAAATCGGACTTCATCAGCTCCAACACACCACTTGTGCATTTGACCTTGAGACCGTGGAGGTAGGAATCCATTTTACACCCCTTTAACATAAAGAAGCTGTTTTACCTTCTAAAGGTATCATTTTACTCCCCTAAAACTGCCATGCATGCACTAATGGACTTGAAATTTTATTTGCATGCACATACCTTGTTATATTGCTGGAAATTGGTGGACTGATAAGGAACATCATTCTTGATGTCCCTAAGCTGACCAAGCTTGAAATCATAGATTTGTTCTACTTACCCATGCATGATGATTGAATAATGATTGACCTTTTCTTGTGCTTGTTGTGATTCAACAACTTTGATTACTTTTGTTTTGGATGGATGTGAGCTTTGCCTCACCATCCCAAACCCTTTTGTTATTAACATGCTGAAATCGACTTGCATGCATCACATTCCACTTGGTTGATGAGACTTTAATTAAACGCTTGTATGGTAAAGTGTAACAAAAACCAAGCTTGAGTTGTTTATTTGCTTGTTGGAAAGTTAAAATTATTTTTTTCTTGCATGAGACCTGGGTCTCGGTCCGATTTAAAGGCTGAAAATACAATGACTTGAGAGTTGGGTTTTGAATGAAACGAATTACAACAAAAAGGAAGAATCAGGTTTGATAGTTTTCAGCTTGAAACAAATTTCGCCCAGTTACACGTATTGTTTCATTTCAACTGTGGCATGATTTTGGATTGCTAGATGGAGGTGTCGCGTGCTAAGAGTCCCGCTTAGCATTCTAGAAATCAAACCGAGCCTTTAACCATGCGGCTACATGACTGAAATTTCACAAAAGTTACCAAAACCACATTTTTCTAAGAAATCAGTGGGCAAAACCACACTGAAATGAAATGCTCATATCTCGCTGTTTATAACTCCAAATCACGAGCCGTCAGTGGCATCCGATACTAGACCCAAAGAGCTTCGTTTCAGTACCTTATACACCCCGTAACTCATTTTCTACACATCGTGGCGAACCAACAAACATCGCTGAAAATCAAACTTGCGAACCAGTAGTTTCGAAAATGAATGTCCAAAATTGAGTATTTTCCAAATTGACTTGGCCGTTGCTATTTTATAAGGAAATAAACAATTATGAATCTAGTTTTCAACGATTTTGAAATTATACAACTTGCAAAAGAAAAACTTCCGATTCAATTTTGAAAGAAACCGTGTAAATTGTTTTTTTTCACACAACGTACCTTATGAAACTTCATTTGCTACATTTGGTCATTTGACAAAACCCTAAATTTACAAACTCAAATTCCGACCTATAAAACTTGTTTTAGAATCCGTGGAGGTATTGTACTTTAACAAGACCAAAATGGGTAAAAACGGAATCAAATTATTTCAAACCAAATTCAAGTCATGAAAACTCATTTTTTTTTGTACTATAACAAATGAAATTAGACACCGCTAGTCAATTTTCTAACTAGGGCAAGTTTTCCTCTATTTCTCCAACGTAATACTCTACGTTATCAAAATCCTTTAAAAAAAAAAATCAATCAAAATCAAATATTAAAATTTTTTTTCAAACCCTAATTTTTGTCAATTTTCAAAACTCACGCATTTTGACCAAGACCTATATTCTCGAAATTTGAACCACCTTTTACTACCATATCGACTCATTAGTAAACTTAGATACGTTCTTGTTTTCATAAAAGAAGTGATTGGTCAAAATTGATTTTAATAATTAATACGATAATTATGTACCTCAGGAACCGGCGGTAATATAAACGAGGGCTTTGAGACCGAGGATTTCGACTCATCTACTCAACCTTGACCATCTAAGGTGAGGGTTCCTATTTGTTGCTACTTCATCCTTGTTGCTAGGTATTACTTGTTATTGTATGATTGGTTTATAAATGTGATTTATCATTGAATGATTGAAACTAGGGTTTTATGTAAAATGAGTTTATTTCTTAATTTGACTCAACGTGCTTAGGTGGTTTGGTATGTTTTGTTTTAAAACAATAAAACTTGTTTTCTTTTCGAGGCTTGAGGTGAAGAGGCTGGCCTTCAAGGCCCCTCGCCCCTAAAGGCTGGTGCACTCTCCTAAGGGGGCTCGAGGTTGAAATTGATTGTCAGTTGTCCCTCGCCGCTAAAATAATAAACTAAACCACACTGCTTGTGCATGTCAACTGCATGACCTATTGGCGTAGGGATCCCAAAACCCAGAGGCGAATGTGACCTATTCCGAGCCGGCAGTAGGGCTTGGTCGGGTACGTCGACGGACCCTGGGTCTTGTTCAAAGGTTACCTCGAGTGTACACCGCCTCCTGCTTGTTTAGTTCGGATCTGAAGTTGGGTGAAAAGGGATGGAGAAAGAAATAAAATGACCAGAGTTCTGCAGACTCTGTTTTCCTTCCTGAGAATGTTATTGCGATTGTTATTTAATGCTCAAGTTCGATTAAATGGCTCAATGAGCATCTTGATTATTCATTTTACAACCTGTTATGTGGAAAACATATAATATACTATCTCCAATTTTCCTTAATTGGATGTTACTCAGATTTGAAACTAGTCCATGGACTTAAATGTTTACAAAGCTTGTTGTACTTATGTACTTAATTTCTATGTGTTTTGGGACTCCCACTGGGTTTAGAAACTCACCCCATATATTTCCCGTCCCAGGATTTCCGTGTATTGAAGAAAGTAATCGGAGTACAAGTAGTTGAATCGTTGAATGTTGGGTGTATTTGAATCTATTATAATGTCAAGATAGTGTATAAGAATTGTCTTTGAATTATTGTGTAAGGTTGAGAGTTGAACTCAAAATGGATGTTGGTTAGTAAGTTATGTCGATCTATTTGAAGAATATATATATTGGTTTGAAAAACCCTAGTCGGTAATTGCTTGAGTCCAACTGGCGAGTCATGGGTTCGCCTTTGGAAACGTAATACACACCCTCATTCCGTGAGTTTACATGTTTGTCTGCAGCTGGAATTAATGAAGAAAAAAAAACATGAGAAGATACTAGAAGTTAGAATATGGAAAAGACAAAATCGAACTTGAAGATTGAGAACTTGAAAACTAAAAGCACTACTCTATCTAGCACTTAACTACTCTTGCATAGAAAAATCCAAGAAAGGGTCACCAATGCAAACCTGAAACCATATTGTTTTACTCATTTTGTCGAGTCATGAATAAAAAAATCAAACACATACTATATCTAGGTCATATCTAAGCGTAAACACTAGTGGGATTTCTTTGTATGCAGTATGCGAGAATATCTTGAATACCTCTTGAGTTTCTTTATGTACATATATTAAGTGGACCACTAAGTATAAGGTCCCCTACTTAGTTGTACATTTCTCATTAGCCGATGGAAATTCTGCCTAGTATTACACTTAATTGCATATTTTACATGGTTGGATTTACAGAAATTTGAAACTATGTTTGATGCTACAACTCCAAGCAATCCAAGCCATGTGGAGTTGGAACAAGAAGGGTCATCTGGAACTCTACCTCCTAGTCCTACCACGAGCTTTGAACAACAGGTGCGCTAAGAAACGAGGAGAGTACAAGAAGAGATCCGAGCTTGGGAGCATTTTGATATAAAGCATGTCAAAGGAGTTCGTCATGCGGTATGCAAGTATTGTGAGAAGATCATACCTGCGGATTCAAGAAGTAATGGAACTACTCCTCTTAACACTCATGTATCTAAATGTCATCTAAATCCTCAAAATAAGTCAGTGGGTCGCTACTTTGTTAGTGGGTGAATCTGAAACTTGCCAGGTTAAAGGGTCACTTATTAGTTGGAAATTTGATGCTATTAGAAAAGCATAGCTTACATGCTAATTGTGGATGAATTGCCCTTTAAACATGTAGAGGGAAGAGGCTTTCAACATATGATGCGGACTACTTATCCATCTTTTAGAATTCCTTCTAGGTGGACTATTTCTAGAGATTGTTATCAGCTGTACTTAGATGAAAAATCAAGCTGAAACATGTCCTAAAAACAACAATAGTAGAATTTGTCTAACTACTGATTCTTGGACATCTATTCAAAGGATAAACTATATGTGCCTCCTTTGCTCATTTCATTGATAATGGTTGGAAACCAACAAAAGAATCCTGAATTTTTGCCCTATTACTAGCCACAAGGAAATTGAAATTGGAAAGGCTATAGAGAAGTGTCTACTAGAGTAGGGAATTGATGATGTCCTAACTGTTACAGTTGATAATGCAAGTCCCAATGATACAGCTGTCCAGTATTTAAGGGGAAAACTTCAAAATTGGGGAAAAGCTGTGTTAGATTGGAAATGGACTCATGTGATATGTGTGGCTCATATAGTAAATCTAATTGTTACCGATGGCATAAAAAAGCTTGGAAATTGAATTGATTGTGTCGTGGCAGGTTAGATATGTTAGACGATCACCTTGAGACTAAAGAAATTCAAGGAATGTGCTGAAATTGAGAAAATTGAATATAAAAAATTGCTTTGCTTGGATGTTTGCACTAGATGGAATTCTACATATCTAATGCTAGATACAGCTCAAAGATATAAGAGAGCTTTTGAGAGGTTTGAGGAGCAGGATCCGTATATGCTTCAAGAGTTAGAATTTTTGCAAAATCTGATTGGACAAAAGTTAGATTCTTGGTCCTATTTTTGAAAAATTTTTATCAGCTGACTTTGAAGGTTTCTGGTTCCAAATATGTGACTTCCAATAATTTCTTTACTGATATTAGTCACATTCTTGGCATTTTAAATGAAATGATAATAAATGATAATGACGAGTTGAGTTCCATGGCAAGAACAATGAAGGAGAAATATGACAAGTATTGGGGAAGGATTGAAAAGATGAACATGCTGATTTGTATTTCCTCAATTCTTGATCCTCGAACTAAACTTGAATATCTTGAATTTGTTCTTTGCCAAATGTATGGTGAAATTGATGGTACAAGACTAGGTGGCCTTGCAAAAGATGCAATTTTTGAACTATTTAATGAATACAAGAGGCTCAACACCCTGTCTCACATTCGCCTCTCATGCTTCTTGATTTCTTGTGATTCTCAAAAGGGTAAACTGCATTTGATGGGGATGCCTCTAAAACAGTCGGTAGGTATAAGTTGGAATTTAAGAAGAGAAAAATGGAACTTGGGGCAGGGGATGCAAAATCTGAATTAGACAAATACTTGAATGAGGATTGTGAAGAAGATGATGATAGATTTGATATTTTATTGTGTGTGGAAGGCCAGACCTTAGATTTCCTATTCTCTCAAAGTGGCTCGTGATGTGTTAGGTCCCAATTTCTACCGTTGCCTCTGAATCGCTTTTTTAGTACCGGAGGCCGTGTTCTTGATACATTTAGGAGTTCTTTGACTCCCTCAATTGTGCAATGTTTAATTTGTGCTCAAGATTAGCTTCGGTCTTCTATGATGGAATTGAACGTAGAAGAAAATCTAGAAGAACTTGAAGCCTTCGAATCTGGTAAACTATCAAATTTCTTATTACAAAATTTGAAGTATTTCTTTAATTCTAATAATTAGCATTATGATACTTCATGATTTTTTTTTGGTTCTTGTAGAGTTGCTGAAGGTGCGGGCTGAACCAACTATCATTGACCTTTGAGAGCTCAACCAAATTTGATGTATTTCTTTAGTTCTGGAATGCATTTGTTTGTGGTTTGTGGTTTCTAGACAATTTATATTTAATGCTGGATTATTGTAATTTCATTGATTTCATATGTTGTGGTTTGTAAGTGGATGATCCAACTTGTTATGGTTTGTAATTTCAAAATTCAGTAGACTAGATTTTTCTTCAAAATTGAATCGGCTCTTGTTTCATGTGGAATAGTTTATTTTGATTCTAGACTTGCAGTTGGGATTTGTAAGCCAAGTTCTGGTTTGAGAGTCTTGTTGTAAATTAAATCCTTAGGTCTCTGGATGATGTCCTTTAATCCTTTGTTTCAATGGCTGTAACTGTAATGATTTTCATTGGAGTTCAACTCAAAATTCCAGAGGAAGCAGCATGTGAGAACAATGTAAAGTAGCCGGCAGCATGTAGAAGCTAGCCTTCTGCAGTTCTGCCTTGTACCCTTTTTCCAGCTGGGAGGTTTCCCTGCCTTCCCCTTGCTTCTATCTCCTTTTGTAGCTATTTATTTCAAGTCTAAAGCTTGATTTATGAATTTGGTTCAGACTTCAGACAAAAAGAAAATGGTTCGGACAAAAAAAAAAGATTTATGAATTCGGTTAAATAGGTAAAATACCGATTCCGAATTGATTTCGAATTGAATTCGAAATCGAAAAATCGGTAATTCGAATTCGAATTCGGTCGGTATTTTTTAGGATCGATTACCGAAAATTACCGATTTCATCCTACCGAATACAGATTTCGAATTCGATTCTCACCCCTAGTGAAGTGGGAAGATTTTCCTCATCATCATTGACCTTTTTGAATAGGTCATATAGTATTTCTTCAACCTTATCATATAGGTTGATCGTATTTTTACCTTTCTCAGAATGAGATAATAGAAGTTCAGAGACTTCTTTATTTAAGCCTTCATAATTTACAATATTCATGATATCATTGAATGACATCTGCAATTCTGCAATCTTCTCAGATAATTCTGAGATTTTATTTAAGAGCAAATCTTGCTTATTCATCGGGCTTTCCATCTCTTGTAAGAAAATCTGCAAGAGCATTGTCGTTAGATTTAATAGTTTCTCTATCGAACACAAATTCAAATAAGGCCATTTGCCATCTCATTAATCTTTTGTTTTGGGGTAATGGTTTAATATCATTTTTAATAAAAGCTCTTACCTGCATATTGTCAGTTTTTAATATAAACCATTTTGGAAGTAAGAAATAATAAAACTTGTTGCATCCTTTGACTACCGCAAGTAATTCCTTTTCATTTATATGATATTTTTTCTCAGTTTTGGTGAATGTTCCAGATGCATATCTACAAATTTGCTTATTTACAGTTTTTAACACTGCACTCCATCCTTCTTCTGAGGCATCAGTCTCTAATATTAAATCATCCTCATCAGACGGTAGTACTAAAAATGGCAAATTTTTACATTCTTCTTTAATTTTTCTTATTATGGATATATGATTTTCTGAAAATTCATATTTAACGTTTTTCTTTAGCAATTTCTGTAATTCTTTTCTTTTTTTTGCCAAATTATATATAAAATCTGATGCATAATTTAATATTCCCAAAAATCTTTGTAATTGTTTTTTATCTTCTAATTTATCTGGAAACTTTCGTATTTTTTCTAATATATGTGGCTACAATTTTATACCTTTACTATTTATTTCTAATCCTAAAAATTCAATTTCTTCTGATCCAATTCTTGATTTTTTCTCTGATAAGCCTATTCCATGTTTTAAACATAAGTCTGCAAATATATTTAAATGTTCCATATGTTCCTGGATTGAATCAGATGCTATAAGGATATCATCTATATAAACATATATGAATGAATAATCTTTGAAGATTTTATCCATTTTTCTTTGAAATATTTGTGGTGCATTTTTTAATCCAAAGGGTATTACTAGCCATTCATAATGTCCCTGAGGTGTACTAAATGCTGTGTACTTAATACTATTAGGATGCATTTTTATTTGCCAATATCCACTTTTACAATCAAATTTTGAGTATATTTTCTTTCCCTTGCTCATATTTATCAGAGTTTCTTTATGTGGTAGGAAATATCCGTCAAAATGGTTTCACTATTCAATTTTTTATAATTAACTACCATTCTTGGTTTATTTCTAACTATTTCAGCATGATTTCTAACCATGAATGCAGGAGAGGAATGAGGAGAATAATTTTCTCTTACTAATTTAATTTCTAACAATTCTTTAATTTGTTTTTTAAACTCTTCTTTATCTATTGTGTTATATCTCATTGGCCTAACCCTTATTTCTTTATTCTCATCTTTGAGTTTTATTTCAGTAAACTCATTATTTTTATCCCAAAATTTTAATGGGTTTTCTGTATAGTTTTTTTGTAATTTTAATTTAATTTCTTCAAATATATTGGTAATATTTTTTATTTGAATAGCCTCTGTAAGGCCCAAAGACAACCTAAGAGGGGGGTGAATTAGGTTTATTAAGAACTAATCAAATAATGCCCCTTTTTCAAATTTTAATCACAACTTCTCACACAAACTATATGTCAAGCAAATAGACAATCAAGACTGAGATGTATAGATGATATTTCAATCAAAGAGTTTGAAAAGAAGATTGAAAAGAAACAGATTTAGAAAGCAAACCAAACTTCTTTAAAGCTCCACTTGAACTTGAAGAAAATTCCTCAAATAAAGCTTCTTCAATTTGATGAGATTCGATCAACCATGTGTTCAATAGAAGGATCACTTTCTCCTTGCCCCAATCTCCGCTTAGTCAAGTTAGGAAGTTTTACACTCTTTACAGAAAACCCTCACAAAGCTACACAATTGATCAACTCACTCACAATTGAAAAGCTTGTCAATGTACTTACACTTCAAGACTAACAATTCTTACTCAAAAAGAGTATTTTCTAGCTAAAATCACTCTTAAGAACTTGTTATCCAAGTGTACAATTGTCTTTTTGATTTTCAGACAAGGCATGTATTTATAGGAGACCAAAAAGTGCCTTGGAATTGAGGTCAACGGATAGAAAAAGCTGAAGAGTCAACTAGCCGTTGGAGCTATCGGACGTTCAACACCCTGTCTATCGGATGTCCGATACTTCCAGTTGAGCGTCTGATAGAGAAGTTTCGAGTTTTATCGGACGTCTGATACAAGGTATCGTCCGTCCGACAGTCAACAGTTCTGAAAACTTCTTTTGATAGGTTTCTTCAGAAAGATTCCTTGCCTTGATGACCTGTGCTGTCAATGATCTCAATGGAAACTGTTAGACCAATTTCTTCAATTGTTTTGTAATTGTCAAAATTCGGGATCACGATTAACATTCTCCCCCTTTTTGATGATGACAAAACAATTGAACGTGATTTGAAAATATTGAATTGAAAAGCTCAAAAAAGCTCAAAAGCTCCCCCTTACTCGAATGCCTATCCAAATTTAGATGAATAAAAAAGCTCCCCCTTACTCGATTACTACGACTTTTTTGATTAAAATACAACATGTCAAAATTCGAGTTCAAATCACAGTTTTTCTCCCCCTTTTTGTCATCACATATGAACTCTTCAACACAAAATGTGCTAAACAAACAATGAAATCTTCAATACCAAATGTGCTTGTAACAATATACCATTTGCAACTTGCCAGATCAAAAGAAACAAGAACAACAACAACGAGATTGAATTCCATTATTTCAATCGAATCCACTGATATAATGCAGATTCAATCGAACAACATTCAACAGCGTAATCACATTTGAATCCAGGATAGCAGTCAGCATCACATTCCAAAGCCATTCAATGGCATCTACCATCACAGACCAAATCCAATCAAGCATAATTAAACAAAATACATTACCAAGATATCACAACCTCAGCACATACTATGAAAGGAAGTCAAATTCATTATCATTAACTACAAATAAAGTCAACAAAAGTACTGAAGTACTGATTCTCCAAGGGAATTACAAAAGACTAAAAGAAAGCAGTGAAATAGTTTAATACACTTCCATCATTAGCAAAAGAGAACAAAAAGAAATTTGTGCATTCTAATGGTGAAGTGCAGATGCATCTTAGAGTGCCTAAAGTGTAAATGTGCATCTTGTTCCAGGTCGTCTTCTGATAAGCTAGTAGGCTGAATCATCCTTTTCTTCAGTCTCTTCACCATCTTTCTCTTCCTCTTCCCCTTCCATAGCAACTGGTTCTTTTCCTTTTTCAGATGATGAGGGATCACGCTGTGGGGTTGGTGATTCAATCGCCTCTTGGGCCTCCAATGTAGGATCAGTTCGTGGCTCTTTGGCTTGAGAAGGATTTTCATCCAAGGGAGGAGGAAATAACATATTTCTTTTGTCAAGAAAATCAGATTTTTGGTCGGATGTCATGGTTAACATAAAACCATGTTCGAGGAGAAGAACATGACTCTTGAGCTCACTCAGCAGTTCCATGACTTCAGATTGAGGAGAAATTCTAGATACTGACTTCCTAGGATGAATAGATGGACTTGGAGTGAACCTAAGAGTTCTGGTGATACTAGGAGACACAGGAGTATCATGTGTTTTTTTAGAACGTGACTCAGATGCAGCATCCTTGGTGCACCAAGCACCATCAAAGAATTTCAAATTCTTTCTTTCAAAATATGATTTTGGAAAGACAGAAGTGATTGAGTCCTTAGGACAAACACCACTTATAGGAACTTTAAAATGTTGGAAAATGGGGTTTAAAAACTTGCCATAGGATAGTTTTCTTCTTGTATCAGTACATAGTTTCATCAGAAATTTGCACATGACAAAGCCGAAATCAATCCTAATTTTCTCAACAAAACAATAAAACAGATACAACTCCATTTTATTTGCATCCGTACGGTGACTATTGTGAGGACCTGGAAATTTATTTTATTTGACCTACTTATTTAATAGTTTTGTTTAAATTTTCACATCGACTTTCACACAAAATAATGTTACTTATAGTCATTATTGTTTACCGAGGTGTTTATATGATTTATTTTACTTCTCAAAGTGTTTTGTTTTAACTATTTTGTTTTACATGTCTAAAAACCCTAATTTGACATTTAGACCCTAGTTTGCTTCGAAAACCCTAATTTTCGATAAAACCCTCATTTGAATGTGGAAAACCCTAGTTTGATTTCTTAAAACCCTAGTTTTGAAAATGAATTTAAGTTTTATGTCCAACTACGAGGTTGTTATCTCTTTGATTTTATGTGTGATAAGGCATGATTAAGAGGAGGGATTACAATTCTTAGGTGATTAGTAGTCTAAGTAGGTGTACTTAAGTTTTGATAGACTAGGTTAATTTATGTACTTATGGAGTAATTTGATAGGAAAGAAAAATCACTTGGGCAAGGGAGCAATTTACCTAAGTTGGTAGGTTAATTAGCATGCTAATTTTGACCACAACTTTGACCAACCTAAGTCTAAACCATAAATATCTAAGTAGTCTTATCCCTTGGCCATTTTCAACACAAGGGAGCTGGCCAAGCAAGGGAAAAGGAAGAGGGGAAAAACCGTGGGAAAAGAAGGAAAAGAAGAGAGAAAAAAAGAGAGGAAAAAGAAAGGAAACTAGAGGAAAGCTTGGGATTTTGTCAATTTCAGCCATCAAACCTTCATTTGGGAGTGGGAAGCACTTGATTGTGAAGTTCAATCTTGGATTCAAGAGGTGATTTACACTTTGTAAGTTGAACTTTTATTGAGGTTGCTGAAATTTATCTAAGTTGATGAAGTTGTTGGATTTTGTTGTTGTTTTGACTTGATTGAGGATCAGGTTTAGCTTCTTAGATGAATATATGGGTTAGATTGTTGAATTTTCTTGTGTAAAGCTGCAGCCAAGAATAAATCATTAGGGTTGAATTTTTGTCCATTTTTCTGTCCGAATTTGCTTGCTATTTTCGAAAATGATCGGGACAGAATTAGCCATAGCACAAAGCATGAAAGTTGTATAGAGTTGAGTGAGGATTCTACCTGTAAATTTTCAGGTGAATCGGAGAACTGTAGCATGTGAAATGACTAAAATGCCCCTGATGCCCTGTTTCTGTCCGAACCGTTATTTTGCTGCTGTAATGGGCCATTTTGACCAGGAAGATGACTGTTTTTGTTTCTGAGGTCTTCTTAAGTATGGTAGCCTTATGTGTTAGCTTTCTAATGGCTTTGGAATCGCTTGATTTGGAGCTGTAAGTGTCGAGTTATGGCCATTTGAAGCCGTCCTGCTTAAATCTCTGCGATAGGGTAGAAAGCCATTGTTTTGATTATTTTCGACCTAGTTCGGGATATAATTAGATTTCAACTTCTTCATGGAAATTGTAGAGGGTAATGTAGAACGTGTAAGGGTTGCATTTGCTTGGTTGTTATTGCATTTGAGTCAATGAGTTGGCATGTGTGTGATTTAGTTGATTGTAATGTGGTTTGGGAGCAAAACCAGAAAACAGGGTTGGTGGATCAGCAACTTTGTCTTCATTTTTCGTGTTGATCCTTTGTGGTTTGGTTTTTGGCCAAAACATGAAATTTATAGTCCTTCATTCTAGCTTTCCAACGCCTCTAGAATTTCTTGATTTGGAGTTGTGAGCACCAAGTTATGACCATTCGAATATAGCCTGTCGGAAATTCTGACGGGAAAATTTCTGAAACTATTTTTGAACTTTTGACCTAGAAACAGAGAATTTTGGGCAGAAATTGTCTTCGCGAAAGTTGTATCTTGTTCTCTTAGCTTCGAAACGAAACCTCGTGCGCTCTAATCCGATATTGGTAGCACGAGTTATGAGCATTGGCGTACATGGTGTCAAAACTGTCTTCTTCACCTTTGGTGTGTGTTTTCGCTTATTTGCTTTCATCCTGTTCAGTCTAACGCCCATGCTTATGCACCTTCTTACTTTGTTGAGCATTTATGAGCATTTTTGAGAGTTTAATTCATTGAGTATTTTCTTGTCACGTCATTTCACATTTGAAAATGACTTTGCCAAACCTTTAGTTTGAAATCAAAAGTAATTTGTTTGCACTTTCACCGCCTCGTGTGCTTCGTGGACGGTAAAGATCGCTTAACTGCCTACATTGTCTTGCTTGCGCTCAACTATTGGTGAGTGTTCAAGTGCTTGTTGTTTTCATGCTTGGATGTCAGATTTGATGAAATTCATTTGAAAGCATGCTTGTTTGACTTGGTGAGCATGTACTTTATCACGCTCACCCTTGCTTGAATTTGCTTAAGTTGAAGTCGCAAGTGCTTTGTACTTGTTCTTGTTCTTGGCTTTGATAAGACCAAACGGTTGCATGTACCACACTCGAGTGAGTGGAGGTGCCTCCTCCCGCTTTGGTCGGGTTCTAGTTAAGTCGATTGAGCGTAGTCTCGTCGACTCATTTACCAAGCGGTAGTATGTACCACGCTACCGGGCGGAGGTGCTGCTCATCCCAACTTGGTTTGATGTTATGTTAATTACTGCGGTAGTATGTACCACGCTTCTATGGAGCGGAGGTGCCACTTATCCCGACTTGGTTTGATGTTAATATTATTTTGACGAAAGGGCCCGCAGTGGGGTAAGTAGACGGGTGAGAGTAAAGTGATTTCTACTCGGTGAGATAGTGGTTGACGGAGTGTCAACATGCCTATTGAAAATACGGCTTGGGACCGTCGGGACGTGGAAAATCGCAGAAAGATGGAACGATTAATCAGATCCTTTATAGTGATTACTTTATAATATCTTGTATGATTCCCAAGTTTTCTACTGCTATTATTTGTTCAAAATTGTTATCGCTTTAACTTGCTTGTGCATGCATTCTTGACCTCACTGGGCTTTGCTCACCCTATAAGCTTTGTTTTTCTTAACGTGGGAAGTATGAGAATCGAGGAACCTAGTACCCGTGTGATTACCTCTTAGTAATTTTGTAGGATTTCCTCTTTTGTATAAGATTGAACTATTTGGATGATTTTGACGGTTTATGGTATTTTGGGGCTGTCACACAATGTCTCCTTGATGAGATGTTGGGGGTCTGTATTTTGCGTGAATTTGTCAGCGATTTTAAGTACCTTTTGTCAATGGTTTCATAAATGAATGTTTGAATCCTGACGAGAGCTGGGCAGGCGGTCCGCTTACCCTCTGGTTCGCCTTAGGGGAAGTGGGGCTGTCACAACTATCAGTTGGAACAAGCAGATTTGAAATAATTGAAAAAGTGATCAGATTTTTTGGATTCAAATCTTCCAACTTAGCATCCATAGGGATTTGAAAAAGGGATTGAAAGTATGTCATTAACTTTTCAGTATTGAAATGGTTTATGATAGTTCGATTTTCCTCATAAAAAAAAAATTTGCAATCTTGCTTTTGCAACCAAACTCAATGGTAGTTTTCAAGATTTCATTAACCACATCAGAGTCAAATACTAAATCAACACCATTGACACGAGATTTCAGTTCATCACGAGAATCACCCTTCCTAAGGTTAGAAAAGAACTGATACATCATATCAGGATAATAGATGTTTGGCATAACTATGATGTGAGACCATTTTTGGAATGCAAATAGCCTAAGGACTGACTCTAGATCGATTTTCTTGAATTCAGACGGGTCAATAGATCTTTGAATAATGAAGCCTTTTTGAGAGAATAGAGAAAATCTAGATTCAACTTCAGAATCAATAAACTTGGGCAGAGGAATGGGTTCTGTGATAACCTGAGGATTGGCTTGAGTAGGATGAGCTTGTTGGGCAGTTGTAGAGCCACGTTTGGTCCTTAATGAGGCCCGTTTAGCCTTAGCAGCAGGAGTATCTTCATCTCTCAGTGTCCTCTTGCGTCCGACAGATGATGAAGCTCCACGAGTGCGCACCATTCTTGCTTGTGTGCATGATATGAGTGATGATAAGGTGTCTATGTGAGATGCAGAGAGATGAACTAGCAAGCTAAGTGATAATGTATCGGTTTTGCAATCCAGAAATAGGAGAAAAGAGAGCCTAGGTTTTTGGATGGGATTTGGGAGTGAAAAGAAGAGTGTTTTATAGGGAGGAAGATTGATGAAATTTTGACCGCAATAGATGAGTGATGAAGTCTGAAATTTCAATTTTTGAGAAATGGTGAAAATTTAGCTTGGAATTTGGAGTTTTGAATTTGGGTAGTTGGGGAAGGTGTATCCGAATTTATTGTGTTTGACTGATGGAAATGAAATGAAGTGACCTGATGCAGTGTGACTGTTCGAGTGTCAGACGTCCGAATGTCGTGAGGCGTCCGATATATCCGTCCGATAGCATTTTCTGGAAAAAGACCAAAAACACTGTCGGACGTCCGATAAGTTTCGACCAGAAAAGCTTAAGGTTCCTTTTCTAAGATGCCCAATTTCGAACGAAGATATACAAATTATTCTAAGGGCAGTGCTTTTGTGAAAATGTCAGCAATTTGGTCATTTGAACAAACATAATTTACACAAATTTCACCTTTTTGAACAAGATCACGAATGAATGATGCTTAATGTCTATGTGTTTTGTCTTAGAATGTTGAATGGGATTTTTTGTCAAATTTATTGCACTAGTATTATCACAAAATATAGGCATATTATCATATGTCAAACCAAAATCATTCAAGGTATGTTTCATCCATAGCAATTGAGCACAACATGCACTAGTGGCAACATATTCCGCTTCGGTTGTTGACAAGGAAATAGCATTTTGTTTTTTACTAAACCAAGAGACTAAGCAATTTCCAAGAAAATGACAAAAACCACTAGTACTTTTTCTATCAATCCTACAACCACCAAAATCAGCATCCGTATATCCACATAAGGCAAATTCATGACATTTAGAGTACCAAAGACCAAAATTCATAGTTCCTTTTAGATAATGAAATTTTTTTTAACGGCATTCAAATGAGATTCTTTTGGACAAGATTGAAAATGAGCACATAAGCATACAGCAAACATGATATCCGGTCTACTTGCGGTTAAATAAAGAAGGCTTCCGATCATACCTCTATACTTTTTCTCATCTATATTAGTACCTTCTTCATCCTTTCAAGCTTGGTAGACGTACACATCGGTGTTCCTACTTGCTTTGAATCTTCCATGCCGAACCTTTTGAGAAGTTCTTTGGTGTATTTAATTTGATTGATGAAGGTTCCTTCACTTGTTTGAAGTACTTGGAGTCCGAGAAAGAAGTTCAATTCTCCCATTAAACTTATCTCAAACTCATTTTGCATAATGGTGGAAAAATCCTTGCACAAACACTCATTAGTAGCACCAAATATAATATCATCAACAATCACAAAACAATATCTCTTACCTCCTAGGCGAGCAATAGGTGTAGGACCAAATAAATCAAGATGTAAGAGTTCCAATGGCTTAGATGTTGAAACATTTCTTTTAGGTTTAAACGATGTTTTGGTTTGTTTGCCAAATTGACATGCATCACAAATCTTATCCTTTTCAAACTTGACTTTAGGTAATCCTCTAACAAGTTCCTTTTGGAAATTTCATTTATCACATCCATGTTAAAATGACAAAGTCTTCTATGCCACAACCAAGGGTCTTCATTTGAAATCTTAAGGCATTTAAAACTAGAAGAGTCAATTTTCTCAAGAACTACAACATAGATATCATTGAACCTTTTTCCTTTAAGAATGATATTGAATTTTGAGTCAAGAACCAAACATTCATATTTTTTGAATAAAACAAACAAATCTTTATTACATAATTGACTAACACTAAGCAAATTATATCCCAAATTATCTACTAAGAGAACATTATGCACAAATGTTTCACCATTCTTACCAACATCACCTACTCCAATTGTTTTGGCTTTCATGTCATCACCAAAAGTTACTTTTTCACTTGACTTTGATTTGAACTTGATGAATTGTGATGGATCACCGGTCATGTGCCTTGAGCATCCACTATCAATGAACCACTTTGATTCTTTCATAGCTTTTTCAATTTTCACCTATATAAGAGATAGAAAGTTTGGTACCCTTTTTAATTTTTGGGTCCTTGATGGTTAGAATCATGTTTGACTAATCACATGCATTTCATTCCTTTTCTCATATTTCTTCTTACATAGCAATCATGCTTTAAATGTCCTACTTGACAACAAAAATCACACATAAAAGTGGGGTCATTTGCATGAATTGGTTTAATGAACCTAACTCCACTTTTTCTATAAATTGTAAATTCATTTGCACTAAAGGTAAGTTTTCTTTCATAGGGATTAATGCGAGACTTAAACATATTTCTTGTAGAGAAATTTTGTTTCTTGTTTTGTAGGATCATGTCTAGATCATCCATTCTTCTTTTCAAGTCATTTTGTCTTTCCTTAAACATTTCACAAAAGACTTGTTTTTTTATCAAATTCATGTTGCAATTCCATTTCAGCTCTTACTAGGCAATCATTATCATATTTTAATTTTTTGTCATCTTGGAACAAGTTTGCATTGTCTTGCAAAAGAAAAGTAATTTTCTGTTTTAGTTCTTTGTTTCTAGCATAAGACTCTTTTAGGCTTTCATGCAATTTTGCAACAAATGACTCTAGATCATCATCATCATCATCGTCACTTTCACATTGAGAATGAGAAGTTACCTTATTGTCACCAATTGCCATAAAGGCAATTTGAGCCGATTCCTCTTCTTCTTCAATTTCTCCTTCCGAGTTGCAATCGTTTCAAGTGATTTGGAAGTTGTTGAACTTAGGTTTTCTTTCATTCTTTATTTCTTTCTTCTTCTTCGTTGGACAATCCACCGCATAATGACCAGACTGCCCACACTCGAAGCACTTGTCTCCTTGCTTCTTGTTTGCATCATATCTTGCTTTGTATTTTGTATTGAATTGATTGTTGTTTTGATTGCTTAGTCCTCCTTTTCTGAATCTTCTCTTGTTGAGTATCCTTTTGAAGCTTTTTGTGATGAGTGCAAGGTCACTATCATCACAATCACCATCTTCTTCATCTTGTGAAGCCAAGTCATCCTCATCTTGAGCAGTTTTTAAAGCAATGCTTCCTTTTGCTCTTGCTTCCTCTTCATCTTGTACCTTGCTTTTAAGCTTCAATTCATAAGATGTTAGAGAATTAATGAGAGACTCAATAGACATAGAATTCAAATCTTTGGCTTCCTTAATGGCAGTCACTTTGTTTTCCCACTCTTTAGGTAGAGCATTCAAAATTTTTCTATTCTTTTCACCAAGAGTGTATTCCTTTTCCAACACCTCTAAGTCCTTAATAAGATTATTGAATCGACAATACATCTTATCAATGTTTTCATGAGGTTCCATTTTGAATGATTCATATCTAGTGACTAGAATGGATTTCTTTTGTTCTCTCACATCCTTACTACCTTCATGAATCTCTCTTAATTTATCCCAAATTTCTTTGGCAGATTTACACCCTTTCACTCTAATGGATTCATTTGAATCTAGTGCACTATATAGAACATTCATGGCTTTTGCATTAGATGTGGGATTAGCCCTATCCTCACGATTCAACTCATCTCTTGCTTTTAATCTAGGAACATGAGTGATAGGATCATCAATAATAGCAGTGTAAGGACCTTCACTAATAATAAACCATAGATCAATGTCAATAGATTGCAAAAAAATAATCATACGTTCCTTCCAACTCACATAATTTGATCCAGTAAACATTGGTGGTTTAGTGATTGATTGACCTTCAAAAAACATGGCATTGTTGGTTGTCTTCTTTATTCTAAGTGGTTAAACTTGATCCTAGAGACCAATCTCTGATACCAATTGTAAGGCCCAAAGACAACCTAAGAGGGGGGGTGAATTAGGTTGATTAAGAACTAATCAAATAATGCCCTTTTTTCAAATTTTAAACACAACTTCTCACACAAATAATATGTCAAGCAAATAGACAATCAAGACTGAGATGTATAGATGATATTTCAATTAAAGAGTTCGAAAAGAAGATTGAAAAGAAACAGATTTAGAAAGCAAACCAAACTTCTTCAAAGCTCCACTTGAGCTTGAAGAAAATTCCTCAAATAAAGCTTCTTTAATTTGATGAGATTCGATCAACCTTGTGTACAATAGAAGGATCATTTCTTCCTTGCCCGAAGTCCCACTTAGTCAAGTTAGGAAGTTTTACACTCTTTACAGAAAACCCTCACAAAGCTACACAAATGATCAACTCACTCACAATTGAAAAACTTGTCAATGTACTCACACTTCAAGACTAACAATTCTTACTCAAAAAAGAGTATTTTTCTAGCTAAAATCACTCTTAAGAACTTGTTATCCAAGTGTACAATTGTCTTTTTGATTTTCAGACAAGGCATGTATTTATAGAAGACCAAAAAGTGCCTTGGAATTGGGGTCAACGGATAGAAGAAACTGAAGAGTCAACTAGCCGTTGGAGCTATTGGACGTCCGACACTCTGTTGTGCGTCCGATGCTAGCGTCCGATAGGCTGTTTCGATCTTTATCGGACGGCCGATGGATATTTCTACGTCCGATGGGCTTTGCGTTCGACAACGACCAGTGAGCTCAGAAAATCTTCATGAAAATGATCGGACGGCCGATACATGTTTTTGTGTCCGAAAGCGGCCAGAGAGTTCAAAAAACTTCTTGGATATCTTCAGACATCCGTTGTGGTTGTTGTGCGTCTGAAAGAAGTGTCTGATAGACCCCCTGTCTCTCGGACGTTCGATACTTCTAGTTGAGCATCCGATAGAGAAGTTTCGAATTTTATCAGACGTCCGATACAAGGTATCGTCCGTTCGACAGTCAACAGTTCTAAAAACTTCTTTTGATAGGTTTCTTCAATAAGATTCCTTGCCTTGATGACCTGTGCTGTCAATGATCTCAATGGAAAATGTTAGACCAATTTCTTCAATTGTTTTGTAATTGTCAAAATTCGGAATCACGATTAACAGCCTCTAATTGCAATGTTTGTTCTAATTTTAACATAGGTGTTCCTTTAATTTTTGGTTTTTCTTTATATCCTATATCACCACGTGGAGCTGTGCGAGGGATAAAGGTGATTGGTGTTTTTCTTGTATAAGCAGATTTAAGTCTGGATACTACAATCCAATGTGCACAAGGTGTTTTAAAATGTATTTGTGTGTTAACAGTATCAAATAATATTTTGGTAAATAATTGAAGAAAATTATTGCCTAATAAAACATCCAATCCTGTATCAAAGAAATAGAATGGTGGACATTTAATTAGAAATGATCCTATTAATATTTGGGGTTTATTTATTCTAGTTGTTAATGTAATTGGATTATTTGAAATGTCTAATCCAGTTTGCCTAGGTACTTCCTCATGATCTTGTTGGAGAAAACATGTAGATTTACATAAACATGTTTCCGATCCACTATCTATATATGCTACAAAATATTCAACTTTGTATTCTTTATAGGTAATTCCAATAGGTATATATATACTATATTTACTAGTCATTTTCTTTCAATGTATACCTTTCTGTCATTATATGTAATCATCATTCCTTGATGTTTTATTGAATAAGGTGATACCGTATCTAGGAAATTAGTTCCTAACATTATTTCCAATGTATCATTTGCTCCTTCCCTTTTGATTAAAAGTCGAATAGGAATTCTATATTTATTTAGTTCTATTTCTGCCTCTATAGCTTCATTTATTTCATGAATTTCTCCATTGAAATTGGTATATTGATATGACTCTTGTAATCTATAAATTGGTAGGTCTTTTATTAATCTATAGGAAATATAATTTCCACTGGCTCTTGTATCTATTAATGTAGTACAGTCTTCCATATCTTTTCCATTATAATATCTAGCTTTTATTTTATAATTGGAATTTCTTATATTATTATTTAAAAGTCGTTGACTACTCCCTACATTACTTTCAGTATAAGAGAGTCTTACTGGAATATTATTATGTTTATTTATCAATGGTTTTTGTCCTATGTCTAAGTCAAATTCTTCGTTTAATTCAATATTAGTAACTTCAGGAGGATATATTTTTCCTATTTCATTGAATAATTTTGGCATATCAATAAAATTATTATTTGTAAAATTTTCAGTATGGTGCGTATTAGATAGCGCATATGAAATCATATATGTGATAAAATAAGGTCTATTTCCATTAAAGAAAAAATATTTTCTTTTAAAATCTTGTATTAATGATAATGTTCTATCAAAATCTTTATCTTGTAAACTGTATGAAAGTTTTGGATAAATATTAAAATCAATTTTTGATATTTTAGATTTCCTCGTAAAACACCTAAAGTGGTTTCTTCTCAGTTTCTTATTCTGTTATCTACTATGGCCAAGTCGATAGGGGTATTTACCCCTTCTCTAAAGGTTGGTCTTATTATCATTTGTATTGATCCTATATGAATCCATCCAATGGTATCTCTTATTTTTTTTGGTATTTTTTGTAATTTATCATATATATCTCTTCTAAATATTAAAGGGATCATTACTTTATTTGTGGTTAAACTATTTTCTAAAGTTTTTTCCTTTAGGTTTATTTCGTAGAACATATGATGTTTTCTACTGTGAAACTTTAATTTTTCTAATGTTGGAAAATTAAATCCACTGTATGAATTTATAGAAAAATTACTTTTCTGCATTTTCATAAGTATATTTCAAGTTTTTGTTATGATTTCTCCTTCAGTCTTATATTTAATCATACATTCTCTAACTTTATTTATTTTAGCTTTTGCTGCCATCTCTGTACTTATATATTTTTGACATTCTAAACAATAGGTTATTCTTTCAGTATTCATGGTTTATCTAAATGTTCTGTCCTATAATGCTCAGTAAATTCTTTATTTAGTTTTGAATATTTATTTGTTAATAGATATTTTTCATTTTCAGCATTTCTTAATGCAAAATATCTTTCATTACAAGTATCTCTATGACAATTGTTTAAGGTAACATATGTCCATCTACTATTAAGCTATTCAATGCGTGACTCCAATCTCTGGAGCTGATATGCATATTCTTTAATAAGTGTTAGCATAGCATCGCATGTTAAGCAATTATCATCCATATCATGGGGAAGGGTAGTCCCAATCTACATCGTCAAAGTCATGTTCATAACCGTATCCGGGATAGTATGTAGGGGCATAGAAATTTTTTAATTCTTCAGTTTCATTTTCTTTATTCAAATACATACAAAAGTCATGATTTTGTCGACAATTAGAAATGAAATTATTTAAGTTACATGAAATATAATGGAAACGCTGAGATAATTACTAGATAACGTCAAAAGGCCAATTTTTGTACTTATTGTGGCAATTCAAAGTTCATAAATGTACTTACCTAGAACTATACATAAAAACCGCAAGAATAACGAACTTTCTATTAGAATGGCTTAAAAGTATTGTTAGAATGGGGAATTGCTCATAGTTGCATTCTTAGCTAGTGCATTAGATTTGCTCCTCTTGGAATGTACAGATTATAGTAGAGCAAGGATAGCAGTGGTGGTACAGGGATTGATGGAATAGAATAGGACCTTATTGCACTGTTTACCAAATTAATCAAATGGTCTTTAATATTCAAAGAAAAAAAAGGTAATGTACTATGCGGTCAAATTTATTATCGTAAAAAACAAGAAGAAAAACTTTTACACTGAGAATATAGGAAGAATTAATACTTTGTAAAATACTGAAGTTTCATCGGTTGTCCTTTAATAGGCAGAGAAGGGTTATAGCAGAATTTAATTCACACATACATTTATCTGTATCAGAACTTAACAATAGAGGCTAAATTATAATGTGCAATTAGTAAATTTCGTCTGACTTTGAATCATGTTCTATCATATTTCACTCTCAAAATTGCTATGTCAAAAAATTTCTCTTGAACTCCAAGCTCATCATGCATTTGAGAGCAATTTTTTTTTGTGCCTCAGTAGAGCGTATTACATCTTTGTTTCCTTTCAAGATATATTCATTGAGACTAAGAAAATACTTTAATTCGTTAAACATTTGAAGTTAATGTGACAATTGAAATAACAAAATCCCTTATCATCATATTTATGCCAAGTACTCATTCTGACCGACCTAAAAAAATAACAGGGTCACTGTACCAAAGAGAAGAAGTGGAACTGTGTACGTACCCTACTTAATTATATATTTATTTGGATCACAAATTATTTACACCTTATTTCACATATATTGACTTGCTTGTATTATTAATACATTTTTCAATCACCTTTCTATCTCATATATATCATATTAAAAAAGTGTTATAGTATTTAAAAAAAAATTTCTCAAATAATCTCCTATCTAAACATACTGTTAGGTTACCATTATGGATATAATTGAGATGAATAAAAAAACAGTGGAATACTTACATGAAGATGTATATATGGCACAGGAAGTGATCCAAATAACCACAGGATTTAAAACCACAAAAAATGGTACCAAAGGAGGGATCTAAATTTCTAAGAATCCAGGAAGATTAGACAATATACTAAAGTTCTTGTGCAAGTATTTGGACAGATTCTCCATCTTTTTGTTATATCTGCTCTTGATGTGGATATTCTTTCCAATTAATGAAATTCCATCAGTCTATCCATAAATAAATGAGTATAACGATGGATAAAACATTGAATTTAACGAATATGATAATAGGCTGGCAATAGGCTAGAATTCATGCAAATTAGAAACAACTAGTGTTTGAGTTCTTGATTCGGGAAAAAAGCTAAAAAGAAAAATAATTTTATGGTTAACAAAATTATTTCAAATACTCTCTATCCAAACAAACTAGCATGTAGGTTGCAAAAACTACCTTAACTTGTGTGAGTTGAAAAGTTGCCACTTGCCAACCTAGTTTGTCTAAGAAAAATCCCAATTGGAATCTTTGCTAGATATAGCCTGCTACAGTAATTTTTTTCTTATATAATTAAATAAGAATCCATGGTAGGGAGAGTATGGATTATAATTCAACAATATTATAACTAATAATTGACGAAATTTACCTTAGTTTGGCTTTATTTCAGAACTTCTAACTCTTAGTATTTCAATTTGCGCTAAGGTAAAATAAGTTGACATGCTATCCTGTTGTTAATTGATAATTTCCACATTCAATTCAATTTTCAAGAAGTATGAGTGCGGGTTGATTTTCTTAAGTCCCCCAACACTCTCAATCGAACGAAGTATTTTGAAGCACGTATGCGGTACCTTCACAAAGCAGGTTCAACCTCAATTTGAGCTTTAGGCACTTCTGATCTTATCAATTTAGCATCCTATTTAATATATAAACATGATGATTGTTTTCAATCATAATGAACTTATCTCGAACATTTCTTCTGTGTTATTGGTGCCGATTGAAAGAAAATTAGAGAAAGCTTAGACCTAGAAAATGAATTTTTTTATTTTCTCTTTTTTCAAATACCAGAAAATTCAACTATGCCACTTGAACAGAAAATTATTTGAAAACTTCATGGAATTTAGAAGGACCAAAAGTAAAGAAGGAAGCATGATTTTATCAGTTAACTCACAATTTTGTCATTTACAAACCCTTTCGCATATGCAATACCTTTTTAGCTTTATTCCTATCATATGGAGGACATGTACTTTCAAAACTTACCCAAAAAGGACATGTACATTCAATTCACAATCACTGATTCTACAACAGTAATCCTGCGTTTTTCATGGCAGTATTTAATATAACATTTCTCACCTAACAATGTAATCAATAGAATAATTAGCTTATCTTTTTTTTTTCCCTCGGTTAACAATCTAAGCTGATAATAATAGGTTCATTTCCTGAACAAATTCCACAAAATGCAAAACAGTGAACCTCATTTTGGCACTTTGAAATGATAATCGATGCAATATTATACATGCAGTGTTGACTATTTCATGTCTACTATTCCTCGTCCCTAATAAAAGGAAATTAAGACGAATATATTACAGTTTGCCGATGTGATGATCAAGAGGGCATGCTAATTATTCCCCTGGAAGGGCAATGGCAGATTTATATAGCTATGGTCTTGTGTCTTAAGCAAGCTATAGAGCTAAGTTTATTTTTATTTACTGATTCGATTTGGTTACCCAAAGGAGGAAAGAAAGAAAAGTTGCTTATCACAACATTGACAAATTTCTTGGTGAAAAGCTTATATCACTTCTTGTTTTCCATCAAATTTAATTGTTTGAAGTTGATCAAAAAGATTTTAAAACTTGGTTAATTGACTATAATGCAAATAGTTAATACTCTCTCTTGTCAGGTAATTCTAAATATTTTGGTGGGAATCATTTGATTTAATATTAACACTGATTTTTTTCATTTCTCTTCTTCTCTGAGGTTCATTGTCCTTTCTGTTAGATAATCTAACCAAATTAGGGTAATTTTTGCCTCAATCTTTTTGAATTAGTAAGTCTTGAAAATTAACATTTTGATCAGTTTTCTTTAAATTTAATTCCAGTTTGGCCTAGTAATTAGCTTTAGGGAAAATATAGTGGATGCTCATTTCATTATCTTGCATGTGAAGCAGTCAAATCCTATCTTGGAATATTAAACAATTTGTGCAAAGTTTAAGTTATACAGGTGATAACTATCTTTTTGCCCTAAATTTCGAATTTTTGCGTGTCATAGGTCCACACAATCATTGATGAGCTGAAACTATTGCTTCTACTTTTGAGGTAGTGTCTTTTGAGTGAAAATGTTTATGTAAAGAAAGGAGGGAGAAGGATAGAAATAGGGAAAAAAAACATGAATTGGTGATTGATCAACTTAAATTTGAAATCAATAGAGGGAAAGACTAAAATTTTCAAATGAAAAAGAACCGACAAAGTTCAACTGCTTAATTGACTAATGACACAAGCAATTTAAGGCATCACCTACCATTTGCACCTATTATACTATCATCTATTTTAGACGCAATTTATTTTTTTTAAAATTATAGAAAGGTAACAACTAATAAGTGATGGCATGCATTACAAAAACAAGAAGCAATCGAGAATCTTATTGTAAAAGAAGTTGCAGGTAAAACATGACAAGTGCTGTGACTTTTAAGTTAGGCAAGTAAAAAAGGAAGAAAATAAATATCTGACAAAAGCCAAAGAAGATAAAAAAGAAACTCAATAAAAAGAGAGAATACAGATAAAAAAGAAACTCAATAAAAAGAGAGACAATGAAAACAGAACGAAAATAGCACAAGCATTGTGTCTTTAAAAAAAACTCTAAAATGTTTCCATTGCTGACAAAGAGTATTAACTTACACGACATATATATAGAACTTTGTACTGTGCATAATGTTATTCGTAAAACTAAATACTTACCATGTAATCCATGCCATCCACGCTGTATTTGTCTGTCCCTGAAATCTTGGCATTGTCCACCATAAGCTCGAACATACTGTAAATTCTCTTGGTCGTAAGGCCTGATGTCAACCTCCAAAGATTGTACACCATTTAGACCACCAAGACAATTTAATGCAGTTTTAGGCAATAATTCAACTTATAAAACTTTAAACTATGGAACTTTGGTATAAATATTTCGATGGTATAAGTTCAAATGCCCTCCACTTCATTCAAGAACCACTGCCTCCTTTGTTTAGATGGTTTTCATTGTTTTCTTGTAAATGTAGAATCTTGGGATTACTATTCAGCGTAAGGGATTTCAAGGGGGAGCTGATCAGATGAAGAGTTGGCATCAGAGAATTTGCTTGAACCTGCTGCGAGCTTGAACTCAAGAATTGGAAGTGATTGCTTTGTCTGGGATCACTCTCTACTGAAGCAGTCATATATGGAGGTAACGAAGGAACCATCGTAGGAATTGTCGCTGCAGAGGGACAGAAATACAGCTGAGAACCAGAAGGAGAGCCATTGAAGATCCCAGAGATAGACCGTTATGACTTTGAGAATCTTCTGTTTGCATTGGAATACTGGAATGGCCTCCTAATTGAGATAGAGACAAGTTTGAAGCCTCCCACTGGTAATAAGGATTGTATGGCAACGTATTGTGTAACAAGCTTGGAAAAGAAGATTGATTGGCTACTGGGAAGAAGTTTTGAGCTGTGAGCTGAGTAGCATAACCCTCCATACGCTCCTGGTTTTCTTGCTCATTTGATGGAATCCACTTGTCCTTTCCCTCAGCGGCTTCTCTTTCAGCTTCCTTGCGATTCGCCGCAACATCTGGATTCCAATAACTTGATCTATCCAAGATAGTTTGACTGTTTCCATGAATATGGTCATTCATCTTTGGCCCTTCCTTGTTAGAGAGGAAACTTTGAGCTCCTACATCTTTTATGTATGACGGATTTGCACAGAAGAAGTGGGGTAGATTCGACGAAGATGCTGATGAGTGCTGAGAAAGTGCAATCGCCGGATGGAATTGACCGAAGCTTCCAGGTTGTATTTGCAGTGGTGGAAGTTTATCAATCTCACTTTTAGTGGCATCAATCAACCAATCTACGACCTTGCTTGGTTGGCTGAGCCCAAGTCTATCCTGAAGATCGTACAACTGAATTGCAGTGGGCACCGAAAGCCTAATCCTCCTATCTCTTAGTCCCCTTACAGTGCACACTTTGCTATGCCTATCTTTTCCTCCAAACGAACGCGAAACACGTACTATTCTTGGATTTCTAAAACCTGCCCATTGTCTTGAAGAAGATGCGCTCTTGGAGAACTTGGTATCATTGACATCTTCTTCTTGCTTTGTTTGAAAAGCTTTGTCCTTTGAATTCATGATCATCTAGTTAGTTCCTTCATAATTTTCCTGCAACAAATCAACCAAATTGAGAATGGATGGCTTTATCTGTTGAAGATAAACAGGTTTTATAATTCTGAGTTTCATAAACAAGAAATTAAATTTCTCTAGGATTCTCTGAGGAATCCAATAATTCTAATAAAATTTTTCATGATAAGGAAACTGAATATCATAATTGGTTCTGTATAGTCGTTGGCACAGTGGTACTTATTTTACCATAAGGATTCAGCATTTACATACTCAAAAAGAAGTCAGTACACCTCTAATTCAAAATGGCTAACATATCAATTAAAGATCCTTTCCGCTCAGCTTACTTCTTGAAGGTCTTGGTGGTGATGGATTAAGTTCGAATATCAAAGTTCAATGACAATTAAGTTAATTCTAGCTAGGGTTAGAAAAACCATTTTGAAGATGGTATATGAAAAATCTCATCTTCCTCTTTTTGAGCTTTCCATCGTTTGGGATAAAATGATGCTGAAAAAATATGAAAGAACTTCCATGACTCTTTCAGATCTGCAATAAAAGAAATGTCATTAGACGAACTCACACCTGGTGTTGCAGCTGATCAACTTGATTCTTAATTGATTGGAAAGAAGAACCCTTCCGGCACTGAAAACTCCGGAGATCACTGTTGCATCAAAATAAGCTGCAGGGGCAATGAAAACTCCGGAAATCAGTTTTGCATCAATATAAGCTGTAGAAGCAGTTCGAGGTACCAAAAAAACCTAATTTATGTGCAAGGAATAAGTTCAATCACAGATGTGTTATAATTTAGGGAAAGAAGAAGGCTAGAATCTTACCATGCCATGTTGCACAGTAAAGGCAAAGGAAAAGGTGTGGCACAATTACAACCATGTGGCATATATCAGTAGTGACACGTACTTAGGTCTTTTAGGAACAATCAATTTATATGTTCAGAATTCGTTTTCTTGAAATTCCATATTAAAAGAGTAAAAGAGTACATATTGAAATACCAATGACAAGATGGATACTAGATCTAGTCATCTGTGAAGTTCACATTTGGTTTCTTGATTGTCGCAGTTTAAATGGTATCTAAGCATAAGGTAGTCTGTGTCCTTCAAATGGGACCATCCTATCTATGCCTCAGGAAGGAGATTTAATGCTTTATTGCTCACCGCTAGCGGCTTTATGAGCTAATCCTTTGGCATGAACTGAAGAGGTGCCCTAGCTAGTTCTATAAAGAGAGAGGAAAAAAGGTGAGCCCTTTCCTCTGGATAATGTCATTTTATTTGTTACAAGTAGCTCTGATGTTAAGGCCTTTTCTGAAATAGAATGTTAAATTCAGACTTCCAATGAAATGATAAAATTTAGCTCCATAAATCGCATAAATTCCAGCAAAAGGCTGCTAATGTTTGTGATGGAGTTTGAGTTATAGCTTCATTTAGCTGGACAAGATTATTGGTATCATCTACTTCATAGAGGGTGGACCAGTTTATTTAGGTTATTTAAAAGCTTACACTTAGTACACACTGGACCACGTACACTTTGAACTAAGAATGCCGGTAGCAGTAAACAATTTTTTTTCTCTCCTTTTATGTTACTCTTGCCATGTTATCTCATTTACTAGCTTAAACATTCATTCTTTTTTCCCCGTGAATTAGCATCATGAAATCGATCATCGGAAGTGTATAATCACGGAAAATTCCAGTAACTTTTTGTAAGTAGTAAGGGAAAGCAAGTGAACATTATGCTTTCAGATTTTTTTCCTCTTAAATTTTTGTGAAAATCAATTGTTTTGAAAGAATAAGTATAATTGAGATAAAAATGTGATATTTAATATTCATATTATTTTATATTTTTTTCTAAGCTTGGTTGGCCCTAAATGATAAAGCATTCTTTGTCCCAAGAGTACTTTTATTTTGTAACAATATCAGTATTTTTGTCTTTCTATTAAATTTGGATGACCTTAATGTTCTCTTTTGTGTCATTTGGATGAAATTTTTTTAACTTTTTAAATAATTTATTGTTCCTCTTTTAAGTCATTTTATGAATTTTGTATTAGTGTTAGTGAGCTTTTCTAATTATTACTATTATTATTTGCTAATGGTGGATTTTAAAATAATTTGTAGTAGTCTTGGAATTAATAGTATTCAAATATATTGAAATTTTGTTGTTCAAATTTAAATAGCTTAATTTTGAAGAGAAATATTTTGATCTGGTGAAACTTATTCACATTTCTCATTGATGACATGTTTATGATTATAACATTTATATGCTTAATAATTGTAAATAGTGAAGATTATTTATTATATAATAATCAAAATACGACAATATACACTATCTTGTTTCAACAATATACATTATCCTTTGAAATTGGATATTATATAAAAAAAAGGAACGTTTCACCTTTATAACTATTATTATGATTGGCATTGATGTATATAATATTCATTAATTATAGTTTAATGTTGTCAATTGTTACAAGAATACCATCAATAGCAACTCATTAAATTAATTTTTATTGAAATTTAAATAAATAAAGTTCCAACATAAAACTCTTTGCCTACCATATTATTTATTAATGAAATGTAATGCAATTTGTCCATTTATTAGAGAGAAGTGTAATTTTGGCATCACAAAGCGGCTTAATTTACTTGTATCCAAAAAAAAAAGTTGTGTATTTTTTAAGATACTCATATATGGTACCAGATTATTATATTTTGTTTCATGTTTGAAGGACTCTTTAAATTTGGATTTTTTGTAAATAAACTTTGTTCTTCTTTTTTTTTGGTGGTAAATTAAAAGTAAGGAATCATTCAGTTTTGTAACTACTAGCATGTTTGATATTATTTATTAATGAAATGTAATGCAATTTATCCATTAATTAGAGAGAAGTATAATTTTGGCATCACAAAACTAATATCATTTTTTGCTTATACTAGTAACCACCAAGCTTCAGTATATTTTTTATAATTTACAAATAAAATTTGTTCTTCTTTTTTTGATTTAATTCACCATAACTCAAGTGAATGCTTTTTATTCTTGTAATTGTTAACATAATTTATATCAATTATTGAGAAAATGCAATGAATTGGTTGTTCTTTTTTTATAATTTAATTTACCACAACTCAAGGAATATTTCTTTGCAACTGTTAGTATAATTTTTATTAATTATTAAGGAAATGCAATACAATTTGTCTATTTATTGGTGTTACGGGTAATTTTGGTATGACAAAAACTAAGATTAATTGTTATTTGCACTTACACACTAAGACTCATCAAACTTTTTATATAGTAATATATAATAGATTAAAGGGTTTGCTATTTTGCTACAAAAGATACTAATAAAGTTTCTACTAAAAATTCAATGAATCAGTTTATGATCAGCTGGTGTTGTCCAAGTAAGAACATGTGAGGCCAATTTAATCTAAATTTAGGAGCTTGAAGCTATGATTGCTTTTTTTATTTAGACATCATATCTCAGAACTTAGAACCATCGTAGCTTAGTAGCATTGCCATGCAAAATCATCTTCTGTATAGTATCCATGGTGCTTTTGATTAGTCCTGCTCAAGAAAACAAAAATGAAATGTGTGTTCGGATAACCAAAAGGTAACGTGAGTAGGTAAATAGATTTTTCGTTGTTATATCTTCGTCATCCGAGGGATGGTTAGGGAGGGCCCTTTAGCTTGACTTAACAGCCAAAGAACTAGAGGCTTGGAGATTAACCACTAATTAGCAGCAATTGTGGGCGGCAGAAAGTATCTTATAGGAGTTAGATCACTATATAATGTACTTCAATAAGTCCAACTGCCTTATTCAAAGGGCTAATCCATGCATATACAAGGCCTAAATATGTACAATCTTTGACAATGTTACCGGGCAGATTTTGACAGCTCCTCTTTGCTAATTGAATAAGACGAAAACCAAGGATTATATGAGATACACAGAAAAGCAGTTGTAATTTCCTTTTCTTTTCTTTTAATTCTTGGAAACCCTACCCTCTGAGCTTCATGTACGTCTCTGGTGGACATCACGAGAAGATTCAAACTGTCACCATTCTGGTAGGGTACCACAGTAAATAGCCACAGCAGCAATAAAGGGACCCCAGATCTGAGACATGACTTCTGTTTTCTGCAGATACAAATATAGTCTCTGCTTATTCCATTTATGTGTAAATTTCTTACTGTGCTGAGAGATTCTCATGCAATATTTACTTAAACTTCTTTTCACTCTCACACAAGTAACAAGAAGAACCTAGAAGTCTTTTATCCAATCGGTGTTCTCATTTCTCAGAGGAAAGATTCTTAGTATTAGTGCTACTATGCATTTTAAATGTCTTCCACACTATTTAAACTACCTAAGAGAAAATGAGAAAACTAGTCAAATAGAATGTTTACATTTCCAGGAAACTATCTTGAAATAAACAAAAATCCCAATAGCTAGTACAAAAAGGTTAGATTGGGTTATAGAATCTGTAGATATCAATTTCCAAGATTAAGATTCAAATACCCTGATGAGTTTATGTGATGGCTTGCAAATACCATTTAGATACAACTGTAGAAGCAGTTAGATTTTTTTCTAACTGCCAATTGAAGTGGTCCTGGTTCGAGGTTCGAAAATCCAATCAGATAGAAAGTCCAGTTCTCGACCAGTGGAAAACTGGAATTATAACATGTTACTCGCACTACACTTTTTTTTTATCACCTTCTTGAGGTTTGTAATCTTGTAGAGAAGATATTACGTGCATTTGATTTCTTCAATTCCCAGATGTCCCTTTGCTAATTTTTTAGATATACATAAACATATATCCGCAATTTTCTCATAATTTGAGGTTAGAGATGAAGTAGCTAATTATGCTGCTGGTTAACCTCAAGAAAATTGGAAAAAAAAATTTATAATATCCCTTGTTGAGGTGGAGATCGAAAGTTTGAATAAATCACCCATGACCTCGGAGTAATTGAGATTTCAGACAGACAGCTGACTGTCTCAATGGTTGATAAAATAGTAGGATAATTTAGCTATGTTATTTGCTGATGGAAGATCACACACCTTGTAGTAAGTCTCATGTTCTTCTATCCTCATTTTCTGCCTTTGCTGGGATTTTCTTTCGAAAATATGAAAATCATATAGTCTGTGATTCTCCATCCCCTATCCTGATTGTTAATTGCTGATGGAATATCAGACGCCTTGTAGTGACTAGTGAATAAGTAAATCTCATATTCCAATATCTTACTTTTCTGTCTTTGGTGAGATTTTCTTCTGAAAAATATGAAAGTCAGAGTCTGTAATTCTATTTCCGTTGTTCTAACTATTAGGTATATCAACCTCTTATTGTTTAAATACTTGGTTGTCTAACATCTTAGGCCAAAGCTTAGTTAACAAGTCAAACATTTGTTGTGTTTATAACTCTCAAAACCGCAATGTTGTATTATTATCAGAATTCTAACGTCTTCTATATACTATTGGCACCGGTACCAAGATGCAAATTATAAATATGAGAATGCATGTAAGGAGAGGGCTGAGACTAGAACTATTTCCTTTTTCTTTGTTTTTTTTTTTGGGGTTTGACGATGAGGGGGTTTTGGAGGGGACTGGGTGAGGGCACTCTCTTGATTGGAAAGGGTTATTTCAATGTGGGAACCATTAATGACACTGAACAAAATATTTGACAAAATTGAAGTGGCCCCAAAGAGTCTTGCTAGCTATATACTATCACCATCACTAAAATTATTTTCAGGCTATCATCATCTCAATCATCTCTGATTCTAATGTTCAGTGGGATATGAGAAGCATATAGGACTCAGAGAGAGAGAGAGAGAGAGAGAGAGATTGGAGTAAATGTGAGGGATGGACAGACTTATTAGACAATAACAAATACATAACAGAAAATGATGAAATATGTATCATCAGGTGGAGACTGGATAGTATTGTAAAAGGAAGAATAAAAACCAAAATCACACAAGGGAATGATCTTTTGGTATCCTAAAATAAAGATCTGATCAAGAAGAAGTATAGAAGAATCCAAAATTCTTCTCTTAATTGTAGCGTCACTATCTGTTCAGACAGTTATTTCACTCTTACATACTACATGCTGGCTTTGTCAGTGCCATACCCTTTGGCGATTAAGAAAGGAAGAAAGCAAGAAAGCAGACGTGCGGAAGCCAATGATAAATGCGTGCCACCAATAATGCAAAAGGTAGCAGAAAAGTAAACTCTATGCTACTGTTATGTCGTAATCGCTGCATGTGTCTCGTTTTATAACACACAAGCCTACCTTAGAGAAACATCAACATGCATTCTGCTTTTCTTTTTTTCCTTTATCTTCTTTTATTTTTTTGGCAGATTTTGGCCAATAATTTTGTATGCATCAAATTTTTACATGAGGGATAGGATGAACAACTTGTTGAAAAGCCTAAGGGACTTGCTAGTTTCAAGTTTCAACTTCCAGTCTTGTGTAAGGAAGAATGAAAGGGTTTGAAAAAGTTTGTCTCCTAACCTTATTCTCTTATCAATTTAGTCCAATCATCAAAATTTTTCCGTTAGATCTTATGCTCAATAGGAAAATACCATTATTTTTTCCCTTTTTGCCTATAGAATGATAAGGGCCAGGGAAATGAAGTTTGACTATGAATAAAAAGCTATAAATTATGAACCCGGGATCAGTTATTAAATTGATAACTTGAATCAGAGTTAAGGGTGAGTCACGGAAAAGTGTGTACTGAGATTATTCCTAGACTACTAGTGCATAAAAATCTGCATCAGCTGTAGTTTTTTTACTCCATTTTTGAGGTTCTTTGCACATCAATATTTTTTTCGTTTTCCTCCAACCTATGCATGTCGACTAACTATTCAAAGAGGAAAAATAATACTCCAAAAAGAATAAGAAAGGCATCTGCACTATCCATTTCCATCTTCTAGAAACAAACCCTCCTGCCAGTTGACTGCCACAAGCACCTAGTTCCCAAGATTAATTCCTTGTCAATTTAAAATGCGAAGTTCATTTCTTTCTACAGCTTGATCCCTAGCTACACAAACAGTTCTGAATTCTTATGACTTCCTGCTTCTGCTAATTCAAATCATGTGATTGACCTTTGCATAGAGAAACTCTCTATCCATTGATCATCCACAAACAGTGAAAACTGAAACCGATGCTATATCTAGAATAACTCGAAATCATCAACAAAGTCAAACATATATAAAAATGAATTAAAGATCTATACTGAATTCTACATTCTTGATCTTTATATCATATAATTTGTATTACAAAATGCGCATGCACGCATGAAGTTTATGCATGAAAACTAGTAATCTTTCTAGGCATGCAAGTATCCAAAGTAAAATTGACGGTACCTACAACTCATTTTGATTAGTCTTTCATTTCATAGCTTGATTTCATATTGGAAACATAGGCTTCAATATTTGCTCCTTTTTTTTGGGCTGTTGTCGTCTGGAGGATGCATTCCATGTTCAGTGATGTCTTAAGAAGGAAAATGTTGGATGCAGAAATGAGTGACGTTGATAAAGATGTTTTACAAACTTGTTAGCAGCTTTCTTCCTCAATTAGTCACTCATCATCATACCACTACCAACTTTTTTCTCAACTTTATGATTAGTCCTGTCATGTTGTTTCGTGGAATATATCGCATGCTCAGAGAGCAGGGCAGACTGGTCACCAATAATGACCACAACTAGGAGCTCTTGTGATTTTCAGTGCATTAATTATCTTCAGATAAACTGTCACAGATGAGGACCCCTCCTTTAATTTGCTGTACCCTTGCAATTATACATAATCTCCTATATAAATGAAGAAAACGAATTTTCAATTGATAGCTAATGTTCATGAGAAAGGACAAGATAGAACTTTGCTGTGCCTCACATAGGTTGCATGCGAATATTCTTCCTTGTATAAACTGGCCAACGTCACCTAAAATAGTGATAAATCAGGGAGAGCCAAGAATGAAAAATTAGTTATATTAGCTCGTCCATTAGAGGAGAAGATATACCTACAACTAAATTGTAGGAGGTCTGCCCGATAAAAAAAATAAAAGAAATGAAAGTGTAAGAGGCCAAGTTTGGCGTTGGGGAATTAGTTTTTCAAACAAATACAATTAGAAAAAAAAGAGAAAGATACAGAGCATCAACTTGGAAAGAACTGGAAGTCTCACAACCACCCCAAATCTCCAGTGCCAGGTTTATGTAGCCATTTTCTCCTTCACCTGTAAGGCTTGGAGTCCTCTCTTAAAACACACACGTGCGCGCGCACGTACACACTTACCAAAATGTAAAAATGCTCGGGTTCGTTTTTGTTTTTCAAACAAATAAAAAAAAAAGAGAAAGAAAAGAGAAAGATAAAGAGCATCAACTTGGAAAGACCTGCAAGTTTCACAACCATCCCAAATCTTCAGTGCCAAGTTTATGTAACTATTTTCTACTCCCCTACAAGGCTTGGAGTCCCTCTTAAAAACACACACACACGCACGCACAAAAACACACACAAATACCAAAATGTAAAAATGCTCGGGACCTTCTTATTGTACATTTTCGATCACTTTGCATGGAAAGTTCAGTATTGACATTGATTTTTAGGGCTTTATGTCATATGAGCCATTTTTTTAAAAATTTCTTCTAATCTATATTTCCTAAATTGTACGTACACATTTTGGTAAATTCTTTAATATTCCAAAGTTTAGAGAGGAATTTATGGATATACATTGTGAGATATTTTTTCAAAGATTACTCTGGCATTCATTATTAGTAGATCACGCTAATTTACTCAAATTGATTTTATTTTTGTTTTCTCCACTCTTACGTACTGTGGTGGCCCCACCTTCCCCAAAGGCGAACCAGAGGGGTTGGCGAGTTGCCTGCCCAACTCTCGTCGGGACTCAGGCGGTTAAACAAACACTAAGTACCATAAATCATAAAGTGCGGAAGTTAAAAACTTACATAGTTCAAAACCTATGAACAGCTATTACAATCAAAACTTTACCTAACTAGATCACAATCCCAAAAGATAATTACAATCACTAGATACAGGGTACCTATTATCCAAAAGAGGTAGCGACAAGAGGTTTAGATGCTAGGCACCTTAGAAGAAACGTGATCCACACCTAGGAGGGGAACAGTTAAACGGGTAAGCTAATAGCTTAACGAGTTTCCTAGATAATAGGCAAGTACTGCATATATCATTTGTGAGAACCCTAGAAAAAGAAATTTTCAATTAAGAGCACCATTAATCATCTAGTGCATTATTTCTCCCAAAGTATCCAATTTCGTGTGTACTGCATGGTTTAATTTAGAATTTCATTTTCCATGTTTTATATGGACAAATGCATGAAACTTATATGGTTTTATGTGTGTCACATGTTAATTAAGGGATTTGATGGCAATTTAGAAAGATATTATCTCATTTTTGGCCAAGAAGTTGACACTTGTCAACACCTTCTTAACCCCTTGACTTTAAGCCTTCTATTTAAACCTTCCATTTCAAAAATTTGAATTAAATTTTCCTCTCTCTCACCTTCTTGGCCGGCCACTCCCACAAAGAAGAACACCAAACCCTAAGCTAAAAATTAGTCAATTTTAGTGAAGGAAGAACTACTTTGAGTGAAACCCTAGGCTAGATTAATCCTTAGACCTCAAGCTTGGTGGCAAGGAGTGGAATTTTTGGGTGGTTTGCTCACATTTCTAGCAAGGTAGGACCTCTCTTAATCATGCTTTAATGAGCTTCAAGTTCAAAGGGGATGCTAGTTAGATGAAATTTAAGGGCTTGTTGTGGTTTGGAAGGATTGATTATGGAAGGAAATCTTGTGGTTGCTAACTAGAGTTTGGGTTTTATTTGTTGACCACCAAGTGTTTGATAAATTGATTGTTGTTTTGTGATGCTTTGATGATGGAGTTAATTGCTGTTTTAGCTTGTTAAACACCTTGGCAAATGATGAAAATAACCTTAAGGGGTTGATTGAAGAAGTTGCTTCAAAGCTGGAAATTTTCACGGAAATCAGAAATGGAAATCAGTCCACTTCCCAAACTTACTGTTGACTTTAGAAAATGAACTAGTGCCACAGCCTTATACCGTTAGAAATATCTATGAACATAGTTTTAAACGCCGCTTACGGAGCTTGATTTCAATTTTTCTACGTTGAGTTATGGCTGTTTTCCCAAGACTGCTCGGCCAACCTGTCACTAATCTGGCAGTTTTCTTGCGACTCTGAGATTTGCCATTTTGACCCTGAATGCATGAATTGATATCTTACCTCTTCATGAAAGTTGTAGGTCTATGTCTTAGCTTCGAAACGCCATATAATACACCCCAATCCGATAAGTGTGGCCACAGTTATAATCAAATTACCGAAACTCGACAAACCTGTCCATTGTTGGTTTCACATTCACCATTGCTTCTCTTATTTCTTTTGATTCTTGTGCATTCTTGTCCTATCCCAACTCACTCATTCATGGTTCTAATATGTTGATAAGCTTCTCATTTGATTATCCTTATAAGTGGGATTGGTCAATCTATAACTCGTGCATTCACGTGAGATTTTTCATGAAGTAGGCGAACAATGAGCACATGCATTAGGTTATCTTGTTTGGGTAGCCGAACTCAAATATTTTCATTTCATTTGTATTAGACTTGGAAGGAGGAAATAGAGGTGATTTGGGTGCAAGCACTTGAAAAGATCTTACTTGATTTGGTGAGTGTTCCAATGCTTCTTTACTTGTTAAATGTGACTAGTTGGATTGTCTGATCTTGACCTACTTGATTATGTGAACTACTTGAAATCTGTTGGCTTGGACACTCTCTTGTGTTATTATGATCGAGACGAGTGCGTACTTTATCACACTCGATCTCTTTTGCTTGAACTATATATCCTTGATATCGTGATACTTGTGGATTTGGCTCTTGCTTATATTTGATCTGTGAGTCGTTTGGGTAATATCCCATCGACTAATCTGTTTAGAAGCTTGTTTACCTGTGCTTGTTCACTGTGCCTGTGAAATGGCCACTTGTGTGATATCACAAGGTCTAATCTTGTTATTAGTTCCTGGGACTCGTGATCGGAGTCCACCCCATCAGCTCATTGGTCGAATCGAGCCAGTTAGGGCTTGGTCGAGTAGACTAATGATGCCCTTGGATCATGTTTCTTGCTTTTGGTATACTCGAGTATTACCTCCGTGTTGGTGTTCGGGCCCGGTAAGGTGGGAGAATCGGTGAACGGGAATGGCTGGTGAGTGGGGTTCTACTGGACATTAATTCTTGCATTTCCTTGGTTGACGGAGTGTCAACGGAATTGGATCAAGCTGCTGCCCTGGAACTTGGCTCTTGAGAGCCACCTGTATCCTTTAATATTTAAACGGATATTTAAGTGATCCTTGTGCACTGATCTTCCAGTAAGAGAAGCTTGAGTGCTGAACTCCTCGTGACCACTGATCTCCGAGTCGAGCGGCTTGAGTAGTGCATGAGCATCATCTCCGGTTGACTCTTGTGATCATCCCCTTATACTTGAAATTCAAATTTTATGCGAATGTGCTAGTGTGATTATTTATCAAAAGCTTTGTGGTGCAAATATGCTAATTGCTATTTTGCATGCCTGTCTTTTGGAACCTCACTGGGCTTTTACCTCACCCTATTTTCCCTTTTGTTTTCCTTAGCAGGGGGATTTGCTTGAGTTTAGGGTTGGAAGTACGTGCGAATAGTATAAGTTTTTGTTGTTACTTTTGTTTAAGGGATGATATACTGTAAAACCCTATCATGGCTAAGTTAGCTTTTGGTTTTGTACCCTTAATCCCCTGTTGAATTTAAAGTTTGAACGGTGGTGTGAAACTTATGTAACTATGTTGGATGACTTTTGAATTTGGGAGAATTGAGTTCGGTAAGTTGGGTTTTTGGTTTACATTGGCTATCGAGTCCTGGCGAGAGTTGGGCAGGCAGTCCGCTAACCCCTCTGGTTCGCCTTTAGGGAAAGTGGGGCTGTCACATCATTCTTGACATTTTCCATGTGAGGGCCGTAACTAAATTCTACCTCTTGTTTAGACTTTCTGTGAACGATTTTCGTAATTTCACTAATGCATATGCATGATCATGAACATTTTGAAAATCCACGAAAAGATTTTCAACAATAGCCCAAGTAAGTAATTGAAATCATTTCAATTAAACTAAGGCCCAACCATACTTAAAATAAATCATCTTAAAATTATGACAATAGCGTGTGCAAAACCCTAAGCGTTCTTTCTTCTTCCAATCTCCAACCGGTTTCCCTTCCATCGATCTTAACCGACATGATCACGAATGAAACCGATTCACTTCAGCTAAAGTCAGACCAATTCCAGCAAATTGAACCCACATTTCCCTCCAATTTAATTTCGAATTTAACCCAAGAAACTTTAGCAAAACCAGCCGCCCACTCTCTCCATTCCATGGCTGCCAATTGTCAAATTCTTGCTGAAAAATCTGGCAGCTTAAGCATGCCATTTTTTCCTCCCAACCGGCAGCTTGTTGGACTTGGAGCAAGGAGATTTCAGATCACCTTAGCCAAGGCTAATGATGTTCCACCTCCCTTCATGCCCAATGCATGAGAGCAGCTATGACACTTGGCACTCCATTCAGCCAAGCTTTGTTCATTTGAACAAGCAACTTCAGCATTTTCTCCAAGCTTCAACTGAAAATCCCCTCAAACACTCTCACCTTCATTCAGCATTTTCTTCCCTCAAGCTTCACCCGAAACACTCTCCCCACTCTCTCCCTTTTTCTCCAGAAATTTTTCCTTCAAGCTTCAACCGAGAAGCTCTTTCCTCCTTCCCCTACATCTTCTTGTCTTTTCTTGGTTAATCAGCCCTAACACCAAGAACTCCTCTTGGCCGAAAAGCTGCTGGAAAACAAGCTCAAATTCTGGAAAGACCAAGTGATCATCTTCCATCCTAACTAGGGCAAGAAGAGGTAAGCCCTAGTCATTTTCTTTGTAAAAATTTTCTGGTTAGCTTGAAAACTCTTTGCTTACCTTATTCCGTTTTTTTTTTAGCTGGAAAACAGGTTTGAATCCACCCTCAAACAGTCTTGTTCATCCGGTTTCTTGCTCAACAAAGAGGGTAAGCCATAGCCACTTGTATGAGCTTTTCACAGCTTAGTTTTTCCATTCTTAGATTTACTCTTCTTCTTGTAGCTGGACATTGGATTTCACTAGCTCCAAAAACACTTTATACCTTTGCTCTTGAGGCCGGTTGGAGGTAGGGGTCTTTTATATCCTCTTTAACTTGAAGGAAACTGTTTTACTCCTAAAAATGTTATCTTGCTCCTAAAAATTGCCATGCATGTTTTGATGGACTTAAAATTCTGCTTGCATGAATACGTTACCTCATTGTGTTCTTGGAAATATTATTGGACCAATGAGGGATACCATCTTTGATGCTCTAAGATGACCATAGTTCTAAGCCTTGGAATTGTCTTACGTACTTCATGCATGATGGTTAAGATGGCCGAAACTTTTCTTGTGCTTAGCTGTGGATTAATGGCTTTGATTACTTGCTGTTTGGAATGGTGGTGAGTTGATGGACTTGGCCCTACTTATCCGAAACCCTTTTGGTTATTAATATGCTGAAATCAGCCTTTGCATGTGCCAACTTTCACTTGGTTTATGAAAGTTTAAGTTAAAAGCTGGTATGAGTAGAATGTTTAACAAACCGGATTTAACACGTTCATTTGCTTGTTGAAAGTTAAAATTATTTTTCCTTGCATGAGACCTACTCGGTCCGATTTAAAGGCTGAAAATACAATGACTTGAGAGTTGGGTTTTGAATGAAATGAATTACAACAAAAAGGAAGAATCGGGTTTGATAGTTTTCAGCTTGAAACAAATTTTGTCTAGTTACACGTATTGTTTCATTTCAACTGTGTGTATGATTTTTGGATTGCTAGATGGATGTGTCATATGCTAAGAGTCCTGCTTAGCATTCTGGAAATCAAACCAACCTTTAATCACGCTACATGGCTGAAATTTCACAAAGGTTACCAAAACCACATTTTTCTAAGAAATCAGTGGGCGAAATCACACTGAAATAAAACGCTCATATCTCGCTGTTTATAACTCCAAATCACGCGCCGTCAGTGGCATCGAAACTAGACCAAAGAGCTTCGTTTCAGTACCTTACGCCCGTAACTCATTTTCTACACATCGTGAACCAACAAACATTGCTGAAAATCAAACTTGCAAACCAGTAGTTTCAAAATGAATATCCAAATTTGAGTATTTTCCAAATTGACTTGGCCGTTGCTATTTTATGAGAAAATAAACAATTATGAATCTAGATTCAACGGTCTTGAAATTATACAAGTTGCAAAAGAAAATTTCGATTTGAATTTTGAAAGAAACCATGTGGATTAGTTTTGGCCATGAAAACATAATGACATTCCATTTTCAAAATTGTGATTGCCGACCAAAACCCTAATTTGTACTATTTTGATTTTAGCACGAAAACTTGTTTTAAGTATAAAAGACCAAAAATCAAATTGATTTCAAATCAAAACCTCGAAAGATTGTTTTGTTCACTAAACAAATAAAATTAAACACCATTAGTGATTTTCCAAACCAAACCGTTTCTCAAATTTTCCAACGGATAACACTACGTTACTCAAACCCTTCTAAACCCTAACTAATAAAATTTTTCCAACCCTAATTACGCAGATTTTTGAAACTCACACATTTTAACCTATCTAACCAAGACCTATATTTTCAAGATACAAACCACCGTTTTATCACACTATCGACTCGTGAGGTAAGCCTAAAAATATTCTTATTTTCATAAAAGAAGTGAATTGGTCAAAATTGATTTTAATAATTAATACAATAATTATGTACCTTAGGACGGTAATATAAACGAGGGCTTTGAGACCGAGGACTTCGACTCATCTACTCAACCTTGACCATCTAAGGTGAGGGTTCCTATTTGTTGCTACTTGATCCTTGTTGCTAGGTATTACTTGTTATTGTATGACTGGTTTCTAAATGTGATTTATCATTGAATGATTGAAACTAGGGTTTTATGTAAAGTGAGTTTTATTGCTTAATTTGACTCAACGTGCTTGTGGTTTAGTATATTTTGTGTTTAAAAAAAACAACAAAACTTGTTTTCTTTTGAGGCTTGAGGTGAAGAGGTCGGCCTTCAAGGCCCTTCGCCCTAAAGGCTGGTGCACTCTCTCTAAGGGGGAGGTTGAAATTGATTGTCGGTTGTCCCTCGCCTCTAAAATAATAAACTAAACCACACTGTGCTTGTGCATGTCAAGCTGCATGACCTGTTGGCGTGGGATCCCAAACCCAGGCGAGTCGGCCAATCCGAGCCGGTGGGGCTTGGTCAGTGCGTCGACGGACCACAGGTCTGTTCAAAGGTTACCTCAGTGTACACCGCCTCCGCTTGTTTAGTTGGATCAGTTGGGTGAAAGGGATGGAGAAAGAAAAAAATGACCGAGTTCAGACTCTATTTTCCTTCCTGAGAATGTTATTGCGATTGTTATTTAATGCTCGTTCTTGTTTAAATGGCTCAATGAGCATCTTGATTACAGATTTTACAACTGTTATGTGAAAAAAAAATATATACTATCTCCATCTTTCCTTAAATGGAAGTTACTGTATTTGAAACTAGTCCTGTACGGACCTAAACGTTTACAAAGCTTGTTGTACTTATGTGCTTAATTGCTATGTGTTTTGGGACTCTCACTGGGTTTAGAAACTCACCCCATATATCTTCCCATCCCAAGATTTCCAGGTATTGAAGAAAGTACTGAAGGAGTACAAGCCAGTTGAATCTTTTGAATGTTGGGTGTATTTGAATCTATTATGATGTCGAAGATAATGTATAAGAATTGTCTTTTGAATTATTGTGTAAGGTGGAGAGTCGAACTCAAAATGGATGTTGGTTAGTAAGTTATGTCGATCTATTTGAAGAAAATTGGTTTGAAAAACCCTAGTCGAAGTAATTGCCTGCTTGAGTCCTGGCGAGAGTTGGGCCGGCGGCTGCGGGTCCTTTGGTTCGCCTTGGGAAACGTGGGGCCGCCACAATTGGTGGTATCAGAGCCTAGGTTAGAAAAATAAGCCTGTGAGGTTATGAGGTCCTGGTTTTGTTAGGTTAGAAACTGATAATTGAAATTACAGGTATATTTGGAACTCACATAAAGTTGATTGTGGTTGTAGGTTATGGCTGGAAATGGAGCTGATGGTAACAATGCCCCACCTAGGATGCCTTTGCCTTTAGTGCGATATCACCGATGGAGGCCACACTCCATTGGAGTCCTGCTTCCAAAACCAACCCATGTAGCTGTTTGAGAGCCTATGCCTACCCTAACCACGTAGTGCTGGCTGTGGATAAGGAAAGGAAGACTTTGGCTCGTACTGTTCAGAGGGCCAATGCTGAGATAGAGACATTGAGGACCGAGAACCAGCTGTTACGTACTAGGGTCCGAGAACTTGAGGAGATGGCTAATCAGTTCCTCCGACTGTCTAACACGGTGCGAGATTGCACCGCTGGCATCATGACTGATTGTGAAACGATGATTGAGGAGATGTTGGAGATTTATACAGAGGATCAGGGTGGAGAGCGTTCTAGTATTGGAGAGATAGTTCCAGGAGATGTTGAGGGAGATGATTTCGAGGAGATCGTGAGGCTTCTCCTACTTATAGCCCTCTCAGTGACCCTTCTGAGGACCCCCGATTTCCCTACCTCCCCTTGACTTAGGGTTGAGACTGAATACCTAATGGGGTCCTACTTGCTTTTGTTGGATGACTGTACTAGATTGATGTTATGCTTTTGAAATTTCGTGGATGTTATGATTATCGTGTTGTGTTGTTTTAAGAAGTTGATGTATGGTGTTTTGTTATTAATGTAAGTTGTTTTATGTTTATTAATGTTATTTGCAACCGTTTTTCCTTTCTCCTTTTCTAATTCACATTTATAAAACGAAACCCTTGTACGTGTGTATAGAGGAAATGGAAGGAGCAGGAAAAAGGAGAGGAAGGCCTACTAGGCAAACACGAAACCAGGGTGAGGAAGAGGCATCTACCGCCCATCTCAGCCAGGAGCATGGGGAGCAACCTAGAGATCAAATAGCTGAGGCCTTGAATCGAATGACAACCCTTTTAGAACGTGTGACCGATCGACAAAATCAAGGACCGATAATGGACCAAAGGGGACCGGAGTTAGGTGAAGACAGAGCCTTGGAGAGATTTCAAAGGTTCTCTCCTCCCAAGTTTGCGGGAGGACACGACCTAGATGTAGCCGAACGGTGGCTAGAGAGCATGATTAATATTTTTGGAACTTTAGGTTACACGGAAGTACGGCAGGTGACTTTTGCTGTCTTTCAATTCGAAGGTGCCGCAAGGGCCTGGTGGAATGTTATTAGGGAGAAATGGGCTAGGAACCAGACCCCGTGGACCTGGGTTAACTTTACTAGGGAGTTTAATGAGAAATACCTGCCTCCCCTAGTCCAAGAAAAACGGGAAGACGAGTTTATAAGGTTGCGCCAAGGAACCCTGAGTGTAGCCGAGTATGAAGCACAATTCACCCGCTTATCTAAGTTTGCCCCGGAATTGATTGCCACCGAACCTCGTAGAGTACGTCGTTTTGTCCAGGGTCTAAACCTAGAAATTCAAGAGGCTTTAGCAACTGCTCAGATGCTCACTTTTACTGATGCCCTAGAAAAGGCTCTAAGAGTAGAGAACACCAAGGCTCAAGTCAAAGCCTTTCAAAATAGAAAAAGGGCAGCCCCGACTGGTAGTAGTTCTGGGAGACCAGGAGGAAATCAGCCGCCCCAGAAAATTGGAAGAGGGTCTGGAGGAGGGCGAGCTGTACCAGGACAGGGAAGGGGCCAAAAGGGTGGTCCATCTCAACCAAGACAAAACCTACCAATCCGTACATCTTGTGGATTTTGTGGTAAGACAGGCCATCATGAGAACGATTGTTGGAAAAAGGCCGGGAAATGTCTAGCCTGTGGAAGTACAGAGCATGTGATTAACAATTGCCCTGCTCGTCGATCCCAGGAAGCTGGAACACAACATTCAAGAGGTCCAAATCCTAAACCGCCAACAGAAAAAGGAAATCGACCTAGGGTACCCGGCAGAATTTACTCCCTTGATCAACAGGATGTACCCGACCCAGCTGGAGTGGTGGAAGGTACCATTTCTCTTTTTCATAGACTAGCTAAGATTTTGATTGATCCTGGTGCTAGTCATTCGTTCGTAAATCCCGACTTTATGTGTGCTATTAATGTTAAGTCTGATCTTTTACCCTTTGATCTGATAATACAAACTCCTACGAAGGATCCATGCTTAGTAACAAATGAGGTCTATAGGAACTGTGAGCTGTGGGTAGGAGAAAGGAAAATTTTGGCAGACCTAATTTCTCTACCTATTAAAGATTATGATGTCATACTCGGGATGGATAGTCTGGCCCGACTTCATGCACAGCTGGATTGTAGAATGAAAGTAGTTGAATTTCACATTCTAGGGGAACCTACCCTAAGATTTAATGCAAGACAAGGTTTAGCTTCTGCCGCTCTTATTTCAGGGATTCGAGCTAGAAAATTGTTAAGTAAAGGAGCTCAAGGATACTTGGCATTTTTGATAAACCCTCAAGAAGATAAGTCAAGATTAGAAGATGTGCCTATAGTAAACGAGTATCCAGAAGTATTCCCAGAGGAGTTAATATCCTTACCCCCTGATAGAGACATTGAATTTAAGATTGAACTCACCCCTGGGGCAGCACCTATCTCTAAGACTCCCTACAGAATGGCGCCAGCTGAGCTCAAGGAATTAAAATTGCAATTACAAGATTTGTTAGAAAAAGGATTCATCAGATTGAGTGAGTCTCCGTGGGGAGCCCCAGTACTGTTTGTGAAAAAGAAAGATGGAGGTTTAAGGCTTTGCATAGACTATCGAGGATTGAACGAGGTTACTATTAAGAATAAGTATCCCTTACCTCATATTGATGAATTGTTCGATCAACTACAAGGTGCTGTAGTATTTTCTAAGATTGATCTCAAACAAGGCTATTATCAGTTAAGGATCAGGGAGGAAGACGTTCCGAAAACAGCCTTCAATTCCAGATATGGGCATTATGAGTTTTTGGTTATGCCATTTGGACTAACTAATGCCCCGGCAGCATTTATGGATTTAATGCATCGTGTTTTCAAGTCTTATTTAGATCAATTCGTGGTGATCTTCATAGATGATATTTTGATCTATTCAAAGTCCAAAGAAGAACATGATCGACATTTGAGGTTAGTTTTGCAAACCCTGAAGGAGCATCAATTGTACGCTAAGTTTAGTAAGTGCAAGTTTTGGCTAGAGGAAGTATCATTTCTAGGTCATGTAATCTCCGAGAAAGGCATTACGGTAGACCCAGCTAAAGTAAAAGCAGTGCTAGAATGGAAACAACCAAAGAACCCAACGGAAGTTCGTAGTTTCCTAGGATTGGCTGGATACTACCGAAGGTTCATTCAGGACTTCTCCAAACTTGCGAGTCCTTTAACCAACCTGACTCGAAAGAATAACCGTTTTGTGTGGGATGTGAAATGTGAGAATAGCTTCCAAGAGCTCAAGAGTCGCCTGACCAAAGCCCCTGTGTTGGTCTTACCAAATGACGAGGATAGCTTTACCGTGTACACTGATGCATCCAAAGAAGGTTTAGGATGTGTTTTAATGCAGGCTGGAAAAGTAGTGGCTTATGCCTCGAGGAAGTTAAAGCCTCACGAGCAAAATTATCCAACTCATGATCTAGAACTGGCAGCAATAGTGTTTGCTCTGAAGAAATGGAGGCACTATCTATATGGTGTGGTTTTTGAGGTTTATACCGATCACCAGAGTCTTAAGTACTTATTTTCCCAAAAGGAACTGAACTTGAGACAACGGCGATGGATAGAATTCTTGGAAGACTATGAATGCACTATTAAGTACCACCCAGGAAAAGCTAATAAGGTAGCGGATGCTCTGAGTAGGAAAGTCCAAATTTCTGGACTAATGGTTAAAGAATGGAAGATGTTAGAAGAAATTAGTACTTGGAGCCCACAATTGGCACCACAGAAAGTGATTTTGGGTAGTATTACTTTAAATTCTCCTATAACTGAGCGCATCAAGGAGTCTCAAGCCAAAAACCCACTGGTGCAAAAATGGATAGATAAGGTCAAGGAAGGAAGATTACCCAATTTTAAATTGGGAGAAGATGGAATTTTAAGATACCAAAACCGTCTGATAGTACCCGACCAAGATGATTTGAAAAGGGAAATTATGACAGAAGCACACAGGTCTAAGTATACCATTCATCCTGGAAGAAACAAGATGTATCAGGATGTAAAGAAGTTGTACTGGTGGGATAACATGAAAAGGGACATAGCTCAGTTTGTACAGTCATGCCTTACGTGCCAGCAAGTCAAAACTGAACACCAGAGACCCTCAGGATTGCTGCAACCATTAGAAGTACCTGAATGGAAATGGGATCAAATCACAATGGATTTCGTTACAGGGTTACCCCTTTCTCGTCGAGGTCATGATGCAATTTGGGTCATAGTAGATCGGTTAACTAAGTCAGCCCATTTTCTACCTGTGAACATGAAATACAAGATGGAAAAACTGGCTCAGATTTATTTGGATGAGATTGTTAGATTACACGGGGTGCCAGTAAGCATTGTATCGGATAGAGACCCACATTTGACTTCTAGATTTTGGCAGCAGATACAAAGTGCTTTAGGGACTAAGCTAAATCTGAGTACTGCCTATCACCCTCAAACCGACGGACAATCTGAACGGACCATACAAACCTTGGAAGATATGTTGAGGGCATGTATCATGGATTTTGGAGGCAGTTGGGACCAGCATCTAACTTTGGTCGAATTTGCTTATAACAATAGTTACCATTCCTTAATTCAAATGGCTCTGTATGAGGCATTATATGGGAGGAAGTGTAGATCTCCAATATACTGGGACGAAATAGGTGAAAGGAAAATTTTGGGTGCCGAAAGAATACCATGGGTTGAAGCGGCATATGAGAAAGTTAGGTTAATTTGTCAAAGGGTTCAAGTGGCCCAAAGTCGTCAGAAAAGTTACACCGACAATCGAAGGAAGGACTTGGAATTTTAAGTTGGAGATGAAGTTTTCCTAAGAGTTACACCATTAAGGGGGATTCTCAAATCAGGAAAAGGAAAGAAGCTGAAACCCAGGTTTATAGGACCCTTTAAAATTTCAAAAAGGGTTGGAAAGGTGGCGTATCAGCTGGACTTGCCGGCAAGCTTAGCCAGAATCCATAATGTTTTCCACGTGTCTTGGTTAAGAAAGTATCACAAGGATCCATCTCACGTCCTACCAACCCTAGAGGTTGACTTAGATGAATCGTTGACTTATCAAGAGAAACCTTTGAAAATTCTGGACAGAAAGGTTAAAGTCTTAAGAAAGAGACAAATCCCACTGGTGAAAGTCCTTTGGCGACATCATGGATTGGAAGAAGCCACATGGGAGCTGGAGGAAGAGATGAACCAGAAATACCCAGAGCTTCAAATGACAAGAGGTAATAATTTCGAGGACGAAATTTCTTAAGTGGGGGAGGTTGTGAGGGCCGTAACTAAATTCTACCTCTTGTTTAGACCTTCTGTGAACGATTTTCGTAATTTCACTAATGCATGTGCATGATCATGAACATTTTGAAAATCCACGAAAAGATTTTCAACGATAGCCCAAGTAAGTAATTGAAATCATTTCAATTAAACTAAGGCCCAACCATACTTAAAATAAATCATCTTGAAATTATGACAATAGCGTGTGCAAAACCCTAAGCGTTTCTTTCTTCTTCCAATCTACAACCGGTTTCCCTTCCATCGATCTTAACCGACATGATCACGAATGAAACCGATTCACTTCAGCTAAAGTCGGACCAATTCCAGCAAATTGAACCCACATTTTGCCTCCAATTTAATTTCGAATTTAACCCAAGAAACTTTAGCAAAACCAGCCGCCCACTCTCTCCATTCCATGGCTGCCAATTGTCAAATTCTTGCTGAAAAATCTGGCAGCTTAAGCATGCCATTTTTTCCTCCCAACCGGCAGCTTGTTGGACTTGGAGCAAGGAGATTTCAGATCACCTTAGCCAAGGCTAATGATGTTCCACCTCCCTTCATGCCCAATGCATGAGAGCAGCTATGACACTTGGCACTCCATTCAGCCAAGCTTTGTTCATTTGAACAAGCAACTTCAGCATTTTCTCCAAGCTTCAACCGAAAATCCCCTCAAACACTCTCACCTTCATTCAGCATTTTCTTCCCTCAAGCTTCACCCGAAACACTCTCCCCACTCTCTCCCTTTTTCTCCAGAAATTTTTCCTTCAAGCTTCAACCGAGAAGCTCTTTCCTCCTTCCCCTACATCTTCTTGTCTTTTCTTGGTTAATCAGCCCTAACACCAAGAACTCCTCTTGGCCGAAAAGCTGCTGGAAAACAAGCTCAAATTCTGGAAAGACCAAGTGATCATCTTCCATCCTAACTAGGGCAAGAAGAGGTAAGCCCTAGTCATTTTCTTTGTAAAAATTTTCTGGTTAGCTTGAAAACTCTTTGCTTACCTTATTCCGTTTTTTTTTTAGCTGGAAAACAGGTTTGAATCCACCCTCAAACAGTCTTGTTCATCCGGTTTCTTGCTCAACAAAGAGGGTAAGCCATAGCCACTTGTATGAGCTTTTCACAGCTTAGTTTTTCCATTCTTAGATTTACTCTTCTTCTTGTAGCTGGACATTGGATTTCACTAGCTCCAAAAACACTTTATACCTTTGCTCTTGAGGCCGGTTGGAGGTAGGGGTCTTTTATATCCTCTTTAACTTGAAGGAAACTGTTTTACTCCTAAAAATGTTATCTTGCTCCTAAAAATTGCCATGCATGTTTTGATGGACTTAAAATTCTGCTTGCATGAATACGTTACCTCATTGTGTTCTTGGAAATATTATTGGACCAATGAGGGATACCATCTTTGATGCTCTAAGATGACCATAGTTCTAAGCCTTGGAATTGTCTTACGTACTTCATGCATGATGGTTAAGATGGCCGAAACTTTTCTTGTGCTTAGCTGTGGATTAATGGCTTTGATTACTTGCTGTTTGGAATGGTGGTGAGTTGATGGACTTGGCCCTACTTATCCGAAACCCTTTTGGTTATTAATATGCTGAAATCAGCCTTTGCATGTGCCAACTTTCACTTGGTTTATGAAAGTTTAAGTTAAAAGCTGGTATGAGTAGAATGTTTAACAAACCGGATTTAACACGTTCATTTGCTTGTTGAAAGTTAAAATTATTTTTCCTTGCATGAGACCTACTCGGTCCGATTTAAAGGCTGAAAATACAATGACTTGAGAGTTGGGTTTTGAATGAAACGAATTACAACAAAAAGGAAGAATCGGGTTTGATAGTTTTCAGCTTGAAACAAATTTTGTCTAGTTACACGTATTGTTTCATTTCAACTGTGTGTATGATTTTTGGATTGCTAGATGGATGTGTCATATGCTAAGAGTCCTGCTTAGCATTCTGGAAATCAAACCGAACCTTTAATCACGCGGCTACATGGCTGAAATTTCACAAAAGGTTACCAAAACCACATTTTTCTAAGAAATCAGTGGGCGAAATCACACTGAAATAAAATGCTCATATCTCGCTGTTTATAACTCCAAATCACGCGCCGTCAGTGGCATCCGAAACTAGACCCAAAGAGCTTCGTTTCAGTACCTTACACGCCCCGTAACTCATTTTCTACACATCGTGGCGAACCAACAAACATTGCTGAAAATCAAACTTGCAAACCAGTAGTTTCAAAATGAATATCCAAATTTGAGTATTTTCCAAATTGACTTGGCCGTTGCTATTTTATGAGAAAATAAACAATTATGAATCTAGATTCAACGGTCTTGAAATTATACAAGTTGCAAAAGAAAATTTCCGATTTGAATTTTGAAAGAAACCATGACGGATTAGTTTTGGCCATGAAAACATAATGACATTCCATTTTCAAAATTGTGATTGCCGACCAAAACCCTAATTTGTACTATTTTGATTTTAGCACGAAAACTTGTTTTAAGTATAAAAGACCAAAAATCAAATTGATTTCAAATCCAAAGCCTCGAAAGATTGTTTTGTTCACTAAACAAATAAAATTAAACACCATTAGTGATTTTCCAAACCAAGCAAACCGTTTCTCAAATTTTCCAACGGATAACACTACGTTACTCAAACCCTTCTAAACCCTAACTAATAAAATTTTTCCAACCCTAATTACGCAGATTTTTGAAACTCACACATTTTAACCTATCTAACCAAGACCTATATTTTCAAGATACAAACCACCGTTTTATCACACTATCGACTCGTGAGGTAAACCTAAAAATATTCTTATTTTCATAAAAGAAGTGAATTGGTCAAAATTGATTTTAATAATTAATACAATAATTATGTACCTCGAGGCGGCGGTAATATAAGCGAGGGCTTTGAGACCGAGGACTTCGACTCATCTACTCAACCTTGACCATCTAAGGTGAGGGTTCCTATTTGTTGCTACTTGATCCTTGTTGCTAGGTATTACTTGTTATTGTATGACTGGTTTCTAAATGTGATTTATCATTCAATGATTGAAACTAGGGTTTTATGTAAAGTGAGTTTTATTGCTTAATTTGACTCAACGTGCTTCGGTGGTTTAGTATATTTTGTGTTTAAAAAAAAAACAACAAAACTTGTTTTCTTTTCGAGGCTTGAGGTGAAGAGGCTGGCCTTCAAGGCCCTTCGCCCCTAAAGGCTGGTGCACTCTCTAAGGGGCGAGGTTGAAATGATTGTCGGTTGTCCCTCGCCTCTAAAATAATAAACTAAACCACTGTGCTTGTGCATGTCAATGCATGACCTGTTGGCGTGGGATCCCAAACCCAGGCGAGTCGGCCTATCCAGAGCCAGGTAGGGCTTGGTCAGTGCGTCGGCGGACCACAGGTCTGTTCAAGGTTACCTCGAGTGTACACCGCCTCCTGCTTGTTTAGTTCGGATCCGAAGTTGGGTGAAAAGGGATGGAGAAAGAAAAAAAAATGACCAGAGTTCTGCAGACTCTATTTTCCTTCCTGAGAATGTTATTGCGATTGTTATTTAATGCTCGTTACTGTTTAAATGGCTCAATGAGCATCTTGATTGTTACAGTTTTACAACCTGTTATGTGAAAAAAAAAATATATACTATCTCCCATCTTTCCTTAAATGGAAGTTACTGTATTTGAAACTAGTCCTGTACGGACCTAAACGTTTACAAAGCTTGTTGTACTTATGTGCTTAATTGCTATGTGTTTTGGGACTCTCACTGGGTTTAGAAACTCACCCCATATATCTTCCCATCCCAAGATTTCCAGGTATTGAAGAAAGTACTGAAGGAGTACAAGCCAGTTGAATCTTTTGAATGTTGGGTGTATTTGAATCTATTATGATGTCGAAGATAATGTATAAGAATTGTCTTTTGAATTATTGTGTAAGGTGGAGAGTCGAACTCAAAATGGATGTTGGTTAGTAAGTTATGTCGATCTATTTGAAGAAAATTGGTTTGAAAAACCCTAGTCGAAGTAATTGCCTGCTTGAGTCCTGGCGAGAGTTGGGCCGGCGGCTGCGGGTCCTTTGGTTCGCCTTGGGAAACGTGGGGCCGCCACATTCCAAATATAGCAGGTACAAAAATAGCAGGTATTCCAAATATAGCAGGTACAGAAATAGCAGGTATACTCATGAAACGAGAGAGTCATTTATCAGGCATATTTCTCATGTATAAGATAGTAGTAACACATTCAGGTAAAGGATATTTGGCTCGGCGAGCCAGTCATGGCAGTGCTTGCAATATTCAGGTACAGGCTTCACTGCTTCCCATTCTCCAACCCCTTTACATCCAACTTTGGTACCGATACCAAACAGGCAAGAAGTTGTAATACTCTTGAGCAAACCTTAAACATGGCCCGAGATTCGTTTGACTTAATCGACCTAGCCCGATGCTGGCTCGAAATAAGTTAACTTGCCAAGGGGGTTGGGATCCCAGAACTCAAGGCCAATTGTATACTTGCAATTGGGATACATGCACAAGTACAAGCACATGCACAAATAGCACAATTCACATAATAGGAATAAGTGCAATAAAGTACACACTTACCCTTTCTCATATAACAGCTATGCATTTTTCACTTTGGAATTTAAAACATGGCATATCGTCAAGTAGTTAGGGTCCCTCACCTCTAGTAGTCTACGACAGGTGGTTCTGGTCTGCTGGTGTCTTTAAGAATTCCGTCGGGTCCTGTAGTTAAGGTAAATATTAGCCTATATCCTTAAACTTATCCCCCCTCAAGTATTAAAATCAATTTTGACCAATTCTAGCATTTTTTTATCTTCTTGGTAGCCTAGTAAGGTCACGGGTTACTAATGGGTAGTAGTGGCCGTCAAAGGTCCGGGTTAAGGTTGACTACTAATGGTCGGTCATTGGTTGTTGGGCATTGGGCTGGTTAAGTGTCGTTTAGGGCCCAACAGTAGGCAAGTAAAAATGTTTTAGGACCAAAGGTTGAGTTTTAGGTATAAAGGGTTGGTTATATGGCTCGATTAAAGTTGTCATTTATTGGTCAAGTTTGGCTGGGGCAGTGCGGAGTGTCAAGTGCCAATGTGCTATCGGCTAATGTGCAATATTGGTGTTTATGGGTGTAGAAAAGTCTTGACAATTTAGGTTTAAGGTTGGGGTCGATGGTTGGCTAAGTGCCAACTATCAGTTAATGATGGCTAAGGTTTGAAGACAATGGGTTAATGGTAGGGCACTAAGTGGCCGGGGTTAACGGTAGGGTATTAGGTGTGAGTTGGTGCGTGGTAGAATGGTTGGTAAACGGTAAGGGTCGTTTTTATGGTCGTTTAGGCTAGCATTGGCTTGTGGTTGGTTTTAAGGGTTGCTTGAAGTGGCTTAGTGTTCAAGGGTTAGAATAGGCATGGAAATGGTCGTAGTCGTTGGCTAGTGTGCGTGTTGGGGTCGAGGTTATTGGCTAGCCCTGCTTGTGCTCAAGGCCGGTTTGGGTTACCTATCGTTTCTTGTCGTTTTTGGTTGGTCTCGGCAAGGCACGACATAAACCTCCTATGTGGTTTAAAGGTATCTATAGGCCTGTATGAATTTTTTCCGATCAAGTTTAGATCAACGGAAGGCCAGTTAGAGGTTCAAGCATAAGGTTTGATCGGTACTTAGCAATTCTAGTAGGTTATGACCGTTTTGTGGGTCGTTTGGTGAATTTAGGCTAGCTTAACGCAACCAGCAATTTGCCACTTCCAAACATCAAGGTACAGGTTCTAAACAACCTAAAATAGTCCAAGAAACAAGGCCAAACAGCTAGCAGCACAACTTAATATTTGGCCGGCAAAATAGCAAGCACTAGGCTGGGTTTAGTCTAATCTTTTGCACGATTTCAACTAAATTCAACCGGCAATCACCAATGCAGCTTAGGTAAGACTTTTAGGGGAAATAACAGAGCATAATCAGCCACAAATTATCATATAAAGGCATGCTACAAGGCTGGAAATCAGAATAGACAGCAAGCATCAAAACAGAATTTCAGCAAGTTGATAGTTTCATCTTCTAGCCACACGGTGCACATTTAGTATCATATCATGCTTGTTTTTCGTCCAAACAGCCACCATACATTCATAATAAGTCCAGCAACATGAAACACAGGTTATATCAGATTTAATGAGCTAAAATCATCATCCAAAGTCATGTTTCAAAGCTGGAAAATCACATAAGCTGGTACGGGTCAGCAGTAGGTATAACAGGCCATTTCCTTTACATTCAGAACATTAAAATGTAAACTTTTCATCAATCTTGTAGTTTACAGTAGGGTAAACATACCATAGCAGGAACAACTGAAATATAGCGGGATTTCAACCTCATACAACAAGATAAAAGCACAAAAACAAAGCTGGACAAATCATGGCCTAAGACAAGCTTCAAGAAGGAATTTTTCAGCATGATTCATCATGTAAATTCTAGTCCATCAAACCTGGAATTGAAGCTGTAAATGTTGGAGTTATTGAGAGGAAAAATACCTCAAAGAACAAGCTTTAAATCACGGGCTCAAGGCTGCAAAACAGAACCAACTTCCAAGCACAAACTCTTGGCCAGCTTCCAAGTTCCCTCTTAATTTTTCTCTTGTGTAGAAAGGAAGAAACAATTGCTGTTTTTTTTTTTTCAAGATGAAGAGCAAAGAACAAGCTCAAAAACGTTCCAGCAGCTAGGTATATGAGGGTGCATGGTGATTTGACAATGGTTAGGCTTTCATACAAGTTAAGAGCTTGACAAGTGTACTAGCTTGCCAAGTATTCAATTGGAATTTTCAGCCTTGTTTCTTGCTTGACAAAGGGCGAATTGTGGAGTATTTTCAGCATCAATACTTACTAAATGATCCTTCTATTGATGGTGAGGGGCTGGGCAGCAAATAATAATTTATGATTAGGTCCCTCAAGTTTAGGGAATATCTCAATTTGTACCCCGATAGTTTGTAATTTTTGCCGAATCAAGAACGTTGTTTGTCTCAAATGGTATTCATTTTCTTGAAGCAATGTCAGTACACGATTCATCATACAAGCTTCATATATTTTAATACAGCAATCATCAAATAGGCAAGAAAAGGCACAAAAACTTGGAATGAGACCGGTAAGGAAGTTAGGGTTTTGTGGGCTTTCACACAAACTGCATGACTCTATTCCTCTTTCCGATGAGTTTCTCAAAAATATTCATGTACATTCTTGGTTTACTTGTGAGGGCTCGAAAATTTTATTTTTATCAGAAAATAAATAATAATGATAATAATAAATATATTATATATTATCACTAAAATATTAGTGAAATTATGTTTCGAGTTATCATTTTTTAATTTAGAGAGTTTTTCATGAATAAGATTGCCGGTGTTTGTTTCGGCCAGTTTAAGCATTATTTTTTGAGCCATGACGTGAGTAGTAACTCTAAGATGAAACTGAGCATATGTAGAGACATTTCAGAGATACATTTATAGCAGGGCAATGCCTGAAGGAGAAAAACCAGTAAAAGTTAAAACGTCGCGTCTCAACACGACAAAAAGTGGAAGTTTGACCACTTTTCCTTAAAACAAGGGCAACCAAGCATTTTGTCTCCATAAAGCCTTGTTTCTTGCTTCTTGCTTCTCCATTTTCAGCTGCAATTTGAAGCTTCAGAGTGAGAGGGAGAGCCGAGTAGAGAGAGAGAGAGAAATAGAGAGAGATTTCAAGCTTTCTTCTTCTTCTTCTTCATCTTCATTTTCCTTGCACATTGAACACAATTTGAGAGTTTCATCTTGCTCCTTTTTGCTGCTTGTTCCAGCCATGTGTGAGAGAGAGAGGGGGAGAGATCTGAGAGTGGGAAAGAGAGAGAGAGTAAGAAAGAAAGTTGTTTCTTGCTTTTCATCTTCTTGATCTTGAGGTTTGAGGAGAAAATCACCATCAAGCAAGCCAATCTTTGGCTAAGTTGGAGGTTCTTGAGGTTGCTAAGATTGGAAGATCATCCTTGGGTAGAGCCTCACTAGATCTTACTTGATCTTGCTAGATCTAGCTAGATCTTGAGGTATGATATCTAAATCTTCTAGTTCTAACTTTGTTAATGTTAGATCCTTTAGATCTATGGTTTATTTGGCTAAAAAATGATATTCTTGGAACTTTGAGCTGGGCTCTTGAATTTCCAACTTAGGTAGTTGACTTGAGGTGGCCTCTTAGGTAGCAGACATGAGGACCTGGTTCTGGTAGTGGTTGTTGTTTATGAGATGGATTTATTTTGTGGTTAGAAAGTAAGAATATTAGTAAAAATTTTGAAGAAAAACTAAGCTTGATGGCCAAACTTCACTTGGAAAGTTTTGATTCTTGATCTTGAAATTTTATGATGTTTCTTGGCTAGATTTTGCCCAAATAAATGTGTATTATGTTCATTTATGAGTATAAGCTTGAATGGAGTTGAATCTTGAATTTTGAAAGGTGAAAAGTTGTGTTTTTCACTAATTTTTGGATAAAAGTACTATTTGGACAGATTTGAGTATTTGAAATGTCTTGATTATTTTTCATGATTTTTGTGTGTCAATATTTGGTGAAAATTGAACTAAAAATGTGTTAAAATCTTGACTGAAGTTTTAGTGTTGAATTTGAGCCTGAACGGGTGATTTTTGAGGTAAAAGACGTCGTTTAATTTCATTATCTTAAAAGTTCAGAAGTGTGAATATGGAGTATATCATTGGAGCATTTTATTTTAAATGATGTAGCGATTTTAAAAAGAGTCTTTTGTGATATTTTACTACTCGATATGAATACTTGTCACTTGAGAAAATTTTGGGAAAAATCTTGATTAAACCAATAAATAAGTTTATTTTGATTTGGTTTCGCTAATAGAGGAGCGAAACTTATCTTCTTTCTTTATTTGTTTTAGGGAGTGTGGACGGCTTTGAAACCGAGCCAAATTTGGAATCCAAACCTTGCTATTTTGGTGAGTTTCCATGCATGGTACTTGATTATGCGAAATTGATTTGAATTATACTTGATTATGTGATTTGATGTGGGAATTTGGTTTGTCAAACCATCAAATGGAGTAGTGTGTACTTTATCGCATTTACTCCTATATGAATGGAAATAATTGGGAAAGTATTTTGTCATGACTTATATGCGTGTGAAATTTTGAAAATTCTTGAGACCTATCGATAAGTCGTTTGACTCGAGCTGTAGGCTAGGCCTAAACCGAGGAGAAATGACGAGCTATAGGGTTATTTATGTGATGTGTGCTCTGGACTTGGCATATGGACTTGTCCTTTCTGGAGAGCAATAATCAATTTATGTGTGAGACTGAACGGGAGTAAGTGCTACGCCTATTAGGGTGGGAGTTACCTCTTAGTCCGTATCAGTCTATGTGTGTCTGAGCGGGAGTAAGTTGTGACAGCCCCACTTCCCCTAAGGCGAACCAGAGGAGTAAGCGGACCGCCTGCCTAGCTCTCGCCAGGACTCAAACATTCATTTATGAAACCATTGATAAAAGGTACTTAAAATCGCTGACAAACTCACGCAAAATACAGATCCCCAACATCTCATCAAGGACACATTGATAATAACTCCAAAATACCACAACTATCGAAATCATCCAAATAGTTCAATCTTATACAAAAGAGGAAATCCTACAAGAATACTAAGAGGTAATCCCGCGCACAGGTACTAGGTTCCTCAATTCTCGTGCCCCACCTCCAGACCTATTAAGGAAAACAAAGCCTATGGGGTGAGCAAAGCCCAGTGAGGTCAAGAATGCATGCACAAGCAGGTTAAAGCGATAACAATTTTGAACAAATAATTGCAGTAGAACACTTGGGAATCATACAAGATATTATACAAGATATTATAAAGTAATCACTATAAAAGGGTACAGTGTCGTTCCATTTTTCTGCGATTCTCCACATCCAGCTTCGGTCTGGTCCCAAGCCGTATTTTCAATAGGCATATTGACACTCCGTCAACCACTATCTCACCGACCGTAGAAATCACTTTACTCTCACCCGTCTACTTACACCCCCTGTACCGGGCCCGCTCGTCAAAATAGTATTAACATCAAACCAAGTCGGGATGAGCGGCACCTCCCGCTCCATAAAGTGTGGTACATACTACCGCTTGGTAATTAACATCAAACCAAGTCGGGATGAGCGGCACCTCCCGCCCCATAGAGCGTGGTACATACTACCGCTTGGTAAATGAGTCGACGAGACTACGCTCCAATCGACTTAACTAGAACCCGACCAAAACGGGAGTAGAGGCACCTCCCACTCACTCGAGTGTGGTACATGCAACCTTTTGGTCTTATCAAGCCAAGAACAAGCACAAGTACCAGCACTTAACGACTTCAACTCAAGCAAATTCAAGCAAGGGTGAGCGCGATAAAGTACACGCTCACCAAGTCAAACAAGCATGCTTTCAATTGTATTTCATCAAATCCGACATCCAAGCATGAAAACAACAAGCACTTGAACACTCACCAACAGTTGAGCGCAAGCAAGACAATGTAGGCAGTTAAACACGATCTTTACCGTCCACAGAAGCACCTGAGACGTGAAAGTGCAAGCAAATTACTTTTTCGATTTCAAACTAAAAGGTTTGGCAAAAGTCATTTTCAAATGTGAAATGACGTGACAAGCAAATGCTCAATGAATTAAACTCTCAAAAAATGCTCATAAATGCTCAACAAAGTAAGAAGGTGCATAAGCATGGGCGTTAGACCGAACACAGATGAAAACGAAACGAAAACGAAAACACACACCAAAGGTGAAGAAGATAGTTTTGACACCCTGTACACTAATACTCATAACTCAGGCTACAAGTATCGGATTAGAATGTACGAGGTGCCATTTCGAAGCTAAGAGAACAAGCTACAACTTTCATGAATATAACTTCTGCAGCTTTACACAAGAAAATTCAACAATCTAACCCATATATTCATCTAAGAAGCTAAACATGATCCTCAATCAAGTCAAAACAACAACAAAATCCAACAACTTCATCAACTTAGATAAATTTCAGCAACCTCAATAAAAGTTCAACTTACAAAGTGTAAATCACCTCTTGAATCCAAGATTGAACTTCACAATCAAGTGCTTCCAACTCCCAAATGAAGGTTTGATGGCTGAAATTGACAAAATCCCAAGCTTTCCTCTAGTTTCCTTTCTTTTTCCTCTCTTTTTTCTCTCTTCTTTTCCTTCTTTTCCCATGGTTTTTCCCCTCTTCTTTTTCCCTTGCTTGGCCGACTCCCGTGTGTTGAAAATGGCCAAGGGATAAGACTACTTAGATATTTATGGTTTAGACTTAGGTTGGTCAAAGTTGTGGTCAAAATTAGCATGCTAATTAACCTACCAACTTAAGGTAACTTCCACCCTTGCCCAAGTAATTTTTCTTTCCTATCAAATTACTCCATAAGTACATAAATTAACCTAGTCTATCAAAGCTTAAGTACACCTACTTAGGCTACTAATCACCTAAGAATTGTAATCCCTCCTCTTAATCATGCCTTATCACACATAAAATCAAAGAGATAACAAACTCGTAGTTGGACATAAAACTTAAATTCATTTTCAAAACTAGGGTTTTAAGAAATCAAACTAGGGTTTTCCACATTCAAATTAGGGTTTTATCAAAAATTAGGGTTTTCGAAGCAAACTAGGGTTTAAATATCAAATTAGGGTTTTTAGACGTGTCAAACAAAATAGTTAAAACAAAACACTTTGAGAAGTAAAATAAATCATATAAACGCCTCGGTAAACAATAATGACTATAAGTAACATTATTTTGTGTGAAAGTCGATGTGAGAAATTAAACAAAAATATTAAATAAGTAGGTCAAACAAAATAAATTTCCAGGTCCTCACATAAGTGCTACGCCTTTTTGGCAGGAGTCACCTCTTAGTTCGTATCAGTTACCTTTCGTATACCCGAGTATTACCCTTTTATGTGTGTTTGGAGTCGGGCTCGGTGGGGGTTTTGGTGGAGTTAGGAGTAAGTGGAGGTCTATGTGAGAACCCTAAATATATATATATATATATATATATATACAAATATATAATAATAAAATTCATGCATACATTACCCTTTCATTTATTCAAGTGCATATAAATTTCTTTAGTGCATTTGTGGCATGTTTTCACTAAGTGCATTCTTCATTGGTTGATTAAATGAATTTTCAAAAATTCAATTTTAGAATTAGTGAGCATTTTCTTGCATGGCTTAATTGCTAAGAAAATAGGGTATGTTGGTGTTAATTGGAGACCAAATCAAATTAGAGGAGTTAGAAAGCAATTAAGTGAGATTTTGTTAGCTAATGGCCAAGAAGTTGCCACTTGTCACCCTAGCTTTTAAACCTTGACTTGATGACTTCTTTTCCTCCAAACTTATCCCTTTAAAACACACATCTTCTTCATCTTTTCCTTGGTGTGGCGAACCAAAGGGAGGAAAAGAGAGGAGAAAATCCATCATAAAACCTAGCCAACCTCTTGCTTAGCTTAATAGGAAATCAAAGGGAGGAAGTTGGTAGCTCTCAGTCATCAATCCTCAAGCTTAGTAGGGTAAAGATTTTGGTTATGTGAAGAGTTACTTCTTTGGCTTGATAAGGTATTTTCTATCCAAAACCCTAGTTTTATGATTATTGATGTTAGTTAAATGAAGGTTGTTGGTGATGTTTATGGAAGATTGATGCATGGTAACCTAGTTTTTGGGCTTGAATGCTTGTAGTTGCAACTTGAACATGGGTTTGATTTTATGCCTACAAGGTGTTTGATATTTGGATTAACATTAATCACTAGGCTATGATGCTTATTCCATTGAGGAAAATGGTTGATGTTCTTTCATATGCATGCTAGAAAGGCATAGAAGTTACTTTGAACTTTAAAGAAAATGGAAGAAGTTTGTGGTTCTTCTATTCCTCTTATCTTGTGATTTCTTCTTGCTCAATCTTCACTAATCCTTGTTGAGGAACCTTGTTAAGAAATTTGTGTATCAAATTGGAGTGAAATCAATCTATCTTGAAGGGTGAAAACCTCTTGAATTACACCAACTTTTGAACAGAAAATTCTGTCCTGCACCTCGTCAGAAATGAAAAAACAGCCAACTTCCCAGGCATTCTGGTATTGATAGGAAATGAACTAGGAGCTGAGCCATATACCGTTGGAAATCCCTATGAGTCTAGTTTCTAACACCACTGACGGCACTCAATTTCAATTTTTCTACACCAAGATATGCCCATTTTCCCAAGACGGTGCAGTGGCCACTGATACACCCGAATTCCAGTTTTGTCATAAACTTGCTCTTGGTTGAACCTTGAAGTTTCTTGAATCTTTGCGTTTATTTCATTCTAAATATCTACTTGACTTGTGAATCCGCTAAACCTTCAATGTTTCATCATTTCGTGACTTGAATCGCCCTAGAATTTCCTAGTGAGATGCATTAGTTAGTAGTGTTTATTTTTGCACTTGATTAGGTTGCATTTATTTTGTTTTGCTTGAGTTGATGATGGTATCGCTGAATATACATAGAACTCGAAGGAGCTAACGAGGGTGATCAAGGCGTGGCGCTTGAGTTGCTTGACTTGCTTGGTGAGTGTTTCCTTGCTTGTTTCGTGAATCTATGAGTTTTCTCAAAACTACGTGAATGACTTGTTTGCTTGAACTACGTGGCTATGTGAATTACTTGAGATGTGATTATTGAATTGGCTTACATATCAAATATGATTGGACAACTGAGGGTGAGTCGAGGGCGTACTTTATCGCACTCGGACTCTTCCGTTTGACTTTTCTTGGAATTTGACTTTCTTTGACTATGATTTGACTTTGTGTACTTTGATGTGAAAAGTCGTTCGGGTGATATCCCGTCGACTAATTTGATTCGTTTGGGGCTCCGGAAACCCCAAAACCCTATTGGTGAACCGTTCGTATCGAGCCGGCATGGGCTTGGTCGAGAAGATCGGTGAACCATAGGTTATTTGATTTGGTTCCTTGGAACATGGTATACTCGAGTATTACCCAAATTTGATTAGTTGAGGTGTTCAAATTTGATTAGTTGAGGTGTTCGGGCCCGGTAGGGGGTGATTGGTGGACGGTTGTGGTGTAAGTGGTGTCTACGGAATTGGTTCTTGACCTCAAACGTTGACGGAGAGTCAACGGCTCAGGTTTGATCAAGCTTTGTGGATTTGGCTTTTGGAAGCCACCTGAATCCTTTACTTGAGTGCTATGCTTTAATTTACCTTAAATATATGATTGACTATCTGTTTTGCCTAATTGGTAATGTGGTTGCATGTTTTATTTTGGGGACCCCATTAAGCTTCTGCTTACCCCTTTTCTCTTTTGTTTTTCCTTAACAGGAATTTGTAAGAGGTCGGAGAGTTTGATTGTGGCTAAAGTCAAGTGTTTATCTTTTGTTAAGAACCTATGTATTTGTATTTTGGCTCCGTTTTGTAAGTTTGAAGTCGGTTGTAAGTTTTGGGATTTAAACGTTGTAAACTTTATGTTCTTGTAATTTTGGAGTTCTTTTAGCTTAAGTGTATGTTAAGATAAATGTTTTGATGAATTTGGGTATTCGAGTCCTGACGAGAGTCGGGTAGGCAGTTCACTAATCCTTAGGGTACGCCCTAGGGAAAGGTGGGCTGTCACAGTTGGTATCAGAGCCTAGGTTTGAACTAGCCTGGGCAGATTAGGAAGTTGGTAGTTGTAGTGATTTAAGTGTGAATCAGTTTTAATTAAGTTTTAAACTTTGATAAGTTAGTCTAGGATTTGATTTGTTTTATTGTAGGACATGGAAGGAAATGGTGGAAATGAGCGGCCTCGGAGACGCCTTCCTGTGGTCCGGTATTCATAGGGGCCTGGAGGAGCTTATAGTCTGTGGAGTCCAGCCCGTCGGGATAGGCTGCCATGCGGTTGTTGGAGGACTTACTTGTACCCCAATGAGGTGGTCTTGGCGGTACTTCGTGAAAGGAGGGAATTAATCCGAGCTAACCGGAGGGGTCTTAAGGAGCTGTCGAGTTTAAGGAACATTATGCACATGCAGGCTGCTAGGATAGCTGAACTTGAGGCGGATATCATAGATGAGCAAGAGAGGACTGATGCTATGCGCCAGCAGGTGCAAGAAGCTAATGTGCTTCATACTCGGAGCCTGAGGGACGTGGGAGATCGGACTGTGGGCATTCTGGATGAGTGCAGGGCCCTACTTAGGGATGTGGTGGATGTGCATGTAGCTGACTTGGAAACTGGTGGCAGAGCCTTTGAGGATGAGTGCTAGCTCTATTGGGAACTAGCTAGTGAGATAGGCTAGTTAGGAAAGAGGTGTTTGACTTTTGTAAGACTTTTGTGTTTAGCCTGGGTGTTCTACTTTTGTTGGGAGCTTGTTCTATGTGTTTTGTCAAAGTTGGAATGTGTATTCTTGTATAGGTATCTTTTGTGCATGAAACCTTTGGAACTTGCTCTTGTTTTGTAACCTAAGTATGTTTGGGTGTGTTTGAATGTATCTAGTTTTCTGTTTTGTTTATATATTATATGCTATATTGAGTATGCAATCATCCAAGCATGCATCTTCATTCTTGCATAATTTCAACCTTAGATCTGTAAGAAAACAAATGGAGGCGAGACGACGTGGTCGAGGTCGTGGACGTGGACGTGGACGTGGAAGGCCCCGTGAACAAGAGGGGGAACAAAGGTCTGTTATTAATCAAAATGAGGGACAGATGGGTAATGAGAGAGACCAAGTTGTTACAGCTATTAACCGTATGACTGATATCTTAGAGCGGTTAGCGGACCAACAAGGTTGAGGACCTAATCATCAGCCAAGAAATCCTGAGGGGGGCGAGGATAGAGCCCTAGAATGGTTCCAAAAGTTTTTTCCTCCTAAATTCTTGGGGGGACCAGATCCTGAGGTGGCAGAAAATTGGCTTGAGAGAATGGTAGGCATTTTTGCTGCCTTGAACTATACTGAGGAAAGGCAAGTTACTTTTGCCGTCTTTCAACTAGAAGGAGCGGCTCGCTCGTGGTGGAACGTAGTAATGGGAAAATGGGAAGAGAACAAACGCCATGCACTTGGCTTAACTTTACTAGGGAGTTTAACCAGAAATTCCTTCCACCTATAGTTCAGGAGGGAAGAGAGGATGATTTTATAAAACTGTTAAGGCACTTTGAGCGTGAGTATGAGACGCAGGTTTACTAAATTATCTAAGTTTGCTCCCAGGTGACAACCGAGCAAAGAAGGATAAGGCGTTTCATACAATGACTAAACGTAGAGATTCAGAAGGATTTGGCTGCAGCCCAGGTTAATACTTTCAGAGATGCTCTCGAGAAAGCCCAACGGGTTGAGCAGGCTAGGGTTCAAGTTAGGACTTTTCATGCAAAGAAACGAGGAGCATCTAGTAGCACTATGGGACGGGTCGATCAAACGGTTCCAACCCCTAAGTTTGGAAGAGGGGCGACTGGAGGTCGATTTCCTGGACCACAAAGGGGAGCGCCATCTAGGGGAGCTCAAAGTGGCAGAGGACAACAACGAAATGTCTCTCGGGGAGGTTCGATCAACTTCTGGGAGAACTGTAGTTGTGTGGAAGACCAAACCACACCGCATAACCGGAAGGAAAGAAAGTGTCTTCGTTATGGTAGTGCTGAGCATCAAATCGCTTCCTGCCCAGTCATAGCCCGTGAAGCAAAGGATGGTCAATCCCTGGATAAAACCAACCCTAAACAACCAGCCACAAGTGGAAATAGACCGAAAGTGCCCGCTAGGGTTTATACTTTGGACCAAAACCAAGCTTTTGAATCGACCGAGGTGGTTGAAGGTACAATTCCTATTTTTCACCGTTTGGCTAAACTTTTAATCGATCCTGGTGCAACTCATTCTTTTGTAAACCCTACTTTCATGTGTGGTATAGATGTAAAACCTGTTAAACTACCATATGACTTGGAAGTTAGGACACCTACTGGAGATGGTGTATAAAAACTGTGAGATTTGGGTAGGAGAACGAAAATTGGTGGTGGATTTGATTGGTTTGGATCTTAAGGGATATGATGTTATTATAGCGATGGACTGGTTAGCCCGATATTCTGCCCAATTAAATTGTAAGACTAAAGTGGTAGAGTTTTGCATACCGGGAGAAGCAACTCTACGATTAGATGTGAAGGGCAGATTGGCTTCATCTGCACTTATTTCGGGAATTCGAGCTAGGAAATTGCTAAGCAAAGGAGCACAGGGTTACCTAGCTTTCCTAATTAATACTCCTGGAGATAAAGTGAAATTAGAAGATGTTTTGGTGGTAAATGAATTTCCAGATGTTTTCCCTGACGAATTAGTATCATTGCCGCCGGATAGGGAAGTGGAATTTAAAATTGATCTTTTACCTGGAACAAGCCCCATTTCTAAAGCACCATATCGAATGGCACCCGCCGAACTTAAGGAGTTGAAGTTACAACTGCAAGATTTGTTGGAACGTGGTTTTATACGTGAGAGTGAGTCTCCCTAGGGAGCGCCGGTGTTGTTTGTAAAAAGGAAGGATGGTAGCTTAAGATTATGTATAGATTATCGGGATTTAAATGATGTCACTGTGAAAAATAAATACCCTTTACCCCATATCGATGAATTATTTGACGAATTGCAAGGAGCTGTGGTGTTTTCTAAGTTGGATTTAAGACAGGGGTATTACCAACTAAAAATTTGAAAAGAAGATGTGCCAAAGACTGCCTTTAATTCTAGATATGGGCATTTCGAATTTGCAGTGATGCCTTTTGGTTTGACTAATGCCCCTGCGGCATTCATGGATTTAATGCATCGGGTGTTCAAACCCTATCTGGACCAATTTGTGGTGGTGTTTATTGATGACATTCTAGTATATTCCAAGTCCCGGGAGGAGCATGAACAACATTTAAAGATCGTTTTACAAACCTTAAGGGACCACAAATTATATGCCAAATTTAACAAGTGTGAGTTTTGGTTGGAACAAATTTCCTTTCTAGGGCATGTAATTTCAAAAGAGGGCATTACTGTAGATCCAACTAAAGTAGAAGCTGTACTTGGGTAGAAACAACCAGAAAACCCCACTGAGGTTCGTAGTTTCTTGGGAATGGCAGGATATTATTGGCGGTTCATTAAGGATTTCTCACGAATAGCAGGACCTTTGACCAACTTGACCAGAAAACATGGTAAATTTGTTGGGATTCTAAATGTGAAACTAGTTTCCAAGAACTGAAGAAACGACTAACCAAGTCACCGGTTTTGGCCTTACCAAATGGGAAAGATGTGACAGCCCCACCTTCCCCAGAGGCGAACCAGAGGGGTTAGCGGACTGCCTGCCTAGCTCTCGCCAGGACTCAAGAGATAAACCATCAAACCATAGAAAAGAGTTACCGGCGACTCACGTAACATATGAACTCCAAAGTTACACCAAGATTATGTTGTAAACAACTCCAACATAGTACAAACCATCCAAGATAAACCCTAACCTCAAACTTATACAAAAAGGAAAGAAAAACCACAAAAACTAGCCTTCTCGATTTCCGTGCGTCCCTTCCACACCTGTTAAGGAAAACAAATCTTATGGGGTGAGCAAAGCTCAGTGAGGCCAAGAATTCATGCAAAAACAAGACAGAGCACTAACGTACTTGAATGTAGTAACAACAATAGAAAACAGGAAAAACATACAAAGAGATATAAAAGTCACTAAAATAAAAGGATACAGTTTGCCGCTCCACCGTTCATCTTCAGGCCAGTCTTCAACAGAAATGTTGACACTCCGTCAACCACAATCTCACTGACCGTAGAATCACTTTACTCTCACCCGTCTACTTACACCCCCTGTACCGGGCCCGCTCGTCAAAACCATTTCATTAAACCAAGTCGGGATGAAGCACCTCCCGCCATGCGTGTACATACTACCGCTTGGTAAGTGAGTCGACGAGACTACGCTCCGATCGACTTAATCAAAACCAGACCAAAACGGAGAGAGGTACCTCCCACTCTCTTGAGTGTGGTACATACAACCGTTGGCTTTAACATGTCAATATCAAGCACACGCACAAGCATTTAATGATTCAAGTAAATACAAGTAGGGGTGGCGATAAAGTACACGCCCCGAAGTCAAGTAGGCATGCTTAGCAGATATTCGAGCACTAAAATTACAAGCACTTGAACACTCACCACAGCTGAGCAAGCAAGCAATGCAGGAGTTTAACCTTGTCTTTCCACGTCCCACAAGATCACCCGAGGCGGAAAGTGATAGTGTGACTTTTCGATTTTCAATTCATTGTTCAATCACACGCAAAATGATTCAAATGAAAGTGGTGAACTCGATGCGTGAAACTCTTAAGAATTGCTCCTAAACACTTAATATGATAAAAGAAAGTACACGCACGGCCGTTGGACGCAAAACGGGTGAACACATAACGAAAACGGAAAACACACAGTGAAGGTGCAGAAAAACAGTTTTGGCGCTCTGTACGCCATCGCTCATAACTCGAGCTACGAGTATCGGATTAGGGTGTATGAGGTGCTGTTTCGAAGCTAAGAGAACGAGCTACAACTTTTATGAAGGAATATTTTGCCCAGATTGTCTCGTTTAAGGTCAAAAACGCAGAAACAATTCCCAGAAATTTTCCGTCAGAAATTCCGACAGGCTTACTTCAAACGGACATAACTCCGCGCTCACAAATCGAAATTAGGAAATTCCAAGTGCGTTGGAAAGCTAGGATGAAAGGCTAAAATTTTCGTGTTTTGGCCAGAAGCAAACTCACAGTAGATCAACACGAAAAACGAGGTCCAAACTGCAGGTCCGACAACCCTGTTTTGCTGTTTTGTGCCCGTCTACGTCCATATGACCAAAACGCACGCAAGCGACTCGAATGCAACAACAAAGAGGTAATTGCAGCGCCATGTACACTCGATACACACACACACACACACCTGCACGCACACACACACCTACACACACCCACACACACACATTCACCTAGGCGATCATTAGTACATCACAAATCCACCTAATGTACTTCTTGTTCACCAAAATCGATGCCGATGCATTTCATCGAGCATCTAACGTTCATCATCGAAAAGCACAGCAATAATCAAGAAACTAACCCTAACCCTAGCCAATTCAAGACCAAGAAAGCAACACAATTAATCTATAACATCAATTGCTCTACTTCCCTTAAGCATCAACAAACGAAAATACGAGCACGATGCATCAATACAACACACAAATTCAGCATTTAAAGCTCAAAAATGAAGTTGCAAAAATGAAGTATACCTCTTAGAAAACCTCTTGCAACCAAGAGTTCAAATGTTCTACTTCTCAAGAAATAATTGCAAGCTTGATCAAGAAACAATTCCTCCAAGTTTTTCCCCTTTTTTTTTTCCTCTCTTTTCCCTCTTCTTTCTCCTTTCTTTCTCACGGTTTTATTTCCTTTCTTTCCTCCTTGGTTGGCCGACTATAAGCTCTTGAAATGAGCTAGGTGAAGCTTCAAGATTTTATTCCTTTCTTTGTCAAAGTGGTCAACTTTCTCAAGCTACACTATGGCCCCCAACTCCACTTATTTCTATCTTTGCCCCAATTGATTTTCTTCCTTGTCAAACTAGTCCATAGGTTCACAAATTAACCTAAGCCACCAAACCTTAAACACACTGCCTTAGACTACTAATCACCTAGAAACATTAATCTCACTTCCTAATCATACATTTACACACATAAAATCAACAAAATGGCAAACTTGTAATCAAACATAAAATTGGTAGTTATTTTCAAATTTAGGGTTTAAGAAACCAAAATTAGAGTTTTCGAGGTCGGGATAAAAGTTGTCTCGAAATTTAGGGTTTTCAAAAGAACTAGGGTTTATCGGTCAATTTAGGGTTTTTGCTTTGAAAATCAAAATAATTCAAACGACACCCTCGGCGAGCATGAATGATCTCGACGTTGAAATTTATAGGAAAATAAACAACTAAGGTAAAAAAATAAATAAAAATAAATAAAAAAAAATGCAAATGGTGTGGGTCCTCACAAAAGACAGTTTCACTGTGTATACAGATGCCTCACGAGAAGGATTGGGGTGTGTTTTAATGCAAAATGGGAAGGTGATTGCATTTGCATCTCGGAAACTAAAGCCTCATGAGCAAAACTACCTGATCCACGATTTAGAATTGGCAGCAGTTGTTTTTGCTCTAAAGAAGTGGAGACATTACCTATATGGGGTTATTTTTGAGGTTTATACAGATCACAAAAGTTTGAAATACTTGTTCTCTCGAAAGAGCTGAACTTAAGGCAACGTCGATGGATGGAATTTCTGGAGGATTATGACTGTACTATTAATTATCATCCCGGAAAAGCTAACGTAGTAGCAGATGCCTTAAGTCGAAAGGCCCGGATGGTCGGATTGATGACTAAGCGTTGGAAACTATTAGAACAAGTAAGTGAGTGGAATCCATACTTGATTGACAAAAGTACTCTTTGGGAATATCGCGGAAGTCATCCTTATTGGATCATTATCAAAGAAGCTCGAAACATGATATAATGGTACAGAGATGGGTTGAGAAGGCACAGAAAGGGGAATTATCGGAATTCAATGTAAGCTCCGAGGGAAATTTGAAATTTTGAGACCGCATAGTGGTACCGAAAGATGAAGAGTTAAAAAGGGATATTTTAGAAGAAGCTCACCGTTCCAAATATACAATACACCCTGGAAGCAATAAGATGTATCAAGATCTTAAGGGATTATACTGGTGGGATAATATGAAAAAGGAGATTGCTCAATTTGTCCAGACCTGTTTGGTTTGCCAGCAAGTCAAAGCTAAACATCAAAAACCTTCGGGTTTGTTACAACCTCTTGAAATCCCTGAATGGAAATGGGAAAATATCACAATGGATTTTGTGTCAGGATTGCCACGAACTCAAAGAGGCCATGATGCTATCTGGGTAATAGTGGATAGACTAACCAAGTCAGCTCATTTCTTGCCCATTAATATGAAATTTTGTTTGGAAAAGTTGGCTCAGTTGTACATGGATGAGATTGTAAGACTGCATGGGGTTCCAGTGAGCATAGTTTTGGACAGAGATCCTCGATTTGTGTCTCGATTTCGGCAAAAGCTACAAGAAACTCTAGGGACTAAGTTGAACTTTAGTACGACTTACCATCCTCAAACAGATGGTCAATCGGAAAGGACCATTCAAACCCTAGAGGATATGTTAAGGACATGTATTATGGATTTTGGAGGGAGTTGGGGTCAATAAATGGCACTGGTGGAATTTTCTTATAATAATAGTTATCACTCATCTATTCAAATGGCACCGTATGAAGCCCTTTATGGTAGGAAATGTCGATCACCAATCTTTTGGGATGAAGTAGGGGAAAGGAAAACATTAGATCCAACCACAGTACCGTGGATTGAGGATGCTTCTGAAAAAGTAAAGATGATTCGTCAGCAGCTTCAAACAGCCCAGAGCCGACAAAAAAGCTATGCAGATAACCGACGAAAGGATTTGGAATTTGAAGTTGGGGATAAGATGTTTCTTAAAATTACTCCACTTTGAAGTCTCACTGTGGGAAGAAAAAAGAAACTTCAGCCGAGGTATGTGGGGCCATTTGAAATTCTTCAGCGAATAGGAGCCGTAGCCTATCGATTGAGATTGCCAGCAAACCTATCTAGAATCCATGATGTATTTCATGTTTCTCTATTAAAGAAATATCATCCAGATCCCAGTCACGTCTTGAAGCCAGAAGAAATTGACATTGTGAATCTTTGACCCACGAGGAAAAGCCCTGTGACTCTTCAATCAAAAAAATAAAGGAGCTAAGAAATAACAGAATTCCTCTAGTCAAGGTCTTGTGGAGAAATCATGGGATTGAGGAAGCCACTTGGGAAATGGAGGAAGAAATGCATAATAAATATCCTGAGTTATTCTTGACTCCAGGTGAGAATTTCGAGGACGAAATTCTTTTAAGGGGGAGAGAGTGTGAGAGCCCTAAAAAAAAATATATATATATATATATACAAATATATAATAATAAAATTCATGCATACATTACCCTTTAATTTATTCAAGTGCATATAAATTTCTTTAGTGCATTTGTGGCATGTTTTCACTAAGTGCATTCTTCATTGGTTGATTAAATGAATTTTCAAAAATTCCATTTTAGAATTAGTGAGCATTTTCTTGCATGGCTTAATTGCTAAGAAAATAGGGTATGTTGGTGTTAATTGGAGACCAAATCAAATTAGAGGAGTTAGAAAGCAATTAAGTGAGATTTTGTTAGCTAATGGCCAAGAAGTTGCCACTTGTCACCCTAGCTTTTAAACCTTGACTTGATGACTTCTTTTCCCTCCAAACTTATCCCTTTAAAACACACATCTTCTTCATCTTTTCCTTGGTGTGGCCGAACCAAAAGGGAGGAAAAAGAGAGGAGAAAATCCATCATAAAACCTAGCCAACCTCTTGCTTAGCTTAATAGGAAATCAAAGGGAGGAAGTTGGTAGCTCTTAGTCATCAATCCTCAAGCTTAGTAGGGTAAAGATTTTGGTTATGTGAAGAGTTACTTCTTTGGCTTGATAAGGTATTTTCTATCCAAAACCCTAGTTTTATGATTATTGATGTTAGTTAAATGAAGGTTGTTGGTGATGTTTATGGAAGATTGATGCATGGTAACCTAGTTTTTGGGCTTGAATGCTTGTAGTTGCAACTTGAACATGGGTTTGATTTTATGCCTACAAGGTGTTTGATATTTGGATTAACATTAATCACTAGGCTATGATGCTTATTCCATTGAGGAAAATGGTTGATGTTCTTTCATATGCATGCTAGAAAGGCATAGAAGTTACTTTGAACTTTAGAGAAAATGGAAGAAGTTTGTGGTTCTATTCCTCTTATCTTGTGATTTCTTCTTGCTCAATCTTCACTAATCCTTGTTGAGGAACCTTGTTAAGACATTTGTGTATCAAATTGGAGTGAAATCAATCTATCTTGAAGGGTGAAAACCTCTTGAATTACACCAACTTTTGAACAGAAAATTCTGTCCTACACCTCGTCAGAAATGAAAAAACAGCCAACTTCCCAGGCATTCTGGTATTGATAGGAAACGAACTAGGAGCTGAGCCATATACCGTTGGAAAGCCCTATGAGTCTAGTTTCTAACGCCACTGACGGCACTCAATTTCAATTTTTCTACACCAAGATATGTCCATTTTCCCAACACTGTGCAGTGGCCACTGATACGCTCGAATTCCAGTTTTGTCATAAACTTGCTCTTGGTTGAACCTTGAAGTTTCTTGAATCTTTGCGCGTTTATTTCATTCTAAATATCTACTTGACTTGTGAATCCGCTAAACCTTCAATGTTTCATCATTTCGTGACTTGAATCGCCCTAGAATTTCCTAGTGAGATGCATTAGTTAGTAGTGTTTATTTTTGCACTTGATTAGGTTGCATTTATTTTGTTTTGCTTGAGTTGATGATGGTATACGTTGAATATACATAGGACTCGAAGGAGCTAACGAGGGTGATCAAGGCGTGAGCGTTTGAGTTGCTTGACTTGCTTGGTGAGTGTTTCCTTGCTTGTTTCGTGAATCTATGAGTTTTCTCAAAACTACGTGAATGACTTGTTTGCTTGAACTACGTGGCTATGTGAATTACTTGAGATGTGATTATTGAATTGGCTTACATATCAAATATGATTGGACAACTGAGGGTGAGTCGAGGGCGTACTTTATCGCACTCGGACTCTTCCGTTTGACTTTTCTTGGAATTTGACTTTCTTTGACTATGATTTGACTTTGTGTACTTTGATGTGAAAAGTCGTTCGGGTGATATCCCGTCGACTAATTTGATTCGTTTGGGGCTCCGGAAACCCCAAAACCCTATTGGTGAACCGTTCGTATCGAGCCGGCATGGGCTTGGTCGAGAAGATCGGTGAACCATAGGTTATTTGATTTGGTTCCTTGGAACATGGTATACTCGAGTATTACCCAAATTTGATTAGTTGAGGTGTTCGGGCCCGGTAGGGGGTGATTGGTGGACGGTTGTGGTGTAAGTGGTGTCTACGGAATTGGTTCTTGACCTCAAACGTTGACGGAGAGTCAACGGCTCGTGTTTGATCAAGCTTTGTGGATTTGGCTTTTGGAAGCCACCTGTATCCTTTACTTGAGTGCTATGTTTTAATTTACCTTAAATATATGATTGACTATCTGTTTTGCCTAATTGGTAATGTGGTTGCATGTTTTATTTTGGGGACCCCATTAAGCTTCTGCTTACCCCTTTTCTCTTTTGTTTTTCCTTAACAGGAATTTGTAAGAGGTCGGAGAGTTTGATTGTGGCTAAAGTCAAGTGTTTATCTTTTGTTAAGAACCGATGTATTTGTATTTTGGCTCCGTTTTGTAAGTTTGAAGTCGGTTGTAAGTTTTGGGATTTAAACGTTGTAAACTTTATGTTCTTGTAATTTTGGAGTTATTTTAGCTTAAGTGTATGTTAAGATAAATGTTTTGATGAATTTGAGTATTCGAGTCCTGACGAGAGTTGGGCAGGCAGTTCACTAATCCTTAGGGTACGCCCTAGGGAAAGGTGGGCTGTCACAGTCTACATGGTATTTATGTGTGAAAGTTGACAGAGTGTCAACTTCGCGGAATGTGATCAAGTTTCGTGGACTTTGGCTCTTGAGAGCCCCTGTATCCTACCATTGTGATGTTGTTCACTTTCTTTATTTGCTTGTTTATAAATGTGGATTTGAAGTGAAATATCTTATGTTTTATGTGATTTACATATCTTTTGGGAACTTACTGGCTTTAGTTCATTCTTTTAAATTTATTTTTCTTAACAGGGACTGAGAAGCCAAGTGAAGACGCCAGCCGTTAGAGCTAGGTTTTACTTATGTATCTGACTTGAGAAACTTGAACTTTGAATTTGGGGTATTGTATTATGAGACTTTGAATGTATAATTATGTACTTTATGTATTTTGGGATAATAAGGTTAGATTAATGAATTTGTGAGTTGTTATTTAGTTTAGATTTGTAATTGAAATTTAGTTTGAAGAGTTAGTAATCATTTGAAGGAGTGAGTCCTGGTGAGAGCTAGGCAGGTGGTCAACTAATACCTTAGGGTACGCCCTAGGGTGAGGTGGGACTGTCACAGGTGGTATCAAAGTTTAGGTTTCAGATCCTTGTAGTGTATCCTAGGCTAAGAGTTTAGGATACTGACTTGTGGAAAGTAGGACTAGAGTGTTTCTAGTGCTTGATGGATGGTAAGTGTTGCTGCTTGAGAGTTTCTTATATGAATTGATTTGATCGAGAGGTTGTTATTACTGTGATCGAGGCATAAGAGTGACTCTTAGAGTTTGATTGACTTTCTAGATTTGTCTTGACCCTGATCAGTATGAGTTGGAAAGTTAAGGATGACACCCTTAAGGGGAAGAGATTGTACCGCCCCGAAAGTTAAAGGTGATTTTGAAATGTATTTTCAAAGGTTCTACTTTGAATAAAATTTATTTCTTTGTGATTGGAAAATAATTTATATATATAATTTTATATCTTCTTGTTTCCGTTCAATTATTTTTTTTGCAACGGTTCAATTGACCTAGTCAAACTTATTTGAGTATGCAAACTATATTTGGATGTAAAAGAAGGGTTTATTGAGAAAGTTTCAAAGACATTTTAGAGGGAAACAATGAAAGCTTGACATTTGTCACCAAACAAATAGCTAAAGTTTTGACCAAATAACATAAATAGCCAAGCTTTCAAACCTTCCGTCATCTTTCATTTTCTTTTCTTTTCTTCTTCTTCCACGAAATTTTGAGAGGAAAAAGGGAAAAGAAAATCCACTTGCTTGGCTTCATTTTCTTGTCTAAAACTTGAGAGACAAAGAGGCAAAATTGATTTTCCTCCATGAAGTTACAAATCAACCTTGGAAGGAAACCCTTAGTGGAGAACTCTTGGTTTCATTTTCTTAGGATGCCGGACTGTGGGATTAGATTGTATGTTAAGCATAAGGTGATTTTATCACTTGATGATTGACTGAGAATTAGAGTTATTAAGTATTTGAGAGTTTAGTAGGTTAGAAAGAAATGTAAGAAATAGCTATTATTTATGTTTAAGTGTTAATGGTACTTTAGTTCGATTATGTTCTAATCGAGTTCGTTCTTATAGGTTATGGATCGCGGTGGTGGTGATGACGTGCCTAGACACCTTCAACTCGTGGTTTCTTACCGATCGAGGCCGGGGGGTGCTCTCATAGCTTATAACCCCAGGACTAAACCTAGGAGGGATTGTGAGTGTTGGAGGACGCACGCTTACCCTGACCATATGGTTCTATCTATCTATCATGATAAGAAGAGATTGACAAGAGTTAATAGGGAGTTGCAAGAGGAAGTAGATAGGCTTACAACTGTAAAGCATGTTCAGACTGCTCGGATCCGTGAACTCGAGGAGGAAGTTTGCTCAACTACTGAGCGATTCGCTAGAGTCATGAGAGTTGCACGAGAGCAAGCCTATGGCATAGTGGCCGAGTGCGAGGCTATGGTTGAGAGAGTCCTTGAGGCTAATCGAGTTGAGGAGGATGCAGTGGCTAGTGATGAGGATATTGGAGGGGATACCGATATGGCCTAGGCAGATCCCCAGTATTTGGAGTCTGACCCTTTAGAGAGTGCTACCTCCGAGACTTCTGCTTCTGAGGCTGGATAGGCTAGCCAAGCATGAAGTTAGGAATTTGTGTAGCCTTTTGTGAGAGAAACATTAGAGTGGTTCTCAATCCCTGTAATTGCATGCTTATTAACTGTTTAAGTACTATGCTTTGTTTGGTTGTACTTGTGAACTCGATGTGACTTTTGTATATCTTTTGTTAAAAGCATGCTCATCTGATGTACTCCTAGCACTTTTTCTATTGTGAGTTATATATATAAAGTATTTTCTTTCTCTTTAGAGTTTGGCTTACTAATGGTTTACCTTATTCTATTTTCTCGTACTTATTTTGTTTTTTAATTTAGTCCTCTATAAGAATCATGGACGAAGTTAGTAACCCCTCCCTAGTTAGGATTTTGATTATTGGTGGTTTGATTTAAATTTAGATTCTTGCCCAGAATGTGTAGGACACTAGCATTACTGACTAGAGTAACTTTCAAAATATGATGGAGGTATTATGTGTTTGGATTGGGTTACCTAGTAATGTACCTAAGTTTGCACGATCCTTACCTCTTGGGACATCTCTAGTCATAGACTTATGTGAGAAATGGAACCGAAAAGTGACATCAAGGTGTAGATCTAGACCACTCTAAGATTGGAGAATAATGTATATAAATTAAGGACATGGTATAAAGATTTGGGGTAAATACTCTTTACTCTTTGAGTACCTTTGTCATAGATGGTAGGACATTGAATTTGAGGACAAAAGGGATGACTTTAAGGGAGGAATCTTGTGTTTTCTTGTTAAGTTATTAGTTTGAAATGCTTAAGATGACAAGTTAAATTAGGGTAATCTATGTGCAAATATTCATGGTTATACTTGCTGAGGATCTTGGCTAGATGTTTCTTGATATGTTAATGAGAGGATCTTGTGGATTTGCTTGGGAAAGTTAGAAGATTTGTTGATCAAATGATGAGAGATTGTTGATGGAAATTCGGCTTTGTACTGGCCAAAACAGGGGAAGTAAATCATCTTTGATTTCCACTTTTCCTTGATAATTTTGGGCAAGTTCTTGTTCAGTGAACTTGTCAACACATCAACCTTCATTTGTATTTTGAATTTGAACCAAAGCTATGCATTTTCTGCCTCTAATTCTTGTTGGAAATTGTGTAGACTGAGCTGAAATCAGGAAGCAATTTCAGTCAATTTCTTAGATTTTCTGGTATCAATTGGCAACGAATTAAAGTCTAATTTTTATATATCATTGAAAGCTCTATGAATCTAATTTCAGATGCCACTAATGGCACTCAATTCCAGCTTTCCTACTTGGAGTTATAGTCAATTTCCCACAACTGCTCAAGTGACCTGATTCTAACCTGACACCTTCTTACACTTCTGTGATTGCTATTTTGACCACAGAAACGTATGAATTTGATTCCAAAGTTTTCATATGAAATGTGACCTTGTGTTCTAGCGTCAAAATGGCAAAAAATGCATCTCAATTCGATAAATGAAACTCCAGATATGGTCAAAACCAAAAGGTGGCAAAGCTATCAACTTTGCTTATTTTCTTACATCATTTCCTTTACTTTCCTTGGTTCGATTCACTTTCCTTGATTCTAAATAACATTTTCACTCTACTCTTATGTTTAGACTTTTCCCCTAAAATATTTGTATACTTTCCCTTGATTTGCATCAAAGGCCTTGTGAGAATTGAATTAAGTTTGGAGAATTAAAGTGGGTAATATTGAATGAGATGTTGAAGTGAAAATTCTTGTTTCTTGTGGATTGGAGATTAGTGAAAGTCTTGTTATATCATGTCTTATCTCAGGATTTGATTATGTCAAGAAGATGGACTTGTGATTGTTGTGTTGAGGTGAAAATAAGTTTAATTGGCGAATAATCCTTTATTACTCTTGATTGGCTTATTAACGAGATATGTGATTTTATAAACGTATGTGAGGAGATTCGTTCTTTGATTTACGTGAGATATGATGGATATATGGTCTACATGAGATAAGATGGATAAGTACAATATCTAAAGTGAAATAGATTTTACAGTTGATCATAGTAATATATAAAAGGGATATCTTAAGTTTTCGAATAAATGTTAGAAATCCGAGGGGAAAACCTGCGAAACTTTTGGGAAAGAAAGGTGAAAGAACTAAGGTATAAGCTAGTCCTTTTAGTGAAATTTTTATGGAAAAATCATGAAGTTGGGTAATAATATGAGAAATAGGGAAAAGATCCAAAAAGGAAGTATCCAGACTTGTTTCTTAACCAAAGTATGAATTTCGAGGACGAAATTCTCTTAAAGGGGGAAGGATGTGAGGGTTCAAAAATTTTATTTTTATCAGAAAATAAATAACAATGATAATAATAATTATATTATGTATTTTCACTAAAATATTAGTAAAATTATATTTTGAGTTATCATTTTCTAATTTAGAGAATCTTTTGTGAATAAGATTGCGTGTGTTTGTTTAAGCCAATTTAAGCGTTAGTTTTTGAGCCGTGACTAAGTAGTAACTCTAAAATGAAATCGAGTATGTAGAGACATTTCAGAGACATATTTATAGTAGGGCAGTGCCAGAAGGAGAAAAACCAATAAAAGTCAAAGCGTCGCGCGTCGACGGGACAAAAAGTGGAAGTTTGACCACTTTTCCTTAAAATAAGGGCAACCAAGCATTTTGTCTCCATCAAGCCTTGTTTCTTGCTTCTTGCTTCTCCATTCTCAGCTGCCATTTGAAGCTTAAGAGAGAGAGGGAGAGCTGAGTAGAGAGAGAGAAATAGAGAGAGATTTCAAGCTTTCTTCTTCTTCTTCTTCTTCTTCTTCTTCTTCTTCTTCTTCATTTTCCTTGCACATTGAACACCATTTGAGAGCTTCATCTTGATTCTTTTTGCTGCTTGTTCCAGCTGTGTGTGAGAGAGAGAGGGGGAGAGATCCGAGAGTGAGAAAGAGAGAGAAAGTGAGAAAGAAAGTCATTTCTTGCTTTTCATCTTCTTGATCCTGAGGTTTGAGGAGAAAATCACCATCAAGCAAGCCAATCTTTAGCTAAGTTGGAGGTTCTTGAGTTTGCTAAGTTTGGAATATCATCCTTGGGTAGAGCTTCACTAGATCTTATTTGATCTTGCTAGATATAGCTAAATCTTAAGGTATGATATCTAAATCTTCTAGTTCTAACTTTGTTAATGCTAGATCCTTTAGATCTATGGTTTATTTTGCTAAAAATGATATTTTTGGAACTTTGAGTTGGGCTCTTGAATTCCCAACTTAGGTAACTGACTTGAGGTGACCTCTTAGGTAGCAGACTTGAGGACCTGGTTATGGTTATGGTTGTTGTTTATGAGATGGATTTATTTTGTGGCTAGAAAGTAAGAATATTAGTGAAATTTTTGAAGAAAAGCTAAGCTTGATGGCCGAACTTCACTTGGAAAGTTTTGATTCTTGATCTTGAAATTTTATTATGTTTCATGGCTAGATTTTACCCAAATAAATATGTATTATATTCATTTATGAGCACAAACTTGAATGGAGTTGAATCTTGAATTTTGAACGGTGAAAAGTTGTATTTTTCACTAATTTTTGGACAAAAGTACTATTTGGACAGATTTGAGTATTTGAAATGTCTTGATTATTTTTCATGATTTTCGTGCGTCGATATTTGGTGAAAATTGAACTAAAATGTTAAAACCTTGACTAAAGTTTTATTGTTGAATTTGAGCCTAAATGGGTGATTTTTGAGGTAAAAGACCTCGTTTAATTTCATTGTCTTATAAGTTGAGAAGTGCGAATATGGAGTATATCGTTGGAGCATTTTATTTTAAATGATGTAGTGATTTTAAAAAGAGTCTTTTGTGATATGTTACTACTCTATTTGAATACTTTTCACTCAAGGAAATTTTGAGAAAAATCTTGATTAAACCAATAAATAAGTTTATTTTGATTTGGTCACTAATGGAGGAGCGAAACTTATCTTCTTTCTTTATTTGTTTTAGGGAGTGTGGACGGTTTTGAAATCGAGCCAAATTTGGAATCCGAACCTTGCTATTTTGGTGAGTTTCCATGCATGTTACTTGATTATGTGAAATTGATTTGAATTATACGTAATTATGTGATTTGATGTGGGAATTTGGTTTGTCAAACGATCAAATGGAGTAGTGTGTACTTTATCGCATTTACTCCTATTTGAATGGAAATAATTGGGAAAGTGTTTTGTTGTGACTTATATGCATGTGAAATTTTGAGAATTCCTGAAACTTATCGGTAAGTCGTTCGACTCGAGCTGTAGGTTAGGCCTAGGCCGAGAAGAAATGATGAGCCATAGGGTTATTTATGTGATGTGTGCTCTAGACTTGGCGTATGGACTTGTCCTTTTTGGAGAGCAATAATTAATTTTTGTGTGAGACTGAGCGGGAGTAAGTGCTGCGCCTATTAGGGCGGGAGTCACCTCTTAGTCTGTATCAGTCTATGTGTGTCTGAGCGGGAGTAAGTGCTACGCCTTTTTGAGCGGGAGTCAACTCTTAGTCCGTATCAGTCACCTTTGGTATACTCAAGTATTACCCTTTTATATGTGTTTGGAGTCGGGCCCAGTGGGGGTTTTGGTGGAGTTAGGAGTAAGTGATGGTCTACATGGTATTTATGTGTGAAAGTTGATAGAGTGTCAACTACGTGGAACGTGATCAAGTTTTGTGGATTTTGGCTCCTGAGAGCCCTTGTATCCTACCATTGTGATGTTATTCACTTTCTTTATTTGCTTGTTTATAAATGTGGATTTGAAGTGAAATATCTTATGTTTTGTGTGATTTGCATGTCTTTTGGGAACTCACTGGGATTTAGCTCATTCTTTTAAATTTATTTTCCTTAATAGGGATTGAGAAGCCAAGTGAAGGCACCAGCCGTTAGAACTAGGTTTTACTTTTGTATCTGGCTTGAGAAACTTGAACTTTGAATTTGGGGTATTGTATTGTGAGACTTTGAATATATAATTAAGTACTTTATGTATTTTGGGATTATAAGGTTTGATTAATGAATTTGTGAGTTGTCGTTTGGTTTAGATTTGTTATTGAAATTTAGTTTGAAGAGTTAGTGATCATTTGAAGGAGTGAGTCCTGGCGAGAGTTAGGCAAGCGGTCCATTGATACCTTAGGGTACGCCTTAGGGTAAGGTAGGGCTGTCACAGTACTGACTAATGTTAAGACCTCAGAATTTAGAGGTCTTGGATCTACATCCTTTTTCTTCTTCCTTATTTCTTAAATCCCATCTCTCTCCTACTAAAAAAATTTAAAAAAAAAGTAGGAGGCAATATGCCTGAAATCCTCCCAATTGAATTTTGTGTGGTGAAGGTTAAAACTTGGTGAAGTGCTTAAATATTGGCTATAATCGGTGATTTAGTGTCTACGCTTATTGCCCTGGTTTTCATATTTTGACAAACAAATGCACTGGCAATTACTACGGCCCCAAATTCTCTCCTTTTCTAACCTAAGGATGGAAAATAATATGATTTACTAAAACATCGAGAAAAAAGGGGAAATAAAATCCTATGCAACTCAAAGTTCTATGCATAAGTCTGGGATTCTCAAATTTTATTATGTCAGATTTAGTGATTTTTGTAAACTATTACGAAAATGTAAGTGCTTCACACTTTTACTAAAAATGACAAATTAAAAGTTCATATTTCTATTCCACTTAAACAAATCATAAATAATTCACTTTAAAGGAATTAAAATTTAGTAAATCAAGCATCGTGGATGTCACTTGAATATCTTCATAAGCCTTTGTTCTTGTAGTAGTTTTGGATCTTAGTTTTACTTTTAATTCTTATTGTTTTTAATTTTATAAAAAAAGTGCAAAATGTTCGTAAAATTTTGTGTTTTATTTTTTTGTTCCTCATTTTTAAAGTAATGCATTTATAGAGGCTCATTTGGATTCAAGTTTAAGTGTTTTTTGAATCAATTTTTTAAGGCATTTTTGAAAAACTTTACTATAGATTTGATTTTTTTAAAATTATCTTTGGGTAGAGTATTTTTAGAGGGTCCTTAGAATTTTTCTTGTTGTTTGTTGAGACCACCATGATCCTCCTTCCTACCATCCCATTTAACTGCCACACCCTACCATCTTTCCCATTCTTCCTCTCAGCCTCTCTAGTCCCCACTCCCTCTTCCCACTTCCCCCCACCACTCCCGTGGCCCATGTGATGACCCCACCTTTCTCTAAGGCGAGCCAAAGCGTTCAGCGGACCGTCTGCCCGACTCTCACCACGACTCACTACAATCCATAGCTCGATAACCCGAAATAATTAAAGATTTCTAAATATAATATTTAAATACTCCAAAACATTTTATACTTAAAAGTATGTAAGTTCTCAACTTAAGTACAACCCAAAAGTAAAAATACAAACTTAAAATCTCCAAAAGAAAACAGCCTAATGCTACCCTTGAGCATGCTCGGTCTCAGACTCTGTTAAGGAAAACAAAGGATGGATGAGGTAAAAGCCCAGTGAGGTTCCAAAACACACGCAAGCAGTTAAAACATGAAAATAGTGCAATTTAACAATTAATCATTCTAGAAATAGCTATTAAATCATGTAATCATTCAATCAATCATTCATCCATTAAACAATCATTCAAGAACAATCATTATAAGGATACAAGTGCTCACTTGGAGCCATTCATTCATTACACCAATCATTTCATTCACCTTCATTGCTGCCAACTCCACCTAACTCCCCCTTATAACCTCCCCTATTTAAAACATTGCTCTTATTGGCCATTCATTCATTTATTCATTCATTTAATGACTCCACCAGACTTCGGGTAATACTCGAATATACCACCATTGTCCCAAATTTACCAATCACCCGACTAAGTCCAACACTGGCTCGAGTCGGCTGGCAACAAAGGGCAAGGGCTCAATTCAGCCAATGGCTTTCACGCATGCACAAATAGTTGGTAACTTTGATCGTTTAACACTCTTTTATTGAAATATTGAATATTAAGTAGGTCGAGTGCCTTAAAGTACACATTTGCCTTTAACATAATAATTGAAAAGCATTAAAAGGCATCTAACATGTCAAATGAGCAATTCATCATAAAGTATTTCACACTTAAACAATTTATTCACAAACATGCAAGGAACACTCACTTATAGTAGAAGATTACATGTCGGTCCTGGACATATATTCTGGGTCAAAATCGATCCCTGAAGTCAAATTCAAAATCAAAATAAAGTTTAACTTAAGAAAATGGACAAACCAAAATATACAAATCTAGGGTTTCCAAAATAAAAGAGATTAGGGTTTAACCTACCAAAGCTTAGGTGAACTAAGGTCTATCCAAGTTAGTTTTTCAAAAGAATTGCCAAGGTTCAAAAGTGAATTAGAAGTGGAAATCAAGGAAGAACCCAAGTACAAGCTTAGGTCAATGATTCAAGTATAATATGGAGTGAAAAATATTCATTTGAACCAAATAGAAGGAATTGAACCAAGAAAAGTGAAGAAAGAAAATGCAAAGGTAAAGAACTAATGGTGACAGCTTTGTCATCCTTTGGTGTTTTGATCACAACTGAAGCTACACTTATCAGATTGAGGTGAATTTTATGTTGTTTTGAAGCTAAAACATAGATCTACATTTTATATGAAGACATTGAAATCTGATTCATGCATTTTCATAGCCAAAATTCACAATATCAGAAGTACTAAAAACTGTCGGGTCAATGATCAGGGCATTTGAGCAGTCTTGGGAAAAAGGCCCTAACTCAATGAAGAAAAGTTGAAATCAAGCACCGTCGATTGCGTTTGAAACTAGATTCAAAGAATTTTAGGGATATAAAATGTAGAGCCTAATTTGTTTCCTACAAGTGCCAAAAGATTTGGAAACTTGACTGAAAATGCTCTCTATTTTGCAGTCCTATTCCTTAGTTTCATCAAAAGCATCAATCTTTTCTAGTTTAATTCCAAGGAAATCTTCATGCATGTTGAGTTCAAAGGCTTATGAAGTATTTTAGGCAAAATCTTCACCAATTCATCTTCAAATTTCCAAGAATAAAACACATAATATCTCTCTCTTTCTCGTGTTCTAGGCTAGAAATTTCCAGCAAGGATTCTTCAACTTTTCATAAAGTTTCATCCCTTTTCACTTGTTCAAAATATCAATCATGCACATATATTATATAACCAACATGTAAAGTGTCATAGACTAGATGCTTCGAAGAAAACATCATCAAGGTCTCAAATATAAAACCATAACCAAACCATCTCAACAAGCTCAAAATCTGGAATTTTTCCAGATTTAAGAATGAACTTTTCTTTCTTCATAACTCATGTTAAACAACTAAAATCTAACATGCAGTCATATATAACCAAAATACAAGTCTTATGGCTTAATTATATAGTAAAATTTCAGTCAAAATTCACATGCATGCCCTTATAACCAACCGACCAACTTATAATCAAAATTTCCAGCAATCATCATCTCAACAAGGGTTTTCTTCCAAGAAAACTTAAGTTTCAAAGCTCAACTCAACATGAAATCATAAGTTACAAAGGTAAGAGTTATAGGCTAGAGTTTCAAAAAAAATAAAAGAGTTTTCTTGGTTGAATTTTTACCTTTCCCCTACAAAGATCGAAGCTAGAATTTAGTTTGAGTAAGATGGAAATCCTTCTACACTTGTTTACAAAATTTCCTAGCAAAACTTGAAGCAACCTCTTGGCCCTCACTCTCTCCTCAAGCTCTCTCTATCTAAATGGAATACAAGAATAAAATGAGAGCTTTTGTCTTGAATTTTTTGTTTTAACAAAAATAGGTTGGTTGCATGGTTACTTTTGGAAAGAATGAAGGGTAATTTTGTCTTTTAACATGATTCTTGACAAATGGCAATTTTGTGACAGTTTTAATTTTTTTCTTGCATGAAATTGATATAATTCTAATCTAACCAATCTACTTCTTATTAATCCTAATTTTACCCGATAATTTTTGTTCTAACAACTATTAGGTCCTTATTTAATAATGAAAATTTTCAATCTATACCTATGTACTCATATTTTTCACAAAATAAAAGAGATATAATTATATAACTAAATTACTATATATATATATATATATATATATATATATATATATATACACGCGTAAAATGAATATAAATTTTCGGGCTCTAACAGCCCACATTTCCCCCACTTCTTCCATTCCTACCACTACCCGCATGCCATCACTTTTCCCCACTTGTAGCCCGCAACCTCTATCCTTCCACAATCCTAATTTCAAATAATTTTCAAATGCATATACTAGTTTTGTACCCTCATGCACTATGTGAGAGTGCCTAGATATGAGTATGGATTTTAATTTTTTAGTTGTTGAATGGTTATATGAAATTGGAAATTTGGGGATTTTTAAGTGTAGCTAGATATAAATCCATGTAATGCATGAGACAAATTGCATATGTGACGACCCCACTTTCCCCTAACGCGAACTAGAGGGTTCAGCGGGCCGCCTACCCAACTCTCGCCAAGACTACAGGCAAAATAAGCTAAAATAATAGAATCAACTAACTAAGAACGACCTCGATAAACAAGTGTCAACCGATTCACATCCAAGACTTCAAACCCTACATCTATTACAACCCAAGTGTGATTCAAGTACTTCCAAAATACATTTCACATTCACACTTACACTTGTCAAAATTTACAAGAAAACAAAAGCTTATACAAAAGGGAGATTCTACTCTTCCAAGGTCACTTCGCTCCACAATCCTGTTAAGGAATAACAAATATAATGGGATAAGCGAATGCTTAGTGAGGCCAAGAAGAACATGCAAGCATGTAAGATCAAGTAATATACACTTTCATGGAGCAAGATAAGTAACCAGAACTTTCAGGCAAGAACGCAAATAAGGGAATTAATTACACATTCAATAAAGGATACAGGAGCTCTCATGAGCTAGTCCCCCGCTTGATCAAGATTTCCAATTGAGTTGACAATCCATCAACATAACAAGAGCAAGTCCGTAGAACCCCACTTGTCAACCATCTCCGTCTACCATTTCAGCCCCCAACCGATCCCGCTCGTCAAAACAGGTAATTTGATAATACTCAAGTATATCCAGACAAGTAGTCGGCGAACGCATTTTAACCGACGAAACAGGTAAGGACCCAAGGCTCGTCAAATCTCCTCGACCAGGACCTCATGCTTGGCTGCGAGTCAATTGACTAACCAAGGGGTTTGGGCATCCCCATAAGCATGGTTGGTCGATGAGACAACACTCCAATCGACTTAAATTCGATCATAGCATTGAGTCGGGATGAGAGACCCCTCCCATCGAATAAGGTGTGGTACATACTGCCGCTCAGTGCTCCCGAATTACAAGCATATTCAAGTACAAGAGCAAGTCATACAAAATCATATACACAAGTGTCAAGTATCCAAGTGAGAGAAAGAGAGAGAACGAGAGCGATAAAGTACACCCTCGCCTCGGCAAGTTACAAATCACGGAACCACATAGCATTTATTCAAGTATCACTTCAATCATTTTAACATGAAACATGCACTTGACACTCACCAATAGTCAAGAGCAAGTGAGAGCAAATCAGGAGGTCAATCAAGCTTCTCGGTGTCCACGTGATCACCTGAGACATGCATAATCAAAGTTACTTAGGTATTCAACCAAGGTCAATTTCCAAACAATCAGGTTTTCCCATTCCAAGTCAAAAGAAATCTCATGTGGTGGAAAAATCCATTTCCCAAGTATAAAATGGTGTGTAAATATTCAAAAAGGTTAGGCTTGAAAACCAGGAAATGTTTTCAAGGCACTTCTAAACTTCGACACTTCCTTAGAAGAATTTTCAGTTTTTGTGACATTCTTTGAAAAATCATAACTTGAGTTCTATAAGTCCAAAAATTGCAAATTTTATACCATTGGAAAAAAGACTTAGTGAACTAAAAATTTATAGAAAACAATTATACAAGATTCAAATCAAAAATCAGTCAAATTTTAGTTTAAAGTTGTTGCTACAGTAAAAACAGGGTATAACAGTCTTGAATTTCAGTCAATTTTAAAAATTTGCCAAAATTCACAAAAATTGAACTAGTTCCTGAAATTTCTACCACTAAAAGAACTGAGTCTAGTTTCAAATGCAATAAACAGCGGTCAATTCTGACTCCCGTACATTTAGTTATGGTTTGTTTTCTAAAGGCTGGTTCACTAACCTGCTACCAAAATTTCCAGCAGGAATGCACACGAAAATTTCTTTCTTTTTAAACTTGGTTGAGCAGGTATTTCTCACTCATTTTATCCACATTTGAAGCCAAATATCTAGCAAAGTTTTCTTGAGTAGTTTGAGACCAAAACACCCCAAAATTTTTGACAAAAACCAAGCCAAGATGAAGAAGCAATTCAGGCAGCTTTAAAGCAAAAATTTTTGCAGCTTTCTTGTTCTTCCTTTAACTCAAATTTTACTGAACCAAATGAAGTGATTTTTGAAAGATATTTTACACACGCATTACCCAACATATGGCAAGCATTTTAGCATCAACAGGCATCAAAATTTCAGAAATAAAACAAGGGAAAATGTAGCAGAAATTTCGGGCTGTAAGGGTCTTTCTTCTCTCCAAATTTTTCCAAAACTTTCTCACCAAATACAAGTCATATGACATAATCATCCAACCATTTTAAGCACATAATACCTCAAGGTCTCTACCTAAGAGCAAATCAAGAAAGCAAATAAACTATTCTCAAGGCCTCTACCTAAGTTGGGAATTCAAGAGCCCAACTCCAATGTGTCATAAAATCAAATTTTCTAGCAAAAGAAACCATAGATCTTCTAGATCTAAGATTAATGGTGCAAGAATGGTTAAATGTACAAGTTACCTTGTGACGACCCCATCTCCCCCTAAGGCGAACCAAAGGGTTCGGCGGACTGCCTGCCCACCTCTCGCCGGGACTCAAATGAGCATTCTTAAATATAAGAAGCGTATAAACAATCTTCCAAATATAACTACATCCATCCAATATTCCAATGTACTTAACAAACCCAAAAGTCCAAAAATAAACAGGAGTTTGACAACTAGAGTCCCAAAAGATCACTAATTAAGCCTCGGGTTCCACTTCCAAACCTGTTAAGGAAAATAAACTGGGTTGAGCTAATGCTCAGTGAGGCCAAGGGAAAAACATTCAAGCACACGAGCAAATAACACGGAATAAAGCAAGAAACTTGAATAACAAGTAATTTCGAAACATTTAGCAAGTAGGGAATTTAAACACAATAAAAGGATACGGAAGCTCTCAAGAGCTAATCCACGTCTTGGCCGATCGATCCACTTTTAGTTGACTCTCCATCAACCCAAGTAACCATGTCCGTAGTACTTCACTTACTACCTCCAACCACCATGTCACCCTCTCGGATCCGTAACCAAACAAGTATGTACGTGGTATCACTTAACAAGTATACCTAGCAAGATCCCTCAAATTGGATCAAGCTATATCACTTCCCACAATTCACCAAGCTTCTTGACCAAACCCTTGCCGGCTCGAGTCACAAGGCTAGCCAATGGGCTGGGGCGTCCCCCCCCCCCAAGCACGATGGTTGATGAGACAAAACTCCAATCAACATATTCGGTTATAGCATTGAGACGGGATGAGCAGTACCTCCCACCCTAAAAGGGCGTGATACATTCTGCCGCTCAATGCTCACGAGAAACACTTTCATTTACATTCACATGTAACACTTATCACTTAACAAGTAAGCAATCACATGAGAGAGAGGACAAGGGCGATAAAGTACACCCTAACCTCATTAACTAGTAAATACGAGAAACATTTCATTTAAACACTTAACATGCACTTGACACTCACCAATAGTCGTGAGAGAGATAAAAGTCAAGTAGTTCAAACGAGCTCCTCAGAGTTCTCGTAATCACTTGAGACATGCATAATCATGATCATTTAAGTGCCCAATCAAGGCCAAGCCATAATTTCAAGCCACTTGCATGTTTATTGCAAAATCACGAAACTTGAGGCTTATGGCAGAAATCTTTGAAAAATTGTAACTTGAGTTATATAAGTCCAAAATTTTCATGGTTGGTACCTTTGGAAACTTCATTTAAAGTTATAAAGCTTTGTAGAAGACACCATGATGAAATTCCAGACAAAAACTGCCCAGATTTTCATTTGGAATTCGGCTACAGTGAAAAACAGGACAGCACAGGCTGGTTTTCCAGTAAAGTTTGGAAATACGTCAAAAATCGTAGGAAATGAGTTAACCCCTGAAATTTACACAATTCAAATCCCTATGAATCTGGTTTCAAATGCCACTGATTGTATTCGATTCTGACTCTCGAGGAAAGAGTTCTAGCCGAACAGAAGTATAGAGGTTGACAAGACTGATGGCTACAATTTTCAGATTTGAAAATCTGTGTTTGAAACAACATTTGGGCATCGAAATGCCATTGAAAAAGTACCAAATTTTTTACAATCAAACTCCACTAGATGACATATGTGTGTACCAAATTTGAGCCAAAAAATCGTACGGGAAGATAACTTTTTAGATGGCCAAAGTTTGTGAAAATTTTAGAACTTAAACTGCCAGATTTTCTTCCTTTTCATTTTCAAACATTTTGATGAAATAAAACAGCCCCAAATCACTTAAGTATTGACACAAAAGCTCTAGGAGCATTCCCTTATCAAATGGAAGCAAAATGGTAGCAAAAACTTGAATCAAAATGTTTCAAAAATAGGGCAATAGTTCGGCACTTGGGTGAAGAGTAAAATTCCAGATTTAGTTCTTCAATTTTCACATGCTTTCGTGAAACATTTTTATGCAGCAAAAATGCTCATTTTTGCCAAGATTCTAGCCCTCATCTAGACCACCATCATAGCAGTGAATAATCACGAAATAATGGTGTTAAAACAGGGCAAAATTGACCTCAACAACAACTGGTAGTCTTAAGCATTCAAATTTCCAGATTTCAAACTTTCTTTGAAGAGGTTTCGGTTTTGAGTAGTATTCTTTGGAAAATCATAACTTGAGTTCTATAAGTCCAAAATTTATGAATCTTATACCGTTGGAAAATAGACTCAATGAAATAAAACTCTCGAGAAGACACTTATACAAGATTCAAATCAAAAATCAATCAAATTTCAGCTTAAATCTTCTATCACAGTGAAAACAAAACATAACAGTCTTGATTTTCAGTCAATTTTGAAAATTCACAGAATTTGAACTAGCCCTTGAAATTTATACTGGTAAAATAACTCAGATTCTAGTTTCAAACACAACAAACATAACTCAATTCGGACCTTCCTACACCAAGTTACAACAGTTGTAAGTAAGCTGGATGACCAACCCTGATTTTCGAAAATTCCAGATTTACAAACTTCCTTTCTCAATCATTTTGCAGCATCAAACAAAACTATTTTTTACATGAAATTTCTCCCAAACTTAGGCCATCATATAAGCATCAAGAATCAACAAGGAAAACATGGAATCATTGAGCTAAAATTGGAGGAAACAAAGCTGCAACGAAACCGGCACATACAACCCTCTCTCAGCTCTTCTCTTTCTCCTTCCTCTATCATTTTTGGCAACAAATCACCACAATAAACACCTCACACACACACATAAGATCATCAACAGCCCCAAGTTCATATATGGTAGGATTTCATAGAGCCCACTCTCATCAATCAACAACAAAATCCAACTCAAAGAGCTACAAGCTCTCTTAATCGAGAAAATGAAACAAAGGAGCAAGGTTGTTGGTGTTTAATAAGCTTACCTCCCTCAAACAAGAAGCTGGAAGAATGGAGGAAGAAATAGCTCACACAAGGCCTCAATCCTTAAGCTCAACCACCGGCTTCTCCTCTCTTCGAAGCTAATCTGAATTTCCCCAAGAAAAACTAGGAAGACCTTCAAGTTTTTGGTGGTTTCAATGGAGGTTTTGTGGTTGATTATTGAAGATGAAAAGGGAGGGGGAAGAGAGAGAGTGAGCTGTGGCCAAAAGGAAAGAAGAAGAAGTGAATGGGTAGTTCATTTGACTTTTGGAGCTTTTGTGGAAAATGGAAGAAATGGGAGGAAGTTGGGTCATTTGACGTAAAGCCACTTTTGTCATATCGGATCAATTCACATGATATGACACTATGATCCTGGTTTCTCTCATTTATATATTCCAAATACATATTCTAACATTTGAAACTTATATCTAATAATCGATCCTAGGCCCGAGTACGAAATTTAACCATTCAAACAGTTTAAATTGAGAATGTAATTTAAACATGCAAAAATGCATTTTAAATCTTTTCGTGTCGTTACAATTGGTAAATAACATCCAAATAATTCAAACTAATTTAATAAAGTAATTTTATGAAAATATGGAATTTTGAAATTTTATAAATTAAATTGATATTTAAACAAGATTTTAAAATAAAAGGAAGTAAGGTATGGTGTAATTGAAATTAAAAGGATCTAAATCAATTATTTAGAGAAAGTAAATAATTAATTAGATAAATAAGTCGAACAAAAAGAATTTTTTGGGTCCTCACATACCTTCCTTCCTAGCAAGTTTTGGCAAGAAAAATTGAAGGTTTAGGCCTTGTTCTCCTTCACCTCCTATTCGGCCAAGAGAGACAAGAGAAAGAGAGAGAAAATGGCTCAAGATCTTCCATCAAATGTCAAGATCCATAAAACCCATCAACAATCCAAGCTTCTATAGTTAAGATCTAGCCAAGAAATGGAAGAAAGGTTGGAGTTTTACCTTCCTTCAAGATGACATGCAAAAACTCAAGATTCAAGTACTAAAACCTCTAAAGATCTTCCCTCCTTCAAGCCTTCTTACCAAGTTTGGGGATGATCCATGGTGATATCAAAGTTAGAAGCAAGATTTGAGAGCAAAATTAGAAGGAAGAAGATGAAGTTTCTCCAAGGTTGAGAGAGGGAGGAGAATTTGCCAAGAGGAAGAGAGGGAAGAGAGAGAAATTGTGATTTTTGTGAAGTGAAAGAATGAAAGAAAGAGAAGACATAAAGTCTTGTTTTATGGTGCTAAAGTCAACTAAGAATAGTAGGCCAATAATGCTCCTAATTGAGTTTAGTTTTAATCACTCACTTCTAATCCCTCAATTAGATTTTCTTAATTTGCAAATGATCATCCTTACTCTCCAAGATTGCCTCACTCTCAGTCCAAATAGTTGCCTCGAAAAACGTATTTTCTCCAAAATTCACTAATTAAGCGTTAGAAAAATTAAATTTAAGAAAAAATGTTTTTAAGAAATAAAATGAGTCAATACACAATGCAATTGTAATTAAAACGATTAAAATAAATTGATCAGGGTAAATGAATAATTAATTAAATAAATTGGCCAGATTAAATAAATTTTCGGGTCCACACAGCATAGGGCACTCTCAGGCCTTTACTCCAATGAAACGACAATTTGAAAGTAAGTTCAAATTCAAAATTGGTAAAATTTTAAGATATATTTACTTTGGGCATTTAAAAGCAAATTACCCCTTGCTTCCGTTAGTTTTTAGGAGTCAACATCCCTCTAAATATATCCAATTTGTGAATAAAAAATCAACCTTATCCTTAGGATTAGGCTTCACTTATAACTCAATCATTAAAATATTTTCGTGATCAATTAACAATAGTTAATTAGCATATTATCCAAGGAGAGGTCATTTAATAAGAATTATAAGAATTATACTAGTGATATAGATTAAGTAAGATAGTATACTATGAATATGAATACCAATCCTAGGAGAACATACAATTTTGGGTATAAATACTAAATACAAATAAAGAACACATTCATTGTAAAATGTTTACTACCTAGAGCAACTTTTAGTAAATTCTAACATTAAACTTCCTATTTTAGGATTCCATAATCAGTAAACACAATCCAAGAATACATACATTAGCACTTAATTCATTTTTTTGGTGTCTTTAAGAAAAATGGCCCAACGGTTTAGTCCTCTACAAAGTAAATTAATAAAAGAATTTAATATATGAAAAACATGTGAGAAGAAATTTTAACAACTGCCAATTTTTATGGTTATCACTAGACACACTTAAAACTAGTTAACTATCAATTATACAATATTGGTACTACAGCAAAATCGAGATAGACTATGATGACATGGAAAAAATTAAGTGGAGAAACTTTACTTACAATGAAAATAAAGTTTCATGCTTGTTTGCAAGTAAGTTAAGAGGAAGATATCTTTCATATATCTAAGGAAGATATTGAAAAGTAGAAAAGGAAAATTATGAGAGATGATTTCAACTTTAAAATGTAATATTATATACATTAATCTTATTTGGAGAATTAAAAAATGAAAAGAAGTCAATGAATATTAAGATATTATTCATCCTAAATATAAAAACAACAAATTAGAGAGTATATTAATCAAGAAACAATTTATATAAGAATATATGAGAGATAAATAATGAGAAAGAGATAATTAACCAATATAGACATGTAAAAATATATGCTATGCGTATAAATATCAGTCATAGAACACATAGGATTTTGGCTTTAAATTGTAAATTAAATAAAGAATACATATACATTGTAAAATGTTTAACTCGATATCAAATCAATCCTTGTTTTTTCACCTAAAATAATTGTGGTTCCTTGTTTGAAAAGCTAGAGCAACTTTAGTTCGTTTTGGCATTGAAGTTCTCATTTTAAGCAAAAAGAAATCATAAATCAAAATAATACAATCTAAGAACTGGCAATGCATCTAGTCTGGTGGTTTTGAGATTTCTCATTCATAAGATATAATCTAAGACCAAAACATTCTTAGCCTCTCGACATAAGAAATCTTATCCAATGGTTTAGTTCTTAGCATAGAAAATAAATTAGTAAATAGATTAATATACCAAAAACATTTAAGAATAATTTAAAGTCACTAATATCAACATTGATGGACACAGATAAGAATAATTAAATAATAAATTATCTAATATTGGTGCTACTACAAAACCAAGATAGACTCTAATAACATCAAAAAGTAAACAAAGAAAATTTACTTACAATGAAAATAGATTTTCGTGCTTGTCTACAAGTCAATTAAAATTAAAAATATCTATCATTTATCCTTGGAAGAGCAATGAAGAATAAAAGAGGAAAATCATGAGGAATAATTTTAGATTTAAAGCATAATATTAGATACATCAGTCCATTGAAGAGAAAATAAACGAAATGAAGCAAATAAATATGATGATTACTTGATCCTAAAAATAAAAAAGAAACAAAAATACATTTATATATCAAGGAACAATATATATATATATATATATATATATATATATAGGAGAGAGATGAATAATGAGAAAGAAATAGTGAACCAAAATCATTACATAGGCTTGAGGGATACATAAAAATTGTAGAGCGATTGGAAGAAATTAGGTTACATCTATGAGGGGGTTCATTTGCATTAGACTCAATAATTTGAGAATCTAAATAGAAGTCACTAATCTACCAAAAGATAAAAAATAAAAATCCAGTATTAATACCATAAATTGAGGAGGAGAAAAAAGAGAGATTCCAACATTAGTTAGTGTTACATAATCAAAGGCAAGGAAAAATAATCCTTAAGCTATATTTAGTTGAACATGAATGCAATTCAAAAATAGGTATAAACTAATGAAGCAATTAACAGATTCAATTAAAAAGGTAATAATATATTTTGGTAAGATAAATTATTTAATAAATAAGAAATAGTAATGGAGAAATTTTAGCAATCCCAAAGTGATTAAAATTAAAAGCAACAATAAAATAAAGCCCATGATTCCGTTTCTTTTCCTAACATTGAACTTAAATTGATCTTATATCAAGCTTCAAGAGTAGATTATAGAATGTAGAGACAAATCATATATATAGCATAGAATATTTTTTTATTTCATCAGTTAAGTTGATTGACACTAATTGGTAAATCAAATTAAAAAATTATAGTAATAAAAGCAATTCAAGGAAGACTAAAAAAGATGAATTTTAATATTTAAAACTTACTTAACTTATCATCATAGACTGAAAAGGATAGTAAAGAATTTAAAATCATTGTGGATATTGTTAAAGTAATTAAAATGAAAAAAAAAATCAATTAGAGCTATGATTAGAAGACTAATAAAAGTAATGTGCTATTAGCTAATAGAAATCTAATGAAAAGGAGAAATTTTTTTTAGTGGAAAATAAAAATAAAAAGAGAAGAACAATCATTTAATCAGTCTAGAATTAAGAAGCTGATGGAAGTTTAATGTACATGTGAGGAAAATAAGAAAAATTTGAAGATAATACAATAATTTATGCCCTATTTACTATATAATTATTGAAATTACAGAAAAAAGATAATGCAAAACGTTGGAGAACAAATTTTACTATGAAAATTCCAAAGTCAAATATGCATAAAATATTGATACAAAGGAATTAAATTAATCAAACTACTAAATAGAATTTGAGGAAAAATTGAAGCGAAATTACATAAAATAGATTGTAATCTTTGTGAAAAAAATAAAAATTGACTATAAGATAAAAATATTAAAGTAGATTGATATAAAGAACGAGAATGGTAGCAAAGCAAAATTAGGTTCTTTCAAATTTAGTCCATAATTAGTGAATTATTTAAAGAAGAATTGATGATTATTGAGGCTTTTGAGCAACTGCTTAAATAAGATATAAATGAAAAAAAGAATAAAAAAATGTATAAACAATGATGAAGGTGGTTAGCATAATATATCAAAAAGATTATTACATTGTAGTAAAATATTTACGGAAGCTAAAGAGATAGCTATGTGGACATGGTTTAAGGAGATTAAAGTTAAAATTGAAATTTAGAAGAAAAAGGTAAGAATAAAGAAACATGACAACATTGATGCATCATATTTTATATATTGTTTATTCTCCTATCACTGTATTTTATAGAGATTTGATCTTTTAAAGTGCTACTTAGGTTTATTTTGTTGCTTAGAGAGCTTAGAAAGCACTTGGAGTAAAAAAAATGATGCTAAATGAGCTCAATTTGGAAGGAGAATACCAAGTTCATGAAGTCAACAGCTAAAGGATGCTATCATGTGGGCCAAACTGAAGGCCAATTTAAACATGAAACTAATTTTAGACAAATTGAAAAATTAAGTTATGATGGGCACTACAAGAAAATTGGTCTTTTTTGACAACACTATGTTGTCATAAAAAATTTAAAAGTCATCACTAATAATAATTATTGACAACTTTGGTGTCATCACAAAGTCGTTAGAGAAAGTCTGTTGATAAAGATATCGAGTGATAAGCTTAAAAGTCGTCAGTAAATACTACTCATTTGTGATAACATTTTTCATCAATAATAAGTACGATTATAGTGACAAGTTCACATCTTGTCAATGATGTCCGATCCAATGTCGTCACTAAAACCTTTTCGTGATTGTCATTCATACTGATTGATTACTAATGACTTTGTGTTTTTTGTCGTTATTAATAATGAGTCATTATCGACAACTTCGGTCATCACTTTTAGCCTTTCTAATTAGTTATGACTTCTTGTTGTCAATAGAGATATCTTATTACTGACAATGCATTCTCATTTTCATTGTGTAGCATAATAAGAATGGTCGTCCTAGAAAGTAATCACTCCAACAATTAAATTTACCAATAAAAAAAACACAATATGTGACAGCCCCACTTCCCCCTAAGGCTAACCAATGGGTTGGCGGGCTGCCTGCCTGACTATCGCCTGGACTCGAGCATTCAAAAATACTAACTCTAAAGGGAAATTCTAAAATTCACATTAGAAAGGAGAAATGAGACTATAAAATTAACATTTAAGCTTAGAGTACAATCATTAACTCAAAAGTATTTAAAACCTCGATCCATAGTCTAATACATTCCCATGAGTTAAAATTTACAACATCAACAGAATATACAATCCATTTTTTCTCCACTCTCGGGACAAAAGACCCAAAACCAAGTGCTAGACCTAACTAGGTCCCTGGATTCTCGTCACCAGTTAAGGAAAAAACAAAGGGGAATGGGGGTAAACTAAAAGCTCGTGAATTTCCAAAATATCATACACAAGCATAAAGCGGAGTAAATAACATAATTAAAACAAGTAAAATAAACACAAAAACACACAAGAAGGATACGGGAGCTCTCAGGAGCTCAATTCCACGGTTCACGAGTGTTAAAGTAGTCGACACTCCGTCGACTTTTCAATCCAAGTAAACGACTCTTCACGCCAATCTCTTTCCACCAAACTCCCCCTACCGGGCCCGCACGCCAAAACACTTAACTACTCAAGGGACGCGGCCAAGAGTAGTTTTATAACACTTTATACACACTCTCCTTATTAGTGTGTATATATTCATGCAAAACACTAAATCACCGACTCAACTTAAAAGAGAGCAATAAAGTATACTCTCCTTAAGTGAGTGGTTCAACAATTTCAAATTCCACGTTCCACGTATTAAACATGTTGAATTTCATGTAACACATTCACACACAAAGCACTTAAATTAAAGCATTTAACATGCATTGGAAACTCACCAACAAAGTAGGTCTCGGAGTTCAAGTTTGGATCACTTTGTAATTCAGAACCACTTCCTAAAATATTTAAAGAACAACAAAAATAAGTTTCTAGTTCACCAATCGAATCTCGTTCAAGAAAAGTCAAATTCAAAACTTCCTATTTGAGCAGTAATTTTTGAAAAATTGTAACTTGAGTTATATAAGTCCAAATTTCACCAAGTTGGTACCGTTGGAAACCTCTTTTAAAGTCATAAAACTTTGTAGAAGGCAACAAGATAAAATTCTAGATAGAAACTGCCCAGATTTTCGATTAAGAAATAGCTATAGTACCAAAACAGAATACAACAGGTTGGTCGTCCAGCCAACTTTGAAAATTTGCCAAAAATTGTAGGAAATGAATTGGCCTTTGAAATTTATAAATTTTAAAATCATATGTAAGAAGTTTCAAACTCTGCCAACGGAACTCAATTCTGACACTCAAACAAGAAATTATAGCAGTTCAAACAGGGTGGGTTCGAAATTCTGAATTTTCTGTTTTCCAGATTTGCAGGGCACGATTCTAGGCCTTGTTTGAGTGACGGTTTCTTGTCCAAAAATTACCAAATTTGGTACACCAAAAGTACTATATATGAAATAGGTTCACACCAAAATTCAACCAAAAACTTCCTCGGGAAGACAGTTTTCTAGTCGCCCAAAGTTTGCTCAGTAAGTTGCCTCAAACCAGTGAAGTTTCGCACCACTTCTTCTAATCAACTTTATCACACCTAAAGTACTTCCAATTGACTTTATTTTCGAACCCAAGATATTTTTAACCTTCCTTAACCTAATAATGGTCAAAATTGATACAAGTTTAGCATAAAATTTAGCACTAAAACAGCCTCAAAAATCAGACAGCATGCTTGTTTAATTTCCAGTTTTCCTTGTTCGAACTAAACCACCAACTTTGCTTAACCTTTGAAGAGATTTGTGTGGGGCAAATTAACAAATTAACCCTCACATTTAAGCCTCACAATTAACCTTTAAACTTTCCAAAATCACAGCCACAACATTAAAAGAAAAACAGCAATTTTTTTGCTTCCTCATTTTCTTCCTTTCCCAACCAGTTTTTCCTTGAGATTTTCCTTCAATTTTCAATCACAAATTCCAACTTATACACATATATTGTATCATTAATCATGCTAGAAATCAAATTATCACAATTGTGGGAGTCCAAGAGCCCACTCATTCAACCAAAATCAAGAAAGCCAATTTAATGAAATTTATCATCTAAAATTTGCAAACTAACACAAGAGTCATTTTCATCAACAATCATCAAGGTTGTAGTAACCTCTCAAGCTCCCAAGCCTAATGTCATGCTTGAAAATATAATCAATAAACAAAGATGGAAGCTTTAGATTATTACCTCTTCCAAGAAATGAACAAAATGCACCCAAGAAATACTAGACTCAAGCTCCCAAATGCTCTTCCTCCAAGCTCCTCACCTAAAGTCCAAGCTTAAGCCAAGATTGATGGAAGTTGTAGGTGGTTTTAGAGAGGAATTTGGTAGAAGAAATTTGATGAAATTTCAAGGGAAGAGGGGGAGGGGAGTTCGGCCAAGAGGAAGAGAGGTATTTTGTGTTGATTTTTGAATGAATTAATTGAGGAAAGAAAGACAAGACATAAAGCTTGTCTTGTGACTCAAAAGTCAACCAAAGAATAGTAATCTTGTATTAACAATTTTAGAGGGAAAATAATTATCTCACTTAGTAAGGATTAAAGGGTTAATCTTGATTAGGAGGGAGAAATGAAAAGGATTAAATTGAGAGTGAATTAGGGTGAATTAAGTGGAAGAATCGATGGCTAAATAAAATTCTAATTTCAAGAGGGTTAATCCAACTTAAACTAAGATTACAAATCCCTAATTATAATCACTCTTTTTAATTCACCTCTAGTCACCTGATTACATTTCTAACCTACGGTTGATCATCCCTACACTCCAGCGCTACTTCACTCATTGCCCGAATTTTTACCTCGAAAAATGTGTTTTTCTCATTTTCTGTCTAATTAATGTAAAAAGGGCAAATTTTAAAATAAAAAGAACAAAATATTGAAAATCTACAAGGAAAATAAATGTGAAGTTAAATTAGGTTTTTTTTTTCGAATTAAAATAAATTTTTCATTTAAATTTTCTGACAAAAAAATATGTTTGAGAACGACATTAAAATAATCAAACGAATAAATAAAAATATTAACAATATTTAAAATAATAAATATTAACAATATTAGAAATAAATTTTGAGACCCTCACACAACAAGCCAATTAATTAATAGCCAAAAACATCTATTACATTCTAAAATGCCAAAATATAATATATGTGAGGCCCCGTAATTGTACTTTATCCCCTTTAGCTTTGGGCTGTTTCTCACTTTACCCCCTAACATTTTGTTTTCCCCAGTTTATCCCATCTATTAGTCCAACTAAGTAAATTGACCGTTAACAATTTCAACATGCCAAAAATGCCCTTCACAATAACCGTTTGATTTTTTGATGACCAAAATGCTCTTTGGTCAGTTATAAAAGGAATCATCAGCATTTTTTTCCTTCATTTTAGTCTAGCACCACCTCAAAATTTTCTGTGTCAACTCAGAAAAAATGTGACAAAATTCTTCAAATAACGGAATTGATAATCAAGGTACATGTAGATGATACTAGCAATCAAAAAGAATCAAAGAAAAATTTGAGGTGGTGCTAGACTAAAATGAAGAAGAAAATATGCTGATACTTGGAAGGAAGCAATAGGTAGGATCCCTTTTATAACTGACCAAAAGGCATTTTGGTCATCAAAAATTCAAACAGTTATTGTCAAGGGTATTTTTCGCATGTTGAAATTGTTAACGGTCAATTTGCTTAGTTGGACTAACAAAGGGGATAAACTGAGAAAAATAAAATGTTAGGGGGTAAAGTGAGAAACAGCCCAAATCTAAAGGGGATAAAGTGCGATTAACCCTTTAAATTATAAATTGTGAAAATTTCATATTTTCATAAAATTATTTTTTTAATTTAGCTTGAATTATTTGATTTTCGTATATTAATTGCAACGGCACAAAAAGTTTCAAAATGTATTGAGCACGTTTAAATAATGTTCTTAATTTAATTATGTGAATGTTTAAATTTTACACTCCGGTCTAGGGTCGACTGCTAGACATAAGTTTTGAATGTTAGAATATGTATTTGGGTTATATAAATGAGAGAAATCGGGATCATAGTGTTGCGTCGAGTGAATTTACCCCTACGCGACAAAAAGAAGCTTTACGTCAAATCACATAACTTTCTCCCATTTCTTCCATTTCCTAAAAAACCCCAAAAGTCAAACAAGCCTGTCATTCTCTTCCTTTCTTCTTCCCTTGGCCGGTTCTCATCACCTCCCTTTCCCCTCCACTTCATCTTAAAGAATCATCAACCAAAACCTCCATTGAAGCCAACAAAAAGCTTGGGGATTGTGCTAGTTGTTGGTGAAGCTTTGGATCACCTTGGAGAGAGAGGGCAGCCGGTTGTGGAGCTTGGAGATTGAGGGTCTTGTGAGCTAAATCATCCTCCATTAATCAAGCTTCTTGTTGGAGTAGGGGGTAAGCTTTCTAGACACCAAAATCTTGTTCAATTGATTCATTTTCATGGTTAAGAGAGCTTATAGCCCTTTGTGGTGAATTTTGATGTTAATTGATGAAAGTGGGCTCTATGAATTCCCACCATGTGTGAACTTGGGGCTATTGATGATCTTAATGTGTGTGTGTGAGGTGTTTATGCAAAAATTTGTTGGTGAAAATGAAAGAGGGAAAAACAAGAGGAACCAAGAGAGAGAGAGCTTAGGGCCGGTTCTCTTGCAGCTTGTTTTCCTCAATTTTTTTTAGCTCAATAATTCCATATTTCACTTGCTTATTTTGATGCTTATATGATGGCCTAAGGCTGGGAGAAATTTCATGTAAAAATAGTTTTGTTTGATGTTGCAAAATGGTTGAGAAAGAAAGATTTAAAATCTAGGATTTTCGTATAACAGGGTTGATGAATCAGCCTATTTAAAACTATTGGAACTTGGTGTACAAAGGTCCAAATTGAGTTCTGTTTATTGCATTTGAAACTAGAGTCTGAGTTCTTTCAGCAGTATAAATTTCATGGCCAAGTTCGATTTTTGTGAATTTTGGTGAATTTTCAAAATTGACTGAAAATCAAGACTGTTATGTTTTTTTTTTTACTGTAGCAGTGATATTAAACCGAAATTTAACTGGTTTTTGATTTGAATCTTGCATAAGTGTCTTCTTGAGAGTTTTAGTTCACTGAGTTTATTTTCTAACAGTATAAGATTCATGAATTTTAGACTTATAGAACTCAAGTTATGGTTTTTCAAAGAATTCTGCAAAAAACTGAAAAATTTTACCTCTTTGCACTTTGCGAACTACTACCCTATTTTTGAAGCATTTTGATTCAAAGTTTTGCTACCATTTTACTTTCATTTGATAAAGGGGATGCTGCTAGAGCTTTTGTGTCAAAATTTGAGTGATTTGGGGCTGTTTTAGTTGAGCAAAATGTTTGTAAATCAAAGAAAGAAAATCTAGCTGCTTAGTATTCAGATTTTTCACAAATTTTGGCCATCTAAAAAGTTACCTTCCCGTGCGAGTTTTGGCTCAAATTTGGTACAAAATAGTTCACCTATGAGGTTTGAGTGTACAAAATTTGGTGATTTTCCAATGGCATTTCAATGCCCAAATGTTGTTCCAAAAATAGCTCTTCAAATCTGGAAATTCTGCCATCAGACCATGTGAATCCCTAACCTTCTAATGACTGTAATGCCTTGCTCGGGAATCGAAATTGAGCGCTGTCAGTGGCGTTTGAAACAAGACTTCACAAGTTTCTAATGGTATAAGGCTCGCATGCTAGTTCTTTCTCTATCAACACCAGCAAAGCCACAAAGATGGCTGATTTCACAGCCTGATTTCCTATTTTTGTTTCTGCTGGATCTTCCAGTTCATTTTAGTCCATCTTGCTAAATGAATCTTCGAGTGATGCCTTCTAGTGACCTTTAGTATGTTAAATCTATTTCCGTAGCTTTAAGCCTTATTCAATTTCAACATATATTGAGTGAGTTATGGAGAAAGAAGCTTTAGTTGAGTGATTTTGGTGAAAATGGATAGTTAGGTTAAATTTGGACTTTTAGTCACTTGGATTGAAAGTGATAGTTCCATTTTGGCTCAGGTGACCAACAGGTTGCGGAAGTTGATCCGACTACCAAAGTTTAACCTTTTTGCTTGCTCGCTTGTTTAACTGAATCACTGGTGAGTGTTCAAGTGCTTGTTTATTTTTGCTTTACTGTCTGCAAGTAATTTGAAAAGCATGCTAACGTGCCTTGGTCTTGCCTGTACATGTTTCTCTTGACCTCATTGAACGTTAGCTCACCCCAATATATTTGTTTTCCTTAATAGGTCATGAAGTGGAAATTGTAAATCGAGGAATTAGTTTCTTTTGTAGGATTTCCGTAATTTTTGTACAAGATTGAAATTATTCGCAAACTTGATGGATTGTTGTATTTGAAGTTAATATCATTGTAATTTTGATAAAATTATTGAGGTTGTACTCTTGTAAGTTAGCTAGTAAATTTTATTGGACTTTAATTAGGGTTTTAGGAATGAATGCTTGTATTTATATTGGGATTTTGAAGTGAGTCCTGTCGAGAGTTGGGCAGGCATTCCATTGATACCCTAGGGTACGCCTTAGGGAAAGGTGGGGGCATCACAGTTGGTATCAAAGTTTAGGCTTCAGATCCTTGTAGCGTATCTTAGGCTTAAAAGTTTAGGATATCGGACTGTGGGGGTTAGTTTGAGTGTCAAATGAAAAGTGAAATAGTAAGTATTTGTGATTCTGATGGTTAGTAGAATTCAGTAATTAAGGATTTATTGTATTGAATTGGTAAGAAATAAGAGAATTGTGAAAGGCTAACACTGCTTGCGAGATAATGGGCAAAATTTTTGAACAATGGTAATAGCTGTGAGGCTAACATTGACCTAAGGACTTATAAAGAAATTATGGGATTATCATTAAGTGTCAGATATCCTTTAGTGCTTGATCTTTATAATTGGATGTACCTTAGTGTTGTTAACTTCATTCTTGTTTTGATGCTTGGATACGATTATGTCTCTAGAGTTGGAAAGTGTATAGGTCACTATGAGGTTCTAATCTTGAATCTTATGATTCTTGCCTAGTAGGAAATGGAAAATGGAAATAGTGGAACGAGGGACCTCCTCGAGTCGTAAGGTTTCGGGAGAGATTGGGAAGGCCTACTCCTTTGTAGTCTCCAATTAGTGAAGATATGGCTTGTGATTGTCGAAGGACATCATAACTAAGTGAGGGATTATAATTGAAGAGATAGTTGATGTAGCCCTAGTTTTCAAAATGAAGTTGACTTTACTTAAGAGATTGAACTCTCTAACTCGGCAGTGAACTAGTGTAGGGACACCCCGACCTTTTATACCTTTTGCTAATGATTGTTAGGGTGACGCTTGTGCTCTGGCCTATATATTTTGTTAAACATGATACTTGTTTTTCTCGAAACCCTTGAGTGGCATACGTCTTGTACCCGATTCTATTGACTTGTTAACTTGTTTGTAAACTTTAGAATGTATGCATGCAAGGTCATGTTTATTTTAAAAGTATTTTCGTTGTCGATATGCGTATTTGTATTTTGCCCATGTACTTTTAATTTGTTCATACATCTAGATCTATAATAAAACTATGGATGGTTGGAGACGAGATAGGGACCGAGGACGTGGGCTTAGGTAGCCCTAAGCCTTCAAAAGTGATTCGGTGTTCGAGAATGGATAGGAATAAAAATAGAGTGGTGAATTTGGGTATCAAATGGGAAGTTGCTCAAAATAATGGATTAGGATATGGCGAATCTGATGTAATTGTCTAGGTAGCATTTGTTTGAGATATTGACTGAAGTAGTCTTATCTTTTGAAAATTGTGTAATGAATGCTTTTATGGTAAGTCGTCTTTGCCTCGAGAATGTTGAACTTGATACTCGACGTTTTAATTAATGATGTTTAATGTTGGTGTTTTCTTAGGATCAAATTCTTATAAGTATATGATTAAATCCATTGCAAATTTTAAGAATGATTTAATCTATGCTAACCGTTCTTTGGTTTAAGTGAAGACTCTCAATTTATGGTTAGTCATTAAGGGATTTCTGGTAAGGAAGGTATTGGGCATCTTATGAATCAATCGTGGAAAATGAGAACATGTCCTAAGCTTTAATTCTCTATATTCAATGTTTGGTTCATAGTTACGACTTCTTGTATATATGTGATTAAATGTGGGGTTACTCATAAGATGGAACTAGTATTAATCATAGATGTCCTTGTGGAATTAATATTAACTTATGGAGTTAGAACTTTTGGACCATTATAGTAGCGTATGACATAGGGATCATGGAATAAAAAATGCATGTATGAGTTGCAAATTACATAGGGAAAGGATACAATATAGGTGACCTGAATTGGTATAGAAGCTATTACTAAGCACAATCTTGATATAGCAGTGGTAAAGCTAATGTGAGTTGTCCCATAGAAACTGTAAGAAAAGGAATCCAATAATTTCATAATTGGAAGAATTGTATTTGTTGCTCAAGGAACAGAATTAATTGGCCATCGAAATGATAAGCTGAAAATTCAAAATGATTCATAGAAAATCACGATTATGGATGCTACCCGAAAAACTTAGGTGGTATTAATTGGTGTATGTTTTAGATGTAGCAAGCATAGCCATCACAAGAGGGACTACTTCAAACAACTAGATTAGGTTAATAATAAATTTGTTATTTCAATTAAGGTGACATTGTAGTTGACATAATGGTTCACTTGAATTATGTGTGGTACAATGAAAGGATGGAATACATATATTTGGAGTGATTAAGTTTTCGTAGATTTTATAATTGATTTAATCCTTGTAAACGACTTCAAGTGTGAATAGGAATTCTCAATTGGTGGACTGTAAGTGAAGGAATTGAGGAACAAGCAAATTCCTTTAGTGAAGATATTGTGGAGAAATCATGATGTCGAGAAAGTAACTTGAGGGTTAGAAAATGAAATTCGGAGGAAATACCCAGAATTATTCCACAGTTCAGGTATGAATTTCAAGGACGAAATTCTTTTAAGGAGGGAGGTTGTGAGGTCCCGTACCATCAATTTAAATTATAAATTACGAAAATTCCATATTTTCATAAAATTATTTTATTCATTTAGTTTAAATTATTTGATTTTCGTATATTAATTGCAACGGCACGAAAAGTTTCAAAATGTATTGAGCACGTTTAAATAATGTTCTTAATTTAATTATGCGAATGTTTAAATTTTACACTCCGGTCTAGGGTCGACTGCTAGACATAAGTTTTGAATGTTAGAATATGTATTTGGATTATATAAATGAGAGAAATCGGGATCATAGTGTCGCGTCGAGTGAATTTACCCCTACGCGACAAAAAGAAGCTTTACGTCAAATCACATAACTTTCTCCCATTTCTTCCATTTCCCAAAAAACCCCAAAAGTCAAACAAGCCTGTCATTCTCTTCCTTTCTTCTTCCCTTGGCCGGTTCTCATCACCTCCCTTTCCCCTCCACTTCATCTTAAAGAATCATCAACCAAAACCTCCATTGAAGCCAACAAAAAGCTTGGGGATTGTGCTAGTTGTTGGTGAAGCTAGCAAAACATACACTCACTACAGTTCAACAATCACATTACAAATCTCGAATAAGTACAAAGAGAGATCTCCAAAATAATAATTACATTTCCATTTAGTCCAATTACACTAAAGTCCAACAATCCATAATTACAAATATTACCCGAAATAATCCAACCAGTCACTCTAAGAACGATCATGACACTTACTTTCCTTTTCCTCGAGCCCTGTGAAGGGGAAATAAAACATTTTTGGAGTGAGTTAGAAGCTCGATGAGGTTCCATAAAAATGAGCAAATTCACATTTGGTCAAAATCATAACACTTGAATCAAGTAGCACTTTTACAAAACAATTGAGTTGTTAAAGATTACTTACAAAAGTATGATTCACTTAAAAGTGTTATAGTGAGAAAACTCTAGAATACACTTGTGTACGCTTAACAAAAGATATACGCATTCAAACATTCGAACGATAATTAAACTAACAATTCACTTCAATCAAATCATAAGTACTGAGACGGGATGAGAGGTGTCTCCCACACTAATTGGGTGTGACACCTACTACCGTTCAGATTCAATCACTCATAAAATACTGAGACGGAATGAGAGATACCTCCCACTCATTAGAGTGTGGTACATCCTATCGCTCAATACGTATGGTTGACGAGACAATGCTCCAATTGACTTATTCAAGATTCACTATCAAGGCGAGATGAGAGGTACCTACCACTCATTGAGTGTGGTACATACTACCGCTTAACACATTTGGTCGACGAGACAACGTTCCAATTGACATATTCAAGATTCACTATCAAGGCAGGATGAGAGGTACCTACCACTCATTAAGTGTGGTACAAACTACTGTGAGGTCCTCGAAAAATACCGATTTTATTCAAAAGTGTCAAATATTATTTATATTGTGTTTATTCATTTAAATATGAGTGAATATATGTTTAAAGTGATTATTTTCTAATTTAGAGAATTTTATACGAATTGTTTGCCGGTGTGTGATTTTGGCCAAAATTAGCGTTAAAAATTGTTCCGACGCGTGAATAGTGACTTGGACTTGAAATCGAGCACACGTAGTGATATTTTGAAAATATTATAAAGGTTAGACAGTATTGGAATGGACTAAAATAGTGTAAGTTGGACTGTCGCGTGTGACGCGACATAAAGTGCCAAAAAGCACTTTTTCCCTTAAATCATGGAAATGCACTTTTTGAACCATAAAGCTTTGACTTCCTTGCACCCTTAGAGATCATTTTCAGCTGAAACTTTGAGAGGGATAGAGAGAGAGGCTGCCGAGTTCAAGAGAGAGAGAGAGAGAGGGAGAATTTTGCGTTGTTTCATCCTTTCTTCTTCCTTGCAACCTTGAAGCTTCAAACTGCCATTGAAGCCCATCATCTTCACCATTTCTTGCAGCCGAGAGAGAGAGGGAAAAGAGAAGGGCTGGACCGGTTTTAGAGGAAGAAAGAAAGGTAAGTTGTGTGGTTGAAATCTTCCATTTCTTCTTCAACTAGAACCTTGACTTTGTGAAAGTTTTTAGCTTGAACTTTTTCCCTCTATGGCAGCCGAACCAAGGAGAGAGTTGGGGAGTGAGGTCTGAAATTTTGGAAGAAAAAGAAAGGAAAGAAAAGCTTGGGGGTGATTGTCTTGAGCTTGGGTTTGAGCTTGTGACGGAAATCCTCAACAAATCTTGTAGATCAGGGGCTAAGATCGAAGCTTGTGAAGCTTGCTAGGCTTGGAAGCACTCTTGGAAAGAGGAAACTCACGAGATCATCTTTGATCGTGTCGGATCGTGTTAGATCCGGAGGTATAAGCCTTGAAACTTGTAGATATAGCTTTATTAGTGTTCAGTAGTACAGATCTGTGGTTGATATTAATATAATGATCTCATCTGAAAAGATGATGTTGGGCTCTTGAAATCCCAACCTAGGTAGCGGACTTGAGGTGGCCTCTAGGTAGCGGACTTGAGGACCTCATTGTGGCCTTGAATGATATTTGTGAATTTGACATGATATGGTTAGAAATTATGGTTTCAGTTGTTGAAAAAGTTTGAAGGAAAAGTGTATGTGATGGCCAAAACCATGCTTGGTAATTTTAATGTTTGATTTTGAAATGTTGTGAACATTCTCGGAGAGTTTTCTTCTGAGAAAAACATGTATATTGTTCATTGTGAGTGTGTGTGTGTGTGAGGGAATGTTTGAAATTTAAAAGGTGAAAAGTGAAGTTTCACGAAATTCGAATGAAAAGTGCCGTTTAATTGAATTTGAGGGTTTTGCCATGTCTTGGTCAAATTCTAGAGATTTTGAATATAATGGCGTGGTATGAAGTGTTTTATGTTAATATGAAAGTTTTAACTAAAAGTGAATGTCGAACGTGTTGTGCAAAAAGTGATTTTGAGGTATGAGACCTCACATAAATTCTGTAATAAAAAGGATTTGAAAAGTGATGGTTTGGGAGTACATCGGTGGCGTGTTATATTTGAAAATGAATGTTTTGTCCTTGAGGAAATTTTGAGAAAAATAATGATTGAAACCAAGAAATGAGAGTGATTTATTGTAGTGAACGAGTGGAAAGTGAAACTCAATTATTTTTTTATTGTATTGAAGGGTTGTGGAAGGAAGTGAATTCGATCCTAACTTGGATTGTCAGCTGTGATTATTGGTGAGTGTTCTAACTCTCTTTTAAATGAAAATCTTGCCATGGTTTGTAAATGAATGATTTGTGAAATGAATTGCTAGTATTTACAAAGGAATGTTTTATTGAAGTGATTTCCTATTATTTCCAAGAGAAATGCTTTACAAGTAAAATTATTAAGAGTTGTGAGTTTCTATGAATGTTACTTGTCTTGATTCACAAATACTAAATAAGATGGTGATTTATTCATGTGATTTTGAGACTGAGATTAAAGATGAAGTATATGTTGACTATGTGTAGTGACTCAAATTCTTGACTTGTGTTTGTTAAGCGGAAGTATGTACCACACTTGTTGAGTGGGAGGTACCTCTCATTCCGCCAAATGTGTTTAGCGGTAGCATGTACCACACTCAATGAGTGGTAGGTACCTCTCATCCTGCCTTGATAGTGAATCATGAATATGTCGATTGGAGCATTGTCTCGTCGACCCTAAATGATAAGCGGCAGTATGTATCACGCTCAATGAGCGGTAGGTACCTCTCATCCCGCCTTGATAGTGAATTGTGAATATGTCGATTGGAGCGTTTTCTCGTCGACCATACGTATTGAGTGATAGTATGTATCACACTCGAGTGAGTGGGAGGTACCTCTCATTTCATCTCAATATTTTAAGTGAAATTAAATCTGAACGGTAGCATGTGTCACACCAAATAAGGGTGGTAGGCACCTCTCAACCCGTCTCAGTACTTTGAAGTGATTGAAGTGAATTGCTTGTTTATATATTGTTCAAATGCGCAAGTGAGTGAAATGAGTTTCCCCGAAGAGATTTACTTGTGTTTGAAATTAACTCAAGTATGATTTTCTATCGCTCTCCTTGAAAGGCTTTGCTCATGATTCAAGTTGAATGTAAATATTTTGGAAAAGTGCTATTCAATTCAAGTGTTATGATTTTGACTAAATGTGTATTTGCTTAATTTTTGGAACCTCACTGAGCTTCTAACTCACTCCAAAAAAATGTTTTATTTTCCCCTCCACAGGGCTCGAGACACAGGAAGCACTTGAAGAGAATTACTAAAGTGACTAGCTGGGTTAACTCTAGTTCATCTGTGTATTATGTTCTTGATGTCTTGTGCAATGGGTTTGCTTTTATTCTGATGTTTTGAGAACCCTGAATGATGAATATTGAGAGTGGTTGTATTTTGAGACTGAGTTGTAAGGATGAAGGATTTATGTACTTTGGGTTTGTAATTTGAAAGTTATGAATTTGTAAGGGATTGTTTCTTGTATTTTGTATTTGGAGTTTTAGTTTGATAAGTTATATGATTGTTTGAGTTAGTGAGTCCTAGCGAGAGCTAGGCAGGCAGTCAGCCAACCCCTTTTGGCGGACCTTAGGGGAAGGTGGGGCTTTCTCAGGTGGTATCAGAGCTTAGGTTTCAGATCTCTGTAGTGTATCCTAGATTACAAGTTTAGGATACTGGACTGTCAGATTAATTTGAATATTGCATGAATTGGAGAACTTACTATCTCCTGGTGATTAAAGAGGATGGGTTACTTGAAAGTATACAAGGAATTGGTGGAAAACCAAATTGAAGAATTGTGTAATGTTACATTGAAGTGAAACATTATGTGAGAGATTTATAGTGAAAATTGACTAAGACTTGAATGATCATTATACTTGTAAGAATGGAAGGAATCGGGGCGACTATCAGTATTGGCTATAGAAGTAAGATATTAAAAAAAAAATTTAATTGATACTTTCTGTGATGGTTTTGAGCTAAAATAAAAGAGGTTTCCAAAAGAACAAAATGTGTCTTTCTACTTGTTTAATTGCTAGAAATTCTTCACCCTAAAGTTTAAAAGAAAACTGTGATGAACTAGTTTTATTTTTCAATCGATGATTGAAAATGACACATCTGTGATTTAATTATTTTATAACCTATCACTCTTGATAAGTATGTTAATTCCACCATCTTTTGAATTAGAAATTGGAAGGAAATTGATGAGTTTGCTAGATTTTCATATACAGGGTTTGAAAAGAAAGTTGAAATTTCTTAACTGTGCCTTCAATTCTTGATTATCAATTTACATATTTTCACATATGAACTTGGCCATGTTTGAATAAGAAAATCTTGAGTTTTGAAAGGATTATGAACTTGTGTACGAGTAAGGTAAACCTTGAATTTGAAGAGAATTTTGGTAATTATAAAGTATATTTTAAATTATTATCCTCTCAAATTGATCCAAATTGTTTATTAATCCCAAGTAAAAAGGAAGAAACAGTTTTACTCCAGGTTCATGCAGAAAAATCAAATATTTTTACACTTAAAAGACTCAAATGGCATGAGATTACAGTTCCTCAAGAATTTCAAATAAATAACCCTCAGATTTCAAGAAATATAGAACAAAAAGAAATAGAACAAATTGTAGAAGAACCCGATGGAACCATACTACTTAAATTTCCTTCATTCCAAGATAGACCTTCTTCTTTAACCGCTTATAGTTATGCTAATTCAACCAGAAGATATTCTACAAGTGATATTTCAGAAACTAATTTTCAAAGTTTTAGAGGTTCTGATTCAATTCCAGCTTATAAGTTTAAAAGCCCTATTCCAGAAACGGTTAGTAATTCAGGCGAATACTCACCAACACACTCTCAAATGAGAGCAGAAATTAATATGATAACTAAAAAAGATATAAAGATTAATTATGATAAATTAGAAGAAGAAATATGGGATGAAGAAAATAATCAACAAAGAAAACGGTTCCTAGAATTAGAAGAAAGCTGTCAAAAGGAATTAAAAGAATTATGGTACGAAGAATTAGAAAGAAAAGAATTTGATTTTCCTTTTTTTAAGTGGATAGAATATTATATGATAAAACATAAAATTTCTGAAGAACCTTTTCCATTCCAAGTCTAAATGTTCAAACTAATTTATACAAAAAATGGACTCTTGCTAATAATCAAATAGTTACTTCAATACATCCGTCATTACAAGAAATTAAAATAAATGATGATACAATAGCTTCTCCATTTAAAAAAGGAAGAAAAGCATCTGAAAGTGCGCCAGTAGCATTAGAAGATATTATAAAAATATATCAGAAAAATAATTATTCAAATCAAATATTACATACAATCTCCCAAAATATAGAAAATATAGAAACTAGAATTCAAACTTTAGGAAATAGAATAGAAAAGAAAGTAGAAACTATTCCAGGAGTAATTAAATTCCCCAATGACATATCAGTTCCACATTTTAAACCAAGAAATCTTCAAGATAAGCAAGAAACAGAGTTAGTCCAATTAGGAATCTTAGGACGAATATCAAAAAATTTAACAATATTAGATAAACCATGTTCATCAGGAATTAATACATTAGAACAAGGGAAAATCTTAAGTAATTCAGAAGAAACAGAAACTAATTCAGAAAATGAAACTACAGAAGAAGAAGATTCAGAACAAGAAAACATAATTCATATGATAGAAGAACAATTCTAAACAGATAATAATTTAAATAAAATAAGAAGAGGAATTAGAAAAACAAAATTTCATAAAAATTGGAAAGTAGCAGACACCAGAAATTACTATCCAAGGCCAACTCCTCCTGATATTCAATATGAAGAAAGATCAAAGTTTCAAACTTCAAAGTATGATGGTAAATCTTTATATGAATGGAACATAGACGCAAAAGCAGATTATGAGATATTAAATACATTACAAGAAATGGGAATGGCAAGATTAGCCTATAAAATAAGAAATGCAGATGAAAAAACTATTGCAACATTATTAGTATCAGGATTTACAGGACAATTAAAAGATTGGTGGGATAATGCACTAACATTAGAAAGTAAAGCTTCTATATTAGAACATACAATGACATTGAAGACGAACAAGGAGACATTACAACAAAATCAGACGCTGCAGAATTTTTAATTGTAACTATTGCAATGTATTTTGTAGGGAATCCTAAAGAAGAGTTAAATTCTACAAAAGTATTTTTAAGAAATTTAAGATGCCCAACTTTAACTGACTTTAGATGGTATAAAGATATGTTTTTAACAAATGTTTTAAGAAGACCAGATTGTAATGCATTATTTTGGAAAGAAAAATTCATTACCGGATTACCAACCCTATTTTCTCAAAGAATTATGACAAGTTTACAAAAGGAAATGAGTACAGAGGTCATATCATTTGAAGGAATTACATTTGGACAATTATGTGCATTCATTAAAAAAGAAGGGTTAGCATTATGTACAGAATTAAGAATGCAAAAGAAATATGGATCTCAGAAACAAGAAGTAGGATCATTCTGTGAAACTTTTGGGATTCAAGGAATTAAATCACCATCGGCATTAAGAAGAAAATGTTTTAAGAAAAATAGAATTTATAGAAAACCAGTTCAGAAAATAGGAAATGAACCATATTACAGAAGAAGATTTAAAAAACATCTAAAAAGGCAGCAAAACCCCATAACCTGTTGGAAATGTGGAAGAATAGGTCATAAGGCAAATCAATGTAAAGTGAAAGAGAAAATAAATGAATTATTTCAATATGATGAGGAATTAAAAGACAAAATAATAGCATTAATGATTCAAGAAAAAGAAGAATCTGAAGATGATTATAATGACGATTATGAATATAGTTCAGAAGAAGAATGTAAATGTAGAAATAAAAAATATCTAAATGTCATTACAAAAAAGGAAGATAAAGAATTTCTTTTAGATTTAATAGAAAAAATAGAAGATCCAGAAATAAAAAGAGATTATTTACAAAAACTAAAACGAATAATTATAAAAGAAGAAAAGTTACCTAGGATATCTGAACCTTTTAGTATTTCAAAATTATTAGATAGATACCCCTCACAAGGAATAATTAAAAAGGATAACACTCAATCAATTCAAAAGGAAATAAAGGATTTAAAAGCACAAATAAAATTACTACAAGAAGAAGTATTAGAATTACAAACAAAAGATTTAAGCCTAGAAACTAAATTAATATTATTAAATAGTCAAATGGCTTCTACTTCTAAGATAAATGTTGAGGATGAAAATCTAAAAGAAAATTTGGAAATAATACAAATAGGAGAAAAAGAAAACTATATAAATGTTATAAATCAAATAACTTATCAAAAATGGTATGGATTAGTAACAATAAAAGTTGATGATTTCCAAGAAACCTTAATTACATTATTTGATAGTGGTGCAGATTAAAATTGTATTAAAAATGGAATAATACCATTAAAATACTTAGAAAGAACAAATGAAGAATTAATAGCTGCGAATGGTGAACCAACGAAAGTAAAATATAAATTAACTCAAGGAATAATATGTAATAATAAATATTGTTTAAAACATGCATTTACAGTAGTAGACAACATGAATAATGACATGATATTAGGAACTCCATTTTTGGCAAATGATGGAAATGGCTTTAAAGGATTGATAGAAGAAAATGCCTCCAATCTGAAATTTTTGCAGGAAATCAGAAATGGAAAACAGCCCACTTCCCGAGGTTAATGTTGCCTGTAGAAAATGAATTAGCATCTGAGCCTTATACTGTTAGAAATCCCTATGAACCTAGTTTTAAACGCCACTGACGGAGCTTGATTTTGATTTTTCTACATCGAGTTATGACAGTTTTCCCGAGACTGTTCGACCGGCCTGAAATTATTTCGACAGTTTTCTTGCTTCTCTGATATTTGCCATTTTGACTGTGATTAAGCATGAATTGGTATTCGACCTCTTCATTAAATTTATAGGCCTATGTCTTAGCTTCGAAACGCCATAAAATTTGTCCCAATCCGATAACCACAGCCATAGTTATGATTAAATTACTGAGGCGCGGCAAACCTGTCAATTGTTAGTTTCACTTCCTCAAGTGCTATTCTCATTCCTTTGACTCTCGTGCCTTCTTGCCGTGTTCCAACCCACTCATGCATGGTTCAAAGATGTTGTTAAGACTCTTATTTGCTCACCCTTATAAATTGGATTGGAATTTGTGAAAGTCTTGTTATTTTACTTGATCCCAGGACCTGAATGTGCCATGACGAATAAATGGTGAATGGTGATTTATGTGGACGAGTGTGAAACTTGGCGAGTGCTCCAAACCCTTTTCAATTGATAATTTTACTACTCTTTTGTTCTAGCTTGTTTTAAAAGAATGTTCCCCTATGACACTTTTGTGTTACTACTGTTTCAAGGAAATCACTTGAAAAACGTTTTAGTACTAATTTACTATTGACTTGCATTCGTTTACAAGTATAACAATTTGATTTCCTTTTGAAATAATTTACAGGGCTTTTAAGCTGATTAATCAAAGTGTGAATTGTTGCTTGGGTGCTATCTAAATGAATGTGATACCAATAGTTAGTGAGTGCTCCAATCTCTTTACGGTTGAAAAGGTTTATTCTTGTTCTTACAAGAGATGGTTTCCATTGTTTCGAGTGAAATGATTTGTGAGCGTTGTGAGTGATTTAAACTTGATTTTTAAAGGAAATATTTGATTCATATTTATAAATGAAATGATTTTCATGATCTGATTTCTAAGAATGGTTGCCAAACTTGATCTTAAAAATCCGGATCATTATCAAATTTGATTTTAGTCTTGATTTTTAATCTTACCAAACTTGAGTTCTAAACTCAATTTTCAAACTCATGTTTATAATAAAATCATTTCCAAACTCATGTTTATTACTAAAGTCATTTCCAAACATGATTTCATCTAATTAACTATTGAGATGATTTTAAATGAAATGAGTTTTACAAAATGATTTCTAAGAGAAAACTTGCTCGACTATGTGACTTGCTTGAATTAGAAAGTTGTCTGTGCATGATAGCCTGTTAAATGTGCATGTTTGTAGGCTGATGTGTACTTTATCGCATCGGCTGAACTGAGCTCACTCTTTGCTGGAACCCTATCCTTGACCCGCCATCGCGAGATCGGATCAGCCGGACAACCTTGAGTAATGACTTACCAATGTTAAGTGCAAAGCTTAAAACTCTTCGCCGAAAGGCCTTGAGTACTATATCCAATGTTCAATGTTAAATGAGGGGATTGTTTATCGTTTTGGAGGACATAAGGTGAGTTCAAGATAGGGGATTGTTTATTGTTTTTGGAGGTCATAAGGTGGGAGTTCGAAGGTTATAAGGTGGAAAAATGTAGGGGATTGTTTATTGGAAGTTATAAGGTGGAAATAGCTCCAAGTGAGCACCCGTATCCTTTCAATATTTGAATTGAATGTTTATTGAATTATAGTTCTTTGAATTATTGTTTATTGAATTATTGTTTATTGAAATATTGTTTATTGCAATATTGATTGTTAAATTAAGTGTTTATGGAATGATTCTTTAAGGGATTTCTATTTCTTGAATCCTTTTAAATAAAAAGATTCTTAGATATTTTCAATGTGAATGTGTGACCATACTTTCGACCTTCATGTATTCCTTTAAAGATTCAAATGTTTTACAAGATGCTATTTGATTCAAATGTTCATGAATTTGATAAATTGTGAATTTCCTTATTTTCACTTGATACTCACTGAGCTTTAGCTCATCCCAAAAATATTTTATTTCCCCCCCCCACAGGGCTCGAGATGAAGGAAAGCAGGAAGTGAACTTTCTTAGTGTGACTTGCCGGATTATCTCTTGTACTATTTGTAATTGGATAGTTGGACTTTTGGTGTATTTGGATTAGTTGGAATGTAATTACTATTTGGAGATCTCTAGTTGTAATTATTTGAGATGTGTGATACGATTGAGGAACTGTAATGAGTCCCGGTGAGAGTTGGGCAGGCGGCCCGCCGATACCCTAGGGTTCGCCCTAGGGAGAAGTGGGGCTATCACAGATATCCTATTCCTAATAAAAGAGATTTGCTTAATAGACTGTTCAATGCCAAAATATTTTCAAATTTTGATTTAAAATTAGGATATTGGCAAATAATTATAGCAGAAAAAGATAGGTATAAAACAGCATTCACAACCCCTTTTGGGCACTATTTGTGGAGTGTGATGCCTTTTGGATTAAAAAAAATGCTCCATCAGAATTTCAAAACTTTATGAATGATATTTTTAATCCATATGGTAATTTCATTATAGTTTATATTGATGATGTTTTAATTTATTCAAATGATATAGATCAACATTTCAAACATCTTAGTATATTTATAGATATAGTTAAGAAAAATGGCTTAGTATTATCAGCTCCTAAAATGAAATTATTTCAAACAGAAATAAGATTTCTAGGACATACTGTTACAAAAGGAACCATTAGACCAATTACTAGAGCATTAGAATTCTCTAGTAAATTTCCAGATGAATTAAGACAAAAATCAATTACAAAGATTTTTAGGATGTCTTAATTATGTAGCAGATTTATTTCCCAATCTGAGAACAGAATGTGCTATACTATATCAAAGATTAAAAAAGAATCCTCAACCATGGACTGAACAGCATACTCAAAAGGTTAGATATTTAAAAACTAAAATAAAGGAACTTCCTTGCTTAGGATTACCTCATCCTGAAGCCTTCTTAATAGTACAAACAGACGCCTCAGAAAAAGGATATGGAGGAGAACTTAAGCAAAGATTACAGGGCAATAACGAAGAATTAGTTGATACTTTCTGTGATGGTTTTGAGCTAAAATAAAAGAGGTTTCAAAAGAACAAAATGTGTCTTTCTACTTGTATAATTGCTAGAAATTATTCATCCTAAAGTTTAAAAGAAAACTGTGATGAACTAGTTTTATTTTTCAATCGATGATTGAAAATGACACATCTGTGATTTAATTATTTTATAACCTATCACTCTTGATAAGTATGTTAATTCCACCATCTTTTGAATTAGAAATTGGAAGGAAATTGATGAGTTTGCTAGATTTTCATATACAGGGTTTGAGAAGAAAGTTGAAATTTCTTAACTGTGCCTTCAATTCTTGATTATCAATTTACATATTTTCACATATGAACTTGGCCATGTTTGAATAAGAAAATCTTGAGTTTTGAAAGGATTATGAACTTGTGTACGAGTAAGGTAAACCTTGAATTTGAAGAGAATTTTGGTAACTTCAATAGTCCTAGATATATTTTCAAAAGCTTATTTTGAGAATTGAACACACAATTCAAGTGTAAGGATTGAGAAAGTAGAGTGAGCATATTTAAGAGCCTGCAGTTAGTGTGATTGGGGATCAAGAATATACTGGTGATTTTGTGAATAGTTTAAGAGTTCAATAACTGTGATGATTGAAAGGAGAGTCTTGAGTGTTGACCTCATTATAAGAGTTGAATTCATGTTATTGTTGATGAAATGAGTGCAATCATGGAAATTGGAAGATATTGAAGTAGAGGAAAGAAAGCTTGTGTGAGTTGTTTTGTGCTTGTTCTTGAGCTTGTTGTTGAAAATCACCATCAAAGCAAAGGGATCTAGTGGAGTTGCTTGGAGGAATTGGAAGAATGGTGCATTAAGTGATAAAAGATTATTGATGGAAATTCCGTTTAGTGATGGCCAAAATAGGGGAAGTACTATTGGTAGGTTAAAATCCATGGGAGGAAAACTTTGATGGAACCTAATTGAGATAAGGTGATCTTTGGGTATATGTGCATCCGAAAAGATCTTGAGGGAGTGTGGTAGACTTTGAAACCAAGCAAAACTTGGAATCCAAACCTTGATACTTTGATGAGTTTCAATGTATGTTGTATGTTTTGTGAATATGATTCGAAGCGTATGGGTCAAGTGATTTTGGATTTTCAAATCGTTAAGAGGGGTAGTGTGTACTTCATCACACTTACCTTTATTTGAAATAAAAGAAATTGTGAAAGTGTTTCGAAGTGACCTCTATGTGTGTGTGAAATTTTGGGAATCCCCGAGACCTATCGGTGAGTCATTTCGACTCGAGCTGTAGGCCAGGCTTAGGCCGAGGAGAAAAGGATGAGCCATAGGGTTATCTATGTGATGTGAAGTGAAGTAATATGTGCTCGAGACTTGGCATTTGAACTTGTCTCGGAAAAGAATAATATACAAGTGATGTGATATGAAGTGATATGATGTGATGTGATTTGATGTGTTTCTCTTGAAAATGAGTGTACTATTGTGACATACTTGAGTACCCCTTCTTTTCTTATGAAGAGATAAAATATTTTTGATTCCGCTTGAAATTCCATTTGCTAATATATTATTTTTCATTTATCTTAAATATTGGCTCTCCAAAAAGATTATGGACGGTAGAAGGAGGGTTTAGACAACCTCAAAATATGGGAGGTGATCGGGAGTCAGCGATTGACCAAAATTGTGAGCCTAGGATTGAGATTAGGGAACAAGTACCTGCTGCCATTAACCGCATGACAGACATCTTAGAGCACATGGCTAACCAACAAGGTCGGGGACTTGCAAATCAGCCTATAGGCCCTGACGGTGGTGAAGATAGGGTCTTAGAGCGATTTCAAAAGTTTTTCCCACCTAAGTTCTCTGGAGGACCTGACCCTGAAAAGGCCGAGAATTGGTTAGAAAGAATAAGTGACATATTCGCCGCCCTGGACTACTCTGAGGAAAGACAAGTGACTTTTGTAGTGCTTCAATTTGAGGGAGCCGCCCGATCGTGGTGGAACATGATTAGAGCTAAATGGGATAGAGACCAAACCCCTAGGACATGGATGAATTTTGCCAGAGAATTTAATGCTAAATTCCTCCCTCCTTTGATTCAAGAGAAGAGAGAAGATGATTTTATTAAGTGTCGACAAGGAACACTAAGTGTCGCGGAGTACGAGGCACTGTTCACAAAATTGTCCAGATTCGCCCCTGAGTTGGTGGCAACTGAACAAAGGAGAATAAGAAGATTTCTACAGCGGTTAAATGTGGAAATTCAAGAAAGCCTAGCAGCAGCCCAAGTTAACAACTTTAGTGATGTGATTGAGAAGGCTCAGAGAATTGAAAGTGCAAGAGCCCAAGTGAGAGCCTTTCAAGCGACAAAGAGAAGTACTCATACTAGTAATACGGAACAGGGAGACATGAGTGCCCCGCCACCCAAGATGGGAAGAGGAATAGGTGGAGTGAGCATTCGGGGAAACCCAAGAGGAGGCATGACAAGAAGTGCAAGATCAAGAGGAATTGCAAGTGGAAGTGGAGAAAAGAGTAGTACCCCGCAAGAAAGCTTAGCGTCAACTCCCTGGGTGTATTATAATTGTTGTGGAAAATCTAATCATACCAAGGATGCTTGTTGGAGAAAAGAAGGAAAATGTTTGAGGTGTGGAAGTAGTGAACATCAGTTTGCTGCATGTCCTAGAAATCGAAACGGGAATACAGTTCAGCAAATGGATAAACCAACCTCTAAGCAGACTAATGCAAAGGAAAATCGATCAAGGGTTCCACCTAGGGTCTATGCTATTGACCAACAACGAGTTTCCGACCCCCCCTGCGGTCGTTGAAGGTACAACCTCCATCTGTCATCAATTAGCCTAAGTGTTGGTTGATTCATGTGCTACATTCATTGTGGATTTTGTCTTGATAGGTAGTGTGACCTAAAACCTGTTGGATCGCCTTATGAGTTGGAGTTTAGAACACTTCCTGGGATTCAGAGTTTGATTACTATCTTGGTATATAAGGATCGTGAATTTTGAGTTGGAAGGTGAAAGTTGTTAATAGGCTTGGTGAATTGGATATTAAGAGTTCAATAAGAATATGGACAAAGAAGCATCTAGAGTTATTTGTATAGAAAATGTGAATTTCGAGGACGAAATTCTTTTAAGGGGGGAAGGATGTGAGGGCCTCGAAAAATACCGATTTTATTCAAAAGTGTCAAATATTATTTATATTGTGTTTATTCATTTAAATATGAGTGAATATATGTTTAAAGTGATTATTTTCCAATTTAGAGAATTTTATACGAATTGTTTGCCGGTGTGTGGTTTTGGCCAAAATTAGCGTTAAAAATTGTTTCGACGCGTGAATAGTGACTTGGACTTGAAATCGAGCATACGTAGTGATATTTTGAAAATATTATGAAGGTTAGACAGTGTTGGAATGGACTAAAACAGTGTAAGTTGGACTGTCGCGTGTGACGCGACATAAAGTGCCAAAAAGCACTTTTTCCCTTAAATCATGGAAATGCACTTTTTGAACCATAAAGCATTGACTTCCTTGCACCCTTAGAGATCATTTTCAGCTGAAACTTTGAGAGGGATAGAGAGAGAGGCTGCCGAGTTCGAGAGAGAGAGAGAGAGAGAGAGAGAGAGAGAATTTTGCGTTGTTTCATCCTTTCTTCTTCCTTGCAACCTTGAAGCTTCAAACTGCCATTGAAGCCCATCATCTTCACCATTTCTTGCAGCCGAGAGAGAGAGGGAAAAGAGAAGGGCTGGACCGGTTTTAGAGGAAGAAAGAAAGGTAAGTTGTGTGGTTGAAATCTTCCATTTCTTCTTCAACTAGAACCTTGAGTTTGTGAAAGTTTTTAGCTTGAACTTTTTCCCTCTATGGCAGCCGAACCAAGGAGAGAGTTGGGGAGTGAGGTCTGAAATTTTGGAAGAAAAAGAAAGGAAAGAAAAGCTTGGGGGTGATTGTCTTGAGCTTGGGTTTGAGCTTGGTGACGGAAATCCTCAACAAATCTTGTAGATCGGGGGCTAAGATCGAAGCTTGTGAAGCTTGCTAGGCTTGGAAGCACTCTTGGAAAGAGGAAACTCACGAGATCATCTTTGATCGTGTCGGATCGTGTTAGATCCGGAGGTATAAGCCTTGAAACTTGTAGATATAGCTTTATTAGTGTTAAGTAGTGCAGATCTGTGGTTGATATTGATATAATGATCTCATCTGAAAAGATGATGTTGGGCTCTTGAAATCCCAACCTAGGTAGCGGACTTGAGGACCTGATTGTGGCCTTGAATGATATTTGTGAATTTGACATGATATGGTTAGAAATTAGGGTTTCAGTTGTTGAAAAGTTTGAAGGAAAAGTGTATGTGATGGCCAAAACCATGCTTGGGAATTTTAATGTTTGATTTTGAAATGTTGTGAACGTTCTCGAAGAGTTTTCTTCTGAGAAAAACATGTATATTGTTCATTGTGAGTGTGTGTGTGTGTGAGGGAATGTTTGAAATTTAAAAGGTGAAAAGTGAAGTTTTCATGAAATTCGAATGAAAAGTGCCGTTTAATTGGATTTGAGGGTTTTTCCATGTCTTGGTCAAATTCTAGAGATTTTGAATATAATGGCATGGTATGAAGTGTTTTATGTTAATATGAAAGTTTTAACTAAAAGTGAATGTCGAACGTGTTGTGCAAAAAGTGATTTTGAGGTATGAGACCTCACATAAATTCTGCAATAAAAAGGATTTGAAAAGTGATGGTTTGGGAGTACATCGGTGGCGTGTTATATTTGAAAATGAATGTTTTGTCCTTGAGGAAATTTTGAGAAAAATAATGATTGAAACCAAGAAATGAGAGTGTCTTATTGTAGTGAACGAGTGGAAAGTGAAACTCAATTATTGTTTTATTGTATTGAAGGGTTTTGGAAGGAAGTGAATTCAATCCTAACTTGGATTGTCAGCTGTGATTATTGGTGAGTATTCTAACTCTCTTTTAAATGAAAATTTTGCCATGGTTTGTATGTGAGGGCCGTAAACTATACCCTAAATCTTGTTTAGACTTCTCATGAATGGTTCTCATAATTTTGATAGTGCATGTGCATGATCAAGAAAATTTTTAAAAACCAACAAAAAAAAGAAAAAAACCAAACGATAGCCAGGGAAGCTTAAGTAAGTATTTGAAATCATTTCAATAAAATTAGGGTCCAACCATACTTAAAACGAATTATTTCAAAGTCATTACCACCAGGTACACCAAAACCCTAAACGTCCCTTTTCTTCTTCCAATTTCTAACCTGCTTCACTCCCAAAATTCTTAAACGACATGATGACAATTGGAACCTATTCCCTTCGGCAAATTCGAATCATTTTCAGCAAATTTGAATCCACAATTCCCTCCAAGCCAATTTTGAATTTCTCTCCAAAATTTCAGCAAGAAAACCAGCCGCCCACTTTCCCCTTCACATGGCTGCCACTTGTCGAATCCTTGCTGAAAAATCTGGCAGCTTAAGCATGCCATTCTTCCTTCCAACTGGCAGCTTGTTGGACTTGGAGCAAGGAGATATTCAGATCACCTTAGCCAAGGCTAATGATGATCACCACCCCTCATGCCCAATGGAAGAACAACCGGTTGCCACTTGGCATTCATTTCAGCAAATTTGCTTATTTGAACAAGGCAAATCAGGTTCCTTTCTGTCCCCTCGAGGCCATCCAAAATTCTCTTCAGCATTACCTTCAAATTTTCTTCTATTCTCTCCAATTCACTCACACATTCACTTCAGCAAATTTCCCTCAAGCTCCCAACCGAGAGCTCTTCCTCTCCCCCTCCATTACTTGTCTTATTCTTGACCAATCAAGCCTTGCACCAAGAGTTAACCTTGGCTGCAAGCTGCTGGAAACAAGCTTGAAATCTGGAAGAGCAAGGCTGTTCTCCTTCCATCCGAACCTAGGGCAAGCAAGAGGTAAACTCTATCCACTTTTGTAAACTTCCTTGATAGCTTGGAGCTTTTTTCCCCTTAGCTTATTTCATCTCTTGTAGCTGGAAACCAGACTTGATTCAACCCAAGCAACCCTTGTTCATCCGTTTCTTGATCAAGTAAAAGGGTAAGCTGTAGCTTCTTGTAAAAATTTTTTCCGCAGCCTAGTTTTTCCATTCTTAGCATGCTTCTCTTCTTGTAGCTGGGAACCGGACTTCATTAGCTCAAACACACCACTTGTGCATTTGTTTCTTGAGACCGGTTGGAGGTAGGAATTCATTTTTTTTTTCATCCTCTTTAGCATAAAGAAACTGTTTTACCTTCTAAAGATATCATCTTGATTCCTAAAACTGCCATGCATGTACTAGTGGACCTGAAATCTTGTTTTCATGCATATACTTCCTTGTTATATTGCTGGAAATCTGGTGGACTGATAAGGAGCATCTTTCTTGATGTCCCTAAGTTGACCGAAGCTTTAAATCATAGATTTTGTTCTACTTACTCCATGCATGATGATTGAAAGTGGTTGGACTCTTCCTTTTGTTTGTTATTGTTTAAGAACCTCGATTTTCTTGCTGGTTTTGAACATGGTTAGCTGAAGGGCTTTGCCCTGTCTTACCCAAAGTTTCTCTTGATTATAACTTGTTGAGATCAGTCCATGCATGTAGCATTTTACTTGATCAGTGGGGGTTTAGTTAAGAAAGCTTTCCCACGGGTCAAAACTTCCTAGTTTTTCCAAAGCCTGGATTCTTTGCTTTTCTTTAAGTTACATATCTATTTTTCCTTGCATGAAAGACATTCGGTCAGTTTAAGAACTGGATGTATAATGACATAAAACTTGGCTTTTGAGTAGATGTTGGTCTTGCAACAAGGAAGAAAAATAAAAGGATGAACCGGACTTGGTGGCTTTCAACTTAAAACAAATTTTGTCTAGTTGCAACTATTGTTTAGTTTTGACCGTATACATGATCTTTGGGTTGTTAAATGGATGCTTTACATGTTAAAAGTCCCGCTTGGGATACTGGAGACCGAACCAAACTTTTAACCACGCGGCTACATGATTGAAAAAAAAAATTTCACAAAGTTGCTCAAACTACATTTTTCCAAGAAATCAGTAGGCAAATCGAACTAAAATAGAATGCTTGTATATCACTGTTTATAACTCCAAATCAAGTGTTGTCAAGGGAATTTGAAACTAGACCCAAAAAGCTTCGATTCGGTATCTTACACGCCCCGTAACTCATTTTCCACATGCCGTGGAAAACTGATGAACATCGCTCAAAACCAAATCTGCAAATTTCTGGAAATGACGATCTTGAATGTTAATGGCCAAACTTGACCGATTTCTAAAATGATTTTGGTTTTTGTGAGGCCCCGATTTTTCCCAAGTTTTTGGAAAATATTAAATAATGTTAATTATAGTGGTTATTGTTTGCCAAAGTGTAAACGTTTATATGGTTTGTTTTACTTCTCAAAGTGTTTTGATTTAACTATTTTGTTTTACACGTCTAAAAACCCTAATTTGAAATTTAAACCCTAGTTTGCTACGAAAACCCTAAATTTCAATAAAACCTTAATTTGTTTACCACCTAATTGTAAATTAAACCCTAATTATATGTACAAATCAATGTTTGTTATTTCATGAATTTTCAGTGTGAATTTGTACGCGCACGAGAGTTATTAGGGTAATTGGGTGATTAGTGGCCTAAGTAAGTGTGATTAAGCTTTGATAGGCTAGGTTAAATTGAGTACCTATGGACTAATTTGATAGGAAAAGAAATCATGTGGGCAAGAGTGGAAAATGACCTAAGTTGTTAGGTTGAATTGCATGAGAATTTTGACCAATTTTGACTAAGCAAGAAAATATCTATTTGATGTTATCATTTAGTTGTTATATAGCTTACATGAACCGGCCAAACAAGGAAAAAAAAAGAGAAGGAAAACGTGAAAAAAAAAAAGAGAAGGAAAAGAAGAGAGGAAATGAGAAGAAAAAAGAAGAAAAGCTTGGGGATTCTTGCAACTTTCAACCATCCAATCTTGAAGCTTGAGTTAGGAGGTTAAGTGGACTATCTTGGACTTGCAATTTCATCAAGAACATACGCCAAGAAGGTATTTTTCCCTTTGTATATAAGCTGAAATTTTGATGATAATGTGTAATTGTTGGATTTGGTGATTTTGTTGGCTTGATTCATACTTATCCTTGGCTTGTGAGATGACTCCGTGGATTGGTTTTATTGTTTGCTTGTCTTGAACCTTGGCCAAGAGTTAGGGTAGGGTTTCATTAGTTGCAAAACTTAATGTTGGGAATTGATAATTGGAAGTTGAATTCATGCTTATATGTGTCCTAGAGGATGATTAGATGGCTTGGATTTGGTGTTTTGCTTCTTAAAATTTCAGCCAAGAATTTCTGTCCATTTTCTGTCCGAATTTTCTTGGTATATTTGAGGATGTTGGGAAATGAATTAGCCTTAGCCTAAATCATGAAAGTTGTATATAATTGAGTGAGGATTCTACCTGTAAATTTTTAGATGAATCGGAGAACTGTAGCATGTGAAATGACTAAGTTACCCCTGATGCCCTGTTTCTGTCAGGAATCATATTTTGCTACTGTAATGGGTCATTTTGACCGGGTAGATGAATGTTTTTGCTATTGATGTCTCCTAAGAATTGTAGCCTTGTATGTTAGCTTTCTCATGGCTTTCGAATTTCTTGATTTGGATTTGTGAGCGCTGAGTTATGGTCATTTGAATCAGGCCTGTCCGAAATTCTGACACTGAAATTTCTGAAACTGTTTTTGTATTTTTGACCTAGAAAGAGTGAATCTGGGCAGAAATGGTCTTCTTGAAAGTTGTAGCTTTTTATCTTAACTTCAAAACAGCACCTCGTGCACCCTAATCCGGTACTTTTGGCCTGAGTTATGGGTAACGGCGTACAAGGTGTCAAAACTGTCTTTTACACCTTTTAGTGTGTGTTTTCTGTTTTCGTTTCGTTCTCGTTCGTTTTTCGTTTAACGCTCATGCATGTGCTCCTTTTACTATTTTAAATGTTTATAAATGTTTCTCGAGAGTTTTAGCATTGAGTACATGTACGTTGTGTCGTTTCATGGTTGAAAATGAATTTTCATATCTCAGGTGATCACATGGACACCAAGACACTTGTATGACCTCCTGAATTTTCTCGCTTGCTCTCAGTTATTTGGTGAGTGTCAAGTGCATGATTTGTTGACTTGCTTGACCTATTACATGTTTAAATTGATCATACTATTAAACTTGTCGAGTCGGACGTGTACTTTATCTCGTTCGACCTCTCTTACTTGACCTGACTTGCTTGCTTGTAATTGTTGTACTTGAAATGACTTGCCTGAACTGTACTTGCACTTGTTTGATGATTGAGCGTTGTCTCATCATCTTACTTACTATTTAAGCCTGTTGGAGATGCCTAAAACCTCATTGGTAAACCTTTCACCTCGGGTAGAGCTGTTATCGAGTCGAGCCGAGCCTGAGCTCCTGAAGTTCGAGCTCGCTCGATAACGTTATCGAGCTAAAAATTGAGCTCGACTCGGCTCGTTAAGGCTTGTTAAGACTCGACTCGTTAAAGCTTGGCTCGGCTCGTTAAGGCTCGGCTCGGCTCGGTTAAGGTTCGACTCGTTAAGCTCGAGCTCAAGCTCGATTCGATTAACAAAATGAATTCTAAATTAAACTCGATTCGATTTAAATTCTATAACAATTCTCCAGTTAAATGAACTCTATAACAATTCTCCAATTAAATTTAGTTGCTATGGCACTATCTTTCATGTATTAAGTTAGCCAATGATTCATATATTCTTCATTAGTCCATAAGGTTCTAGCCAATTCTCAGTCACTTTAATATTCAACAACTTGTAATTGTAAAATTGTTTACTTGACAACAAACGGAACCTAAGAATGTTCAATTATTAATGACTTGAAACTGAAGTTAAATGAAATTCACAATTTGGAATGAACAATATATGCAATTGATCATTGGATACGAACAATATATGCAATTATCATTGGAATGAGCTACTGTTAGTGATGTGCTTCGAAAATAAATGGAATCAATTATACCCCCACTAGATGAAAAGGGATTCACTAATACTAGCTTGACTTTATATTGCTAGTTGAAAAAATCATTGTTAGATTCTCTTTTTTACAATTAAAGACTAAAATAACAAATTCGAGCCTATCGAACCACTATTGAGTCGAGCCTATCGAGCCCCTCAAAGTCGAGCTTATCGAGCCGAGCTTGGCTCGACTCGTTAATGATACGGGTATTTTTCGAGCTCGAGGTCTACTAATTTACTCAAATAAATGAGCCGAGCCTTAATGAGCTCACGAGCTGCTCGACTCGAATAACAGCTCTAACCTCGGGTCGGCAAGGGCTTGGCCGAGGGGTTGGTAAATCATGAGACTGTACATATTTCCGTCGGTTGGAGTGCGCTCGCCAACTACTTACCTGGGTATACTCGAGTATTACCAAATTTCCTGTTTTGACGAGCGGGCCCGGTTGGGGGGTGAAACGGTGGACGGAGATGGTTGACAAGTGGAGTTCTACATGGTTATTAAGAAAGTTGACAGAGTGTCAACTATTTGGAATGTGATCAAGACTCGTGGAACTTGGTTCCTGAGAGCCCCTGTATCCTTTATTTAATGTGTGATTAAATTCTTTATTTGCATTCTTGTTCGAAGTTTTGGTTACTTGTCTTGTTTAATAAAAGTGTATATTTCTTGATCCTGCATGTGCATGTTTCTCTTGGCCTCACTGAGCGTTAGCTCACCCCAATTTGTTTTCCTCAACAGGTTTCGAGGTGTGGCACGTGAATCGAGAAAGCTAGTATTTTTGTAGCATTGCCTCGCTTTGTATAAGATTGAAATTAATAGATGAATTTGATGGTTTATGGTATTTTGGAGTTATTATCAATGTAATTTTGATGAAATTTTGGGGTTTGTATTTTGTAAGAGTTTATTAGTAATTTTAATAATTTTGATCAATGGCTTTACGAATGAATGTTTGGACCGTTATTTGGGAATTCGTAGTGAGTCCCGGCGAGAGCTGGGCAGGCAGTCCGCCGAACCTTTTGGTTCGCCTTAGGGGGAGGTGGGGCTATCACAGTTTTGGTGTTTTTTGAGAAAGTAAACAGCTATGAAACTAGTTTTCAACGCTTCCAAAATCGTACAATTTGCATAAGTAGAACTTCCGATTTGATTTTTTAAAGAAACTATGGCAGATTAGCTTTGGCCACGAAAACCGTAAGAACTTCATATTTTCAAAATATGGTTGTTTGACCAAAACCTTAACTTTCACTATTCGATTTTGGCACGTAAAACTTGTTTCAAATATGTAAAACAAAATCAAATTGTTTTCAAACCAAAGTCATGGAAACTTGTTTTGTACTACGAAAAATAAATTTAAACATCATTAGTCAATTTTCTAACCAAGGCAAGTTTTCTTCTAATTTCCCAACGTAATACACTACGTTATCTAAATCCTTTTAAAAATTAACTATTAAAATTGTTCCAACCCTAATTTTGCCGATTTTCGAAACTCACGCATTTCGACCTAACTAACCAAGACCTATGTTCTCAAAAATTCGAACCACCGTTTTATCACTCTATCAACTTGTTAGATGAATCAAAATACACTCTTGTTTTCATAAAAGAAGTGAATTGGTCAAAATTGATTTTAATAATTAAAAGTTGATATAATAATTATGTACCTCAGGACCTGTCGGTGATACAAATGAGGACTTTGAGACCGAGGACTTCGACTCATTTACTCAACCTTGACCAACTGAGGTGAGGGTTCCTATTTGTTGCTAATTGATTTTTGTTGCTAGGTATTACTTGTTATTGTATGATACTATTACTACATGTGATTTATCCTTGATTGATTGAAACTAGGGTTTCATGTAAAATAAGTTTTATTGCTTAACTTGACTCAACGTGTTTAGGTGGTTTAGAATGTTTTGTTTTAAAAGAACAATAAAATTGTTTTCTTTTCGAGGTCTGAGGTGAAGAGGCTGGCCTTCAAGGTCCCCTCGCCCCTAAAGGTTGGTGCACTCTCCTAAGGGGGCTCGAGGTTGAAATTGATTGTCAGTTGTCCCTCACCTCTAAATTAATAAACTAAACAACTGTAATTGTGCCTATGTATGTCAATTATGCATGACCCTCGGCCGTAGGGATCCCAAACCCCAGAGGCGAGTCAGCCTATTCCAAGCCGGCAGTAGGGCTTGGTCGGGTACGTCGACGGACCCTGGGTCTTGTTTAAAGGTCACCTCGAGTGTACACCACCTCCTGCTTGTTTGGTTTTCAGATCCGAAGTTGGGTGAAAGGGGTTGGAGAATGAAAAAAAATGACTAGAGTACTGCAGACTCTGTTTTCTCCTCCTGAGATTGTTACTGTTACTGTTGATTGTTTGATTGGGCGGGCTAAGTGCTACGTTCGATGGGGGCCACCTCTAGAGCCGCACTAATTCATTGTTACTGTGACTATTCTTGATTGATTGGCTCAATGAGCACTCTGATTGTTACTGTTTTGAAACCTAAAATTTTGAAAAGATACTGCTGTTACAATTTTCCTAAATTGGAAACTTTACTGCATTTGAAAACTGATCCTATATGGACATTACTGCTTTACGAAAGCTTGTTATGATTATGTGCTTAATTGTTATGTGTTTTGGGACTCTCACTGGGCTTAGAAGCTCACCCCATATATTTTCCCTTCCTAGGATTTCTAGGTATTGAGATGAGTGCTGAAGGAGTACAAGCCAGTTGAATCTTTTGAATGATTTATGTATTTTGTATTTATTATGATGTTGATGACAGTGTTTAAATTTCCTTCGAATTGTCATGAGAAGAATTTGTGGATCAAACCCTGATGGATGTTGGTTGTAAGCTAAATTGATCTATGTTTAGGATATATCCTAATTAATACACCTTAGTTGGATCGATTGCTTGCTTGAGTCTTGGCGAGAGTTGGGCCGGCGGCCTCGGGTCCTATGGTTAGCCTTAGGAAATGTGGGGCCGCCACAGTTGGTGGTATCAGAGATTAGGTTAGAAAATAGGCCTGTAAGGTTATGAGGTCCTGATTTTCTTAGGATAGAAACTGATAATTGAAATTATAAGTACATTTAGTACTCACTTAAAGTTGATTGTGGTTATAGGTTATGGTTGGAAATGGAGCTAATGGCAACCGTGTCCCACCTAGGATGCCCTTGCCTCTAGTGCGATATCAGCTAGAGACGGGAGGCCCTGCACTTCATTGGAGTCCCGCTTCCAAGACCAATCTCTGTAGCTGTTTGAGAGATTATGCCTACCCCAATCACATGGTGTTTGTAGTTGTGAAAGAAAGGAAGACCTTAACCCGTACTGTTCGAAGGGCAAATGCAGAAATAGAAGAATTGAGGGCTGAGAATCAAATGTTACGTGCTAGGATTCAGGAGCTTGAAGAGATAGCTAACCGTTTCATTCGACTGTCTAACACTGTGCGAGATTGCACCGCAGGCATCATGGCTGATTGTGAAATGATGATTGAAGAGATGGTGGAAATTCATTCAGAAGGCCAGGGTGGTGAGAGTTCTAGTGTTAGGCAGGTATCTTCAGGACATGTTGAGGGTGACGATTACCAAGGAGATCGGGAGGCTTTTCCTACCTATAGCCCCCTCAGTGACCCTTCCGAGGACCCCGATTTCCCCACCTCCCCTTGAGTTAAGGTTGAGGCTAAGTACCTAATAGGGGTCCCACTCGCTTTCTATTTGGATGACTGTACTGAATTAATGTTATGTTTTGAAATTTTGTGGATGTTATAACTACTGTGTTGTGTTTGTTTTAAGAACTTGGTATATGATGTTTTATATTAATGTGGGTTGTTTTAAGTGCATTAACAATTGTTTGCAAAAATTTTCTCTCCCCTTTTCTAATTCACGTTTATAAACAAAATATTGTATGTGTATGTGTGTGAGGCCCCGAATTTTCTCAATATTTGAAAAATATTAAATAATGTTAATTATAGTTATTTTTGTTTGCCAAGGTGTTTATATGGTTTGTTTTACTTTTAAAAATGTTTGTTTCAATTATTTTGTTTTACAAGTTTGAAAACCCTAATTTGCATTTAAACCCTAATTTTCTTCGAAAACCCTAAATTTGGATAAAACCCTAATTTGTATATATGAAAACCCTAGTTTGGATTTGTAAAACCCTAGTTTTGAAAATAAATTTAAGTTTTATGTCCAACTACAAGTTTGTTATTTCTTTGATTTTACGTGTGTTAAAGCATGTGCAAGAAGAGAGATTAGGGTGCATAGGTGATTAGTAGCCTAAGTAGGTGTGGTTAAGCTTTGATACACTAGATTAATTTGTGCACTTATGGACTAGTTTGATAGGAAAGAAAAATCACTTGGGCAATGATGGAAATTAACCTAAGTTGGTGGGTTTAATTGGCATGACAATTTTGACCAATTTTGACCAAGCAATAAAATATCTATAAGAAGTTATCTCTTAGCCATTTTAAGCTTCAAGACAGCCGGCCAAGAAGGGAAAAGAAAGAAAGAAAAAAAAAGAGAGAAAAGAGAGAAAAAGAGAGAAAAGCTTGGAGAAATTTTGCAAGTTCAACCATTCAATCTTGATTTGGAGTAGAAAGTGAAGCTTGCCCTTGGAAGCTTGAGGTTGCACCAAGAACTTAAACTAGGAAGGTTTGCTTCTATCTCTAAAAGCTGGAATTTTGAGGAAGTTTATGAAATTGTTGGATTTTGTGGTTCTTTTGGCTTGATTCATGTTTATATTTAGCTTATGGGATGAGACTACGGATTAGATTGGTTGATTTTGATGTGTTTATGCTTAGCCATGAATATGAGCTAGGGTTAGGGTTTTGCTTTAGTGTTAATGGTAGAGATTAAGGTTGGATTGTGCGTTTAGTTGTTTGGTGGGCTCTTGAATTCCCACCCGCGCGTAAATTCGAACGGTTGTTGGGCTCTTGAAATCCCACTTGTGGTGTGTTGTGTGTGTAGTGTGTGTATGTGCGTGCTGAGAATTGGAGTGGTGTGAGGTGTGTGTGGAGCTGTTTTGCATGTTTGTAATCGCAGGGGAGTCGATGGAATTTGCATGAGTGTGTTTTGGTTGCGTAAAAATTCGTTTGGGCATTGAACGGAAAAAAACAGGATTTTGACTGCAGCGACTTTGGCGTCATTTTTGGTGTTGTTCCTTTGTGATTTAGGTTTTGGCCAAAACACGAAAGTTATAGCCCTTTGTTCTAGCTTTCCAACGCATCTGGAATTTCTTGATTTCGATTTGTGAGCGCTGAGTTATGTCCGTTTGAAGTTGGCCTGTCGGACATTCTGACGGTGAAATTTCTGAAACTGTTTCTGCGTTTTTGACCTAGATGGAGTAAATCTGGGTTGAAGTTGTCTTCATGAAAGTTATAGCTTGTTCTCTTAGCTTCGAAACGGAACCTCGTGCACTCTAATCCGATACTTGTATCTTGAGTTATGAGTAAAGTGGTGTCAAAACTGTTTTTTCACCTTCCAGTGTGTGTTTTCCGTTTCGTTCCATTCTTATCCGTTTTTAGTCGAACGCCCATGCATGTACCTTATTTGCTGTTTTAAGTGTTTCTAAGTGGTTTTGGCGTCTTTTCACAGGAAGTGACGGGGTCGAGGAGACCGGGGAACTTTGCTAACCTATTTGCTTTTGTACTACTGTTGGTGAGTAATTAGGACTTTATCTGTGAATATAATGTGAAATGTGTTAAGTGGATGTTTGGATGAGGGTGTACTTTATCGCACTCGACCAAAGATCCATATATGATTCTTGAATGTACGTGTTGTGTGATATACGAATGCATATGATGGGTAATATATGAATTGTACATATGATATTTTGGTGATGAGTGACCATGTGGATGGTTCGATCCCAAGGGTGCCTTTGGGGTCTCAATGTCGATATTATTTCTGACCACTTGGGTGGTTTGATCTCAAGGGGTTGCCTTGGGGTCTCATTGGTAAATGTTATTTTGACCACTTGGATGGTTTGATCTCAAGGGGTTGCCTTGGGGTCTCAATGTTATTTCTGACCACTTGGATGGTTTGATCTCAAGGGGTTGCCTTGGGGTCTCATTGGTAAATGTTATTTCTGACCACTTGGGTGGTTTGATCTCAAGGGTTGCCTTGGGGTCTCAATGGTAAATGTTGTTTTTACCAAATAGATGGTCTGATCTCAATGCTTTTGGGATCTCAATGACATTATTATTGCTCAATGGAAATGGCTTTGAAACCTCATTATCCTTATTTGTGGTGTTACTTTTGCTATTGATTTGAAAATTTGTGGCAATGTGATTTACATGTACCTCCTCGATTATTCACTAAGCATATAGCTTACCCCTTTTTAATTTGTTTTCCTTAGCAGGGGCTGAAGCGGGAATTGACGCGTTTATCGTTTTGTTATCGAGTCCCGGCGAGAGCTAGGCGATCCGCTAAGCCCTTTGCAGGGTACGGGGTTGATCACAATGTGTAAAGGAAATTTTGGCAGATTTAATTTCTCTGCCTATCAAAAGTTATGATGTCATACTAGGGATGGATAGTTTAGCCCAACTTCATGCACAACTGGATTGTAGAATGAAAGTGGTCGAATTTCACATTCCGGGAGAACCTACCCTAAGATTTGATGCAAGACAAGGTTTAGCTTCGACTGCTCTCATTTCAGGGATTTGAGTCAGAAAATTGTTAAGTAAAGGAGCTCGAGGATACTTGGCATTTTTGATAAACCCTCAAGAGGATAAGCTGAGACTAAAAGATGTACCCATAGTGAACGAGTATCCAGAGGTATTTCCGGAGGAACTAGTATCTTTACCCCCTGAAAGAGATATTGAGTTTAAGATTGAACTTACCCCTGGAGCAGCACCTATTTCTAAGACACCCTATCGAATGGCGGTAGTTGAGCTTAAGGAATTAAAATTGCAATTACAAGATTTGTTAGAAAAAGGTTTCATAAGATTGAGTGAGTCTCCGTGAGGAGCCCCGGTACTGTTTGTGAAAAAGAGAGATAGAGGTTTGAGGCTTTGCATAGATTATCGGGGATTGAATGAGGTCACTATTAAGAATAAGTATCCTTTACCTCACATTGATGAATTGTTCGATCAATTACAAGGGGTTGTAGTGTTTTCTAAGATTGATCTCAAACAAGGCTATTACCAGTTAAGGATCAGGGAGGAAGACGTTTCGAAAACTGCCTTTAATTCCAAATATGGGCATTATGAGTTTCTAGTTATGCCATTTGGACTAACTAATGCCCGGCAGCATTCATGGACTTGATGCATCGGGTTTTTAAGCCTTACTTGGATCAATTCGTGATGATTTTCATAGATGATATCTTGATCTGTTCAAAGTCCAAAGAAGACCATGATCGGCATTTAAGGTTAGTCTTACAAACCCCGAAAGAGCACAAACTATATGCTAAGTTTAGCAAGTGCAAATTTTGACTAAGAGAAGTATCATTTCTAGGTCATGTGATTTCTGAGAAAGGAATTGCCGCTGATCCAGCTAAAGTGAGAGCGGTGGTAGATTGGAAACAACCGAAGAACTCAATGGAAGTTCGTAGTTTCTTGGGATTGGCTGGGTATTACCGAAGATTCATTCAGGACTTCTCTAAACTCGCCGGTCCTTTAACCAATCTGACTCGAAAGAATATCCGTTTCGTTTGGGATTTGAAATGTGAAAATAGTTTTCAAGAGTTTAAGAGTCAACTGACCAAATCCCCTGTGTTAGTTTTAACAAATGAAAAGGATAGCTTTACAGTGTACACCGACGCATCCAAGGAAGGATTGGGGTGTGTTTTAATGCAAGTTGGGAGAGTAGTGGCCTATGCCTCGAGGAAATTAAAACCTCATGAGCAGAATTATCCAATCCATGATCTAGAATTGGCAGCAATAGTGTTTGCCCTGAAGAAATGGAGCCACTATCTATATGGTGTGGTTTTTGAGGTTTATACAGATCACCAAAGTCTTAAGTACCTTTTTTCGCAAAAGGAACTAAACTTGAGACAACTGTGATGGATGGAATTCTTGGAAGATTATGAATGCACTATTAAGTACTAGCCAGGGAAGACCAATAAGGTAGTGGATGCTCTAAGTAGGAAAGTTTAGATTGCTGGACTAATGGTTAAAGAATGGAAGATGTTGGAAGAGATTAGTACTTGGAGCCCACAATTGGCACTGCAGAAAGTGATTTTGGGAAGTATCACTATTTCACTATTTCAATTATAGAGCATTTCACTCAGAAATAATAATCAATCACTTCAATAAATCATTCCTTTAAAAGGGAGTCGAAACACTGACAGATCCTTCATAAGTTATTTCACTGGTAAAAGCATTTTATTTGGAAATAGTAGTAAATCATTTCTTTGTAAACACTAGCAAATCATTTCAACAAAATCATTCATTTACAAACCATGGCAAGATTTTCATTTAAAAGAGAGTTAGAACTCTCACACATATAGGACACTGCCAAACACTTTCACAATACTTTTAATTCAAATAAAGGTAACTGCGATGAAGTACACACTACCCCATTTAACAATTTGAAAATCCAAATTCACGTCAAATCACTTGACCAACACAATTCGAATCATTTTCACATAAACACTTTACATACACTGAAACTCACTGCCCCATCCGAGGGTTTGAAAACTATGCTTCACTTCAAAATCACTTCACTAAACACAGTTGCAATCATTTTCAGATAACCACATAACAAGTATGGAAACTCACCAAAATAGTAGGGCTTAGCTTCCATGTAAGGATCAAATTCACTTCCTTGTGCACTTCCTAAAACAATTTAAAACAGTGGTTGAGATTCACTTCTTCTCTCATTCATTAAAACAATCACTTTCACTTTTCTAGTTTCAATCAAGATTTTTCCCAAGATTCCCTCAATAAAAAGCTTTCATTGCACATGATACAATATTTCTAATGAATCTTTTCAAATCACTTTATTATACTAAAATGGCACTCCATCGACGTACTCTCTACGCACTACATTCACATTTTCTTCAAAACAACATTTAAGTGAGGTTTATCACCTCAAAATCACTCTTATCACAAAACTCAACACTTACACTGTGTCAATACTTTAACATAATGTTGGAACACTTCAAACCTTATCTTTATTTTCAAATCATAAGATTTGGTCACAATACGGTAAATCTCTCAAATTCATTTAAATGACATTTTTCATTCAAAAATTCACGAGAAATTTCACTTTTCATCTTTTAAAACTCACACACTTATAAATGAATAGAAAATGCGTTCTCTTAGATAGAGATTCATTAAGAACAATCGTAAAATCTAGAAATCAAACATGAAAATTACCAAGCATGGGTTTGGCCATCTTATACATTTTCTATCACAATTTCTAATAACAAAACTCTACTTTCTAACCATATCATGACAAATTTCACAAATATCATTTAAATCCCAATCAGGTCCTCAAGTCCGCTACCTAGAGGCCACCTCAAGTCCGCTACCTAGGTTGGGAATTCAAGAGCCCAACTTCATCTTTTCAGATGTAATCTTTTCTACCGATCTAAACCATAGATCTATGATCTTTAACACTAATAAAGCTATAACTAGGAGTTTTGAAGCTTACCCCTTCAGATCTTTCAAGATCCAACAAGATCAAAGAAGATCTTGTGAGTTCCTCCTTCAAGAATGCTTCCAAGCTTAGGAAACTCCAAAAGCTTCTATCTTTTCCCTTGATCCACTAGCTTTGATGGTGATTTCCCACAAAAACTTCAAGAACAAGCTCAAGAAAACCCACACAAGCTTTCTTCCCTCTTTTCTTCTCTTTCCAAATTTCAGACCTCTCCCTCTCTCTCTTATTCTCATTCGGCAGCCAAGAATGGTGGAAGATACCAAGATTGAAACCTTCAAGGGAGTCTTGATGCTTCAAGAAAGTTAAAGAAGAAGAAATGGAAGAAACAAGGTTGCAAGCTTTCCCTCCTTTCTCTCTCAAGACTCTCGACCTCTCTCTCCCTCTTTCACTCTCTTATGGCAGCCAAGAAATGAAGAAGAAACCAAGATTAAAGCCCTTCAATAGTGTCATAAAGCTTCAAGAAATGGAAGAAGAAGATGAGCTTATGTTCTCTCTCATTTCTTGCTCTCAAATTCATCCCCCCTCTCTCTCTCTAAGCTCAAAATAGCAGCTGAAAAGATGAAGCTTCAAGTGGCCAAAAGTCAAGCCTTAAGAGACAAAAAGGTGCCCATTCCCCGATTTAAGGAAAAAGTGACTTTTGGTCACTTTATGTGGCGTCAAACGCGACAATCTAACTTACACTGTTTTACTCCATTTCAACACTGTCCAACCTTAATAATATTTCCAGAATATTACTACATATGCTCGATTTCAATTTAAAGTCACTAATCACGCTCCGGTACAAAATTAAACACTTAATTCGGCCAAAACCACACACCGGCAAATAATTCGTTTAAAATTCTCTAAATTGGAAAATATTCACTTTAAACACATATTCACCCACTTTTCAATAAATAAACACAATATAAATAATATTTTACATTTTTTTAAAATAATACTGAATTTTGAGGCCCTCACAAAATTAATGTTTAAAAATAGTTTTTAAAATAAAATGAGGTAATGTATGATGTAAATGCAATTAAAATGATTTAAAACAAATAAACAAGTATTCAGAGAAATTACATAATTAATTAAATAAATAGGTCAAATAAAAATAAAATTTGCGGGTCCTCACATCCTCCCCTCCTTAAAAGAATTTTGTCCTCGAAATTCATAAATCAAAATCATTATACCTCAAATTAACAATTAAACCTTGGTTTTTCCGTAAACGTTTCAACTTCCAACTTGTAAGGTAGCCTACTTGACCTCATGTCTACCCCACTCATGAAACTAAAACTTACAGAGAGTCTATTGAACCGAGATTATTCAAAACTCTAACTAGGCAATGGTAAATGGAGGGTCATACCTTTAATAAGCTCTGTAGGATTAGGGGTCTGATACTGGTCCACGGCATAGGCCCTGGCAGGCACTCTTGAGCGGTTATCCCCCACACTCGACTGTTTAGACGTTAGCCTAGCATAGTGTTGTAATCCACCACCCTCATGACGTGACATTGGACAGTTGATAATTTGATGTTCTGCACTCCCACATCTCAGACATTTTCCAGCTTTCTTCCAACAACCATCCACCGTATGATTTGGTTTACCACAATATTCACATCCCGTTTGTGGCATCGATACTGAGCTAGAACCTCCTCGTGAGGTATTCCAGGACTGACCACACCCACGAGAGGCTTCCTTAGTCATAGACTCCCTCGATACTCCGGTAGTCCTTACTCCACCCGTGCCTCTTCCCAGCTTAGGGGTCGGCATATCTCTATCAGTCGATCATATTTCACTACTACTCGGAGCATTCCTCTTTTTAGCATGAAAAGCCTCCACTTGCCTCCTAGCACTCTCAACTCTCTGGGCTTTCTCTAAAGCCTCAATAAAGATACTGATTTGGGCTGCAGCCAACGCCTCTTGGATCTCAACATTTAGTCCTTGTACAAATCGCCTAATTCTTTTCCAATCAGTGGCCACTAGTTTGTGTGCAAACTTTGAGAGCTTTATAAATTGGGTCTCATAGTCGGCCACACACATAGATCCCTGCCTTAGTCTAAAAAAATCATCCTCCCTTTTCTCCTCGATCAATGAAGGCAGGAATTTCTCATCAAATTCTCTCTTAAAGTTCACCCAAGTCCAAGGAGTTTGTTCTCGCTCCCACTTAGCTCGGATTACATTCCACCAAGATCTCACCGCACTCTCAAGTTGAAAAGTGGCAAAGCTCACTTGTCTCTCCTCAGAATAATTTAGAACGGTGAAGATGTCAGACATCCTATCCAGCCAATTCTCAGCTACCTCGGGATCAGCCCCTCCTATGAACTTAGGTGGTGAGAATTTAAGAAAACGTTCCGAAGCCCTATCATCCCCCTGGTCAGGCCCTAAAGGTTGGTTCTGCTGTCCGAGGCCCTGATTATCAGCCAGACGTTCAAGTATATCAGTCATCCTATTGATGGCCGTAGCCACTTGATCCTCATTAACACCGCCCCGTCTCCCCTCAGATTCAGCCCCAGAAAGGTGAACACTCGTGGAGGGTTGGGGCTGTGCATGCCCACGTCCTTGACCACGACCTCGACTTCGACCTCGACCTCGAGCATCCATTTGTCTTAGTTACTTCTAAACGTAGAAATAAAGCCATTACGCAAAGCAAATTGAGTATAAAAGTCAATGATGAAAATATTTAAAATAGAAACACTAACATACATTTATATTTGCAAGTTCACAAGTAAGTAGCAAACCATGAATTATTATAAGATAAAACACGTACAAATGCCATAGAAATACAAACAGTCATGCAGTCACAATTGTAGGCCTCACTAGCCTCAACCCCAACTAAACCATTTATAAAACACTCAAAGATTGGAAACCCTAACTTAGTTCACAGCCAAACCGCTGGTCGGGAATCCCCAGATGGGTCCTTCAATGGCTCTTCCTTCGAGGGCTCCTCACGAGCCGTGCTCTCAACTCTCTCTTCTACTTCCTCACTGGGTCTTGGATAACCTCCAAGTATGGCGAATATCCTCAGTTATAACATATTTGTATTCAAGCACCAAAATAAGAACAAAGTCAATCAACACTCAGGTTGGCCACCCCAAAGTGTAAATCAACTTAATCCTCATTTTTGCCCGACAAACCATCTGAATTCCTCTAATCACAAATCAAACCTTGACCATATATAGTTCAACATTTTTTTTTAAATCAACCACTTAGAATGCTAGTCTTGACCAAATATATACAAGTAATTCCCTTCACTTAACTTTCAAGCTAACCCCACAGTCCGGCACCCTAAACATCTAGTCTAGGATACACTACAAGGATTTGAAGCCTAAGCTCTGATACCACTTGTGACAGCCGCACCTTCCCTAAAGGCGAACCAAAGGGGTTCGGCGGACTGCCTGCCCAGCCCTCGCCGGGACTCACTAATAAATCCCAAATATCGATTCAAACATTCATTCGTAAAGTCATCAATAAAAGATATTAAAATTTCTAATAAACTCTCACAAAATACAACCCCCAAAATTTCATCAAAATTACATTGATAATAACTCATTGATAACAACTCCAAAGTACCATAAACCATCAAATTCATCCATTAATTTCAATCTTATACAAAATGAGGAAATCCTACAAAAGTACTAATTTTCTCGATTCACGTGCTCATCTCGAAACCTGTTAAGGAAAATAAATTGGGGTGAGCTAAAGCTCAGTGAGGCCAAGAAAACATGCACAGGCAACTCAAAGCATTTAAATAAATTAGTAAGACAATAAAAGAGCGAAACAGTGAATTTAGCAATAAAGCTTTTAAACAATACAATTTAAAGGATACAGTTGCCAGCTCCACATCCACAATTCTCTGCAATCATTTTCATCACCAGTATCAATTCAAGCCACATGTTGACACTCCGTCAACCACTCACTTTCACAATCCATATTCATCGCTTTTCTCCCTCTCCCGTCTACTTACACCCCCTTGATCGGGTCCGAACTCCTAAATTTGAATAGTGTTTGGCAACCCACTATGAGTATGCCAAGTCGGTGGACTCATTCCAACCGACGTACTTTAAGCAGTAAAAAAACCCATGGTTCACCCAACCCTTGCCCTAGCCCCTGTTGCCGGACAAGGTGAAGGGATCCCTGATGGGGTTTGGGCGTCCCCACAGTTATAAACAATATAAACAGTTCAATCAATTCAAGTAGTCAAACAAGTTACCATTTAAACATTTAAGCTCATTTTTAGACAATTCAAGAATGTGATCGCGATAAAGTACACGCTCACTGAGGAACACAAGCATGCTTTCAATTTATTTACATCATTTAAAGCAATTAAACATGCACTTGAGCACTCACCAAGTCAAAAGAGCAAGTAATTGTTCACACGGGCGGATTACACTTTAGCAGGTCCTTCCTCGAGGAAACTTTGCTCACCTGAGGACAAATTTTAATCACTAACCAGGCCAAGCGAGTCGGTATGCTAAGCAGTGCATTTGAAGTTTAGATAACTAGTTCCACTAATTGGCACTTTCAAAGAAAATTTATAACTAAAGTTTTACACATCGGAATTGGGCGAGGCTTGAGCCGTGGGAAACTAGATTCAACCCTCTAAAAGTCGTGAGAAAACATCAAATGCAAATTACCAAAGCAGGGAAGTAAATTTTGGAGATTAAATGGCTGCTGAGAAAAAATCCAAAAAAACAGGCAGAATTTTCAGTCATCTTTCAAGAATAACTGTAGCTTGTAGGAATGGATTTAGTGTGCAAGGATTATACCGTTAGAAAGCTCTTCGAGTCTATTTTCAAATGCCACTCGTTAGAACAGAACAGGACAGGCTGCCTGACAAAGCAGATATCCAAATTCACAGGGCCGACTTTGGTAAATCATTTGGAGCTCGAATACACATTGGATTAACACCAAATTTGGTAGAAATACTCTTATATATATATACTATAATACTATCAATTTCAGCCATAGACTCCCACGGGAAGGTCAGTTTCCAAGTGTATAAAGTGTCCAGGTTTTCAAGTTCAAATCTGGAAATTTGGTCAACTTCCTACTTGGGCAGAAATCTTTGAAAAATCACAACTTGAGTTATATAAGTCCAAATGTCACAAACTTGGTACCATTGGAAACCTCTTTTAAATTTCTAAAACTTTACAGGAGACACCCAGTTAAAATTCTGGGCAAAAATAGCCCAGATTTTCAAGAAAGAAACTGCTACAGTATCAAAACAAGGCACGTCAGGTTAGTCGACCAGCCCACTTTGAAAATTCACCAAAAATTACAGAAAATTAATTAGCCTCTCAAATTTATGTAGTTTAAATTCCTACATAATGAGTTTCAAACTCCACCAACAGCACTCAAATCCGACACTCGAGCAAGAAATTATAGCAGTTCAAACTAGGCTGGTTCACAAGACTGAATTTTCTGGAATCTGAATTTACAGGGCAGGATTCTAAGCCTTGTTTGAGTGACGGTTTCTTGTCCAAATATTACCAAATTTGGTACACTAATAATTTCATATATAGGCTAGGTTCATACCAAATTTCAACCAAAAATTCGAATGGGAAGGCAGTTTTATATGTGCCCAAAGTTCGCTCATTGAAACTGCTCAAACCAGTGAAGTTTAATTCCTCCTCTTCTACTCTCTCATGGTCAACATATACTAGTACCATTTGACCTAAATTTCGACCCTAAGCTGGTATTAGTATTCCTTAACCTAATGATGATAAAAAAATGGTCGTAACTTTTAACAAAATTATCACAAATTAATCCCATGAAGATTCGGGCAGCATATGCCCTAATTTTCCAGATTTTACTTCCAACTTGGCAACCCCAATTGCAACAACTCTTGAAGGGCTTTTGTGGGGGAAAAATAACAGCTTAACAATCAACATTTAAACATCAAATTCAGCCCTTAAACTAGCCAAAAATACAGCCATGAAATTAAACCAAAAATCAGAAAATTCACCCCCAAAATTTTTTCATCAAGCCGGTTCTTCCTCGAGGTTTTCCACCAATTCTCAACTACTCAATTTACATATAATCACACACAATACATCATTATCATGCTAAGCAACAATATTACATGTTAGTGGGAATCCAAGAGCCCACACAACAACTTAAACCAACAAAAAAACTCAATGAAGCTTAGCAAATACAATCTCATAAATAACATAAGTCAAGGTTTCATCAACCTTTCAACAACCCAAAATCTATCTTCATACTTAGAACCTTCAAGAATGTACAAGGAGGAAGTCTCTAAAATTTTACCTCCTCTTAGATGATGACTAAACCCCAAGAATGATGCTAAGCTAGAGCTTCCAAGTGTTTCCCCTCAAAGCTCCTCCACCTAGTTCAAGCTCAAGCAAGGATTGATGAAGGTTGTGGGTGATTTTTGTAGAGGATTTGATGGAAGAAAATTGCTGAAAATTTAAGGGAAGAAGGGAAGGGGAGTTCGGGTGAGAGAGGGAGAGAGATGAAGTAATTTTTGAGCAATTTTCTTGAAGAGTAAATGGGAAAGGAACGACAAGATACAAGTCTTGTCTTTAACCCCAAAAGTCCACCCTTGAATAGTGAACTTAATTAGCCATTTGGAGGGAAAATTAATTGTCTCATTTGGCTTGAGATTAAGGAGCAAATCTCGATTAGGAGAGGGGAAAGAAAAGAAAAATTTTAAGTGAACTGGAGAAAATTAGTTGGAAGAAATAGTGGCTCGTTAAAATTCTAGATTTGAGGAGGTTAATCCAATTCTTAATCAAGGTTTCAAAACCCTAATGATAATCACTCTTTTTAATTCACCTCTAGTCACTAGATTACATTTCTAACCTTCGGGTGATCATCTTACACTCCAGTGCCGCTTCACTCATTGCCTGAATTTCTACCTCAAAAAACGTGTCCATGTTCGTTTTTCACAATTAAGTGACTGGAAAATCAAATTAATGTTTAAAAATAGTTTTTAAAATAAAATGAGGTAATGTATGATGTAAATGCAATTAAAATGATTTAAAACAAATAAAACAAGTATTCAGAGAAATTACATAATTAATTAAATAAATAGGTCAAATAAAAATAAAATTTTCGGGTCCTCACAACCGCTGACAATCCAAATTAGGATCTGGTTCAAACTCTTCCCCACTTCCTATTAACACGAAAAGGAAGAAATAAGTCTCGCCTTACTCACAGCGAAACTAAACTCAAATGACTCATTTTACAAGATTCCATTTTCAAACCACAATTTCACATAAACAAACAACTCTATCGATGCACTCCATTTAGGCGATTTCTAATTTTTAGCACTTTGTAATAAAGTGAGGTTTTTCACCTCCAAATCACTCATTTGATCTCATCCTTAACACTGCACTTTAAACCATCATTCTAACACACTTTTCAAACAATTTTCGCAAGTTTTCAATACACAAAAATTAATGAAAATTAGTTAAAGTATTTCAAATCCTCAAATTCATCCAAAATAGCACTTTTCCCTCATGGCTTAGTGAAATTCAATTTCTCACCACAGAAGTTCAAGTTTTTAACTCTTTTAGAACATTTCCTCATAATCGAACATAATACATATAAATTTAAGCAAAATATCATCATTGAACATCATACAAATTCGAAATTACATTTAAAAATTACCAAGCATGGTTCGGCCATCACTTATCACTTTCCTTCAATATTTTCAACTACGAAATCTACTTTCTAGCCATAGAATAAACTCATTTCACATATATCAAACACATCCACAATCAGGTCCTCAAGTCCGCTACCTAAAAGCCACCTCAAGTCCGCTACCTAAGTTAGGAATCCAATAGCCCAACTCAAATGCGTCATACATACTCATTCTTAGCAAAATAAACCATAGATCTACTACATTTAACACTAATCAGGCTAGATCTAGGAAGTTTGAGTCTTATACCTTCAGATCTGACTAGATCTAATAAGATCAAGCAAGATCTTGTGAGTTCTCCTCAGGGATGACACTCCCAAGCTTAGCACCTCCGAAAGTTCCAACCTTAGCCCAAGATTCGCTTGATTTGATAAGGAATTCCGTCTTCAAGCTCGAGATCAAGAAGTAACCAACCAAAGGAAAGCTTTCTTCCTCTTTCTTTTCTCTCTCCCACTTCGGACCACCCTCTCACTCTCTCCCTTTCTCTCGGCAGCCAAGGAAGGAAGAAGAATCAAGAGCTAAAGCCCTCTAATGGGGTCTTACAACTTTAGAAGATTGGAGGACGAAGAAGATGGGAGGACGAAGTTGAACTCTCTCTCTCTCCTTTCTCTCTCTAAGCTCGGCCTCCCTCTCTCTCTAAGCTCTCAAGTTGTGGCTGAAAAATGAGGGAGCAAAGAAGCAAGAAACAAGGCTTTTAAGGGGACAAAAAGTGTAGTTACCCCTATTTTAAGGAAAAGTGGTCAAACGACCACTTTTTATCACGTCGACGCGTGACACTCTAACTTTCACTGGTTTATCTCATTCCAACACTGTCTTACCTTAAATATATCTCTGTAATATCTCTACATATGCTCGGTTTGATCTTAAAGTCACTATTCACACTTTAGAACAAAAATTAATACTTAATCTGGCCGAAACCAAACACCGGCAAATAATTCTCAAAAAATCATATAAATTGGTAAATAATAATTCAAAGCATAAATTCACTCACATTTTAGTGAATAAATATAAATAAATATTATTATTTATTTTTCAATAAAAATGGAATTTTGAGGCCCTCACAACAGTGAATTACCCGTTGACATTTATGTCATAGAAATGATTTTGTTCCAATTGTACGAGCAATTTTTTTCTTTGCTCTATTCAGCTTATTCCTCTCACTCACTGCCTATATTAAAGAAGTTATAAGATTGATAAAATTCACCAAAATTCAGCATGTATAAAGATAAGGCATAGTAAAAGAGCAAAAATCAGCCTAGATACCTCAAATTCGGGACTACAAAAATAGTCACAAAGGTAGCTCCAATCAGATTCTGCCACACATTCAGGATGATTTGCCAGTGCCTCATCCTTTATCCCAAATTGTTGGAAAATCTTGTGAATGTATAACATCGACTTCAGTATTGTGAATTTTAATTGCTCAAACAATGCTTGCTTGATGTGTTGGCCTTCATCATAAGAGAAACTATTGTGAAGTATAAAGTTCAATTCATACCATAATCAGTAAAAATGCAACAATTTGCTAAATAAAATGCAAAAGTTTGTCTTCCAATGACATTAACATATATTAGTTAGTTTCAGCATTGCATCTCTATCAGCTTCTTTGAACTTAGCCCATTTAGCTGCTTTCCACTTACCATATTTTCGAATGACTACAACTTGCCTTTAAGATAAATTTTTGAGCAACTTCTCCAATTATTCTTCCACTTAGTTGTGAGACGTTAACCCTCACTTCCTTCTCAGCCTTCTTTTCCTTAGACAATGCAATGTTACGAGTATGATCTCTTTTTCTACTCAAGTCCACATGATCCAACAAAAAATCAATTAGAAGATTCTGTTATAAGAGTCATGAAAAATGACATGATATATGCTAAGTAGTATAGTAATTACAAGTAAAGCTCACAAACCATTTCTATTGTTTCGAAGATCGTCACTATCATTGGGTGTGTTGCTTCCACCAATAGGCTGATTGGATCCAACATTTTGTGAAGTGGGACTCTCATTAGCTTGGATCTTAGCAAATGTAGGAGATGCCAACTCATATCTTGATGATCTCATAGCAATTTCTTGACTAGTAGATGCAATAGGAGCCTATATATTCCAGCCATGTATAGAAGACATAATTAATAATAGGGAATGAAAAGTGAAGAAAATAAGTCTACTTTCAACTTTTATTAAGTACTAACAAACATTAACCAGATTTTCAACAAATAGATGCACTTGAATTGACTTTTTACCTAAGCCTAATTTACCAACACTGTTTGCATTGGTACTTAGATTACCTTTTGGTCCACCATCTTGCTATAATGGCAAACATGTGCTTAAGATCAGTTCCTTCATCTTGTACAAGTGTCTAACACTAAAAGTGTAATTTTTAGGTATAAATACGTTCTTCAGTCAAATGAAATTACCTTTTGGCCACTTGTAACATCTCTAGCTTGTACAGTGCTAGATTCTTCTCCACCTCGAGATGGTCATGAAGGAAATTTCCTTTTTTTCCTGGACTAGCCATTTACCTACAAAAAATAAAACAAATAATGCAAATAATTTATCATGCATATTGTAGAAACCTATTATATGAAAAATATCAAGCTGCATTCTAATGCAAAAGAAAAACAAACACTTATCTTATATGTACAAGAGGCAAAAAGTTTCAAATTTAATTGTAAGAGTAAATAATAGCAATTTTTGTAGCAGTGCATCATCAAACGAAAATCTTCATCTTAAAATTGAAACTATATAAAAATTTTGTTTCACAATATCATTTAGTCAGATTCATAGTCGTCACACTCTACACATTGTTCATCACTACTTAAAATTTGCTCGATCTCATCATTATCAGCAAACAAATTATCTTTTTTGTCTTGCATGCTTAGTTGATGATTCTAAAAATGGGATGATTCCTTGTTCAATCCTTTCTTCGACCAACATATCTCCTCTTTTCAGATTAATTAATTCAACATGCTCTTGTACCCCAATTAGATCTTCAATATAATCTTCTTGGTAAGCCTTTTTGTTATCATAAGAATCATTTTCATTCTTCTCTGGGATGTCGTAAGATGACTGTGGATTAACCATCTCTACAATATGCCAATGACCCTCAAGTTTCGTGTTCTTAAGGTAAAATACCTGTTCAGCCGGGGATGCTAAAATAAATGGTTGGTCTGAATACCGCATCTTTGACATATTGTTGCTAATGATATTACATTAACTATTTACTTTCATTCATGAACTATTTCTCAAGTCCCACCAATCACATTTGAATAATAATACTGGATTTTGAGCGAAGGAGTATTCAACCTCTATGATATCGATAATAACACTATAAAAATTTATTTCTCTATCACCATGATCTCTTTTCACCATAATCCCACTATTTTCAGTTTTTCTTTCTATTTCGTGTGCTTTTGTTTAGAATCTAATCCCGTTGACATTACAACTAGCTTACTTGTTGATGGGAAAATCAGGTCCTTTAGCTAATGACAATAGTTTGTCACAGCATCTACCATGTGCATGCATATTAGAGACCTATAGCAATCAATTAAATGCAGTGATGTAGAATCCTTTCAATTGAATGAAAATTATAGATTTCAGAGTTATTTGTTTTATGTGACAGCCCCACCTCTCCTGGGGACGTACCCTAAGGTATCAGCGACCATCTGCCAAACTCTCGCCAGGACTCACTCACCAATTGGTCACTAATTCATCAAACTAAAATACAATCATAAATCCAAACCAAACGATAACTCATAAATACATTACTCAAACCTTACAATCCCAAAATACATAAAGTACTTAATCTTACATTCAAAGTTTCACAATACAAAAACCCTCAAATTCATAATTCAAGTTTTTCAAACCAGACGCAAAAGTGAACCCTAATTCTAATGGTTGGCGCCTTCACTTGGGTTCTCAGTCCCTGCTAAGGAAAACAAATTTGAAAGAATGAGCTAAAATCCCAGTGAGTTCCAAAAGGGCATGCAAAGCACATAACACATATGATATTTCACTTCAAATTCAAATTTAGAACAAATAAGGAAAGCAATTAACAACACAAAAGTAGGATACAGGGGCTCTCAGGACCCAAGATCCACAAAGCTTGATCTCGTTCCGAATAGTTGACACTCTGTCAACTTTCATATAATCCATGTAGACCTCCACTTCTCCTTACCCCACCAAACCCCCATCGGGCCTGACTCTAAGCACATACACATAAATTGTCACATAAATTGTTTATTGCTCTCCATAATGGACAAGTCCTTACGCCAAGTCCAGAGCACACATTACATCACATAATAACCCTATGGCTCGTTCTTTCTCCTCGGCCTAGGTCTAGCCTACAACTCGAGTTGAACGACTTGCCGACAGGTCTCAGGAATTCCCAAAATTTTCATACGCACATAAGTCACTACAAAACATTTTCACCATTATTTCCATTCAAACAGAGGTAAGTGCAATAAATTACACACTACCCCATTTGATGGTTTGATAAACTAAGTTTTCATATCAAATCACATAACCAAGTATAATTCAGATCAACTTCACATAATCACATAACAAGCATGGAAACTCACCAAAATAGCAGGGTTCGGATTCCAAATTTTGCTTGGTTTCGCGACCTTCTATACTCCCTAAAACGAATAAAGAAAATGGATGAGTTTCGCTCTTCCATTTGATAATCAAATCAAAGTACACTTATTCCTTGATTTAATCAAGATTTTTCCCAAAATTTCCTCAAGTAAAAAGTATTCTTTTCAAATGATAAAATATCTCAAAAGACCCTTTTTAGAATCGTTACAACACTTAAAATATAATGCTCCATCGATGTACTCCCTATTTGCAGCTTCTAATTTTTAAAACAAGGAAATCAAGTAAGATTTTTCACCTTGAAAATCACCCATTCAAATTTAAGCTCAACACTAAACTTTTAATCAAGGTTCTAACACATGTTTAGATCAATTTTCCCCAAGTCTCAATGTACAAAATTCATGAAAAATAGGTAAAATACTTCAAACCCTCAAATCTGTCCAAATAACACATTTACCCCAAAATTTAGTGAAAACTTAACTTTTACCATTGAAGTTCAAGATTTTAATTCTATTTAAACACATACTCATAGAAGAACATAATGCATATTTATTTAGGAAAAATCTGGCCAAGAAATATCACAAAATTTCAAAATCAAACATCATAACATTCCAGGTATAGGTTCGGCCAGCCTTCATTATTTTCCTTCAAAATTTTCAATGTCAATCCTAGTTTCTAACCATAAAATGAACTCATCTCACAAACACCAACCACAACCACAATCAGGTCCTCAAGTCCGCTACCTAAAAGTTACCTCAAGTCAGCTACCTAACTTGGGAATTCAAGAGCCCAACTCAAATGCTCCAAACATAAGCATTTTTAGCAAAGTAAACCATGGATCTACGAGATTTAACACTAATCAATTTAGAACTAAGAGAATTGAGTGTTATACCTTTAGATCTATCCAGATCTAAGAATATTAAGCAACATCTTGTAAGCTCTACTTAAGGATGATTTCCCAAGAAAAGGGGCTTTTAAGGGGCACAAAATGTTGTCTCCCTTATTTTAGGGAAAAGTGGTCAAAAGACCACTTTTTGTCGCGTCGAGCGTGACACTCTAAATTTTACTAGTTTATCTCATTTCGACACTGTCTAACCTTAAATATATCTCTATAATATCTCTACATATGCTTGGTTTCATCTTAAAGTCACTATTCACGTCTCGAAACAGAAATCGACACTTAAACTGGCCGAAACCAAACACCGGCAAATAATTCTCAAAAATTTCTCTAAATTGCAAAATAATAATTCAAAGTATAAATTCAATAATATTTTAATGAATAATCATAATATAAACACTATTATGTATTTTAAAAATAAAATTAGAATTTTGAGGCCCTCACATTCTATACTTACACAGTCTTTGAACCACTTTGGAAACTCTAAATCTTGCCTCTGCTGTACATTTGTAACCTTCTAATCAAGAAGTAGTTCTTTATACTCCCTATTCAAAGTTAGCATTAGTTAATATTCAGTGTTACAAAAAAAAAAAAACTAAGTGCATCACTTCTAACATAAATGCTGTCAAATTAACTATTACCTCATGTAACCATCTATTTCCTCACAATTTTTCAAGATGAATAGGTGGATTTTCATTAATTCTGACTCATCTAGGGAACAATATGTTGCTGCCCCAAATGGTCAAGCCTTGCAAAAAAATATAGATAACTTCCCTAAACCTTTAAAGCGCTCTGTATTTTATTTTGGGATTAAATCTTGTGGGAACGGTATGAAAATACCTAGAAATGAAAGACATTCATCATCCAAGTATCCTTCAACAATACAGCCTTCTAGTTGAGCTTATTATGCACATATCCTTTATATTGACCCACTTTTCCGTGTGAAAAGTAATTAGTAGAAGATGAGGATTAAGTACATTGTCTAATGACAAATGATTATCTGACCGAATATAAGTATTTTATCTCTCAAATGGAAACATCCACTGATATTGTGCCAGCCCTACAATTTTCACTTCAGCAGGTAGATGAACTATTAAATGGACCATTATGTCAAAAAATTTTGGAGGAAATATTTTTTCTAGTTTGCATAGTATTACAGTGATGCTTGTGAGGGTCTCAAAATTCTATTTTTATTTAAAAATAAAAAATAATATTTATATTATGTTTATTCACTAAAATATTAGTGAATTTATGCTTTGAGTTATTATTCTCCAATTTAGAGAATTTTTCGAGATTTATTTGTCGGTGTTTGGTTTCGACCAGTTTTAATGTCAATTTTTAATCCAAGACGTGAATGGTGACTTTAAGATGAAACCGAGCATATATAAGAGTATCACAGAGATATATTTAAGGTTGGACAATGTCGGAATGAGAAAAACCAATAAAAGTTAGAGTGTCGCGCACGACGCGACAAAAAAGTTGTCGTTTGACCACTTTTCCCTAAAATAAGGGAAACCACACTTTTTGTCCCTTAAAAGCCCCTTTTCTTGCTTCCTTGTTGCTTCATTTTTCAGCTGCCATTTTGAGCTTTAGAGAGAGAAAGGGGGGCTGAACTTGAGAGCAAGAAAAGAGAGAGAAAATAAGTTTTTTCCACTTCATCTTCTTCCTCCATTTCTTGAAGCTTCAAGACTTCATTGAGGGCCTTGATCTTGTTCCATCTTCTCCCTTTGGCTGCTGTGAGAGAGAGAGAAAAAGGGAGAGTGGTCCAAGAAAGTGAGAGAGAAAGGAAAGAGGAAGAAAACTTCTTTGGCTTGTCATCTTCTTGTGTTTGGGTTTTGAGGAAGCAATCATCTTCAAAACAAGCGGATCCTTGCCTAAGATTGTAGATTCTTGGAGTTGCTAAACTCGAGAAGTCATCCTTGAGAAGAGCTCACCCAATCTTCCTTGATCTTATTAGATCTAAATAGATCTTGAGGTATAACCTATAAAACTCTTAGCTTTAGCCTTATTAATGTCAGATCTGTAGATTCTACGGTTAATTTTGCTAGAAATGGGTATGATTGGAATATTTGAGTTGGGCTCTTGAATTCCTAACTTAGGTAGCGGACTTGAGGACCTGATTGTGGTTGTGATTGATATCTGTGAAATGAGTTCATTTTATGGTTAAAAAGAAGAATTTGCTGTTGAAAATTTTGAAGGAAAACAGTGAGGGCTGGCCGAACCTATGCTTGGAAATTTTGATGTTTGATTTTGAAATTTTATGATATTTCTTGAAGAGATATTTCTTGAAGATATATATGTATTATGTCCGTTTATGAGTATATGCTTTAATAGAGTTAAAATCTTGAACTTTAATGGTGAAAAGTTAAGTTTTCATTAAATTTTGGGGTAAGTGTGTTATTTGGACAGATTTGAGGGTTTGAAATATTTTACCTATTTTTCATGAATTTTGTGCATCGAGATTTAGTGAAAATTATTTTAAACATGTGTTAGAACCTTGATTAAAAGTTTAGTGTTGAGTTTAAATTTGAATGAGTGATTTTTGAGGCGAAATGCCTCACTTCATTTCCTTGTACTAAAAATTTGGAAGTTGCAAGAAAAGAGTACATTGATAGAGTATTTTGGTTAATTGACGTGTCAATTTGAAAATGGGATCTTCTAAGATGATTTTCGACTCGAGTGACTACTTTTCATTCGAGCAAAGGTAGAGGAATTTTGTGAAGAATTTTGATAAAACAAATGAATAAGTTATTTGAGTTAGTTTCGCCAATTGTGAGGCGAAACTTATTTCTTCCTTTTATTTGATTATAGGAAGTGGGGAAGGATTTGAACCACATCCCAATTTGGAAATCGTACCTTACTACTTTGGTGAGTTTCCATGCATGTTACTTGATTATGTGAATTTGATTTGGAATATGATTGATTAAATGATTTGATGTGAAGATTTGATTTTTGATCCATCAAATGGAGTAGTATTTACTTTATCGCACTTACTCCTATTTGAAGGGTAAATTCTGTAAAAGTGTTGTTGTGACATTTCAAGTATGTTTGGAACCTTTTGACTTGAGATATGATGTGAATTCTGTTTTGAGTATATGATGTGATGTGATGTGTTTTGTAATTATTATTCTTGAGAATACTTAATCCCCTTGGTAAGTTATCGACTTGAGCCATTGGGAAGACCCAGGTCGAGGAGATTTAACCATCTTGGGCTATGTGATGTGTTGTGTGCTCTGGACTTAGCAAATGACCTTGTCCCTGTTGAAGAGCAATACACAAATATATAAGTTTATGTGAGGTGGAAGGGCCCATACGGGGGTTTTGGTGGAGAAAGGAGTAAGTGGTGGTCTACTTGGTTTTGTATGTGAAAGTTGATGGAGTGTCAACTACGAGATTTGTGCACCAGTCCAGGAACGTGCTCCAGTTTCGAGGACCTTAGCCCCTGAGGGCTACTCGTATCCTACCTTTTTGTTGTTATTTGTTTCCCTTATTTGCTTATTTCTAAATATGAATTTGAAGTGAGAATCTCATATGTGTTATGTGCTTTACATGCCTTTTTGGAACTCACTAGACTTTTAGCTCATTCTTTCAAATTTGTTTTCCTTAACAGGGACTGAGAACCCAAGCGAAGGCGCCAACCCTTAGAACTAGAGTTTATGTTTGTATATGCCTTGAGAAATTTGAACTTTGGATTTAGGTATTGTATTGTGAAACTTTGAATGTAAAATTAAGTACTTTATGTATTTTGGGATTGTAAGGTTTGAACAATGAATTTGTGAGTTATAGTTTGATTTAGATTTGTGACTCAAATTTTAGTTTGATGTTTTAGTGATCGTTTGTATGAGTGAGTCCTGGCGAGAGCCAGGCAGGCGGCCCGCCGAAACCTTTGGTTCACCTTAGGGGGAGGTGGGGCTGTCACAATGCTTTTCCCTTGTGTATCTAACTCATCAAGGTAGAGAGTTTTAGAACAAATTTGTCTAAAGAAATGGCTCAATTCTATCAAATTTTCGTGAACATCTTTTGATGGCATTCCTCTAGTTGCTAATGGAAGTAGTCACTGTAAGAACACATGATGATCATAACTCTTCATCACCAAAATATAGCACTCTTTATGCTTGATATCTTGAGCTATATTTAAGGCAAAACCATCTAGTAACTTGATTGAGCTTAAATATTGGCATACGGTCTGCTTTTCAATATGGGATAAACTATAGCATGAAGCAGGCATAATTTTTGAATTGCCATAGCTTTGGAGATGCAATTCTTCCTTCAAACCAATTCCTTCAAGTCTTCTCTAGCTTGCCAGGTGTCCTTACAGGCATACATGTGAGATTTCACTGAAATTTGGCTATGTAATTAAACCATAAGACTTGTATTTTGGGTTATATATGATTTTGTGTTAGGTTTTAGTTGTTTAACACGAGTATGAAGAAAGAAAAGTTCATTCTCTTAAAGCTAGAAAATTTCAAAATTTGGCAATTTGTATGAAATGGTTTTAATATGGCTTGAAACTTGAGACTTTGATGATTTTCTTTCAAGAATCTAGTCTATATGACACTTTGCATGCTGGTTATACAATATATGTGTGTGATTGATATTTTGAGCAAGTAAAAAGGGATGAAACTTGATGAAAAGTTGAAGAATCCTTGCTGAACATTTCCAGCCTAAAACCCGAGAAAGAGAGAGATATTATGTGTTTTATTTCTTGGAAATTTGATGATGAATTGGCGAAGATTTTGTCTAAAATACTTCATAAGCCTTTGAACTCAACATGCATGAAGATTTCCTTGGAATTAAACTAGAAAAGGTTGATGCTTTTGATGAAACTAAGGAATAGGCCTACTGAAATTTCAGAATTTTGGTCAAGAGAGAGAAGAAAGAACAACCAGCTTTGTTTCCTCATTTTGTGTGTTATTTTTTGTGCATCCTTGCCTAAGATACTTGATAGTTCCTTAAACCTTGCTTGTATGTTAAAGTTGAACCAAAACTATGAACTTTCTTCCTTGTTTTCTTGTTGGAATTTGATAAAGTAGGATTGCAAATTAGAGAGCATTTTCAGTCAACTTTCCAAATTTTTTGGCACTTGTAGGAAACGAATTAGGCTCTGAGTTTTGTATCCCTGAAAGATCTTTGAATCTAGTTTCAAACACAATTGATGGTGCTTGATTTTGACTTTTGTACATTGAGTTATGGCTTTTTTCCCAAGACTGCTCAAATACCCTAATCATTAACCTGACAGTTTCTAGTACTTTTGATATTACGAATTTTGGCTATGAAAATGCATGAATCAGATTTCGATATGTTCACATAAAATGTATATCTATGTCTTACCTTCAAAACAACATAAAATTCACCTCAATCCAATAAATGTAGCTTCAGTTGTGATCAAAACACCAAAGGATGACAAAGCTGTCGCCATTAGTTCTTCACCTTTCGGTTTCCTTTCTTCACTTTTCTTGGTTCAATTCCTTTTATTTGGTTCAAATGAATATTTTTGACTCCATATTATATTTGAATCATTAACCTAGCTGGTACTTCGGTTATTCTTTGATTTCCACTTCTAATTCGCTTTTGAACCTTGGCGATTCTTTTGGAAACTAACTTGGATAGACCTTAGTTCACCTAAACTTAGGTTGGTTAAACTTAAAAGCCCTCCAAACTTCAAAAAACTAGGAATTTGGGAGAAAACTAATCGGTATCACCTAAAATAACTTTAATCGACTTAAACTTGCAATATTCATAACTAATACTTACTAAATAAAATATACTTGGATAAAGCTCTGAATGATTGTGGTTGTGTACAACTTCAGGAGATGAAAGTGCCCAAGACTATCCACCTGAGAGCTAAGCTTAAAACTGCAACTTGTTGGTGAATGTTCTAAGTACTTTAAAGATGTTTTGTGCTATGTTACTTGTTTAAATGACTTGTTTCTGTTATGAAATACTTGAACTTGACTTGTTAATACTTGAGTTGAGTATGTACCTTATCGTACTCGACTCTTCATGATTTGTCCCGTTATTTGCTTTAATTGAACTTGTATGCTTGTTCTTGGCTTGCTAGTCGATTGGGAATTGGACCATCGACTTTATTACGTGCTTGGGACCCCAAACTTTGCAAGTTATTTGAATTGAGCCAGCAAGGACCTGGTCAATAAGATTAATGAACCATGGGAGTTGATTCGTTAAATCCTGAACTTGAACTTGAAATGGTTTACTCAAGTAATACCTAACCTGATTTTTAGCGTGTAGGCCCGGAAGGGGGTTGGTTGGTGGATGGAGACTAGAGTGAAGTGGTGCTCTACTTGATGGAGCTTGGTTTGATGTTGATGGAGAGTCAACTAAACTTGGAACTTGGTCGTAACACTGGATCTAGCTCATGAGAACCCGTATCATTTGCTTGTTTATTGCTCTATCAAAGTGTTTGTGTTGTCTTGTCATGTTTTTATTAGTTTCCTATTCTTGCTGTTTGTTTTGTTTCATTTCTTAGAACTTCATTGGGCGAAAGCTCACTGTTAGTTGTTTTCCTTAACAGGGGGCGAATACGAGGTCAAGATTTGAGAAGGGTTGAACTTCATCTCAAAGCTTTTGCTTGTATGTAATAGAAATAACCTTATTTTGATTAGAAATGTGGAAATTTGACTTTCATAGGTTTAATCACTCATTTGGTAGTTGGAGATTGAAATTCTAAATGGATTTATGTATTTTGCCTATAGTCGGTTTGTATTAATGGTCATTTGGAGTTATAACTCTGGCATTGAGGAAATTCATACTTGCTATTAAGGTTTGGCTAGTGAATGTGTATTCGAATTTGAGTCTCGATGAGAGTTGGCCAGGTGACCCGCCAATCCCTCTGGTTCGCTTTAGAGGGAGGTGGGGTCATCACAATTTTCAATTGACATCCAACTCCTATCCACGTTTTCTTTGTCTTGTATCCTAACATAAACATTTACAAGCCAAATATTATAACTGAGACACAATAACAAAATTGGGAAAATTAATCTGCTCTAATAGTATCAAATAAACTCTAGAAACATGAAACACACAATTTCAAATTCAAATCTGTCACAATCAGGTGCATGTGTCAAAGGTAAAATAAAAAATGATATACTGTTGAACTAGATTTACCATAACATGAGAACTAATTATATTAGACAAACAATTTGGAAATGCAAAGCCATTAAAAATTTTTTTGACCATTCAATCAAAGAGAAAAATTACAATAAAGTGTACATGTGACTACCAAGCAAAAGAAAAAGGACAGAGAGACATTGTTCATGTGACAGCCCCACTTCTCCCTAGGGCGAATCCTAGGGTATCGGCGGGCCGCCTGCCCAACTCTCGCCGGGACTCATTACAGTTCCTCAATCATATCACAAATCTCAAATAATTACACTGCAAGATCTCCAAAATAATAATTACATTTCCAACTAATCCAAATACCCCGAAAGTACAATAGTCCAAGATTACAAATAGTACAAGAGATAATCCTGCCAGTCAAACTAAGAAAGATCACTTCCTGCTTTCCTTCATCTCGAGCCCTATGGGGGGAAAATAAAATATTTTTGGGGTAAGATAGAAGCTCAGTGAGGTTCCATAAATTTAGTAAAACAAATAAAAAAAACCTTGGAATAACTTGTTTCATCAGAGTAGCACTTTTAACAAAAAATTGTTCAAAAGACAATTATCAACACAAGAAAACTTTCAAGCATTTATTCATTCAACAATCAGCTAATCAAGTATAAGCAGTAAAAGAATACAGTAACGCATAGAGCCAGTAAGTCAGTAGTTAGTGGTCTCTTTATATCTCCAGTGGTAATACTCGAGTAAACTAGCCAGTGTCCCAGTGTTACAGGGTCCTGACCTAGTCCGCTTCTGGCTCGGGTTGGCCGATAACAAAGGGCATGGGTCCAGTTCATGCAAGGGTCCAGTTCAGCCGATACTTCCAAAGCATTCACGGCTTACAACATGCACAGTTAACATTCAATAGTAATGCATGTAACAAATAAACTAACACTTAATCAACACGACATGGCATTTAGTGTAAACACACAAGATACATTCACAATCATTTTATTTGGAAATACTAGGAAATTCTTTGAAATACGTTAGGACACGATTAAGAGTAAAACACTTTTGAGTAAAAGGTACATTTAAGCATAACTAGTAACGAGAAACTCGCCTACATGATAGAAAAACATTTTATTTACCAAAAGAAGTAACAATCCATGTTACACTAAACAAGTGAAACACGTTTGAAAAGTAGTTGAACCACTTATCAAAAGTTAAGTAAGTGGGCAAAGTAAGGCTTAGTGCAAATTCAAATAAACTACTGGAGTAGGACACACAAAACATTTTAGAAAATATTGAACACTCACAAATATTTCATAAATTATTTCACTTGTAAAAGCATTTTACTTAAAAATAATGGTAAATCATTTCTTTGCAAATATGAGTCGAGTAAACTATTTCACAAGTCATTTTCAAGCAGTAGTAAAATATTTGATTTAAAATAGGTTGGAACACTCACCCAACAAAGCCAAGTAACTCAAATGTTCGTGCCTTGATCACCCTCAGTACCACCTTCGAGTCCAAAAGTAGAAGATTACACGTCAATCTCAGGTATATTTTTCTAGGTCAAAATCGATCCCTGAAGTCAAATTTATAATCAAAATAAAGTTTAACTTAAGAAAATGGACAACCAAAACACTCAAATCTAGGGTTTCCAAAATAAAAGAGATTAGAGCCTAGCCAATCAAAACTTAGGTGAACTAAGATCTGCCCAGGTTAGTTTTTCAAAAGGGTCGCCAAGGTTCAAAAGTGAATTGGAAGTGGAAATCAAAGAAGAACCCAAGTACAAGCTAGGTCAATGATTCAAGTACAATATGGAGTGAAAAATATTCATTTGACCCAAATAAAAGGGATTGAACTAAGAACAATGAAGAAAGGAAATGCAAAGGTGAAGAACTAATGGTGACAGCTTTGTCATCTTTCGGTATTTTGATCATAACTGGGGCTACATTTATCAGATTGGGGTGTATTTTATGGAGTTTCGAAGCTAAGACATAGCTATACAATTTTCATGAAGAGGTCGAATCTCAAATCAGACTTAATCAAGGTCGAAATTAGTAAAAACAGAGACACCAGAAAACGGTCAGGCATGAAACAGGCTGGTTGAGCAGGCTCGGAAGAACGGCCATAACTCGACGTAGAAAAATCAAAATCGAGCTCCGTCAGTGGCATTTAAAACTAGGTTCATATATTTTTCTAACGGTATAAAGCTCGGACTCTAGTTCACCTCCTATAATCAACAGCAGGTTTGGCAATTTGGCTGAATTCCATTTCTGATTTCCTGTTTAAGTTCATTTCCTACACAACTTCTATAAACAACCTTTCAAGAATTATTTCCAACTCTTTGTAGAGTGTTTAGCATGCTAAAACATCAAGGAAAGTCATCAATAAAACATCACAAAATCTTAAGCATTTCATCAAACACTTGGTGATTATAAACAAAGGTCTAAGTTCAAGTTTCCAACTACAAGAAATTCTTCCACAGTCATTCCTTCTAAACAACCTCAAACACCTTAAACTCACTAATCATGCATCCACTTTGAATTTGAAGATCATTAAAGCATAGATAAGTGGTGAGTTACCTTGAGAGATGAGAGAGAAAATCCACCCAAAAACTCCAATTCTTCCAATTACACTTGGTAGCCAAGTGATTGCCTAACCTTGATTTTCTTCCCAAGTGATTTTCTCAACTAGAACAAGAAGATTTTGAGCTAGGGTTTTGGTGTTTCTTCCTTCCTTGAGGTTTGGCCATGAGAGAGAGAATGAGAGGGAAATTGATTTGAATTTTTGAAAAGAAGAGGTTAAATAGAAAGTCTTAAGTCAAGGCATTAGTGGATGATTGACAAGTGGTCAAATTTTGGCCAAGAATTGGATAAAATCTATGCAATTTGTCTTCAAATCCCTTAATGTAAAATATGACCTACTTAATACCATATAAGGTTTATGTATTTGGTTGCATGAAACATGTAAAATGCAATTCCAAATTAAGGTCTTACAATACATACAAAATAGGGTATTTAAAGGAAAATAATGCACTTAATGAAAATTTTATGCTACCAATGTTTAAAGAAAATGATTTGCACTTAAATGAGTTGAATGACAAATATTTCATGAAAACTTTAGGGTTCTCGCAAGAAATATAAACAAATAATTCAAGAAATTTTGGGTGTATAATTCAAGAAATTTTGGGTCCTCACAGTTCACATTAGGTACCTAAAATTGAAAATTTGCAACCCAATGACAATCTCTTAGTGAGACACCAAGCCTACTTCAACTGCTTCAACCACTGCCAAAAATAACAAACATGTAGTTCAGATCAGTTGCAAAGTTAAAGGATCTCCGAGATGACTTTTTATTAAACAAAAATAGAATACTAAGAGGCTAGATTTAGATTCCAAAAGTGTTTATCCTTTTGGTTTGGTTTTTCTTCAAAATATGTAGTTTAAATTGAAATGATAACTTTGTTTTGAACAAGCTTATTAAAGTTTTAATTATTTTTTTTCAATGATTCAAGACATTTCTTCTTGATAGAAATGTGTAGTATACGTTCTATGTTTTAATTTTTAATAATTTTTCAAATAGTTAGTTCAAAAACAAAGACATTAACCCAATTCGACATGTCAGTAAACGAGCAAGACCCAAATAGCCTATTCGTACAATAATAACAAGAAATATATTTCAGCAATTGATTAGTATTCATTATTTGGAATAGAAAATAAGAGATAGCATTTGTCTCTCTGTCTAGAGGAGAGACGGAGGGATAGGTTTCTTCAATTCTTAGTTGTTAAGTCTTATTTTTAGTCAGAGACAACCAGTACTATCTCGCTTCTACTTATACAAATAACTCTATCTGATAATTCACCAATTGTTTCTGTGAGGTGCCTCAAATGATTCATTGGTTGCTCACCTTTCTATCCCGTTTGTGGATTTGCCATGTTCTATAATAGAATAAATTATTTCTATGTAATCTTTTGTGCATTCTACACACTTCTTCTTAAAGGCAGGCCATGGCTTCTAAGTATGACTTTGTTCTTCAATTTTTTTAATCTCCAATGGCTGACAAGAATGTGCTTAATTATAATTTTTTTTGTGCATGTTTAATGAAGAGACACTGGTACATATTCTTAGTGATCTTATCAATTTAGGTGCTAAATGCAGCAGCGGAATCATTTCCTAAGTTTAATGTAGATGAGACCATTACCAAATGCATTTGGTGCAAATATGAAATAGGATTAGAGTGGCAGCATTCTTTATTGTAATTAAAACTATCATTTTCTTCCATTGAATGTCAATCTAAATTTTCAAACATTATTACAACCTTTTACATTCAAAACTTTTACAAAATTAATGATCCAAATAGATAAGTGATCAAACTTCCCTGCTGTGTATAACAATCAATGTGATGGACAGTTTAAAATTAAGAAAATAAAGAAAAATAATAGTTACAAAAGTTGTTCTAATAAATATTTTCTTTGGTCTGTTTAATATGGTATATGGTTGTTACTATACAAGACATGAGCTATAATGGTATATTGGCATTGCATGATAGTTTCGTAGAAACTTGAGAGAAAACGTTATCAAAGCATTCTTTAAGTTGAGGTGATGCCAACAAAAAGATTTGTGGATTTTGAGGAGGATTGATGCTGGTTAGAGTTAATATTTTGGGTTGCTTTCCCTTCAATACCACACGTTTTGGGGCTTGTATGTCTATTTCAAGTTTTGCGTCTGTAATTCGACTTATTCAATTATGTGGGCTTTATCTAACATATTTGTCTCACTTTCTTTTAAAGAAAAAGGGTTTGGATGGATCAGGTTTCAGTCACTACTACTAATCATTGGAGCTTGTACGTCTTGTTCATGTCCACAAGCCTCAGTCAAGAATAATTAGCTTTTTGACTCATTGCAGAATAAAGAATGCAAGAATAATTAGCTTTCTAAAAAGCAATAATTCAAGAAAGATAATTATTCTTGCATTTTTTATTCTGCAAGCAACCTTAGGCAAAGAAACTTACAACATTGACTAAATGCAATGAAAAACAAAAGACACTAGTCTAAATTGAGAGATCGCAGTAGTCTGATGGAATGGTTTTACATGTTTACAGTCCCAAGGATTGAACAGACAGGTAAAGAGATAAGAAAGATGCTTTGATAATCAAATACCTGACAGAGTATCAGTGAAACTTTACTAATTATGGAAGGCTAAAAGGCAAGTAATAATTGTGCCTCTTCGTAATAGAGGCTCCAAATATTTTTATAGGTAGTGCCAACCCTAATATTTAGTTTGTTGACTTAATATTCAGTTTGTGCTGGTTGTACACCTAGGAATTTACAAGAAGACGTCAACTGCTCTAGTATCCTAAAGATGCAACTCTAGAGTAATTTTAAACCATAGTCATGTGTAATTATTGATATAGGTATGCCATATGAAATGTAATGTTAGTGCAAGAGTTGAGTGTGAATTTGTGCTCAGCTTGACAGCTGAATAGAACAATTGAAAAACTTCAATAGAGAAGGCATAAATATTACAAATAGTAATCCATTAGTTAGTCAACAAAAGAACTAAACTCTCTACCAAAAAAATGAAAATGGTTTAGTAAACTCAAAAGAATCTTGAACACTAAGAGTACACTTATGTCAGGTTCATGGCTCATGCAAATTTGAACTCAAATTTCCATAGTTGATTTATCTTTGATTGACGTAATTTGTGCCTTTTCTCATAGCAATCAATGATTGAACTGTCCAACCAACCCCTCTCCTCAAAAGTGAAATAAACTTGAGAAAAGAAAAGAAAAAAACTAACACATATGATGTGCTGCAAGCTAGTTAGCTTAGGCTAAGTAGCACTTTGGCTGGAATTATCACAAAATGACTGATGCTTAAAATCTTGCAACAAGCATTAGGCTGCAGCTTGTAGTGTTTCAAAGCAAAATGGCTCATTGGATTCTCTTTTCTTGGTCCATTGGCCAAGATAGGGCATATACCCAACCCAAGGTAGTACGCTTGGGTAAGCTCACAATCAAATAAGAAGAAAACTAGAGATCCATGCTAAGGACATTGCTAAAAAATGTTTACAAACTGTACCTTTGAAACATCTTATTCTTCTAAAAGATTTCAAATAGTCAAGGAAAGTAGTCGATTACTTTTGGTTTTCAGGTCCTAATGTATTACTTTTGGGTTTCATCCTAGCCTATTGAATGCAAGAAACACTAAATCAAATAATTAGATAAACTATCCAGTAATATTATATTGCTTTTCCTAATTATTAGCTTTGCGATTATGAACCTAATGTGAGGGTCTCAAAAATTTATTTTGATATTATTACAACTTATTATTTTTAAATAATGTTATTATTGTTACTAATTCGTTCAATTATTTTAAAATTATATTTAAACGAATTTTTTTCAGAAAATTTAGATGAAAATTCAATTTATTCATTCATTCATTTATTTATTTATTTAATTTATTTCGTCTTGAGGTGAATTGATTTTATTTCACCCTTAATTTCTTGTAGTTTATCAATAATTCATTTAGTATTTAAAATTTGCTCTTTTATATCGATTAGACAGAAAATGAGAAAAATACGTTTTTCGAGGTAGAAATTCGGGCAGTGAGTGACGTACCGATGGAGTGTAAGGATGATCACTCGTAGGCTAAAAATACAATTAAGGGATTAGAAGTGAGTTAATAAGGGCGAAAATGATTAGGGTTGTGAAACCTTAGTGTAAGTTGGATTAACCTCCTTACAATTAGAATTTTTGTTTAGTCATTATTTCCTCCACTTAATTCACCCTAATTCACTCCCATTTTTATTCCATTTCATTCCTCCCTCCTAACCAAGATTAATCCTTTAATCCTTAGCTAAGTGGAATAATTATTTTTCCCTCCAAAATTGTTAGCCAAGGGATTACTATTCTTGTGTTGACTTTTGGGGCTTAAAAGACCAGCTTTATGTCTTGTCTTTCTTTCTTCATTTAATTCACTCAAAAATTAAACAAAAACACCTCTCTTCTTCTTCTCTCCATGGCCGAACTCCCTCTCCCCCTCTTCCCTTGAGTTTTCATCAATTTCTTCTTCCAAATCCTCTCTAAAATCACCTACAAACTTCCAATTAATCTTGGCCTAAGCTTGGAATTGCGGTGAGGAGCATTGAAGAGGAGCTCTTGGAGGTTTGAGGCTAGCAATCTTGGAGGAAATTTGTCAACTTCTTAGAAGAGGTAAATTGCTAAATCTTCCATCTTTGTCTATTGATTACAATTTTAAGCATGATATTAGGCTTGGGAGCTTGAGAGGTTCCTAGAACCTTGACTTGTGTGGATTGTGTCATTGTTTGATGCTAAGCTTCCTTAACTTGTAATTGTTGAACATGGTTGTTGAGTGGGCTCTTGGACTCCCACACTTGTGATAATTTGATTTCTAGCATGATTAATGATGCAATATATGTATTCATGTGGGAAATGGTGGCTGAAAATTTGAGGAAAAATCTCAAGGAAATTCGGGTGAGAAGAGGAAGAAAAAGAGGGAGAAAATTGCTGTTCTCTTTTTAATGTGTTGGCTGTGATTTTGGAAAGTTTGAAAGCTTAATGTGAGGCTTAAATGTTGAGGGTTAGGTGGTTGATTTGTCCCACACAAATCCCTTCAAAGGTTACGCAAACTTGGAGGTTTAGTTGGAACAAGGAAAACTGGAAATTGGGCATGCATGCTGTCCAATTTTTGAGCCTGTTTTAGTGCTAAGTTTTGAGCTAAACTTGTATCAATTTTGATCACCATTAGGGTTATGAAGGTTAATACTAGTTTAGGTTCGAATTTGAGGCCAATTGGAAGTGGTTTAGATGTGTTAAAGGCAATGATAAGAAAGGGAAAGAAAATTTGCCGGAATGAATAAGTGTTGACCGGTTCACTTTGGGCAAGTATAAAACTTCCTTCCCATTCGAATTTTTAGTTGAATTTTGGTAGTAACCTAGCCTATATATGGAAGTATTAGTGTACCAAAGTTGGTGAATTTTGACCAAGAATTAGTCACTCAAATGAAGCCTTGAAATCTGCCCTGCGAAACTGGGAAACAGAATTTTCAGAATTTTAAACCCCCTCTGTTTGAACCATTATAATTTCTTACTCAAGTGTCGGAATTGAGTGCTGTCAGTGGTGTTTGAAACTTATCACATATTTATTTAAAATACATAAATTTGAGAGACCAATTATTTTTCTGTAATTTTTGGTAAATTTTCAAAGTGGGCTGGTCGACCAACCTGACCTGCCCTGTTTTGGTACTGTAGCAGTTTCTTTCTCAAAAATCTGGGCAATTTCTGCCCAGAATTTTAACTGGGTGTCTTCTACAAAGTTTTATAACATTCAAAGAGGTTTCCAACGGTACTAAGTGTGTGAAATTTGGACTCATATAACTCAAGTTACGATTTTTCAAAGATTTCAACTCAAAATGGAAGTTCATTGAACTTACTTGTTATTAAACTAGGTTTAGACGATTAACTAGAAAAACTCATTTCATTCTTTCCTACTTATTTAAGGGCATAAAACTTGGAAACTTTGACGTGAAAATGGTCGACCCTCTTTCTTGATTTTCGTGCCAACTTAGTGTTTCACTTGATTCTCAAATCGGAGAATCTCGAACTTGACTTGAGTCTAATTGAGACATTTTTAAAGACATTTATCAAATATTACCCTAGTGATTTGAATTAAAGTACTTGATCATTTCCCATGACTTGAAAATGTTATCTTTTATATAAGGGTAGTGAGAAAACTACTAAATCTTGGTTGTATAATTAAGTAAATTATACTCGTACTTGTCTCAGGTGATCAAGAAGATCCCGGAGAACTCGATTGATCTTGCGTGCTTTTGCTTTAGGCTCTTGACTGCGGTGAGTGCCAAGTGCATGTTAAGCGTTTAAATAAAATGTTTCTCGTACTTACTAGTTACTGAGGCTAGGGTGTACTTTATCGCCCTTGTCATTTCTCTCATGTGATTGCTTGCTTGATAAATGATAAGTGTTACTTGTGCATGTAAATGAAAGTGTTTCTCGTGAGCATTGAGCGGCAAGGTACCACCCCTCCCATCCCAATGCTATGACCGAGTATGTCGATTGGAGCTTTGTCTCATCGACCATAGTTGGGGGGACGCCCCAACCCATTGGCTAGCCTTGTAACTCGAGCCGGCAAGCGCTTGGTCGAGAAGCTTGGTGAACCATGGGAAGTGTTATAGCTTGATCCAGAATTGGGGTCTTGCTAGGCATACTTGTTAAGTAATGCCATTTAAGTGCGTCTTTGGTTACGGATCCGAGAGGGTGTCATAGTGGTTGGAGGAAGTAAGTGGGATACTACGGACATGGTTACTTGGGTTGACGGAGGGTCAACTAAAAGTGGATCAATTGGCCAAGACGTGGATTAGCTCCTGAGAGCCCCATATCCTTACCTGTTTCTGTGTTTTTTTTTCCTGAATGAGCACTGTTCACTGTACTTGCGTATATTCACTATAGATAGAGAGGCTCAAAGAGGGTTCTCCGAACCCAACTCCAAGACTCTTGTCTAATGTGAGCCCTCGAGTAGTGATTCCTTGGGAATACGGTCTCTTGGTGAAAATTGCAATAATGCAAGTGATTGATTGATTTACACGCGTTTATATTTGAATTTACTGGCTTTCCTACTTGCTTGATTACATGCTTGCATGCTTTTCCTTAGCCTCACTGAGAGTTAGCTCACCCCAGTTTGTTTTCCTTAACAGGTCTTGGAGTGGGGATCATAGACTGAGGATTTAGTTACTCCTGTAGGGCTCTATACTTCCATCTGGAATTGAAATGTATCGTAAAGTTGTTGGACGATCTTATTTGAAGTTTATATATAATTGTAATTTTGAAGATTTACTCTTGTAGGTTAATTAGTATTTGGTTAAATGCTAAATAGGGTTTTAGGAATGATTTCTTGCAATTATATTGTGGATTTTGTAGTGAGTCTTAGCGAGAGTTGGGCAGGCAACCTGCTGATACCCTTGGGTTCGCCCTTGGGAGAGGTGGGCTGTCACACCTAAAGCCAAAAAATTGTAACCACCAAATATTACCCAAATACAAAATTATTACCCAAATAAAAAAAGACGCAAAAGAAGCAGTACAAGATTAGAAATCTTGGGTTTAAATTCACATGAGGATTAGGATCGAAGAAGGTGGAGCATGTTTTTGGGTAGATTTCACCAATAACTCAAACAATCCAAAAAAAAAAAGAAAATTTTGCCTAAAAAAAATTGGGGAAAAGTAAAGGGAAAGCAATGAGAGATATGACAATGCCTACTTGAGACTCGACGCAGAACTCATCCTATGCTTTCGAAGTCTTGTGGAGAACACAATGGAATAGTTTAGGGAAAAGATTAGGTAGTCTTCTTTAATGTAAAGGTTGCACGATGGAAGAGATAAGTGAAGAGTGAAAAGGTAGTCTACTATTATGTCTTTGGAGCCAAGAGTAAGAGAGTACTTCCAAGTCTTTTAAGTCTTTTTTTTTTATTTTTTAATGAAATAGTTGCCCTGCCTTATTTTACTATTAAATCTAAACAAAATTTCGGTATAAGTCAACTAAGATTACTTTGGTAAATTTTAACCATAATTTTTATTTAAATTTTTGAATATATTATTAATCATTAATTTAAATTTATGAATATATTGTTAATCATTACTTCTTAACACAATTATTAATTATTATGAGTAGAAATTTTTGTTAAATTCAAACTATTGCAAAATGATGACAGAAGTTGTCAATAACAACTACATAGCTTTACTAACCACTTTAAGTCGTTAGTAAAGGAACGGTGACAACAATAACAAGTTTTCAATAAAAAGGTGGAGAAATACTGACAACTCTTATCAGGTCATCATTGATGTAATACCCGTGCTTTCAAAGTCTCACACCGTAAACTATTCATGATGACAATTTGAGATCAGTAGTGAAGACTTAGTTTGCTATGAGTCAGTAGTGATAACTGCTGAAGTTGCAGCTAAAGAGCCTTCTTCTGTGATGATTTACTTTCGTCACTGAAAAAAGTTGTCACAAATAACTTGTTTTCCTATAGTAGGGTGCTCAACCTCAGACCTGACTCAAGACCATTTACTGGAAATGCATTTTTCTCGATTTTAACACACTTATCCAACTACAACTGAAAATCCTACCTCTTATTACTATAAATGGAGGGTCATAGTCAACCAAATGATGCGAGAACAACTTGAAAATCCTTACATTAGCTTCCCAATTCTCAAGCTTATGCCTCGATGAAGTTGTGCTACATTTTTAGTTCATGATTTCATAGCTTTCATGAAGTTGTGTCGCATTAGTAAAGTCTTTTATTTATTTTATTTCATAGTTCTCATCTTTGTAGGATAAATAATTTCGGCCAGCTTTATTCCTTGTTGAGGCCGATTGGTCCTTATCCTAGTTGCATTAGGTTTATGCCTTGTAAGCCTATAAAAGGGCTAACTTATTCAATAAAGAAGTAATAGTTGTTTTTCTAGAAATTTGAGAGAGTTTGTTCTAACTTCTTGCAAGCAAATCTTGAGCACGTTAGAGGATCTAATTGCTCGCTTGACTTTATCAATTAAGTAACCCCATTGATTGTGGTGTCACTCTATCCATCTTCTTCATTCTTGTGGGTCCAAATTTGAATTAGATTCTGCTGCAAAACTAGATACCATATTCTAGATCCTGTGGACTTATTGCGATCCAAGTTTCATTTGAAATAGGGCGTGGTTCATATCACCAAAGGAAGGCCGAAGGAGAAGAACGGCTATAGGATGTTGCTTTCTCACTATTTAGCATTTGTAGGAGTAGATTAGAGTAGTAAAACTACAGTTTTATTATTTATTATGACCATATCCGTTTCTCTCTTAGGGGTAGCATCTAGTTAATTTCTACTCAATCCAAGGATTGAAATGCTTATTCCAACGATTGTGAAAATCAATTTGATCTTTTCAATCTTTAATTTGGTATTTGTGACTCCTTGATCTCTACTCTGTGTTTATGCATATGTAGTAGAGTAAGTGGCCAATTATTCTCTTATATGTACATTATTCTTGCCAAAAAACTAATCTTGATTTGCAATTGTCTTATAGTAGTATTTGTATGTAGCAAGTAAGAAGAGTAATTGGTTGTTCCCTATTGTGAACCCTTGTGAAGAGTCATGGTATTGATTAAATAACTGCGTGGGTCATGGATTATTGTAATCTTTGACTGATTCATGATTTTTTTAATGCTGTTGTTGGATTAATCAGAATTGCAACAATATTAGATTGCTTGATAACAATAATATAATTTGAGTACGTCATTCTTATTGTTGATATCAGAGAATCTTGCGAGTTATCACTGGCGTCCAAGGTAACTTAAGCCAAATAGTTGGTTAAAAGTTGAATCCTTAGATGTTAATGATCAATTGGAATAAAGAACTTCATGTCCTTGATTTGGCTTCTGGTTTATTATTTTTTATCTTCTATTTTTATTATTACTATCTAAATTGTAGTTGTAGTTTCAATTATTCCAATTCACTATTTACTATTTTAACAAAGGAAATTGAAGGTTTCAACTATTCGCTATAGGTTCGACCTGGCCTCTCACTACTATTTAATAATTAATTTTTGACACTCACAATAAGTGATCACACATCAAATATGTATGTATGTATACATATGTGTGTATATGTGTGAGGGCCTCAAAATTCAGATTTTTTTTTCTAAAAATGCATAAATGTGTTTATATTGTGCTTATTCATTGAAATATGAGTGAATATGTGTTTAAAGTGAATATTTTCCAATTTAGAGAATTTTATACGAATTGTTTGCCAGTGTGTGGTTTTGGCCAAAATCTAGCGTTAAAAATTATTCCGACGCGTGAATAGTGACTTAGACTTGAAATCGAGCATATGTAGTGATATTTTAGAAATATTATTATGGTGAGACAGTGTCGGGATGAAAGAAACCAGTGTAAGTTAGACAGTCGCGCACGACGCGACATAAAGTGCCAAAAAGCACTTTTTCCCTTAAAATAGGGAAATGCACTTTTTGGGTAATAAAAGCCTTGACTTCTTGGCTCCCTTAAGCTTCCATTTTCAGCTGAAACTTGTGAGGTAGAGAGAGAGAGGAGGGCCAAGAGAAAGCTTGAGAAAGAGAGAGAAATGTCTTCTTGATTTTCCTTCTTCTTCTTCCTTGTTTCTCTTGAGCTTCAAACACCATCAACCACCATCATCTTCTTCATTCCCAGTAGTTGAGAAAGAGGAAAGAGAGGAGGAGCTTTGTCCGAATTTTTGGAAGGAAAAAGAGGTAAGTTGAGTTGATCTTCCATTTTCCTTTCTTCTTACAAGCAAATTGAACTTGTGAAGCTTGAATGATGGATTGTGGCTTGGTTCCTTCCTTCCCATTTCAGCCGAACCAAGGAGAGAGGAGAGAGAGAGAGATCCGAACCTTTGAGGGGAAAAAGGGAGGAAAGAAAAGCTTGGGTGATCATCTTGGGCTCGAGGTTGAACTTGGTGACGGATATCTTCGAAGAATCTTGAAGATCGTGGGCTAGGATCGAGGGTTTTGGAAGTCCTCTATTTTGGAAGCAACTTTCTTGAAGGAAAGCTCGAGGGATTTCATTGGATCTTGCCGGATCTCGTTGGATCTTGATTGTGACAGCCCCACCTCTCCCTAGGGCAAACCCTAAGGTATCAGCGAGCCGCCTGCCCAGCTCTCGCCGGGACTCACTACCGATCCTTAGTTCAAATGCAAATAACAAAATACATCGATATCCTCAAATCAACTGTAACAATTAAACCCCAAAATTTCCTTAACGAACCACAAACATCCCGAACTATAATTACAGATACAAAAGTTTATCCATCCATCCAACCTTCCATTAGTACAATTCAAAATACAAGGGCTACATCAAAATACAAGGTTAGGTCTCCAAACCAATCGACCTAGTGTAACCCCTGGAAGCTCTCGATCTCAAATCTTGCTAAGGAAAACAAAGTTGAAAGGGATGAGCTAAAAGCCCAGTGAGTGATCCTAATATCATACAAATCACACAGTAACAGTGGAGCAAAAATATATCAGTTAAGCACATAGTAGGTTAATATAATTCAGTTTATAAGCATAAAATGTATAAACACATAAACTGGGAAAATACCGGTGAAAGGATACAGGTTCCAGGAAGTAGTTGCAGTCCGTCTTGTTCAATACTCAACCCCCTACTCCACCTTATAACTCCTAGTGGTAATACTCGAGTATACCGTACCGTGCCCTAAGTACCAACCTACCCGACCGAGTCCGCTTCTGGCTCGAATAGGCCGATAACGAAAGGGGAAAGGCCTTATTCAGCCCATGTGGTAAAGTACACATGGCCTACATCATCGCAAGTAATATAAAAACAATGGAAAAGCAGGTTGAACAAGAATACAAAGTAGGCCGAGTGCGATAAAGTACACACTCGCCCTTCACATAATTATTAAAAGTATTTAAACACGTCAACAGAGCAATTTATTCACAAACATGCAAGGAACACTCACCAACAGTTGAGCGTAAACAAGACAATGTAGGCGGTTAAACACGATCTCCAACGTCCACAGAATCTCCTGAGATGTGAAAGTGCAAGCAAATTACTTTTTCGATTCCAAACTAAAAAGTTTGGCAAAATCCATTTTCAAAGGTGAAATGACGTGACATGCAAATACTCAATGAATTAAACCCCAAAACCGCTTATAAAACTTCATATAGTTAAAGGAGCACACGATGAGCGTTAGGCGAAAACGAATGAAATGGAACGAAAACGGAAAACACACACTAAAAGGTGCGGAAGACAGTTTTGACACCCTGTACGCTAATACTCATAAATCAGGCTACAAGTATCGGATTAGAATGCATGAGGTTCCGTTTCGAAGCTAAGAGAACAAGCTACAACTTTCATGAAGACAACCTCTGCCCAGATTTTCTCTTTCTAGGTGAAAAATGTCGAAACAGTTTCAGAAATTTTCCCCGTCAGAATTGCCGACAGGCTACATTCAACTGATCATAACTTGGCGCTCACAAATCCGAATCCAGAAATTCCAAAGCCGTTAGAAAGCTAACATACAGGGCTACAATTCTTAAGAAGACATCAAAAGCAAAAACCTTCATCTTCCGGGTCAAAATGACCCATTACAGTAGCGAAAAACCATTTCTGCCAGAAACAGGGCATCAGGGGTATTCTAGTCATTTCACATGATACAGTTCTCCGATTCACCTGAAAATTTATAGGTAGAATGCTAACTCAATTGTCCACAACTTTCATGCTTTAAGCAAAGGCTAATTCTGTCCTCAAAATTTTCGAAAATATCAAGCAAATTCGGACAGAAAAATGGACAGAAATTCTACCAACAACACTTCATCACCCACAAACACAAACATAAGCTACAACATGAAACTTCAACTAAAACCCTAACCCTAGTTCTTGGCCAAGATTCAAGACAAGCAAAACAAGAAAACTAAGCCATGGAATCATCTTCTCAACTAGCTTTGATCATCAAGAAGCTATAACACAAGCAAAATTCATCATCCTCACCAATCTTAATCAACTAAGTAAATTTCAGCACTTTCACCCAAATATCCATTATACAAAGTGTAGAATACCTCTTGTAGTCAAGGTTGAGCTTCCCAATCAAGTGCCCCAACTTCCAAATGAAGGTTTGATGGATGAAATTGACAAAATCCCAAGCTTTCCTCTAGTTTCCTTTCTTTTTCCTCTCTTTTTTTCTCTCTTCTTTTCCTTTCTTTTCCCACGGTTTTCCTTTCTTCCTTTTCCCTTGCTTTGGCCGGTCCTTCTTGTTCTAGAACTAGCTAAAAGATAACATGCCATAGATATTTAGTCTTGGTCACAGTTGGTCAATTTTGTCATACTCAATTTAACCTGCTAACTTAGGTAAATTGCTCCCTTGCCCAAATGATTTTTCTTTCCTATCAAACTAGTCCATAAGTGCATAAATTAACCTAGTCTATCAAAGCTTAAGTACACCTACTTAGATCACTAACCACCTAGAAATCTTAATCTCACTTCCTAATCATGCATTTACGCACGTAAAATCAAGAAATAACAAACTTGTCATTAAACGGAAAACTTAAATGTATTTTCAAAACTAGGGTTTTGCAAATCCAAACTAGGGTTTTGCATATACATATTAGGGTTTTCTCCCAATTTAGGGTTTTCGAAAAAAACTAGGGTTTTAATCAAATTAGGGTTTTCAAACTTTGTAACACAAGCGAGTCAAAACCAAACACTTTTAAAAGCAAAACAAACCATATAAACACCTTGGCAAACCAAAATAACAATAATTAACATTATTTAATATTTTCCAGAAATTGGAAAAAAATCGGGGCCTCACAATCTCCCCTCCTTAAAAGAATTTCGTCCTCGAAATTCATACCTTCAACTACCTCAGTTGATCTCGAAATCTGTTGGCCAAGAAGGTTATAGGTTCTAGCCGGTGCTCGTGATCAGTTTCCTCCTTCAGTAACTTGTTGAGAAGTAGTTATATTTCCTTGATTCGGATTACCCTCTCTCAGTTACTTCCTTGGGCAGTGACTAACTTTATGGTCGGCACTCCCACAACGCAAACATTTCCGGCCCCTTCACCCAATAGTTGTCCTCGCAGGATTGCTTTTCCCACAAGGTATCCACAAGTTGGTTGGACAACCGTGGCTTGACTTCCCAACGGTGTTTCCTTTGATTGAACCCTTCTTGTTTGAGTTCTCTGTGATGTAGTCCCTTCTAGTTGCTCCATCTTATGAGAAGAATAGGGAGGTAATTTTATCCCACCAGTTCCTTTTCCGACTTTTGAAGGCGGTACGGTCTCTCTAGGAACCTCAAGGGAACTACCACTAGGTGCATCTCTCTTTCGGGCTTGAAAGGCTTTCAGTTGAGATTTTGTTATCTCGACTCTTTGGGCTTTCTCAAGGGCATCGGTAAATGTCTCAATTTGAGCTGCTGCGAGAGCATCTTGAATTTCTAAGTTAAGTCCCTGAATAAATCATCTTATTCTCTTTCGCTCTGTAAATACCAGTTCTGGGGCAAATCTAGACAACTTCGTGAATTGAGTTTCATATTCAGCCACACTTAGGGTTCCTTGGCGAAGTTTTATAAAATCATCTTCTCTCTTTTCTTGGACCAGTGGTGGAAGGAACTTTTCATTAAATTCTTGTACAAAATTCATCCAAGTTCTCGGGGTTTGTTCCCTTTCCCACTTGTTTCTGATAACATTCCACCATGCTCTAGCCGCTCCTTCAAATTGGAACACCGCAAAAGTTACTTGTCTTTCTTCGGAATAATTCAAAGCATCAAATATGTTCCATATTTTTTCCAACCAATTCTCGGCTATATCGGGGTCGGGACATCCAGCAAACTTAGGGGGAGAAAATTTTTGAAATCTCTCTAGTGCCCTGTCTTCTCCTTCTACTTGATTCACAGGGTTTCCTTGTTGATTTCCAAGGTTTTGACCAGCCATTTGTGCTAACAAATCAGTCATACGTTGGATGGCTGTGGCTACCTGATCATTAGCATCGGCTCTTGGTTCATGATTATTTCCTGCGACCGATTCGTGATCATCCCCTAGATCCTGGGGTTGTCTAAGGCCACGTCCACGTCCACGCCCACGGCCTCGTCGTTGCCCTCTCGTTTCCATGTTCATAGCTAATCTATATGCATATGTATATCAACCATACTAAACCATAATTAACTTCACACACACGCAAGTTGTTAACTTCACACACACACAAGAAACAACTCTTAAAGCAAGTGGAGTAAACACATTTTCACATAGCACATTTCACAATACAGTTCACACTCAGTCATGTCTCACGTTAGTACAAACTAGAACTCGTTAAACTAAAACACAAGTCACAGTCAAGTTGAGTACATATCAAGTCAAAAGTAGTAGACAAAAGTAAACAAGTCATCAACAAAATACACTGGCCTCCAAAGTAGAACATTCTACATCCCCATCCTATCATTCTCTTACAAAAGGTCAAAACCAATACGGCACTGGATTAATTAGACCCAAGAGATTCTCGTTCTCTAACACGTTCGACTTCATTTCCTACGCTAGGATCCTCAAGGCCACGATCTTCTCCAACTCCCTCCCGTAGTGGTTGTGCCATCTGAGCCAAACGATTATTGGCCTCTTGTAATTGTTCACGTAAGGTTTCGATTCATTGTTGCTCCTCGAGCACCCTAGTCTCTAACTCTTGAATTCAGCCATTTGCTCTGGCATTTGCATTGGCTAACCTCTACCTCTCATCTACTATAGCTAGCACCACTTGAGTGGGATATGAATAGGTCTGCCAACAATCACACCGCCTATCCACCCTACGTCGTGGAACAAACTGTTGAAATGGCTCGCCAGGTCCTATCTGAAACATAACAGGACGAAGTCGCCTACGAGGCAGTCCTCGTGCTCCATTTCCTTCCATTCCTACAATCATGACTAGAATTAGTGTTCTAGGTAAACTATTTCCGTAAATCATATCATTTAACAGTTAACCGAATCCCACAGTCCGGCACACTAAACGTTAAGCCTAGGGTACACTTCAGAGATCTGAAACCTAAAGCTCTGATACCAACTGTGACAGCCCCACCTCTCCCTAGGGCGAACCCTAAGGTATCAGCGAGCCACCTGCCCAGCTCTCGCCGGGACTCACTACCGATCCTTAGTTCAAATGCAAATGACAAAATACATCGATATCCTCAAATCAACTGTAACAATTAAACCCCAAAATTTCCTTAACGAACCACAAACATCCCGAACTATAATTACAGATACAAAAGTTTATCCATCCATCCTACCTTCCATTAGTACAATTCAAAATACAAGGTCTACATCAAAATACAAGGTTAGGTCTCCAAACCAATCGACCTAGTGTAACCCCTGGAAGCTCTCAATCTCAAATCCTGCTAAGGAAAACAAAGTTGAAAGGGATGAGCTAAAAGCCCAGTGAGTGATCCTAATATCATACAAATCACACAGTAACAGTGGAGCAAAAATATATCAGTTAAGCACTTAGTAGGTTAATATAATTCAGTTTATAAGCATAAAATGTATAAACACATAAACTGGAAAAAATACCCAGTGAAAGGATACAGGTTCCACTGGAAGTAGTTGTAGTCCGTCTTGTTCAATACTCAACCCCCTACTCCACCTTAGAACTCCTAGTGGTAATACTCGAGTATACCGTACCGTGCCCTAAGTACCAACCTACCCGACCGAGTTCGCTTCTGACTCGAATAGGCCGATAACGAAGGGGGAAAGGCCTTATTCAGCCCATGTGGTAAAGTACACATGGCCTACATCATGCGCAAGTAATATACAAACAATGGAAATGCACACAGTTGAACAGTAGAATACAAAGTAGGCCGAGTGCGATAAAGTACACACTCACCCTTCACATAATTATTAAAAGTATTTAAACACGTCAACAGAGCAATTTATTCACAAACATGCAAGGAACACTCACCAACAGTTGAGCGTAAACAAGACAATGTAGGCGGTTAAACACGATCTCCAACGTCCACAGAATCTCCTGAGATGTGAAAGTGCAAGCAAATTACTTTTTCGATTCCAAACTAAAAAGTTTGGCAAAATCCATTTTCAAAGGTGAAATGACGTGACATGCAAATACTCAATGAATTAAACCCCCAAAACCGCTTATAAAAACTTCATATAGTTAAAAGGAGCACACGCATGAGCGTTAGGCAGAAACGAATGAAATGGAACGAAAACGGAAAACACACACTAAAAGGTGCGGAAGACAGTTTTGACACCCTGTACGCTAATACTCATAAATCAGGCTACAAGTATCGGATTAGAATGCATGAGGTTCCGTTTCGAAGCTAAGAGAACAAGCTACAACTTTCATGAAGACAACCTCTGCCCAGATTTTCTCTTTCTAGGTGAAAAATGTCGAAACAGTTTCAGAAATTTTCCCCGTCAGAATTGCCGACAGGCTACATTCAACCGATCATAACTTGGCGCTCACAAATCCGAATCCAGAAATTCCAAAGCCGTTAGAAAGCTAACATACAGGGCTACAATTCTTAAGAGACATCAAAAGCAAAAACCTTCATCTTCCGGGTCAAAATGACCCATTACAGTAGCGAAAAACCATTTCTGCCAGAAACAGGGCATCAGGGGTATTCTAGTCATTTCACATGCTACAGTTCTCCGATTCACCTGAAAATTTATAGGTAGAATCCTAACTCAATTGTCCACAACTTTCATGCTTTAAGCTAAGGCTAATTCTGTCCTCACAATTTTCGAAAATATCAAGCAAATTCGGACAGAAAAATGGACAGAAATTCTACCAACAACACTTCATCACCCACAAACACAAACATAAGCTACAACATGAAACTTCAACTAAAACCCTAACCCTAGTTCTTGGCCAAGATTCAAGACAAGCAAAACAAGAAAACTAAGCCATGGAATCATCTTCTCAACTAGCTTTGATCATCAAGAAGCTATAACACAAGCAAAATTCATCATCCTCACCAATCTTAATCAACTAAGTAAATTTCAGCACTTTCACCCAAATATCCATTATACAAAGTGTAGAATACCTCTTGTAGTCAAGGTTGAGCTTCCCAATCAAGTGCCCCAACTTCCAAATGAAGGTTTGATGGATGAAATTGACAAAATCCCAAGCTTTCCTCTAGTTTCCTTTCTTTTCCTCTCTTTTTCTCTCTTCTTTTCCTTTCTTTTCCCACGGTTTTCCTTTCTTCCTTTTCCCTTGCTTTGGCCGGTCCTTCTTGTTCTAGAACTAGCTAAAAGATAACATGCCATAGATATTTAGTCTTGGTCACAGTTGGTCAATTTTGTCATACTCAATTTAACCTGCTAACTTAGGTAAATTGCTCCCTGCCCAAATGATTTTTCTTTCCTATCAAACTAGTCCATAAGTGCATAAATTAACCTAGTCTATCAAAGCTTAAGTACACCTACTTAGATCACTAACCACCTAGAAATCTTAATCTCACTTCCTAATCATGCATTTACGCACGTAAAATCAAGAAATAACAAACTTGTCATTAAACGGAAAACTTAAATGTATTTTCAAAACTAGGGTTTTGCAAATCCAAACTAGGGTTTTGCATATACATATTAGGGTTTTCTCCCAATTTAGGGTTTTCGAAAAAAACTAGGGTTTTAATCAAATTAGGGTTTTCAAACTTTGTAACACAAGCGAGTCAAAACCAAACACTTTTAAAAGCAAAACAAACCATATAAACACCTTGGCAAACCAAAATAACTATAATTAACATTATTTAATATTTTCCAGAAATTGGAAAAAAATCGGGGCCTCACATTGATAGATCCGGAGGTATAAGTCTCGAATCTCGTAGATCTAACCTTATTAGTGTTAATTAGTGTAGATTTGTGGTTAATATTGAAAGAAATGATCTCATCTGAAAAGATGAAGTTGGGCTCTTGAAATCCCAACCTAGGTAGTGGACTTGAGGTGGCCTCTAGGTAGCGGACTTGAGGACCTGATTGGGAATTTGATTGTTATTTGTGAACTTGCCTTGATATGGTTAGCAATTAGGGTTTTCAGTTGTTGAAAAGTTGAAGGAAAATGTATGTTATGGCCAAACCCATGCTTGGTGATTTTAATGTTTGATTTTGAAGTGTTGTGAATGTTCGTGAAGAGTTTCTTTTAAGAAAAACATGTATATTGTTCAAATTGTGAGTGTATGTGTGTGTGAGAGAATGTTTGAAATTTTAAAGGGTTAAAAGTGAGGTTTTTCATGAAATTTGAGTGAAAAGTGCTGTTTAATTACATTTGAGGGTTTTGCCATGTCTTGGTCAAATTCTAGAGATTTTGAATATAATGGCGTGGTATGAAGTGTTTTATGTTAATATGAAAGTTTTAACAAAAAGTGAATGTCGAACGTGCTTGTAGCGCCAATGAGTATATCGGTGGGATGCTCTTTTGAAATGAAAAAGTGACTTTTCGAAGAAGGTCTATTTGGAACATTGTACCATGAAAAATGAAAACTTTTTCTCGAGAGAGTTTTGGAAAAATTGTCATTTGAAACTAAAAAGTGAAAGTGAACTGTGTTAGTGAATGAAAAAGAATGAATTGAATCTCATTGATTGTTTTAAATTATTTTAGAGAGTGTGCAAGGTAGTGACTTTGATCCCTACGTGGAAGCCGAGCCCTACTTCGGTGCATGATACTTGACTACGTGAATTTAATTTCTGATTAAGTGAATTGTCATGAAAAATAGAATTTTCATCCATCAAATGGAGTAGTGTGTACTTTATCGCACTTACTCCCATTTGAATGGTACCATTTACAAAAGTGTTCTCATGATATTTCAAGTATACTTTGAATCTCTTGATTTGTGTCATGAATCCTGTTTTGAATTATATGAAGTGAAGTGACGTGTCTTGTATTTCCTGTTTTCGAGAATACTTAATCCCCTTGATATGTTATCGACTCGAGCCGTTGGGGAAGACCCAGGTTGAGGAGATTTAATAATCTTGGGCTACGTGATTAACTTAATCCCCTTGGTAAGTTATCGACTCGAGCTGTTGGGAAGACCCAGGTTGAGGAGATTAACTACCTTGGGCTACGTGACGAGTTGTGTGCTCTGGACTTGGCAAATGGCCTTGTCCCTGTTGAAGACCAATACAAAAATATAAATTTCCTGTTAGGCTGGCGGGCCCGGTTGGGGGTTTTGGTGGAGAAAGGAGTAAGTGATGTTCTACTTGGTTAAGTATGAAAGTTGACAGAGTGTCAACTACGAGAATTGCGCACCGGTCCAGGAATGCGCTCCAGCTTCGAGGACCTTAGCCCCTGAGGGCTACTCGTATCCTACTCTTGTGTAATTATTGGCTTTCCATGTTTATTTCCAAGTGTGAATCTTGAAGTGAAAAATCATATGTGTTATGTGCTTTGCATGTTTTTGGGAACTCACGGGCTTTTTTAGCTCAACCTTTCAAATTTGTTTTCCTTAGCAGGGATCGAGAACCCAAGCGAAGGTGCTCACCGTTAGTCTCGAGATTTACTTTTATATTTGTCTTGAGAGATTTGAATTGTAAATTTGGAACGTGGTTAAGAAAGTGAGTACCCAAGTGGAGAAGCCAACCTTTAGAATTAGGGGTTTACTTATGTTAAATATTTTGAGAATTTTGGGTTATGGTTATTGAAAGCTTTTGTAATATGAAACCTGATTGTATGGATGGAGGATTTATGTATTCAAAGTTTGTATTTTGAAGTTATGGGTTTGTGAGTTATTATTCGATTTGTATTGTGTTTAGATTTTTAGTTTGATAAGTCATGTGATGTTTGAGTGAGTGAGTCTTGGAGAGAGCTAGGCAGGCGCCTACTGATACCCTAGGGTACGCCCTAGGGAGAGGTGGGTCGTCACAATATGTATATATATGTATACATATACACTGGAGCTATCTCATGATGCTACGCATCGTCACTACCTAATAATATTTTTGCATCTATTATAGGATACACAAAATATTGCACAGGTAGTTTTAAAAAGCAGTATAATAAGGAAACCACTTAATTATATGTTGCATAAATAAGTAATTGATGTTTTATAGAAACATGCACTGCAGTTTTGGACATTGTTATGCATTATGAACCCTTCAAAAGTCTCATTGCTTGTGCAGAAAACTATACTGGTACTAGATATATTAGGATCCATTATTTGGCTAGGAATAAGTGGAATAATGGATCATAATGTAGTTTAAAAAACCTTGCTCAAGAAATGAAGGTTATGATTGAGTCAATGAATAAAATACTTCACAAAAGCAGACGAGGCAAGTTTATATCTCTTTACCCTTTGCATTCTTTGATGGGTTGACTTCAATGTTAGCAGATGAATCCTTATCTTTTCAAGTTTCCTTAGCTGGCTATTGAGAAGTAGCTATTGAATTTGGTGCCTATTTTATTGGTAATAATGGATACATTTTGGTTGCTATTTTTTTGTAGATGAATGGTGTTCGTAGATGAACGGTGTTCTTTAGTAAAATACGCCAAAATAATTTCATCAAGCACTAATTTTGTGGTTAGTATGAACATTTGTTTTTCATTGTTTCATTTCATGTCCTGGTAATGCTATGACATCTTGAGAAGGATACTACATGTTCTCTAGTAGTGGTATAGGCAATGGGATGTTTAAGAGTTCCACTATAGTGTAAGCTGTGACATTGGAATTCAGGCTCATAGCTCTTGAAAAGGCAAATAACTGTGTGCTTCATGAAGCTGTCATAAGTGCTAGTATTCGAGCTGAGCCAAGCCCAAGTACTTGAAGGTTGAACTTGACTCGCATATGATTCAAGTTGGCTCAAACTTGCTCGATAATGTTATCAAGTTGAAGATTGAGTCCGAGATCAACGCGACTACCACGTTGTTAAGTTCTAACTCAACTCGAGCTCGACTTGATTAACATAATCGAGTCAAACTCGTTAAGCTCGAGCTTGAGAATCTTGTCAAATGCTGTAGCAAAATGTCACTTATTTCTTTGCTGCAAGTTGCAGCCTAACATTCAAATTCCCAACAAAATACATGTTTTGGACACAAACAACTAGCTATAGCCCAAAATGCATGATTGCTATAAAATCCAACCAAATATTACTCACAATCTATTGTTATAAGCACCACAATTATTACAAAATATAGTTGAACTACTAGCTAGAATCAAAGTCATATCTCTTTTGTTTCAAGCTAAAATAGCAAAATCCCAAACCAGATTATAACTAAAATGGCTAAACAGTTAAGACGCTAAAATTTTTGTCAAACAAATGCTAACATGACAATTAAACCATTGATACGCAAAGATGAAACTCCCACAATTTCATTTCCAGCAAACAAGAAGTAAATCAATCATATGAAAATTAAAACAAACATCCAATTTTAAAAGAAATAGTCAATTCCAAGAGACAAATGACAATAACATCCTGTAAATCTTGATCCCAGATTTTGATAATCACAAAACAATTGGATAATAACTAATATTTTTTAATTGAGAAAAATGACATCTCAGATCATTGGTGTAAATGGTGACAATGAAAGACTTAATCAAAAAAATGCAAAGGAAACTCAACTCTGTCAGACGCTTCGATAACTTGCACCGGACATCCGATAAAGGTTGAAAACTCTCAGAAGAACTACTATCGGACAGTCAAACCTAGGTACTGGACGTTCGATAGATAGAGGGAGTATCGTACACTCGTATCGGATGCATATCATCATCACCAGACGTCCGATCGAATTCAAGAAAACTTCCAACCTCTCTGACCAGTGTCGGATGTAGACTACATCGGACGCAGAAAATGCATCGACCATCCAATAAGCATTGAAACAACCTTTCGGACAATGGAACTGGACGCAAAATATTGTACCGGATGTCCAATACCTCGAACGGCTAGTTGACTCTTCAACTTCCTTCTATCGGTTGACAGCCTTTATTATGCTCTTTTTGGTCCCCTTTAAATAGTCCTTTGTCTAAATCAAATACACAACTTTTTGTACACTTAGAATACAAGTTCTTAAGAGTGATTTTGACTGGAAAAATACTCTCTAACTAAGATTTGTAGTTCTTGAAGTGTGAACTAGTGTGTAAACTTTTCACTTGTGATTGAATTCTTTAATAGTGTAGCTTTGTGAGGTTTATCCGGAGTGATTGTAAAATTTCCTAACTTGATCGAGTGCTGCTTGGGGCAAGAAGGAAGTGAGCCTTCCATTGTACACAACATTGGTTGAATTTCATCAAATTGAAGTTGCTTGTTTTGAGAATTGGTCTTCATGCTCAAGAGGAGCTTGGTAGACAATTGGTTTGCATACTCTCATCCCCTTTATTATTTACTTTACAATTCTTATATTACTTATATCTTCTATCTTTCTTGAATTCTATTGTTCGTTCATTGATAAATTTATTGTGTAAGAGGATAAATTTCTTATTGTTGAAAAAGGAATATTATAATTTGATTCATTTAAATCAACCTAATTCACCCCTCCTCTTAGGTTGTATTTGGGCATTACAATTCGTATGAGACCTTGGTCTCCAGGAACAAACTTAATCACTTAGAGTAAAGATGACAGCCAACAATGCTATGTTTGTAGAAGGACAATCGGTAACTAGACCACCAATGTTTAATGGATCAAACTATGTAAGTTGGAAGGAACGTATGATTATTTTCTTGTAATCAATTGATATTGATTTGTGGTTCATTGTTAATGAAGGTCCATATATTGCCACTATTGAAGATGCTATTACTCATGTTACTAGACTAAAAACCAGAAATGAATTAACTCGTGAAGATAGAGCTAATCTCACTTCAAATGCTAAAGCTGTGAATGTCTTATATGGTGCTTTAGACTCAAATGAATCTATTAGAGTTAAAGGTTGTAAGTTAGCCAAGGAAATTGGGATAAATTGAGGAAAATTCATGAAGGGAGTGAAGATGTTAGGGAACAAAAGAAATCTATCTTGGCCACTAAATATGAATCATTTAAAATGGAGCCTCATAAAAACATTGATAAAATGTATTGTAGATTTAATGATCTCATTAAGGACATAGAAATGTTGGACAAAGAATATATACTAGGAGAGAAAAATAGAAAAATTTTGAATACTTTACCTAAAGAATGGGAAAGTAAAGTGACTGCCATTGAAGAAGCAAAGGACTTGAATTCTATGTTCATTCAATCTCTTATACACTCTCTAACATCTTATGAATTGAAACTTAAAAGTAAGGTGGAAGATGAAGAAGATGCAAGGGCAAAAAGAAACATTGCTCTAAAGGCATCTCAAGATGAGGATGATTCAGCCTCATTGGATGATGAAGAAATGGATGGTGATGATAGTGATCTTGCCCTCATCACAAAAAGTTTTAAAAGAATCCTCAACAAAAGGAGATTCAGAAAAGGAGGACCCAACAATCAAAACTCAAATCAATTCCTCAACACAAGATACAAAGGAAGACAAGATACAAACAAAAAGCAAGGGGACAAATGCTTTGAGTGCGGTTAGTTTGGACATTATGCAAATGAATGTCCAATGAAGAAGAAGAAAGAAGCAAAGAATGAAAGAAAGCCAAGATTCAACAATTTCCAAATCACATGGAATGAGTGCAATTCCGAAGGTGAAGTTAAGAAGGAAGAAGAATTTGCACAAATTGCTTTCATGACAATTGGAGATAATGAGGTAATATCTTGTGACCCTCAACTTGAAAGTGATGATGAAGATAATGATGATCTTGAATCATTTGTTGAAAAACTGCATGATAGTTTGAAAGAATCTTATGCTAGAAACAAAGAGTTAAAATAGAAAATTACTTTTTTTCTACAAGATAATGCAAATCTGTTTCAAGAAAACAAAAAGCTGAAAGCTAATAATGATTGTTTGATAAGAGTTGAAATGGATTTACAATGTGAGTTTGATAGAAAGGTAAGTCTTTGTGAAATGCTTAAAGAAAAACAAGGTTGTAACAACCCCACCTCCCCCTAAGGCTAACCAGAGGGGTTAGCGGACTGTCTGCCCAGCTCTCGCCAGGACTCAAGCATTCAAATCATTTCTAACTTAAACGTGCAAATTTTCCCCAATTAACAAAACATTAATACTAAAACTGAGAATAACATTTAAACTTAAAATTTACAATCATCCAAGTTACAAGGTTACAATCCTCGAGCCAAAGCTCATACATTTCCATAATCTTAAAGTACTAAACATCACATAAAAATATACAAAGTGTCTTCGCACTCAAGACCAAAAATCCAAAAGATCAAGACGATAGCCTTAACTACGCTTCGGGATTCTCTTCACCTGTTAAGGAAAATAAAAGGGAACGGGGGTGAGCTAAAAAGCTCGTGAGTTTTCAAAATTCATGCACAGGCAATTAAAGCGGTAAAATTGCAAGTAAATAATTAAAGCACATAAATAAATACAATTAACACAAAGTGAGGATGCAGGGGCTCTCAGGAGCCAATTCCCATTTTTTCACGAGCCATTATCGTAGTCGACACTCCGTCGACTTTCCAACCAAGTAGACGACTCTTGACGCCAACTCCAACCACCTTACTCCCCCTACCGGGCCCGCACGCCACATAACTCAATAATATACAGTAAACAGGAATTACTCAAGGCACACGGCCAAGAGTAAGTACATTTCACGTTTTTCATTTCCCCGAGTTCAATACATGCAAAAATCAAATTTCCGACTCTACAAAAAGGGAACAATAAAGTATACTCGCCTTTGAGTGAGCGGTCCATTAAATTCTCAGTTTCACATTCCAAGCAATTAACAAGTCAAGAAGCACGTATATACATCAAGCAGTTCAACGAAAGCGTTTTAACATGCATTGAAAACTCACCGACGAAATAGGGGTCGGAGTCCAAGTTTGGATCACTCGTAAAATCAGCACTTTGACCTAAAATGATTAAAAGAGATCAAAAATGAGTTTTCCTAATCGATGGTGAAGTTTAAAGCAAAAAGTCGAAAGTTCGACGATTTTCCTAGTTGAGCTGAAAATTTTGAAAAATCATAACTCAAGTTTTACAAGTCAGAATTATGCTCATTTGGTACCGTTGGAAACCTCTTTAAAAGCTCTAAAACTTTTCAGAAGACATCAAATTAAAATTATGGACGAAATTAACCCAGATTTCCGTTGAACATTCAGCTACAGTAAAACGACAGTGTCCGTCAGGCTGGTTATCCAGCACATTTTGAAAATTCTTCAAAAATTACAGAAAATTAATTAACCTCTGAAATTTGTACCCAATATAGTCCTACATAAGAAGTTTCAACAGCCACTAACGGAACTCAATTCCGACATCCGAGCATGAAATAACAACAGTGTAAACAGAGGTCACTCGAAATTCTGCAGTTCTGGGATTTCGAAAATACAGGGCAGCTTTCAAGTTGTTATTTGAGTGATGAATTCAAGTCCAAAAATTGTCAAATTTGGCACACTAACACTTCCATATACCAACTAGATTCACACCAAATTCAACTTAAAATACCACCGGGAAGGCAGTTTTCTATGTGCCTCAATTTCGTCCAACTCATTCATTCAAAACTGGAAAATTTGCTCCCTCACTTGTATCACCTAGTTCATGCCTCAAATCACTACCAATTTGCCTAATTTTCGAAACCAAGCTAGCATTGAACTTCCTAAGCCTATTGATGATAAAAAATGGTCACATCTTTTGGCAAGAATATCACAAAATAAAGCCTCAAAATTCGGACAGCATTTCCCTCAAATTTCCAGCTTTCACTTTGCAACTTATTCAACCACATAACATCAACCCTTGAAGGGCTTTTTGTGGAACAAAATAGCAGCTTAACATTCATCACTTAAACACCAAATTCAGCCTCTTAACTAGCCAAAAAATGCAGCCACTAAAATCGAGGAAAAATCAGAAAATTCAAGCCCTAATCTCTCACTCTCTTGGCCGAATTTCCTTGGGATTATTTCTTCAAATTTTTCAACATCAACTCAAACATTAAGCATATATATAGCACCATTTAACCATCTAGCAAGCATTTACACATATTTAGTGGGATTTCAAGAGCCCACAAAAACTTCCATAATCATCAAAATACTCAAAAATGAAGCTTAACACTCCACACCACATGATCATCACTAATTTAAAGTTCTATGAACATCTCAATAACCCAATTCCTAGTTATCATGCTTGGAATTTAAAGAAGTTGGACAAGAAGGAAATTAAGAGAATGATACCTTTCTTAGGTTAGCAAGACTTCAAGGAAAGAAATGCAAGATGAAGCCCACAATATCCTCTTCCTTAGCTAAGCTTTTCTTGGTGCGAATTTGATTGAGTTTTAAGGATGAAATGGAAGGAATTTTTTTTTTATGAAACCAAGAGGAAGAAGAGGGGGAGAGAGTCGAGTGAGAGGAAGAAGAAAGATGAGAGAATTTTGAGCAATTTTCCTTGAAGAATTAATGGGATAAAGGAAGACAAGACATGGGTCTTGTCTTATCTTAAAAGTCAAAGTGTGAATAGTGGCTTGAATTAGCCATTTGGAGGGAAAATTAATCACTTCATTAGGCTTAAGATTAAGAGGTAAATCTTGATTAGGAGAGGGGATGGAGAAGTGATTTTAAGTGATTGGTAAGAGTTTATTTGAAAGAATTAGCGGTTAGGTAAAGTTCTAATCTTAATGGAGGCTAATCCAAATCTTAACTAAAATTTCAAAACCCTAATTACTCACATTCAATATTCCAAATCCAGTCATTTAATCACACTTCCAACTTATCCGTGATCATCCCTACTTATCTCCTCTAATTTACTCTCAGTCCGAATTTATCTCGAAAAACGTGCCATTGACATTTTTCCACTAATAAATGCTATGAAACGTAATTTACAGGTAAATAGAGTTAAAATCAAATGAGGCATTATCAACGAGGATAAAATCAAATATCACAAGATAATTAAAGATTTAATTATATAAATAAATAAATTTTCAAATTTTTGGAAATTAAAATTAATTAAAAATATTTTTTTTTTCAAAATTCGAGGCCGTTACATTCTCCCCTCCTTAAAAGAATTTTGTCCTCAAAATTCTCACCTTGTTAAAAAAATAATTCTGGATATTTCTTCTGCATTTCCTCTTCCACCTCCCAAGTTGCCTCCTCCACATCGTGGTTTTTCCACAGGACTTTAACCAGAGGAATTTTCTTCGTCCTTAAATCCTTTACTTCTCGATCGAGAATCTTTACAGGTCTTTCCTTATACGAGAGTGTCTCATCCATCTCAATCTCGTCTAGTTGCAACACATGACTCGGATCTGGGTGATACTTCTTGAGCATTGAGATATGGAAGACATTGTGAATCTTGGTCATACTAGCTGGTAAATCCAGTTGGAAAGCCACTTTTCCAACCCGCTTAAGTATCTCAAACGGTCCCACATGCCTCGGCTTCAATTTCTTCCCCTTTTTAGACACTACACCACCTTTCACGGGCTTCACCCGCAAGAAAACTTTATCACCTACTTCAAACTCCAAATCTTTTCTTCTATTATCCGAGTAGCTCTTTTGCCGACTTTGGGCCGTTTGAAGCCTTTCTCGAACTACCTTCACCTTTTCATAAGCCTCCTCAATCCAAGGGATAGCAGTCAGATTAAGAACTTTCTTTTCCCCTACTTCATCCCAATGAATCGGTGATCAGCATCTTCTTCCATAATGTTCCTCATAAGGTGCCATTTGAATCGTGGCATGGTAACTGTTATTATATGCAAACTCGACCAACGTCACGTACCGACTCCAACCTTCACCAAAATCCATTATACACGACCTTAACATATCCTCCAAAGTCTGAATGGTCCTCTCAGACTGTTCATCTGTCTGGGGATGATAAGTTGTACTCAAGCTTAATTTGGTCCCTAAGGTCTCTTGCAACTTCTGCCAAAACCTCGAAACAAACCTAGGGTCTCGGTCGGAAACAATACTGACTGGAATTCCATGCAATCTCACTATCTCATCCAAATAGAGTCTGGCCAATTTCTCCAAAGGATACTTCATATTTACCGGTAGAAAATGCACGGACTTAGATAGTCGGTCTACGACCACCCACACGGCATCATGTCCCTTTTGACTCCTTGGCAGTCCAGTGACGAAATCCATAGTAATATGTTCCCATTTCCATTCAGGGATTTCTAAGGGTTGTAGAAGTCCTGAAGGCTTTTGGTGTTCAGCTTTCACCTGTTGGCAAGTAAGACATGTCTGCACATATTTAGCCACATCTCTCTTTAATCCATCCCACCAATACAGTCCTTTCAAATCTTGGTACATTTTATTACTCCCAGGGTGAATAGTATACTTGGTCCGATGTGCTTCTTCTAGAATCTCTCTCTTTAATACCTCATCATTCGGCACTACTATCCTCTCCTGGAACCTTAACACCCCTTCTGGTCCAGTTTTAAAATCCTGAGTCTCTCCTTTCTGGACTTTTTCCAGTAATTTCAATACTACTGGATCATTTGGCTGTGTTTCCTTAATCCGTTTCAATAATGGAGACCTTAATTCCACATTTCCAAAAATAACCTTCTGCACCCCAAGGTAAGGTTTCCATTCACTTACTTGCTCCAACATTTCCCATTCTTTCACCATCAAACTCGCCACTTGAGCCTTGCGACTTAACGCATCAGCTACCACATTCGCCTTTCCAGGATGATATTTTATGGAGCAATCATAATCCTCAAGAAACTCTACCCATCTCCTTTGCCTTAAATTCAACTCCTTTTGAGAAAACAAATATTTCAAACTCTTATGGTCTGTGGACACCTCAAAAGTAACCCCATATAAATAATGTCTCCACTTCTTCAAGGCAAAAACAACCGCCGCTAACTCTAGGTCATGTGTTGGGTAGTTCTGTTCATGGGGTTTCAACTTCCTAGAAGCATATGCTATGGCTTTTCCATTTTGCATCAAAACACAACCCAATCCATCCTTAGAGGCATCTGAATAGACCACAAATCCGTCTTTACCATCAGGTAGGGTTAAGATCGGTGCCTCAGTTAACCGTTTCTTCAAATCTTGAAACCTCTCTTCGCACTTAGGACTCCAAATGAATTTTCCATGTTTCTTAGTTAAGTCGGTCAAAGGTCCGGTAATTCTTGAAAAATCCTGAATGAACCGACGATAATATCCAGCCAATCCTAAGAAACTTCTCACCTCAGTAGGATTTTTAGGTCTCTTCCAATGTATAACAGCCTCCACTTTAGATGGGTCAACTGCAATTCCATCTTTGGAAATTCTATGCCCTAGAAAAGATACTTCTTTCAACCAAAATTCACACTTACTAAACTTGGCAAACAACTTGTGCTCTCGGAGGGTTTGCAATACAATCTTCAAATGTTCGGCATGGTCCTCTAGGGTTTTAGAATACACCAATATATCATCAATAAAGATCACCACAAACTGATCCAAATAGGGCTTGAATACCCGTTGCATCAAATCCATAAATGCGGCCGGAGCATTTGTTACCCCAAAAGGCATCACTACGAACTCATAATGTCCATATCTTGAATTGAAAGCTGTTTTCGGTACATCCTCTTTCCTAATCCTCAACTGGTAATATCCCTGTCTAAGATCCAGCTTGGAGAATACCAATGACCCTTGCAATTGATCAAATAACTCGTCAATGAGTGGTAAGAGATACTTGTTCTTAAGTGTCACATCATTCAACCTCCGATAGTCTATACACAGCCTTAAACTACCATCTTTCTTCTTAACGAACAGCACGGGTGCTCCCCACGGAGATTCACTTTCCCTGATAAAACCTCGCTCCAGAAGATCTTGTAATTGCACCTTCAACTCTTTAAGTTCAGCCGGAGCCATTCTATAGGGAGTCTTAGAAATTGGTGCCGTTCCAGGTACTAGATCAACCTTGAATTCTACTGTCCGCTCAGGAGGCAATGATTCCAATTCCTCAGGAAACACATCGGGGAAATCCCTAACAATCGGCACGTCTTCCAACTTCATCTTATCATTTGGAGGATTTATAAGAAAGGCAAAATACCCTTGAGCTCCCTTACTTAGAAGCTTTCTAGCCCTAATACCCGAAATAAGGGCCGATGAAGCCAACATTCCTCTAACATCCAATCTCAATGTCGCCTCCCCTGGCATATCAAATTCCACAACTTTCAACCTACAATCCACCTTGGCATGGTGTTTAGCCAAGCAATCCATCCCAATAATCACATCATACCCCTTAATATCCAGACTTACCAAATCAACCATTAATTTCCTCTCTCCTATCCTCAATTCACAATTTTTATACACCAAACTCGTAATCAAACTTTTGTCCCCTATTAGTGTTCTAACCTCTAGGTCAAAAGGTAACCTAACAGGTTTTATATCTATACCACTAACAAATGCAGGATTAGCAAAAGAATGAGTAGCACCAGGATCAATTAAAACTCTAGCTAAACGATAAAAGAGGGGAATGGTACCTTCGACCACTTCAGTCGACGCAGGCACCTCTTGGTGATCCAATGCATAGACTCGAGCTGGTACTCTCGTCCTACTCCCCACCGAACTAGCTTGGCTCGGGTTCATCTTCTGGGCACCACTCCGATCTCGGGTTTGAGGACAGGAAGATATTTGGTGATCTGAACTTCCACACCTTAGGCATTTTCCTTGCTTCTTCCAACATTCATTGGCGGTGTGGTTTGGTTTTCCACAAAACCCACACGTAAGACCTGAATTGGAGGCTTGGCTCCCTTGTGGAATACTCCTAGTTGGGCTTCTACCACTGATAGACCCTCTAGATGCCCCTCCTCGAGGAAAGGTTCCCCTTGATGTCCCCAAGGCACTGGCCCCACTTGAGCCCCTCCCAAACTTGGAAGGCGGGGCACTCAAATCCATTGGACCCCAACTACTAGAAGGGGTACTCCTCTTCTTGGCATGAAAGCTCTTCAGTTGAGCCTTGGCGGTCTCGATCCTCTGGGCTTTCTCAATAGCCTCACTAAAGCTGATTGTCGAGCCAATCCTTCTTGAATCTCAAATTTAAGCCACAGAATAAAACGTCTAATCCTTCTTGGCTCCGTAGCCACCAATTCTGGGGCAAACTTGGACAACTTGGTAAATTGCGCCTCGTAATCCGCAACACTCAGGAGCCCTTGTCGACACTTAATGAAATCGTCCTCCCTCTTTTCTTGTACCATGGGAGGAAGAAATTTAGAGTAAAACTCCCGAGTAAAATTCTCCCAAGTCCTAGGTGTCTGGTCCCTATCCCATTTGGCCCGAATCATGTTCCACCATGATCTGGCCGTTCCTTCAAACTGGAAGGCGGCAAAAGATACCCGCCTTTCCTCAGTATAATTCAGGGTACCAAAGATATCAGAAATACGCTCCAGCCATCCCTTAGCGACCTCCGGATCAGGTCCCCCAAAGAACTTAGGTGGGGCAAACCTTTGGAATCGCTCTAAAGCCCTATCATCGCCACCTTCGGGGCCCCCAGGCTGATTGACTGGACCCTGACCTTGTTGGTCCACCAGACGAGCCAAGATGCCCGTCATCTGGTTTATGGCAGTCGCCACTTGTTCCCCAAAGTCTACCCCTTGACCTTGTCCCAAACCTCGTCCTTGACCTCGGTCAACTGCTGACCCTCGGTCGTCTCCCTCATTTTGGGGTTGTCCTGCCCCGCGCCCTCGACCTCAACCTCTACCTCGGCCTCGTCTACCATCCATGTTTTCTATAATAGGTAGACATAATTAAACACAAATATAATGCAAAATAAAAATTTTATACATGATAATACGGAACAAGGTAAAATGAGATAAAGGAGAAGAAAATGTAAAGAAGTAATATAAAGTAAAATAAATAATTTAACAAATTAAACCGAGAAGCAAATAAGAGAATTTTTTTTCTAAAGTCAACGAACTTTTCATATATATAGCCATGGGAATTGATTGCACTGATGGCATGTTTATCACAAAAGAGTACAAAAAGTGCTTTCACAGTCAATTTACCACACAAAATTTAATGGTGAAAGCAGTAGATAAACATGCATCCCAGGGACGAGAATCCCCCTAATACAGTCTTTCCTACGGTTAATAAAACCCTAATCCTAAGAATCTAAGACTACTCCTCTAGTCCTCAGCAGGACCATCAGGTAGGGTACCCTCAGACGGGTCCTCCTCCTCCTCCGAGGGGTCGTCCCCCATCAGGATATCCTCGTAAGGCTCCACCTCAGACTAGTCCTCATCAGAGCCCCCCTCCAGCATAGACTCTGCAATCACATCAGCTACAGTATCCTCCAGGGTGGTGCGGTCAGCCCTAATCCTAGCAGCTCGCTCATGAACCTCGTCAGACAGCCTATCAAACCGGGCCCGAAACCTCTAAGGGTAACCAGAGGGGTTAGCGGACTGTCTGCCCAACTCTCGCCAGGACTCAAGCATTCAAATCATTTCTAACTTAAACGTGCAAATTTTCCCCAATTAACAAAACATTAATACTAAAACTGAGAATAACATTTAAACTTAAAATTTACAATCGTCCAAGTCACAAGGTTACAATCCTCAAGCCAAAGCTCATACATTTCCATAATCTTAAAGTACTAAACATCACATAAAAATATACAAAGTGTCTTCGCACTCGAGACCAAAAATCCAAAAGATCAAGACGATAGCCTTAACTACGCCTCGAGATTCTCTTCACCTGTTAAGGAAAATAAAAGGGAACGGGGGTGAGCTAAAAAGCTTGTGAGATTCAAAATTCATGCACAGGCAATTAAAGCGGTAAAATTGCAAGAAATAATTAAAGCACATAAATAAATACAATTAACACGGTGAGGATCTGAGGGCTCTCGGGGCCAATTCCCATTTTTTCACGAGCCATTATCGTAGTCGACACTCCGTCGACTTTCCAATAAGTAGGCGACTCTTGGCGTAACTCAACCACCTTACTCCCCTACCCCATACATAACTCAATAATATATAGTAAACAGGAATTACTCAAGGCACACGGCCAAGAGTAAGTACATTTCACGTTTTTCATTTCCCCGAGTTCAATACATGCAAAAATCAAATTTCTGACTCTACAAAAAGGGAGCAATAAAGTATACTCGCCTTTGAGTGAGCAGTCCATTAAATTCTCAGTTTCACATTCCAAGCAATTAACAAGTCAAGAAGCACGTATATACATCAAGCAGTTCAACGAAAGCGTTTTAACATGCATTGAAAACTCACCGATGAAATGGGGTCGGAGTCCAAGTTTGGATCACTCGCAAAATCAGCACTTTGACCTAAAATGATTAAAAGAGATCAAAAATGAGTTTTCCTAATCGATGGTGAAGTTTAAAGCAAAAAGTCGAAAGTTCGACGATTTTCCTAGTTGAGCTGAATATTTTGAAAAATCATAACTCAAGTTTTACAAGTCAGAATTATGCTCATTTGGTACCGTTGGAAACCTATTTAAAATCTATAAAACTTTTCAGAAGACATCAAATTAAAATTATGGACGAAATTAACCCATATTTCCGTTGAACATTCAGCTACAGTAAAATGACAGTGTCCGTCAGGCTGGTTATCGAGCACATTTTGAAAATTCGTCAAAAATTACAGAAAATTAATTAACCTCTGAAATTTATACCCAATATAGTCCTACATAACAAGTTTCAACATCCACTGACGGAACTCAATTCCGACATCCGAGCATGAAATGACAAGAGTGCAAACAGAGGTCACTCGAAATTCTGCAGTTCTGGGATTTCGAAAATACAGTGCAGCTTTCAAGTTGTTATTTTAGTGACGAATTCAAGTCCAAAAATTGTCAAATTTGGTACACTAACACTTACCATATACCAACTAGATTCACACCAAATTTCAACTTAAAATACCACCGGGAAGGCAGTTTTCTATGTGCCTCAATTTCGTCCAACTCATTCATTCAAAACTGGAAAATTTGCTCCCTCACTTGTATCACCTAGTTCATGCCTCAAATCACTACCAATTTGCCTAATTTTCGAAACCAAGCTAGCATTGAACTTCCTAAGCCTATTGATGATAAAAAAATGGTCACATCTTTTGGCAAGAATATCACAAAATAAAGCCTCAAAATTCGGACAGCATTTCCCTCAAATTTCCAGCTTTCACTTTGCAACTTATTCAACCACATAACATCAACCCTTGAAGGGCTTTTTGTGGAACAAAATAGCAGCTTAACATTCATCACTTAAACACCAAATTCAGCCTCTTAACTAGCCAAAAAATGCAGCCACTAAAATCGAGGAAAAATCAGAAAATTCAAGCCCTAATCTCTCACTCTCTTGGCCGAATTTCCTTGGGATTATTTCTTCAAATTTTTCAACATCAACTCAAACATTAAGCATATATATAGCACCATTTAACCATCTAGCAAGCATTTACACATATTTAGTGGGATTTCAAGAGCCCACAAAAACTTCCATAATCATCAAAATACTCAAAAATGAAGCTTAACACTCCACACCACATGATCATCACTAATTTAAAGTTCTATGAACATCTCAATAACCCAATTCCTAGTTATCATGCTTGGAATTTAAAGAAGTTGGACAAGAAGGAAATTAAGAGAATGATACCTTTCTTAGGTTAGCAAGACTTCAAGGAAAGAAATGCAAGATGAAGCCCACAATATCCTCTTCCTTAGCTAAGCTTTTCTTGGTGCGAATTTGATTGAGTTTTAAGGATGAAATGGAAGGAATTTTTTTGATGAAACCAAGAGGAAGAAGAGGGGGAGAGAGTCGGGTGAGAGGAAGAAGAAAGATGAGAGAATTTTGAGCAATTTTCCTTGAAGAATTAATGGGATAAAGGAAGACAAGACATGGGTCTTGTCTTACCTTAAAAGTCAAAGTGTGAATAGTGGCTTTAATTAGCCATTTGGAGGGAAAATTAATCACTTCTTTAGGCTTAAGATTAAGAGGTAAATCTTGATTAGGAGAGGGGATGGAGAAGTGATTTTAAGTGATTGGTAAGAGTTTATTTGAAAGAATTAGCGGTTAGGTAAAGTTCTAATCTTAATGGAGGCTAATCCAAATCTTAACTAAAATTTCAAAACCCTAATCACTCACATTCAATGTTCCAAATCCAGTCATTTAATCACACTTCCAACTTATCCGTGATCATCCCTACTTATCTCCTCTAATTTACTCTCAGTCCGAATTTACCTCGAAAAACGTGCCATTGACATTTTTCCACTAATAAATGCTACGAAACGTAATTTACAGGTATATAGAGTTAAAATCAAATGAGGCATTATCAACGTGGATAAAATCAAATATCACAAGATAATTAAAGATTTAATTATATAAATAAATAAATTTTTGAATTTTTGGAAATTAAAATTAATTAAAAATATTTTTTTTTTCAAAATTCGAGGCCGTTACAAAGGTGATTTGAAAAGGAGAATGGATAGCCTAAATAAGCTTCTTCAACACAAGAAACAAAACTGTTTTCCAAGAAATGAATTGAAATCTCACTTTAATGCTTATGAAAGGAAGTTAACTTTTAGTGCAAATGAATTCACAATTTATAGAAGAAGAGGTGTAAGATTTATTAAACCTCTTTATGTAAATGACCCCTCTGTTATGTGTAGTTTTTGCTGCCAAGAATGTCATGTGAAGTATGACTGTTATGTAAAGAAAAACATGAAAAGGGGCATGAAAAGCATGTGGTTAGTTAGATATGACACTAACTATCAAGGACCCAAAAATCAAAGGGTACCAAATCTTTTTATCTCTTGTGTAGGTGAATATGAAGAAAATCATGGAGGAATCAAAGTGGTTTATAGATAGTGGATGTTCAAGACACATGATTGGTGATGCATCACAATTCGTAAAGCTCAAGTCAAAATCAAGTGGAAAAGTGACATTTGGAGATGACATCAAAGCCAAAACAATTGGAGTAGGAGATGTTGGTAAGAATGGTGAAACATTTATTTATAATGTTTTTTTGGTTAATAACTTAGGCTATGATTTGCTAAGTGTTAGTCAACTATGTGATAGAGACTTGTTTGTTTTATTCAAAAAACATGAATGCTTAGTTCTTGATTCAAAATTTAATAATATTTTCAAAGGAAAAATGTTTAATGACATTTATGTTGTTATTCTTGAGAAAATCAATTCTTCTAACTTTCAATATATTAAAATTTCAAATAAAAATCCTTTGTTGTGGCATAGAAGGTTTTGTCATTTCAATATGGATGTGTTAAATGAAATTTGCAAAAAGGAACTTGTTAGAGGCTTGCCAAAAATTAAATTTGAAAAGGATAAAGTTTGTAATGCTTGTCAATTCGGTAAACAAACAAAAGTTTCTTTTAAACTTAAAAGGTGTGTATCTACATCTAGACCATTGGAGCTTTTACATCTTGCCTTGTTAGGTCCTACACAAATTGCTAGCTTGGGTGGTAAGAGATATTGTCTTGTGATTGTTGATGATTATTCTAGATATACTTGGACAGTTTTTCTTGCTCATAAAGATGATGCTTTCAAAAATTTTGTTTCCTTGTTTGCAAAAGTTCAAAATTTGCTTGGTTTAAACATTGTTAAAATTAGAAGTGACAATGGTTCAGAAATTAAGTATTGTGGCTTTCCAGAATTTTGTGATCATAATGAAATAACTCATGAGTTTTCAATTGTAAAAAACCCCCCAACAAAATGGTATTGTTGAAAGAAAAAATAGGACTCTTATTGAAGCCACAAGAACTATGTTAAGTGAAAATGATTTGCCAAAATACTTTTGGGTTGAGGCCGTGAATACGGCATGCTATGTAATGAATAGAGTTCTTTTAAGACCCATTTTGAATAAAGCCTCTTATGAATTAATGTTTGGTAAAAAGCCAATTGTTGGCTACTTCAAAGTTTTTGGTTGCAAATGCTTTATTTTAAATATCATGGAACACTTTGGAAAATTTGATAAGAAAATCGATGAAGGTATTTTCTTGGGCTATTGTGAAAACAAAAGATGATGTAGAGTTTATAATAGACGGACTCTTGTTATAGAGGAAGTTATACATATTACATTTGATGAATCTGATGATGATTCTTCCAAAAGCACTTGTAAAGATGATGATGTAAGTGTTCAAGAAGAACTTGAAAAGCTCACACTCCAAGAAGAAAATAATACTGAAATGGAGGAAAACTTAAAGGAAAGTAGCTCTCAAGAGAATCAAGTGCTAGAAGAAGAAGACAAGGATGATGATCTATCCAAGGATTTTCCTAGAGTTTGGAAATTCATTCAAAATCATCCGAAGGAGCTAATTATTGGTGATCTATCCGAAAAGATTAGAACTCATTCCTCATCTAAACCACTAGTTGATAATTTTGCATTAGCCTCACATGTTGAACCTAAGAATGTTAATGATGTCTTGAAAGATGATAATTGGATTCTAGCGATATAAGAGAAACTAAATCAATTTGAAAGGAATAATGTTTGGACTCTAGTTGAAAGGCCTCAAAATTATCCTATTATAGGTACAAAATGGGCATTTAGAAATAAGTTAAATGATAAAGGTGAAATTGTGAGAAATAATGCTACATTAGTGGCTAAGGGATATGCTTAAGAAGAAGGTATAGATTTTGATGAGACATTTGCTCCCGTAACTAGAATAGAATCAATTAGAATGTTTCTTACATTTGCTTGTTTCAAAAGATTTAAATTATATCAAATGGATATTAAAAGTGCTTTTTTGAATGGTTTTATTGATCAAGAAGTTTATGTGGGACAACCTCCCAGTTTTGAAAGTGAAAAATTTTCAAATTATGTGTTTAAACTTTGAAAAACTTTGTATGGTTTAAAGCATGCTCCAAGAGCTTGGTATGAATGATTGAGTGATTTTTTGATTGAAAATGATTTTAAAAGGGGTATTGTAGACACCATCCTTTTCACAAAACAAAATTTGAATGATTTTCTTATTGTACAAATTTATGTGGATGATATTATTTTTGGTGCTACTAATGAACGTTTGTGTAAGGATTTCTCCACTATTATGCAAAATGAATTTGAGATGACTTTGATAGGAGAATTAAATTTCTTTCTCGGACTTCAAGTTCTTCAAACTCAAGAAGAAACATTCATAAATCAAATAAAATACACAAAGGAACTGTGAGGACCTGAAAATCTATTTTATCTGACCTATTTATTTAATTATTTATTTATTTACTTTGAATAATTGATTTAAATCATTTTAATTGAAATTACACTATACATTACCTCATTTTATTTTAAAAACCTTATTTAACCTTCAATTTAATTTTTCTATCACTCAATTGTGAAAAATGAAAAATGGCACGTCTTTCGAGACAAACATTTGGACTAAGAGTGACGTAAGTTTGGAGAATAAGAGTGATCATTAGTAGATTAAGAAAAGCTAATTGAGTGATTAGAAGTAAGTGATTAGGATTGAACTCCAATTGGAGCATTTTTGGCCACAAATTCATGTTGACTTTTGGCACCCTTAAGCAATGCTTTATGTCCTTTCATCCTTTTCTCATTTCACTTCATTAAAACACTCAAAAGTCTCTCTTTTTCTCTCTTGTTCAGTCACACCTCCCTCCCCCAATTTCCGCTTCATTTTATCTTCAAAAGCCTCCATTGAACCTTCACAAATCAATTCCAAAACTCCATCAATCATCCAAGGGAGCTTGAGTAGTCTTCCACACTCCACACTTAGAGCTTGAGAAGCACCAAGAGAGGGAGGTAGAACCAGTTAGGGTCTTGGAAAGGAAGGGATCTTACCCATCTCAAACTTGAATTTCCTTGAGCTATTTGAGGTAAAAGTGCTCCAACAAAACCCTAATTCATTTGCTCTAATTGTTTAGTTTTGAATCTTGTAGCTTCTTGTTTGTTTTTGTCTTAAATTGGGTTGTTGAAGTGGGCTCTTGGATTCCCACAAGACTTAAATGTGTGGCTATTTTGATGTTGATGAGATGGTATGGTGGTGATTTTAGTTGATTTTTGATGTTAGAAAGATAGGAAAGAAGAATGAGGCAAAACTGAAAGAAAAGGGAAGTGATGCTGCTGGTTTCATTTCCGATTTTTATGTCCTGTTTTGGCTGCCAATTTTCATGAATTTCTTGGCTATTTTGAGAGCTTAAATGTTGGTCTATATATGTGTAAATTTAGTTGCAAAAATCATTCCATTTGGTGTGGTAAAATAGCATGAAAAGAAGAGGCCAAAATCTGGAAAAATAGTTTCCAATTTGTCGAACTTTGCTGTCCTGTCTTTGGTTGCTTTGATCACTACCTTCCCATCTGATTGTTTGGCTAAATTTTGGTACAAATGTAGCTCACATATTGAGGTTTATGGCTGAAAATTTTGGTATTTTTCCAATATCATTTCGTTGCCCAAATGATGTTCCAAAAATGATCCTTCAAAACTGGAAAACCAAGCTGTCAGACAGCTTACTGCCCCAAGTCCATGTGGCTATATTTTCTTTCTCGGGAGTCAAAATCAAGTTCCATTTGTTGCTTTTGAAACTAGACTTGAATTTATTTAAGTGGTATAAATTTCAAGGGCCAGTTCAATTTTTGTGAATTTTGGCAAATTTTCAAATTTTGCTGAAAACCAAGACTGTTATGCCTTGTTTTCACGGTTGTAGTGAAGATTTCTCTACGTTAATGACCAAACTAGCTCTTACACTAAACATGAAAGTTATAGATAATTGAGTTATCCATCTACTCACAAAATTACAGCCCAATCGGAGCACTGTATTGAGTGAAATGACCAAAATACCCCTGCTGCTCAAACCCTTATATTTTGCTGGAAAATGACCTAACTTGTTGTCTGAATTTTCTTGAATTTTCCAGCCTATTTTCCAAATTCTCTTGAGATGATATTCTGTGTTATGGTTTGTCTTGAGTAGTTTGAAATGTGGGTAGAATTTCAAGAGAAATGAATTTCCGATTTGGGGTAAATATTTGACCTATTTGTGGTTTCAATATCTGAAAAGTGTCTTCTAGGGAATTGTGGTACTAAAAATTTATTTTCCAACTGTATAACTTTTATAGTTTTCTGACTTGCGGAATTTAAGATATGAATTTTTTAAAGAGTGCTAAAACTTATGGCTAACGAGTAAGTTTAGTGACATTTTTGACTAAGGTTGATAGTTCAGTGACATTTTGAACAATTTGCTCATAAATTGTTGATCATTAGTCACGTTTGCTTTAGGTGGCCAAGGGAACTACGGCGTGAATTCCGAGGCACTTGAGTGATCTCACTTACATACTTTTATTTGATTTCTTTTGTTAGTGAGTGTTCCAACTCCTTTTCAAACGAAAATCTTGCTATTGTTTGCAAAGAAATGATTTATTGAAATGAATTTGGATTATTTGAAAGACTTGAATTTCATAAGAAATATGCTTGATCTGTTTTATGATTTGAACTACCGTGTGAGTGTTTTCTCCTTTTCGTGTGATATTAGGAATTAACAGAATAGTGTGCTATCTTGTAACTAATGTGACGTTGTTGGGTGAATACCCTCGACTAGTTTGTGACGTCATTGGACAAAGTCCCTCGACTAGTCTATTTCGTTGGGTGAAGTCCCTCGAGTAGTTTCAGTGAATTATTGTGATGTCATTGGGTGAAATCCCTCAACTAGTCTGCTTCGTAGGGCGAAGTCCCTCGAGTAGTTTCAGTGAATTATTGTGTGAGAACCCAGAGGAAAAAAATGAAAATGAAAAAAAAATGGCTTGATTGCATCATGAAAGCATTAAGTGCATTATTTTCCTTTAAGCACTTTATTTTGCATACATAGCATGACATTAATTTGGAATTTCATTTTACATGTTTCATGTAGCAAATTGCATAAAATTTATGTGGCATTAAGTAGGATACATTCGAATTGAGGGATTAGAACCTAATTGCATAGAATTTTAACCCAATTCATGGCCAAGACATTTCCACTTGTCAACCATCCTGCAAGTCTTGACTTAAGCCTTTCTATTTAACCTCTCATTTTCAAAAATTTGAACCAAAAACTCCCTCCCTACTCTCTCCTCTTGGCCGAACTCCATAAGCAAGAAAACACTAAACCCTAAGCTTGATTCTAGCAATTTTAGGTGAGAAAAAACATGTTCAAGTGAAACCCTAGCTTAGATTGTTGCTTGATCATCAAGCTTGGTTGGAAAATTGGAGCTTTTTGGGTGGATTTCTCTGGCTTGGCATAAGGTAAAACTACCCCTTGACTTCTCTTTGATGATGTTAAATTTATGAACTCATGATGCTAGATGAATTTTAGGGTATGTGAGAGTGTTTTTAATGCTTGGAGATGGAAAACTATGGAAGAGATTCTTGTTCTTGTAAAAGCTTAGGTTAGGTTATACCATATGTTCTCTATGTGTTTGATGAAATGTCTAAGACTTTGTGATGTTTTATTGATGACTTTCTTTGATGTTTTAGCATGTTAAACACCTTACTAAGAGATGGAAATGACTTTAAAGGATTAATTGAAGATATTGTGTCAAAGCTGGAAATTTTCACAGGAAATCAGAAATGAAAATCAGTGAAATTTCCGAGGTTACTGTTGATTGTAGAAAATGAATTAGAACTTGAATTTTATACACAATTGGCAAGCTTCACATATATTAGTCAGGCAAATAGCATGTTTGATAAAAATAATTGGTAAACAATTAAACAGATAAGGGACCCTCACCTTAGGTTGTCTAACTCTAGTTTGCTTGTCCGGACGGTCCTTCTAACTCTTTGTAAGATCCTGAGAGTAGTCATGTATTAGATACTAACTTTGGCTAATTTCTCATTTAAAATAATTTTAATTAATTTACTTCTATGAATACACTACCTGTATAAATCAGATTTAGTTCAAAGGTCAGAATATGGTTTAGAGTTTGGTCGGTATTGGGATTGTACGGGTTGCGAGGTGTGATGTTGTTGTGTGACCGGTTCCATTCGGCACGTTCTGTGCACGACTAGCAACGGTCAACACTAGCCATCATGTTCCATGCACGACCGGCAGTGGTTGGCACTAGTCGGTGCAAGTCAGCACCAGTCGGTGCATTCCATGCTCGACCGACAATAGTAGGCTCACAGTATAATGAAAACGGGAATGGTCGACTTCTTGTGACCGTGCACGGCCAAGGCCCAAGTTATCCGTGGCCTGGCTATTTTAAGTTGACTACAAGTCCGGTCAACTTTTAGCGAATGGAGGTTGGTGTTCTGCAAGTTAAGGTTGTCTTGAGATTAACGGCTAACGGGCGACTAGAGACAGTGTGGGGTAGGAAACGGCGTCGGCTGACGGGTGTCACTAATGGTTAAGGTTTAACGGAAATGGTAGGGTACTGGGTAGCGGTCGGCCCTATGGTGGTTTAGGCATGGGTTAAAGCCCAGGCATATGGTTGCTAAGGATGACAGTCATGAGTGATGTGTTGTTCTAATGGGTACTTGGCTAAGTGTCGGTGCTAGGCAGTACCAGCACCAGTGGGTGACCGTCCCGCGGGATAGGTATGGAAACGGCCAGCTCCATTTGACAGGTTACCATTTTGGGTTTGCCGTTTTGCGCTAGGTTGGTGCATGGTTTTGGTGGAAACCTCCGAGAAAAGTAGGGTATCTACAGGCCTACCTAACAATTTGTGTAATCGGGTTTAGGATTGTCTGTTTAACGGGGTTGGTTAAGGTATATGGTTCCGCTAATGGATTGTCAGGTTAGGATAGTCATTTCGTTAACAGGTTGGCACACGAGGGTCGGTCATTCCACTAACGGGTTCAGCAATTCCGCTAATGGTTGGCATGTTCAGTTCAGTGATTCCGGTAACGGATCGCGCGACAGCTAGGTAAATCCGCTAACAGTCGGTCAGGCTAGGGTCAGCTATTCAGCCAACGGTCGGTCAGGTTAGGGTCAGCTATTCAGCTAACGGTCGTTCAGGTTAGGGTCAGACATTCTACTAACGGTTTGCAGGATGGTTTGGCAATCCCACTAATGGATCACATGAGGGCGTGGCAGTTCTTCTAACAGATCACACGACGACTCGGCAATTCTGCCAACGGATTGCATGACTCAGTCTATCCTTCGTAGTTTCTTTCATAGATCATAATTAGAGCTATACAGGTTTGATTTCTACTCACTTTACACCATTGGAAACTAGATTCAGAGTACTACAAATTCTCAATGACATTAGATACAAATTCAATTTAGAAAAGGGTCAAATTTCACCCTAAACCTGCTGTAAGGGCAATTAACAAGTTTCACAGGTTCTGAAAATCAGGTTGTTTTGCAGGATTGCTGCAGTTCGTACGAAATGAATCAGACTGAATACTTTATACCATTAGATATGAGTCTAGTTCCAAATTCCATAGACAGCACTCGATTTTGACTTTTCTATAGCAAGTTATAGGCATTTTCCCAGAATTGGTTTTACTGACCTGCTATTACCCGAACCTAGGGTTTTTGTCATGCTTGTATCTTTTACTCATTTAAATGCCATTGTTTTAGCTTGAATTTTCTAGACAACCTTTCATACACATAATTCAGTATATAGGACATCTTTTAGCCAAGATATCAGCAACAATCAATCATACAAATCATGCTCAAAAGTTGGAATTTTTCCTAGGCATGCTTGACTAGCCATAGCATAGATTTTCAGCATATAAACTGGTAAATTGCTAGACATGCTCGGAGTGTAATTAAGCCAAGAAAAAGGTAGATTATCAACTCAAGTTACCTCAATCAAAGCACAAAAGTTTGGGAATATCACAAGCTAAGCCACATGAAAGTCCAAGTAAAATCCAAGCAAGCTTCAAGTCTTTCCTTCCCTCGATTTCAAATTGTTTTTATAGTAGTAGAAGTTTTGTTTTTGTGGGATATTTTCATTCTAATTTCAGCCAAGGTATTGTGAATGAACAAAGGTTCTAAGTGCTACAAGTTCTTAGGTATTTATAGCCAAAAACAAGCATGACAAAGCAAGAACAGGGACAACTCAATAAGCTAGATTTGTGACAAGTTTTCATGCTTGCCTTGTCATGCTTATGGAATTGTTTTCTTGAAATTTCAAGGTCTTTTCCAAGCTGGTAATTTCATTCCAACTCGAGGAAACAGGACAAGAGTTTTGCCTTGTAGTTCTATTTTTAGTAAAGGGCCAAATCGCAAAAGTTTAATTTACTTTTTAGCCCTCGAATTTCAAGCACTATTATACTTTGCTCATTGCATATTTTCTAGTACTTATTGATAGATATTAAACACCATTCTAGTATTGTAATTATCTGTAGCAAGGGCTGAAATCTTAGCAAAATTTTTACAGGTTACAATTAGGGCTTTCACCCAATTGTAAACAAGGCAAAAATGATCGTTTATTTGTGCAAAACATGTAAGTGCGTGAACTGCAATAGTTAGGGTATACGGGCACTCACACTCTCCCCTCGTTAAAAGAAATTTCGTTCTCAAAGTTTTCTTACCTTTACTTATGAAAGTTTGGAATATTTTCTTGTATTTTATCATCAATAATTATAGCATCAACTCATTGTAAAACATGTCTTAACAAGTATGTTCTTAAACCTATAAAACTTCCAATGATTCACTACATTACTAATCTTTCTAAGTTTCACAACAGAATGAGTCACACTAGGGTTCATAAAATTTGGTTAAACAATAAGAATAAGGATTTTTGCCTTCTACTATTTTAGATAATTCCGAAACTGGTGGTTGACCTATAGCATAAACCTTGGCTGGTATCCTAGATCTGTTTCCTCCATGATTCTGTCTAGGAGTAGTTCTATCCGCTTGTTAGGCGTTTGATCCTCTTTGCTACTTTCTCGGGCAGTAGTTAATTTGATGGTCTACACTTCTACAAATTAAACACTTTCGGCCCTTCACCCAACAGTCGACCTCAGCGTGATTTGTCATCCCGTAGTATCTACAAGCTGAGTGAGGATCCATTAATTGGCCTCCTCGTAGGATTCCTTCTTGTTGTCCTCTTCCTACTTGAACTTCTCTTATAAGGGCTCCATCTAATTTTCTTAATATCCATGGGGGGTAGGGTGGAAAGTTCATTCTTTCAGCGTTTCTCCCAACTTTGGGAGGTAGCGCGTTTATTCTAGATTTCTCGAATTACTACTAGGAATACTTCTTTTTCGTACTTGAAAGACTTTCAGTTGAAATTTTGCATTTTCAACCCTTCAGCTTTATCAAGGACATCACTAAAAGTAGATATCTGGACGGCTGCTAAGGATTCTTGGATCTCTAGGTTTAGCTCTTGAATGAATCGCCTCTTCCTCTTGTGTTCAGTAAGGACTAGTTCTAGGACAAATTTTGATAGATTGGTAAATTGGGTTTCATATTTAGCGGCACTCATTGTCCCTTGTCGAAGTTTTATAAACTCATCTTCCCTTTTCTACTGGATGAGTGGGACAATGTATTTTTCATAAAATTCTCAAGTGAAGTTCACCCAATTGCATGGCACTTGCTCTCTTTCCCATTTGTTTCTTATAACATTCCACCAAGATCGGGCTGTCCCTTCAAATTGGAATACAGCAAATGTTACTTGCCTCTCTTCTGGGTATCTCAAGGTTTCAAAAATGATGTTATCTAGCTAATTCTCTGCTACTTCAGGGTCAGGACCTCTAGAAAACTTAGGTGGAGAGAATTTTAGAAATCATTCTAAAGCTCTATCTTCTCCTACTTCCTGATATCTTGGTTGGTTCACATGTCCAACCCCTTGACCCTGTTGGGGTACCAAGCGCTCTAACAAGTCAGTCATTCGATTTATTACTACAGCCACATGGTCTCCAGCCCCATTGCCTGGTCCAGCATTTTGGTTAGCCGTTAACTCCCTATCTCCCCCGGTCTTGGGATTGCCTACGTGGTCGTCCTTATGGTCGTCTCTCAACGTCCATTTTTAATTAGTCTACATAGGCATGAAATAAAGTCAATTATGAAGGGGTGCAATAACGATAATTAACAACAAATCACACAATCATTTAACATGCCAAGTTCACCAGATAAGAAATTTAAATAAGGCAAGACAAGAGTACGTTAAACATTAAGGTAAACAGACCAACGTTCCAATCTAACTTCCTTCTCAAAAGTTTAAACTTAGGGTTTCACAAAGTCAATTCATAATGAATTAGAAGATTCTATTTTTCCAGCAAATTTAGCTTTATTTCCCACGCTAAGATCTTGTTAAAATACTTGTATTCAAGCACCAAAACAAGAATAGATTTAATTCACACCAAGGTTGGCCACCCTAAGGCGTAAATCAACTCAATCTCTATTTCTACCTTACATACCGAGTGGATCCACAACTATCACAAGCAATTTAGGTTTAAATTCGTTTTCACGTTTTTACTACTCATCTTTTCACTTAACGTTCCAATCTGCTCCATAGTCCGGCATCTTAAACTTTTAGCATAGAATACACTATAGAGATCTGAAACCTAAGCTCTTATACCAACTGTGGAAGCCCCTCCTCCTGCCTGGCTCTCACCAGGACTCACTATATTAACTTCCAAAATATCAATTTAAAGGTTTATAATCATCCAAAATTTAACTTAAAGAAGACTCCTGAAGGGATATGTACAACTTCTAATAATTATATACAATCTCCAAAATATAAGTAGTGACTACACAACTCAAGTCAAAATGTAAGTCATATTCTCAAGACTAGAGCTCACACTTGTTAGGTCTAACCCGATCAACTTTGGTTCTCAAGTCCTGTTAAGAAAAATAAATACATGGAATGAGCTAAAAAATCCAGTGAGGTTCCTAAACAAATATACAGTTCACATTTTAGCAAATAATGCACATATAACAGTTGTTGGACAATCACAAAATTCAATTTCAATCAATCATGTACAATAACACAATCAATTAAGGGACTCCGAGCCTCTTGGCTAGGGAATCAGTGCTAATCAGGAGAATATATCAATTGCTCATTGAGAGCCATTTCATTCATTTCACCTACCATCCTTCTTATCTCTCTGCAAAAATTTTAGAAAAATACCTTTGCATTGTTCACTCACTTATTTCATTGGCCATTTCTCCACCTGACTTCAGGGTAATACTCGAGTATACCAAACATTATCCCAGGGTTATCAGCATCCCGACCTAGTTCTTTACTAGCTCAAGTTGGCTGATAGCGAAGGCCAAGGGCCCAGTTCAGCCAGTAAATATGGCTTACGATCATATACAAGTAATTCACATAAGGTAACATTATTTAGGGTGAGAGCGATAAAGTACACACTTGCCCCTTTCACAAATAGTTTACATAATTGGCAAGTTTCACATATATCAGTCAAGCAAATAGCACAAATGATATAAATAATAGGTAAATAATTAAACAGATAAGGACCCTCACCTTAGGTTGTTATAACTTTGGTTTGCTTGTCCAGACAGTCCTTCTAACTCTTGGTTAGGTCCTGAGAGTAGTCATGTATTAGGTACTAACTTTGGCTAATTTCTCATTTAATTTTGATTAATTTACTTATATTAATATGCTAGCAGTGTAAATCATGTTTAGTTCAAAGGTCAAGATATGGTTTAGGGTTTGGGTCGGTATCAAGATTGTATGGTTTGTGGGGTACGGTGTCGTTGTGTGACTGGCAGCGGTCGGCACTAGCCACCATGTTCTGTGCGGGACCGGTAGTGGTCGGCCCCAGTTGGCACTAGTCAGTATCAGTCGGTGCGTTCAGTGTGCGACCAGCAATAGTAGGCTCACAGTAGAATGAAAATAGGAACGGCCAACTTTCTACAACCGTGCACAGTCAAGGCCCAGGTTATCCGTGGTCTAACTGTTTTAGGTTGACTACAGGTCCGTTTAATGTTTAGTGGGTCGAGGTTGGTGTTCTGCAGGTTAAGGTTGTCTTGAGGTTAACAACTAACGGGTGACTAGCGACAGTATGGGGGTAGGAAACGGTGTCGGCTGACGGGTGTCACTGATGGCTAAGGTTTAACGGAAATGGTCGGGTATTGGGAAGCGGTCGGCACTACGGTGGCTATGCGTGGGTTAAGGCCAAGGCATATGGTTGTTAAGGATGATAGTCATGAGTGATATTTTGTTCTAATGTATACCTGGCTAAGTGTCGGTGCCAGGCAGTACCGGCACCAGTGGGTAACCATCCCGCAGGATAGGTATGGAAACGGCCAGTTCCATTTAACAGGTTACCATTTTGGGTTTGCCGTTCTGGGCTAAGTAAGTGCATGGTTTTGGTGGAAACCTCCTAGCAAAGTAGGGTATCTACAGGCCTGCCTAACAATTTGTGTAATCGGGTTCAAGCTTGTCAGTTTAGCGGGGTTGGTTAAGGAATATGGTTCCACTAACGGATTGTCAGGCAAGGGTAGTCATTCCGTTAACGAGTTGGCACACGGGGGTCGATCATTTCGCTAACAGTTTCAGCAATTCTGCTAACAGTTGGCATGCTCAGTTCAGTTGTTCCGCTAACGGATCGCGCGACGGCTCAGCAAATCCGCTAATGGTCGGTCAGGCTAGGGTCAGGTATTTCACTAATAGTCAGTCAGGCTAGGGTCAGGCATTCCACTAATGGTTTACACGACGGCTCAGCAATCCCGCTAACGGATCACATGAGGATTTGGTAGTTCTGCTAACGGATCGCACGACAGCTCGGCAATTCCGCTAACGGATCACACGACTCATCCTATCCGTCACAGTTTCTTTTATAGATCATAACTTGAGATATATAGTCAAATTTCTACTTAGTTTATATCGTTGGAAACTAGATTTAGAGTGCTACAAATTCTTAGAAGAAATCAAGTACAAATTCAGTTCAAAAAAGGGTCATATTTCTCCCTAAACCTGCTATAAGGGCAATTCACAGGTTCACAGGTTCTGAAAATCAGGATATTTGTAGGATTACTGTAGTTCATAGGAAATGAATCAGACTGATTACTCTGTACTATTGGAAAGCTCTATGATCTAGTTTCAAATGCCATAGACAACACTCAATTCTGACTTTCCTACAACAAGTTACAGGCATTTTCCCGGAACTAGTTTTGCTGACCTACTATTTCCTGAACCCTGGGTTTTTGTCATGCTTGTATCTTTTACTCATTTAAATGCCATTGTTTTACCTTGAATTTTCTAGATAACCTTCCATACACATAATTCCGCATATAGGACATCTTTTAGCCAAGATTTTAGCAACAGTCAATCAAAAATCAATCATACAAATCATGCTCAAATGCTGGAATTTTTCCTAGGCATGCTTGACTAGCCAAAGCATAGATTTTCAGCATATAAACTAATAAATTGCTCAACATGCTAGGCATGTAATTAAGCCAAGAACAAGGTAGATTATCAGCTCAAGTTACCTCAATCAAAGCATGAAAACATTTGGGAATATCACAAGCAAAGCCACACGAAAGTCCAAGCAAAATCCAAGCAAGCTTCAAGTCTTTCCTTCCCTCAGTTTCAAGCTGTTTTTGTAGTAGTAGAAGTTTTACTTTTGTGGGCTATTTTCTTTCTAGTTTCAGCCAAGGGTATTGTAAATGAACAAAGATTCTAAGTGCTGCAAGGTCTTAGGTATTTATGGCCAAAAACAAGCATGACAAAGCAAGAACATGGACAACTCAATAAGCTAGATTTGTGACAAGTTTTCATGCTTGCCCTGTCATGCTTATGGAGTTGTTTTCTTGAAATTTCAAGGCCTTTTCCAAGCTGATAATTTCATCCAACTGAAGAGGAAACAAGACAAGAGTTTTTACCTTGTAGTTTTGTTTTTAGTAAAGGGCTAAATCGTGAAAGTTTAATTTACTTTTTAGCTCTCGAATTTCAAGCACTATTATACTTTGCTCCTTGCATATTTTCCAGCACTTATTGATAGCTATTAAACATCATTCTAGTATTGTAATTATATGTAGCAAGGGCTGAAATCTTAGCAAAAATTTTGCAGGTTACAATTAGGGTTTTGACCCAATTATAAATAAGGCAAAAACGATCGTTTATTCGTGCAAAACATGTAAGTACATGAACCGGAAATAGTTAGGGCATACAGGCGCTCACATTTGTTCCAAATATTTTTGCATAAAACTTCCTCCTCTTCCTAATATTTCCTCACATACCCCACAAAATCACACTTACACTAATTACTAACCCCAGCATGCAACACTTAATAAAATTATTAAGACACAAAATTATTAAATAAATAAATAAAGAAGATGCAATTCAAATAACATGAGTAAAATGAAATAATCTTTTCCAAATCCTCACACCTTCTCCCCCTTAAAGGAATTTTGTCCTTAAAATTCTAAACTTGGCTTGAAAAAGATCAGGGTATCCTTATAACTATTGTCTCATCTACTATCATTCCTACAATGAAATCACTAGACCATGAAGTCACTAGACATTAAACTTTCTTAATCACTAAACCACAGCTTGAAGATTTTCATTCAATTCCAAGAATAGCTGGCAGAGATTAAATCATCCATGAAATTTGTGACACTTAACCAAGCACTAAGATAGTTATCCAGAAGGCAAATACTTATGACCATATGAAACATTCCTTACATATATGCCAAAAGATACAACCATACAACTTCAACACCAATAATGGCAAACATTGACTAATATAGCAGATTCACCATAATCAAATCCATGGATTTAGGTAGTTCTTCACTTGATGTCCACATTTACCACATCGAAAACATGCAATAGTTGCCTGATAACACACTCCAGTATGAGATTTATCATAGATTTCACATTTAGCAACTATAAATCTCTTCTTGAAGTGCCCATTCTTCCTTTCCTTCTTTTCTCCATCCTTAATAGCAAATTTATTTTCACTGATCTCTTTGCATTTCCTTTTGGGAGCACGGGAACTTCTTTCTCCACTTTGAACTTGATTACTAAGAGTATTTTGCAACTCCTCTAGGATCCCTTCATAGGTCCTCTTCATTTTCACATACTTGCCCTTTAGCTTAATCTTTACCACACACTCTTGTTTCCATCATCCCTCCCAGTATTCAACCAATTTCTTTTGAAATTCTACCTCCTTTCACAAAACCTTGATTTCCTCATGCATATCTTCCAAAGTCATCTTGTTACCGATTCCCTTAATCTCACAAGACAACCTACTAGACACATCAAAGTATCTACATTAGCATCTATCCATAAATTAAAACTCTATCCATGCTCGACCCAAAATTGGAGGATTATAGCTGATAAACTTTCCATTTCTTCCCCTTGTTCAAACCAGATTCACTTTGTTTTCATGCTTCAATATCAACAGTTTTTTTTCCGCGTCTCAAAAGCGATAAAATGCACATATAAAACAAAATCAAGGTAATAGGAGATTTGAAAACAAAAAATGTTGCAGCAACTACTAGTAAAGCGAAACATCTCTTTCATTCTCTCAGCTATTACACATGAAATTGGTAGCAAGGTTCTTTCAAAGTTCCACAAGATTTCCAATCTTTTCACTTAACCAAACATACCATATATATCACGTCCATCATATACAAAACCACATAATATGTTTTCTTAACAAAATCTTTACCAAGATTTCCTTCACAACTCACTACAATAGGTTGCTCAAAACACACTAAGGCTGGAAAGTTAGCAAAAGAAACAAGGAGATCTTTCAGCAAATTCTTTAGTCCTTTTTCCCCAACTTACCAGATACCCTTAAATCTTAACAATAATGAAAAATACCATTTTGACCTCTCGATGCTCGCAAACCAAAGTTGAAACCAAATAAAATTCCTTTGTTCTCATTCTTAGTTTCTCAAGTTTCATAAGAACTCTCTTCCAATCTTGGAAGGCGTTGCACCCCTATTAAATATTCCAAAACTACTACCGAGCACCTCATTTCTATGCCACTTCCTCGACCTTCAGGTTGTCTAGGGTTACACGATCATTCCCAACATCATTTCCCAACTTCCAATTCACCACCCGATCTAAATATGCATGAATGAAATCAAGTACAAGACATACAACAGCAGTACTTAGCTACATTTTACACAAGCAACTCACATATCACGTACCATATCAAATTCATCAAAAAAGAAATGCAAGTTCACCAAGCAAGAAATTCAAACAAGCCAATAACAACCAATAACAAAAGTATGTTAACCATCAAAACAAACAAATCAATGTTCCAAAACAATGACTCCTTTTGAGATTTAAACTTAAGGGTTCACCAAAGCAATCCATAATGGATCCAAAAGATGCTACTTCCCCATCAACCAACTTCATTTCTAACATTAAGATCCATAGGACATAGTTGTACTCAAGCACCATAATAAGAATAAAGTCATTTCACACCAAGGTTGGCCACCTCAAGATGGAAATAACTCAATCCCTGTTCTTGCCTGACATACAACCTAGATCACACAAACAACAAGAAGCACTTATTCCCACACCCCAGAAAGATTATAGCCTAATGCTCTGACACCAATTGTGACGACCCTACATCTTCCTAAGTCGTACCCTAAGGTATCAGCGGGCCGCCTGCCCAACTCTCATCGAGCCTTACTCCAATCCACAAATCCTTTGCAAGAAAATACTTAAAGTCCACCCAAAACAACATAACCTTGAATGTACTTCAATATAACATTTACACATCTTTACAAGTTATTACATAAACTCACGTACAAAAGATCGAACATTTGGAGTTCAACTTAAGTATGTTCACATATTCCCAAAAGTAAAGAGGTTACAAGCATTTATACTAAACAAACTACTTCAACTCCTAAAATGACCTAATGCTATCCTTGAGCCCTCTTTGTGAGGGCCCGGAAAAAAAAAAATTTTTTCTAATCTATTTTAAATGTATTAATTTTTGTAAGTAGAATTTTATTTCTTTTAGCATGTATATAAATTATTTTTTTTACCCTAAATTTATCCCGGAGACTTTAATCGAATAAGCGTAGAAATTATTCGGGGTTCTAGATAAAACAAGTACCTAAGAATTGGGGTCAAATTGGAAGCATTTTAGCTTCATGCAATGAAACAACAAGTGGCAACTTCCTTGTGCCATTTGTCAAAAATCTTGTAAAAAGACCATTTTACCCCTCATCTTCCAAGAATTAACCATGCAACCAAGACCAGCCAATAAATCAGAAAAACCATTTCATTCTCTTCATTCTTGTCCGCAGCTTTGTCTTAAAAATTTTCTCAATTCAGTTTCTTCTATTCCTTGCTCCAAGTGAAGCTTGAAAGGTTGAGAAAACATATCTTTTCCATTCCAAAAAGCTAGTCCAAAGCTTGAGTGTTGAGTGAAGAAACCTCAGCTGGTTCTTAGGAAAATTAGAGAGAGGGAGAGAGCTGTGAGAAATTTTCAGCTTCCAAGTCCATCTACAAGCTGTCCGGTTGAGCATAGGAAGGAGAAAGGAGGTGATTCTGATTTCCATCCATCTTCCTTTCAGTTTGGTGGTTTTCTACTAGTTTCCAGCTTCAAACCCTTAAGTTCTTAAGGTAAACTCAGCCTTGAACCACCTCTTCTTGATTTATAAACAAGAAATAGAGCATGCATGTTAGTTTAAGCTGAATCTGCCAAGAAAATTTCAGATTTGCTGTCCGATTGTTCAAGCCTGCATTTTTCCAGAATTTTTGGTTGTTTTGGCAGCTTAAAACTTCAGTTTTTATTGCTTGATTTCATTGCTTGGATTGCTGAATGTTATATTAACTAATGCACATGGATAGTTGATGGTTGTTGATGATGGTTAAGGCTTGAAAGAAAATCCTGCTTGAACTCCCGTAGTGCTGGAAGAAAATTCCAGCAAAGCTGAAGTTTGTAAACATCTCATTTCTTACATGATATCTCTGTTTTGAAGCTAATAGGAGGTACGGTTGTTTTGCATCTTCCTTAGCCTAAGGAAACTGTCTTTACCTCTCAAAAATGCCATCTTGACTGATGAAACTGCCATGCATGTAATCGTTGGCTCAAAATCTTGCTATAGCATGCTTGCATCCTTTCTGTTTTGCTGGAAGTTTCGTTTTGCTGAGAAGAATCACTGTCCTTGGTTTCTCTAAGCTTCCCGAAACTCAAAAATAATGGTTTCAGCTTTAATACTCCATGCATGTTGATTTTGAGTTATGATCTAGCCTAAACATGACCATGCATGTTGCTGAAATTTCATTCCAGTAAACTTCCAGCTTTCTTATGTATTAAAACCTTCATTTTTCTTGCAAAATAAGCTGGAGTTATGGCTAAATGATCTTGAGAATCATGTATAGTATATATATATTGAGTATTGAGGCTTGCATGTCGATTACTACTGAAAAAGAATCAAGTTCCATGGCTGGAAATTTGCTCCTGCACACCTGAAGCTGTTTTGAGTTTTTCAGCCTTGATCCATGGCTTGTGTGTGTTGTTTGAGTTGGATAAATGCTTGAAAATGAACTGGAATCTTGTTGCTAAGACCCAAAACCTACTGCATGGGGAGTTTAAGCATGAGAACCTGCAATTTTAGCTAAGGAAATGACATGCACAAGGCTGTTTTGCAGCTAGCAGATTACTACTGAAAATTTGATGAAGAACCCAAAGCTGTTGAGACTTATTTACTGCTTTGTGCTGTTGTTATGACTTGTATCTTGTATATATATGTATGCATGTCAGTTTTGGGTTGAAAATATAAGGTCTTAAGGGAAGAAAGACCAATTTCCTCCAACTATGTACGTTCTGGATTTTCGCAGGACTGCTTGAGCAGTCTGGGAAAAACAAGCACAATTTGATGTAGAAAAATCCGATTTGAGCTCTGTTTGTTGCGTTGGAAACTACATTCAGAGAAGTTTAAACCCAATAAATTTCAGAGTCTAATTCGTTTTTCAAAAATCCCAGTAAATCTTCAAAGTTGGCTGAAATTCAAACCTGTTTTCTTCCTCAGGTTTAAAAATAGAATTTTGAACAACTAATTTGACCATCTTATGGTCTTATTTTCGCAGGGGTGTCTTCTAACAGTTTTAGGCCTTTCAATCTAGTTTCCAGTATGTAAATTTCATGATTTTTGGATGTATGGAATTTGAGTTATGATTTTGCAAATACTACTGCCAGTGAAAAACAGTTTTCCAGCCAAGAAACACTTTGGTGTATTTCGCATTTGTTTCACACCTCTTGGTTCCAAATGCATTCTATTCACTCCGTGATACCCTTGATTTCTTGTTTGGCATGCTTGAAATACATCCTTGCTTTTCATAAAAGAAATGAATTGGTCAAAATTGATTTTTATAATTAAAAGTTAATATGGTGAATTTGTACCTCAGGATCCGTTGGTGAGGCAAACGAGGGTCTTGATACTGAGTCTTTCGACTCACCAACCCAACTTTGATTTGAATAAGGTGAGTGTTCCAATCCGTTTTAAAATCAAATATTTTACTACTATTTGGAAATGACTTGTGAAATATTTTATGCGACTCATATTTGCAAAGAAATGAATTACCACTATTTCCAAGAAAAATGTTTTTACAAGTGAAATAATTTGTGAAGGATTTGTGAGGGCTCCTATTTGTTGCTACTTGATCCTTGTTGCTAGGTATTACTTGTTATTGTATGACTGGTTTCTAAATGTGATTTATCGTTGAATGATTGAAGTTAGGGTTTTATGTAAAGTGAGTTTTATTGCTTAATTTGACTCAACGTGCTTAGGTGGTTTAGTATGTTTTGTTTTAAAAAAAACAATAAAACTTGTTTTCTTTTCGAGGCTTGAGGTGAAGAGGCTGGCCTTCAAGGCCCCCTCGCCCCTAAAGGCTGGTGCACTCTCCTAAGGGGGCTCGAGGTTGAAATTGATTGTCAGTTGTCCCTCGCCTCTAAACTAATAAACTAAACCACTGTACTTGTGCTTGTGCATGTCAACTGTGCATGACCTGTTGGCCGTAGGGATCCCAAACCCCAGAGGCGAGTCGGCCTATTCCGAGCCGGCAGTAGGGCTTGGTCGGGTACGTCGACGGACCCTGGGTCCTGTTTAAAGGTTACCTCGAGTGTACACCACCTCCTGCTTGTTTGGTTTTCGGATCCGAAGTTGGGTGAAAAGGGGTTGGAGAAAAAAAAAATGAAATGATGACCGTCTGCACTCGCTTTCTCCTCCCGAGATTGATACCCGCCGTTGATTGTTTGATTAGGGCTAAGTGCCACGCTTCAACGGGCCACCTCTAGAGCCGCACCAATCCATTGTTCTGGACTGTTCTCGATTGATTGGCTCAATGAGCACCATGATTGTTACCGCTTTTGAAACCCGATATTTGGAAAAGAAACTACTGCATTTGACTTTCCTTAATTGGAAACTTTACCGATTTGAAAACTGGTCCCTATATGGACATTAATGTTTTACTAAATCTTGTTATGTCTATGTGCTTAATTGCTATGTGTTTTGGACTCTCCGGGCTTTAGAAGCTCACCCTTATATTTTCCCTTCCCGTGATTTCCGTGTATTAAGTTGAGTCTTGATGGAAGTACAAGGCCGCTTTGAAACTTTTGAATGACTGATGTATTCATGTATCTATTTTGATGTTGATGACAATGTTTGGGATTTCTTTGAATGATTATGATAAGCTTGTGGATCAACCCGATGGATGTATGGTTGTAAGCTATATTGGTCTATATTTAAGGTTATATCCTACGTCTTACCAAACCCTAGTTGAATTGATTGCTTGACCGAGTCCTGGCGAGAGCTAGGCAGGCGTTCCGCTGATACCCTAGAGTACGCCCTAGGGAGAAGTGGGGCCGCCACACTCTTAGCCACGAATCCTGTTAAGGAAAACAAATACGTGGCATGAGCTTATGCCCAGTAACGTTTCCAAAACAAGCATTCATTCAAGAAGTATAATTAATCATTCAAGGAACATTAAATCAAGAATCATTCAAAAACATTAAAACATCCAAAAGGACACGTGATCACTAGGAGCACGTTACTCGAGTCTCTCAACTCAGAGATCAATGCTCATAAGGAGAACATTGCTCAAGCCTCTCAACTAGAAGATCAGTGTTCATTTATCAAGTAAACAATAGAAAAATACATTAGGATCAAAGGATACAAATGGCTTCCAAAAGCCAGTTCCACAGTAGCTCGATTACATCCGAGTCCGTTGACTCTCCGTCAACATTTGAAATTCAAGAAATAAGGTTCGTAAATCACCACTTAATGCCAATCCCAATCACCGTTCATCCTACCTTGCCGGGCTCGAATGCTATAATTCAAGAGGTGGTAATACTTGAGTATACCAGTTCAAGTTCAAACTCACGAGTTCAAGACTCGTGGTTCATTGATCTTCTCAACCAAGCCCTTGCTGGCTTGATTCGACCAACTAGCCAAAGGGTTTGGGGCCCCAAGCACACAAGAGAGTAGATAGGATAACAACCCAAATGACTATCAAGTCAAGCACAAATAAATCAGTTCATAGGTAGGTCATTTCACTTGAAACAAAATAACAGTAATCCAGTCAAGAAGGGTCGAGTATGATAAAGTACACACTCGCCCAACTAATGCACACTCAAGTGCTAGGTTGGCAACCAAGAGAACAAGTCATTCAAGTAAGAAAACATGTCATTCAAGCATTCACAAGTACTTGGAACACTCACCTTCACCAAAGTGAAACAAATTTTGCACGTCAATCACCAAGTCACCTTCAAGTCCTAAGATCAAGCAAATAGAGGACATCAAGGTTCACTACCCCAAGTCACAAGAGGCAAGCAAAACAAACTCCCAAAATTCTACTTAGACAAGCCACATAACAATTCATATTGTCACCCTCAAAAGCCCTTCCAAAATCACAAGGTTTCTAGTTCAAATCAAGGGAATAAACTGCATACCAAAGATACAGCACTGGCGACATTCTTTGAAAAAGCAAAACATGAGTTCTGTAGGTCAAAAAATCATAAAACTTATACCATTGGAAAATAGACTCAAAAGACTAAAAATCTTAGAAGACATTTTTGTGAAATTCAGCTTATAGTCAAGTCAAATTTTAGGTCCAAACCATTGCTACCACAAATCTCAAACAGAACAGGTTATGATTTTCAACAAAATTTGCAAATTTTTTGGTATTGATAGAAAGTGAACCAGGCCCTGATATTTACACCATTAAAAGGTCTTTGAGTCTTGTTTTAAACACAAGAAACAAAACTCAGTTTTGATTTTTCTAGACCAAGTTATGGCCAATATACTAAAACTGTGTAGAGGCTCCTACGAAAATTTCAGAAACATAGCAATAAGGAAAACAAGAAACTCTCTCCAATAAAACTTCAAGATTTTGACTCAAATTCACCCAAAAATGTAGCTTAATGTTTTAGTAAAAGGATTTAGAAAAAATCATATTAAAATACCAAACAAAAGTAAGAAAAGAAAGCTGCAATTCTTTCGGCGAATATCGTAGAATTTCCAGCCAACAAAACAGTGAAAAAGGTGAGGTTTTCACCACTTAAAACTCATCATTTTTCAACCAAATTCATAAAACACTTGGTAGGCATAAATTTAAACCCTAAGATCACACATTTATCACACCCAACATTTAATCAAACACTTGGTAGACTTTAAGATTCTTGGTGAAGATAATCATCAAACTATCATGTTTTTGTTATCTCTCAGTGTTTTGATCATAACTGGAGCTACACTCGTCAGATTGAGATGAATCTTATACCGTTTCGATGCTAAGACATAGATCTACATTTATTATGAAGACTTCAAGACTAGTTCATGCATTTTACTGGTAGAAAATCACAATCTCAGAAGGACAAGAAAGCTGTCAAGCCAAAATAGGCATTTGAGCAGTCAGGGGTATTTTGGTCATTTAACAAGCTATAGTGCTCCGATTGATCTAACATTTTGTGGATGGAAATCTAACTCAATTCGCTACAACTTTCATGTTTTGTACAAGAACTGATTTGGCCATTATTATGGACAAATTTTTTGCTCAATTTGACACAAAATTGAGCAATACGTCAAACACTTAGTAGGAAATAAGAATTCTTCTATCAAAATTTCCAAACACTTTCCTTAATAAATCCCAACAATCTCATTTCACACTTCATAGCATAGCTACAATAACTCAAGAGATTCAGCCTCCATTTTCTACAAGAATATCACCAATTTATGCATAACACTTAATCCTAAATTTCAACTCAAGCAACCAAGCATCACTTTCCATAATCATAACTTGGAAAGCTACTTCAAGATTTAACCAAAACCAAAGGATCAAATCACTAAGCAAGTGAATAAAGAAAAGAAATAGTTTAGCAATTACCTCTCTTGGTTCCTCTAAGCAAGAAGAAAACAACCACAAGATCTTCCTCCAAGCTCCTCCAAGATCCTCCTTCCAAGCTTAAGTTAGAGTTTGATAAAGTATCAAGATTTTCCCTCTCTTTTTCCTCACAAAATTAGGCAAGGAATCAAGGTTGAGTTTGTGGTTTTTCCACCCTTTTTCTCTAAAGAATTTCAGCCCCCTCTCTCTCTTTACAAGACGAGAAAATAAAGATTGGAAGAAAGAATTAGCTTGGTTGAAGTTGTATAAAACATCACTTGGTTGAAAATGTGCCACTTGTCCGATTCTCATTGGTTTTTCCCAAACCTTTTTGCATGAAACTTCCTCCTCTTCCTAATATTTCCTCACATACTGTGATGCCCCCATCCCTCCCTAGGGTGAACCCTAAGGTCTCAGCAGGGCGCCTGCCCAACTCTTGTCAGGACTCACGCACTCATTCTAGCTTAATAGACATTCTCAAGTCAAACTTAGACGTTGGATTAAAGAAACACTTCAAATAACAAACCATATTCCTCTAAGGCTACCATTACTATTACAATCCAAAACCCTATATAAAACAAAGTTTACACTTCAATTATCTCAAAAGCCATACAAGAGTTATTTACTAGTCCCACACAAAAATCGCTAGTCAAAAGCCACCAAGTTTCACTTCAAAACCTGTTAAGGAATAACAACTTGGGGTGAGTCAATGCTTATGAGGCCAAGAAAACAAGCAAGCAAGCAAGAAGCACTAAACAAAGTAAATAGCACACTTAAAAATGACTTAACAAGATTATCACATAAACGAGCAAGTTGGAAGTAAAACACAATTAGAAACGATACGGGAGCTTTCAGGAGCTATTTCCACGCCAAGGCCGGTTCAAATCATCTTTGGTTGACCCTCCGTCAACTCAAGTAGTAACATGTCCGCAGAGCTCCACTTACTTCTTCCAACCACCATATCACCCTCTCCGATCTGGAACCAAACAAGCACGAGGTGGTAATACTATTTGAGTTTACCAAGCAAGACCTCAAAAGATCAAGCTATAAAATTTCCCACAGTTCACCAAGTTCCTTGACCAAGCCCTTGTCAACTCGAGTTATAAGGTTAGCCAATGGGTTGTGGTGTTCCCACAAGCATGGTTGGTCAATGAGACAACGCTCCAATCAAATCGATCATAGCACTGAGTCGGGATGAGAGGCACCTCCCACCGAATAAGGTCTGGTACATACTGCCACTCAGTGCTCCCGAATTAAAAGTATGTTCGAGTACAAAAGTAAGTCACACAAATTCATACAACAAGTATCAAGTATTCAAGAGAGAGAAAGAGAGAGAACGAGGGTGATAAAGTACACCATTGCCTCAGCAAGTTTACAAATCACGAAAACCACATAGCATTTGTACAAGTATCACTTCAATCATAATAGCATAAAACATGCACTTGACACTCACCAAAAGTCAAGAGAAAAACGAGTGCAATTCAAGAAGTCAATCAAGCTCCTCAGTGTCCACGTGATCACTTGAGACATGCACAATCACAGTTACCTAGGTATTCAACCAAGGCCAACTTCCAAACAATCAAGTTCCCCGATCCAAGTCAAGAGAAATCTCATGTGATTGGTGAAATCCATTTCCCAAGTATGAATGGGGCACAAATAATCAAGAAGGTTAGACTCGAAAACCAGAAAATGTTTCCAAAACACTTCTAAGCTTTCAACACTTTCTTAGAAGAATTTTCAGTTTTTATGACATTTTTTGAAAAATCATAACTTGAGTTCTATAAGTCCAAAAATTGTGAATCTTATACTATTGGAAAATAGACTTAGTGCACTAAAATTCTCTAGAAGAACTTATACAAGATTCAAATTAGAAACCCATCAAATTTTTGTTCCAATTTGCTGCTATAGTAAAAACAGGACATAATAGTCTTGAATTTCAGTAAATTTTGAAAATTCACCAAAATTCATAGAAATTGAACTAACCCCTGAAATTTATATCACTAAAATAAATTCAAGTCTAGTTTTAAACAAAACAAACAAAACTCAATTTGGATTTTTCTACACCAAGATATAACTGTTTTCCAAAAACTATTTTTTGAAACCTGCTATAGGAAATTTCAGCAATACATTTGTGAAAGTTTTCTCTTTTCCTTTCTTTTAAAATCAGCTTTGTTGCTCCGATCAAAGAGCATCTAAGGACCATTGTTTTGGCAAGATTTTGACTCAAGAAGAGGCTCTAAAAATTGAAAAATTTCAGCTTTAAAACTCGGCCAAGGAACTTCACCAAAACAAGAAAATTTCAGCACTAATTTTGTCCAAAAAGTGGGGCTCAAAACTGAAATTTTTAAGCTTAAATTTCTGGCCTACTAGTGGCCTTGAAAAGCTGAAATTTTTCTTGAAAATTTCCAACAACTAGATGATGTCTAAGCTGAAAATTTTTTCCACCAAGATTCAAGTATAATAGCTCACTTTTCATGCTATCAAAACAACCAATAAAGCCACAATCTTGCAAGCTACTTAAAGAAAAAAATTCAAACCACCAACCAAGCAAGCAAAGAATCCATGCCATATCACATAATCATCCAACCATTTTAGGCACATAAATATCTCAAGGCCTCTACCTAAGAGAAAGTCAAGAAAGCAAGTAAAATCCTCAAGACCTTTACCTAATGTCAAGGTTCATGGAACCCATCAACAACCCAAGCTTATCTAGCTAAGATCTATCTAAAAATGAAAGAAAGATTGAAGCTTTGGAGAGATTTACCTTCTTCCAAAAATGGTGAGCAAGATCTCAAGAAACCAAGCACTAAACCTCCAAGAATCTTGCCTCCACCAAGTCTTCTACCAAGCTTGAAGATGACCCAAGGTTGGAGCAAGGTTGGAAGCAAGATTTGAGCAAGATCTAGGGGATGAGAATGGAGTTTCTAGGCTAAGGGAAAGGGGAAACGGAGTTCAGCTACAAGGAGAGAGAAAGAGAGGGTTTTGAGTGATTTTTGTGAAGTGAAAATGGTGAAAGAAAGAAGTGATATAAAGCCTCACTTTGTAGTGCAAAAGTCAACTTTGAATAGTAGCTCATTAATTCTCATAATTGAGGTTAATTCTAATCACTCACTTCTAATCCCTCAATTAACTTTTCTTAGTCTACAAATGATCAACCTTACTCTTCAAGATTGCCTCACTCTTAGACCAAATGTTTGCCTCGAAAAATGTGCTTTCTCCAAATTTCACTAATTACGACAGAAAAATTAAATATAAGAGCAAACATTTTTAAGAAATAAAATGAGCCAATGTACAATGCAAATGCAATTAAAATGATTAAAATAAATTAATGAGGGAAATGAATAAATAATTAAATAAATAGGGTAGCAAAATAAATTTTCGGGTTCTCACACATACCCCACAAAATCACACTTACACTAATTACTAACCCCCACATGCAACAATTAATAAAATCATTAAGACACAAAATTATTACATGAATAAATAAAGAAGATGCAATTCAAATAACATGAGCAAAGTGAAATAATCTTATCCAGGTCCTCACAGGTAGCTTCCTTTGTAGACATGATATTAGATGGCGCTTGTACTGAGAGGTAGCCCTAGTTGTACTCTTGGCAAAATACTTCTGGCAATGATTACACTGCACTTTTCTATTCCATTGTCTAACTTCACAATCTTCATATCATTCTAAATTGTTGATTTCTTTTTCCTTTGTTTTTTTCTCAAAGGGCTTTATTTGTTCTCCACCATCACCTTTTTGCTCTCCTCCTCCTCCTTCATTGGGCTATTCTTGTATTATTTCCAATGGCTTTTCGCTCATCTCATATGCATTTTCTTCAAGATCAATTTCTTGATCTACAATTTCTTTCATTTTCTCCATAGTAGGACTTGAGGATGAACCTTGGTGGGAATCAAAAGGACTATACATACTTGTTTATTAACAAAAGAAGAAAAGGTTAGTAAATACAAAATGCAAGGAAAAGTGTTATTAAGAGAAATGAAAATAAATGCCACAACTTTTTTCAACTCTAAACATCACAAAATCAAGGCCACAAAAATAGAATTTCTGTGTACAAATACACATCCATTTTTATCTGCTTTACATGTTTCCCAACCCAAGTGCAATGCAAGAAATGAGAGGAAGGCTTAAGTTCAATCATTCTCTAGTAGAACATAGTTATTAGGTCCTTTTTTTTTCTTAGAATGAAGTAATTTAATTAGTTACTGCTTTGTTATTACAGGACCATCAAGATTAATGGTGTTCCTCTAAAGAGGGTTAATGAATATGTTAAGAATCTTGAGTACAGAGACTAGGAGCCACAAGGTGGTATTGTACTTATTGGTACTCAATAGACACAAGTTAATCCAAACTTTGAGAGATTTCTCGCCCACTATTATCCTTCGCTAAAGAAATGGCATTGTACATATTGGTACTCAATATTATCCTGATGAGCTTAATTGCATGCCTCACTGATGATTACTTGGCTTTTCTTCTGTGTGGTTTGTGAATTTCCAGCCTTACACTAGTAAGAATAACCTTAACCTTTTAACTTACAAACTAGAACAAGTTGTCAATTTATCTCACAAGTCACAATTAGAATATTTATCTTTGATATTTCAGAAGATTCCAGGATTTCTGATCAAAATAATACTTAGAGAGGTAATCTTGCATAAATTGCCATAACATAATCACAAACAATAATATAGGATATTGTTAAACTCAATTTTAATTCATAAAAACTCAAGCACAAGGAAAAGAAAGATTGTCCTCTCAAATTTGTGAAAAAGTACATTACCAGCTTTCGAAGCAACCTTTTGATCAACTACAGGAATGAATCAATCAATCTTACACAAACTTATACAAGAACAGAAACTACTTTATTTTTTATGTTTTGCTCATTAGAGATGCGGTACCAAAAAGTGATTTACGAAAATGGAAATATAGGAGACTAGAACTTAGGTTGTCTTTAGGGGCTAAAGTAAGATGGTAAACATCCTCTAGCAAAGGAAGTTCCCCTACTAGGCATAGGCAGTTTAATGTGACTACAATGAACAATTAAAAACATAAATGGAAGTAATGCAAATGGAAGAAAAGAGGATGATATCTTTCTAGTTTTTTTACTTTGGGTCATAAACTCATAATCTCATGAAAATCACATGTCTCTCCATTTATAACTTTAACAAAGTTTTCTTACTACTTAATTAAAAAGGAAAACATAGAAATGAGAAAGAGACAGAGAATAAGGGGCTATATCTTACCAAATCAGCTAAACGTGGAAATGATAGCAGCCACAGGCTTCACCAAGAAGGCGGCTACTGGTGATATGAACCCACCCACGAAGGCTTGAACTCATATCCCACACAAGTCCTAGATCTAGACGAAGAATCAAGTTAGTGGTGTGGAAAACTTTTGACCCTTCTAACCCATGAAACTACGAACCAAAGAATGATTCTTGACCCACAGTTGAATAGACTAGTGAACAGATTGAAGGGAGTTGACGTCCAAGTGCGTTTCTTGGTTGATAAGTCGACGAGCACTCAAGAACTCTCTCAAGTATTCAATGAGGATCTCTTGAAAGAAGAGAAGTTGCTTTTCACACGAGTGAATATGCTACAAATTTTGTGAATTCTAATTGCTGAAAACATTAAAACTTAAGGCTATTTTTAGTCTTTACAAGACTTACAAACCTAATGCTATTTGGAAAATAATTAAATGACTCGATACCCAGCCAGACTAGGACTTATATTCGGCCTTAATGGACAACATGTCCAGCCTCTTATTAGCCACTAAAATAACACACAAAACGAACACTAAATTAACCTTAATGACATGACTAATAAAGCTGGAAATTAACAAAAATTAATTGACTCAATTAAACCCTAAAATCCGATGGCACTTTGGCTAGGGTTTAAAAACCCGTGAATTAGGGTTTGCTTCTAAGCTTGGTTCAATGACTTAAATAAAAGTATAAAGTGTTGTATCCTCATCGTCAAGCCCTTGAATAGCACATACATTACCAACTCAGTCTTGAACACCACGCATCAGTGCTTGCAATGACTCTCTAAGTTTCATGGTATGCGACCTAGTAATTGGACCCGTTGGAGCTTGAACTTGAGTATCATTTGGAACTTGACTTGCTACAACCTTCTCATCATTCCCCTCCTCTTAAAGGTGATTTGTCTCCAAATCAAGATCATCATCTTCAAGGACAGGACTCAAGTCACTAACATTAAATGTAGCATGAACACTGTACTCACCTAGAAGGTCAAGCTTGTAGGCATTGTCATTGATGCGTTCCACTACTTGGAACGGTCCATCGCCTCATGGCAATAACTTATTGTGCCTTTGAATAGGGAAACATTCTTTTCTCTTGTGAATCCATACCCAATTTCCAGGTTCAAAGACCATCTTGTGATGACCTTTATTGGTTGCTTGCACATGTTGAAGTGCTCTCTTTTCTATATTGGCAGGAACCTTCACATGCATCTCATGTACATACTTAACACGTTTACCATCTAGATTAACTCCCACAGACATAGGCAAAGGGAATAAATCTAATGCCATGATTAAAACCATACACAACTTCAAATGGTGAATATTGTACAGTGCGGTGAACAGTACAATTATGTGCAATCTAATGCCATGATTAAAACCATACACAACTTTGAATGGTGAATATTGTGCAGTGCGGTGAACAGTACAATTATATGCAAATTCAACATGTGGCAAGTAATCTTCCCAAGTTTTAAGATTTCTTTTAATGATTTCACTTAGCAATATTGATAAAGTCCTATCAACTACTTCAATTTAACCATCAATGTAGGGGTGACTAGAAATAGAAAACAAAAGTTTAGTTCCAAGTTTACCTCACAGCTTCTTTCAAAAGTAGCTAAGAAACTTAACATCCCTATTAGAAACAATAGCTAAAGATGAGAAGACTTCACCAAAATCAGGATCATTAGCATAAAGTTCCTTAATAAGTTCAAATCTTAACAATTTAGCTTCAAGTGTAGTAATTAAGGAATACCTTCGAGACAAAGCATCAGCCACAATATTGTTTTTACCTACCTTATACTTAATCACAAATGGGAAGCTATCTATGAAAGCTACCCACCTAGCATGTCGCTTACTCAAATTATTTTGAGACTTCAAATGCTTAAGCGACTCGTGATCAGTATGCAAGACGAACTTTCTTGGTCTCATGCAGTGTTGTTAAGTTGCAAAGTTCAGACCAAGGCATAAAGCTCTTTGTCATAGGTAGAATAGTTCAAAACTACCCCATTAAGCTTTTCACCAAAGCAAGCCATGGGTTTGCATTCTTGAAGCAAAATGACACCAATACCTATTCCAAAAGCATCGCACTCAACTTTAAAAGTATTGTCAAAATTAGTTAAGCTAAGTACAAGTACATATGTGAGTTTTTGCTTAAGTAATTGGGAAGACTTAGCTTGTTCTTCTTCCCAGTGGAACGATGTGTCCTTCTTGATGATAAGCGTGAGTGGAGCAGCAATTGTGCTAAAGTCTTTGACAAAGCGATGATAGAAACTAGCCAATCCATGAAAGCTTCTCACTTCACTAACATTAGTTGGAGTTAACCATTCTACAATTGCTTTAACTTTGTCTTGATCGACTTGTATATCCTGTTCACTAACAACATATTCTAGGAACACAAGTTGATTAGTATAAAAAATGCATTTCTTAAGGTTAGCATAGAACTTTTTCTTTCGAAGTACTTCCAAGATAGCTTGTACATGCTTAACATGCTCATCCAAACTCTTACTATATATAAGGATAGCATCAAAGTAAACTACAATAAATTTACCAAGGAAGGGTGTAAGACATGATTCATCAAACTCATGAATGTATTAGGGGCATTTGTTAAATCAAAAAGCATAACTAACCATTAATACAATCCATATTTAGTTTTAAATGCAATCTTCCACTCATCACCTTCTTTCATCAAATTTGATAATAACCACTTTTCAAATCAATTTTGGTAAATATGATGAAACCATGTAACTCGTTAAGCATATCACCAAATCTAGGGATAAGATGACGATACTTTACCGTTATGGCATTAATTGCTCTACAATCAGTGCACATTCACCAAGTTCCATCTTCTTAGATATGAGTAGCATTGGAACTGCACAAGAACTTTAGCTCTGATGTGCCCATCCTTTGGCCAATAACTCTTCAACTTGCCGTCGGAGTCTCTTTGTCTCCTTAGGGTAGGTTCTATAAGGTAGTTTGTTAGGAACTGTTGCTCTAGGAATAAGGTTAATTTGATGTTCAATTCCTCTAATAGGTGGCAAACCACTAGGAATCTCATCTGAGAAAATGTCTTCATAAGCCTGCAAAAGCTTAACAAAAACACTAGGCAAAGACTCGTCAAGATCATTAGTGCTAAACAAGATCTTTTTGCACATAATTACAAAAAGAGGTTGGTTAGAAAACAAGGCCTTCCTCACATAATTGGCTTTTGCAATTAACACTTGTTTCCCATCAATTTTTACCTCAATGGCCAGTTTATTTTTTGCCTTTTTCCTCTTAATTTTCTCAACCACACTTCCTTTCTTTTCTTTCTCAATTTTCTTTTTTTCAATATCTTGTTCGAACTCTTTTTGAAGGCGAGCTTGGTCCTCATACACTTGGTTGGGTGTAAGAGGTGCTAGTGTAACCTTCTTGTTACAATGGATAGAAGAATACTTATTAGCAAAACCATCAAAGTTAACTCTCTTGTCAAATTACCATGGATGGCCCAAGATAATATGTGAAGCTTGCATTGGCACAACATCACATAACACATCATCCTCATATATACTAATGCAAAATGTAACAAGTACTTACTTAAGCACACGTAACTCGCCTCTATTGTTAAACTATTGCAACTTGTAGTGTTGGGGATGGTCACTTGTAGGTAAGCTCAACTTCTCAACCATTAGTGCACTCACCACATTGGTACAACTTCTCGGATCAATCACCAAGCTGCAAACTTTATCTTGGATATGGCATTGGGGGTAAAAGATATTCTCCCGTTCTAACTCGTCCATACTAGCTTGAGTAGCTAGTGCACGCCTTGCTATCAATCCAACCTTATCTTGGATCGGTTGTTCCTCCCAATCGTCTTCATCCTCTTCTTCAATAAGAGGTGGCATATCTTCATATTTGTCCCCATCGTCGGTCACAATTTCACCATTGGAAGAACTAACATAGCTCATTGGTTTGGGCATTGGCTAGCTATGTGTCCTCTTCCTTGACACTTGAAGCATTTAGTGTCACTAGACTTGCTTCTTGCCTGTTCCTTGGACAGATTTTGTGATATTTTGGAGGCTGGCTTGGCATCTCCCATAGGTGCTGCTCTTCGCTAATTTTGAGGAGTAGAAAAGCTCGTCAGATTTCTTGCTTCTTGTCTCGATGGAGTTGACATAGCCGTGGATGGAGGATAATTAGAATAGGATCTAGTTGGACCCCTTCTCTTATTCCTTTGTTTGACTTTTATGGCCTTTTCCACCAAATTAGAAATTTCCATGTAATGGTGCAATTCGACCTTGTTTGTGATTTTCAGATGCAAACCGTGCAAGAATTGAGCAATGGTTGCTTCCCAGTCTTCCTCAACTTCAGCTCGCATCATTGAGATCTCAAAGTCTTTGTAATAATCCTCAATGCTATGGTTGCTTTGTGTAAGAGTTTGCAATTTTTGGTACAAGTCGTGTTGATAATGACTTGGTACAGATTGCTTCCTCATGAGATGCTTCAACTTAGTCCAGGTAGCAATGGCCAGTTCACCACTTCTTCGCCTACTCAAGGTAACTTGATCCCACCAAATAATTACGTAGTCGGTGAATTCGACCATGGCCAATTTCACTTTTTGGTCCTCTGTGTAGTCATTGCAATCAAAAACTAACTCGACGCGCTGCTCCCATTCCAGGTAAGCATCCGGGTCCAACTTCCCTTGGAAACTAGAATTTTCATTTTGATACCTTTAATTGCATCACAAATAGGTTTGGTGTTGCATTTAGACCTCCTCATTTGTTGTTCAAATTCATCCTCAGAATTGGAGTCGTTGGATTCAACTAGAGGTGATTTGTCCCAGCTTTTATTGGAGGTACTCTTTGAGGTCTCTAGTTGATCTATCCACTTATGCATGGTCTCAAGTTTTTGGTCCATTATACAGCCTAATCTCCTTTCAACGCATCAGTTAACATTTTCATGTCTAAAGCTAGAGGGATTTTTTCACCACTTCATGACATTTTGTATACCTGCAAGAAAGGTTAGAAATAAAGCAAATAATCCTCACTCATTTCCTTACATGTTTCACTCACTCTCATGTATCACACAAATGTTTAAAATACTCTAATAATCTCACCCAACAAACTCTCTAAGTCGTTGAGATCCTAACTTGAAGAAATCAGAAATTCTCAAGTGGTTCATGACATATCACAAATAATGCATAAGGAAGTGACGTTTCAACTTGGTTCACTTGGAGATGAATTTAGACAATGAATTGGACTAAATTTTGTGACTCAAACAAGCTGAAATTTCACTGGAAAAAGTCAGATTTTTGTGACTCAAGGCTGTTAAAAGCAGTTTTCCAAATTTTGTTTTAACCAACTTGAAGAAGCTGATTTCATTTTGGAAACGAAAGAACAATGTAATAGATTCCAACTAACGAAAAGGGCTGCTTTTTGGAATCAAGAATGTGACGACCCCACCTCCCCCTAAGGCAAATTAGAGAGTTCAATGGCCGTCTGCCCAGCTCTCGCCAGAACTCTAACACGAATCTATTAACCAACCACAACCACAAACATATTTCCTCAGTAAGAAGACCACACCTCCCAAATAATTGCAAAACAAGCCATCGATAATAAAACCTTAGTAATAAAACCTCAAACTCCAATTATCAATATCATATAAACCATTAACTAACTAATATATAAGTCATTAACCTTACTAACTATTACAGCCCCATAAGTCGAATCATTGAGGTGTCTTAATATACAAGATAAAGTCCAAGCTTATAATTCACATAACCGTCAAAAGAGTCGCTACGGTACATCATTGAGGCTTAACTACAATCTTGGATCTTAAGACTTAAAACTCCATGTTCTCACCTCCTGTTAAGGAAAACAAATGGAAAGGAATGAGTTAGAAACCCAGTGAGTGCACCAAGAGAAAACCAATTTCACAAGCTGTGATACCCCATCTCACATCGGAATAGTCAAGGCTATGGACCAATACTTAAATAGAGTCTAGGCACTCGGGTTCAATTTGGGATATCCATTTTGACTAGTGAGGACGGAGCCCAAGTAGTTGGGCTTGGCTGCTGAGACTCTGGTCGCATCATGGGCCTGCGGGCTCGGGGTGTGACATTATGGTATCAGAGCGAACCCTGTGTGGTCTCTGCATGAGGTGAGATTGGGCCAGTGGTATCGGGCCCCACTACAAAGGGAGTGGAGGAACCAAGTGCTGCGTCGACTTAAGGGCAGGAGCCACCTCTAGAATCCGATACAACTGAGTGGATAGTCCGAACCATGATATTGGATTGGGCTTTGCGAGGATGCAAAGTCCAAAAAAGGAGGGGTGAATGTGATACCCCATCCCACATCGGAATAGTCAAGGCTATGGACCAATACTTAAGTAGAGTCTAGGTACTCAAATTCAATTTGGGATATCCATTTTGGGCTAGCGAGGACGGAGCCTAAGTAGTTGGGCTTGGCTGCTGAGACTCTGGTCGCATCACGGGCTTGTGGGCTCGGTGTGTGACAGAAGCCTTCATTTAGAAAACACACATTAAATCATTCATTCATTCAATTTATAAGAAAGCAATCATTTGAAAATAGACATTAAAAGGATACGGCTGCTCTTTTGGAGTATTTGATTCTTTCCTCCTATCATTTCATTCCATCATTTGCTGCCAACTCCCCCAAACTCCTCCTTATAACCTCCCCTATCTAGAATTCCCGCTTTAGGACGTTCTTTCTTTCATCCAGCCATAACTCCACCAGACTTCAGGTAATATTCGAGTATACCATCTTTATCCTAATGTAGCTAACCACTCGACCAAACCCAATACTGGCTCGAAAAGGTCAACCACGAGAGGCAGGGGCCCAATTCAGCCAAAGGCTTACAACCATGCACAAATAAGGTATCATATAAGACCAAGGAGTTTTCATTTTAAAAATAGGGCTTTCAACCTACCCAACCTCGCTAAAACGTACTCAAGTAGGTTTGACCTACCGATCGCTAAAGGGAGGTGGCGTACTCCAGTAGGTTTTTGGCCTATCGATCGCTCAAAGGGCAGGCTTCTAGCCAAAGGTTTTGAGATTTAATTTGGCCAATGCGATAAAGTACACATTGGCTTTCAAATAGTAAAATGGTCCTTGGTATACAAAGAGCAAACAATTACGGAATCAACCAAATATCTAGCCTGTAACATTATAATCAAGTAGTGACAGTTCATTCAAGCAATAGCAATTAATTCAAGTAAACATGTATTGGAACACTCACCAACAAAAGAAATCAAGTAAAAGGATGCAGGTGAGATCACTTGAGTGCCTCGGGATTCACGCCATAGTTCCCTTGGCCCCTGAAGCAAACGTGACTAATGATCAACAATTTATTACCTCACCACAGCTAGTGAAAACTCTTTTTCTCAAGAAAATTGTTAAAAGTGTAAAACTTTAAAGAAAAGAAATCATACGTAGCTTAGGTGAGCTACACCAACCCAAGAAACTCAATGAGAATACATTTGAAGTCAAGAAAGTAGAAAAATCAAGGTAAGAGGTTGAAAATAGGTCGTTTAGGGTTTCAAAGTCAAGAAATCCCTTTTTCAGTTGGAAATAGTTCACTGACATGAATAGTGTCAGCACTCTTTAAAAATTCATAACTTAAGTTCCGCGAGTCAGAAAACTATAAAATTTATACCGTTGGAAAATATATTTTTAGTACTACAACTTCCTAGAAGGCACTTTTTAGAGATTTGAACCACAAGTAGGTCAAATATTCACTCCAAGTCGGAAATTCATTTTGGTGCAAAGCAGAACAGTCATGAAAAATCAGGGAACTTTGGAAAATTACTGGTAGCAGCACATGTGGAGGAAAAATCTGAAATTTTTACAGCTTGAAGACCTGTGAGTCTAGTTTCAAATTCCACTAACAGCACTCCATTTGGATTTTTCTACACCAAGATACAAATAGTTTCCCGAAACTGGTCAATGACCAAATCCGGGTTTTAGAAACTCAATATCACTTGGAAAATCCCATTTTTCTTTCAAACAATCACTAAGATTCTTGCTCAAAGCAATCATATAATCATAATACAACATTTGTAACAGAATTTGAGTGGAATTTAATCAACAATTATCAACAAAAAGTCAAGTGAAGCTCGGCTCATCTCACCCAAATTTCGGACAGCATACACTTAGAGATTTCAACAATTCTCTCATCAATTTTAACCAACCAAATATCATTCATTTCTCTTGAAATTCAACCCACATTTCAACCTACTCAAGACAAACCATAACACAGCAATATAATCTCAAGAAAATTTGGAAAATAGGCTGGAAAATTCAAGAAAAATTCAGACAGCAAGTTAGGCCATTTTCCAGCAAAATATAAGGGTTTGAGCAGTAGGGGTATTTTGGTTATTTCACTTATCACAGTGCTCCGATTGGGTTGAAATTTTTTGGGTAGATGGATAACCCAATTCTCTACAACTTTCATGTTTAGTGTAAGAGCTAGTTTGGTCATTAACATAGAGAAATCTTTACTACAATTTTCGGACAGCAACATTCAAGGGTTTTCCAGCAAAACAGTACATATGAACAGTTAAGGGTATTTAGGTCATTTCAAGTGACACAGAGCTCCGATTGGTCTGAATTTGTGTGGTTAGAAAGCTAACTCAATTCTCTACAACTTTCATGTTTAGTGAAAGAGCTAGTTTGGTCATTAACATGGAGAAATCTGCACCTCAATTTTCAGACATAGCAAAATTTTTCCAGAAGTCCCTTCTTCAATAATCAACCAAATTCCAACCAACTAACACATAGATCATTAGGGATGCATATAAAAACAATATCAGGCATGAAATACAATAATTCCTCAAGTCATCTACCTAGAAAATCCTCCTCAAGACCACTACCTAATAGGTTGTAAAAACAACCATAAACAAACTCTAGTCTAGCATGATCTTTACTTAGTGAAAAGATGAGAGATTGCTTAGCCTTTTACCTTTCTTCTTGGCTGAAAATACCACAGAAAATTAGCTAGCCTCCTCAGTTCTTCCTTCTCCTCTTCCTAGTGTCACTTTAGAGCAAAGCTACCAAGTGATCTTGTGAAGATTTGGCAAGCTTTGAGAGTGTTTCCTTGGAGAGAAAATGAAAAACAAGAGAGGGAGAGAGAGAGAGGAAGTATTTTGGATGAAGCAAGAGAGGAGAGAGAGTGATAAAATGGAAATGATAAAGTTAAGGGAATGGTAGAAAAGAAATAAAGGTGATTGAGTTGATAGTTTTCACTTTTAGCATAGTAGTCAACTCTTGCTAGGGTCTAATAGTAGCTTAATAGTGTTTGTTATCTAACTTTATCTTTAATCCACCACTTGATACTAACTTCACCCAAATGACTTTTCTTGCTCTACTAACACTCACTAATGCTAGTCCAATTGTCATTTCACCAATTCACCACTTAATCGCACTAACTCACTCTTTTGCAAACATAAATGCACAAATGTCACGCAAGGTACTTTAAAAAGATATTTTCATGCTCAATGGATGAAAATGAATGACTAGCTAATGCAATTGATTTAAATTGAATAAAAATGAATAAAATGAAAAAAATGAAAATGCAGGTCCTCACAAAGAATCCGTTAGAAAAGTTTTTGGGTGGGTTTGGTTTTGATTTTCTTTCTTTTCTTTTTTCTGGACACAAGGCTCAATTCAATTGAAGCTTTGAAGTTGGTTCAAGAAACTTCCATTTTGGATCATAAGAATCCAAGATTGATTCAAGAGTTATTCAAGATTTCAAGAAAGCTTTCCAAGATTGTTTTAGATTGTCCAAGAACTTCAAGAAACCTTTATGATCAACCATGGAACAACACATGACTCAAGAAGAATTTTTTTTCGTAGATTTAATGATAACAAGAACACAAGACATGCAAATTTTGACAAGACACAACAAGATGTAGACTTGATGAATTCCAACCAGATTTGGATAGCAAATAACAACTAACGACATAACAAGACAAGCAAAACAAATGACATCAACAAGAGAACAACCTCGGATAGATTTGAAGACACTGGGCAGAATTTTTTTGCACAAGAAACGACAAGAACAAGAAACTAGATTCGGGCAGCAATAAAACAACTCGAGCACAGCAACTACTACATGAGCAAGATTTCAGACAGCACAAATGCAAAGCATGAATAGAATTTTTATGACAACTAATGAGACCAAAAAGACAAGAAAAGAGATATACTTGATACCATCAACTAACTCTGATGACCAAGCTGATATGAACCCATGACGAAGGCTTGAACTCATATCGGACACAAGTCCTGGATGTAGATGAAGAATCAAGTTAGTGGTGTGGAAAACCCTTGACTCTTCTAACCCACAAAACCACGAACCAATAATTAGTCTTGACCCATAGTTGAATAGATTAGTGAACCACGGATTGAAAGTAGTTGACACCATAACCAAGTGCATTTCTTGGTTGATAAGTCAATGAACATTCAAGAACTCTCTCAAGTAGTCAAGAAGGATCTCTTGGAACAAGAGAAGTTACTTTTCACACTAGTGAATATAACACAAATTTCATGAATTTAATTACTGAAAACATTGGAACTTAAGGCTATTTATAGCCTTTACAAGACTTAGAAACCTAATGCTAGTTGGAAAATAATTAAACAACTCAATACCTAGCTAGACTAGGACTTATATTGAGCCTTAATGGACAACATGTCCAATCTATTATTAGCCACTAAAATAAGACAAAACTAAAACTAAACTAACCTTAATGGCATGACTAATAAAGCTGGAAATTAATAAAAATCAATTGACTCAATTGAACCCTAAAATCCGATAGCACTTTGGCTAGGATTTAAGAACTTGTGAACTAGGGTTTGCTTCCAAGCTTGGTTCAATGACTTGGGTAGGAGTATGAAGTGTTGTATCCTCATCTTCAAGCCCTTGAATAGCACATACACTACCAACTTGGTCTTGAACACCACACACCAATGCTTGGGATGACTCTTCAAGTTTTTTGGCAGGCGACCTAGTAATTGGACCCATTGGAGCTTGAACTTGAGTATCATTTGGAGCTTGACCAATTACGACCTTCTCACTAGCTGGGTATGTAGATTGGATGCCTTGAGTGCTGGTGGTGGACCGGTGGAGGCCTAATAGGTCTGAACTCTGAAGACATGTGAAGAAATTTCACCAATATGGGAGAGACTTTGCTGCTAAGTTTTGAGGAGTCAAGAAACTTTCACCGCTGGAGCATTTGGATAACTAAGTAGTGGCGAGTGATGGCAGTCAAGCGGTTAGGTGGATGACTACGCGGTAGGTAGTGGTGAAGAAATTGGTGAATTAGGGATTTAGGGCAAAAATGAAGAACAACCGTCAAACTATGCTTATTACCATTAAACATTGAAATGATAATTTTGCCCCTTAAATTCGAGCTTGTGGGGTAGCTTGCAAGTTGTGCTCAACTCAACTCGTTAATCGAACAGGTATTCTCTAGGCTTGAGATCAGCTTATTTACTGAGCTCAAGCCTTAACAAGTCCGGTCGAGTCGAGCTTGTGAGCTACCCAATTCGTATAACAGCACTAGCTGTCATTAAGTTCATTGTTGATTGCAAAACCTTGGAGAAAACAGTATCATTTGATGCTTAGTTATGTTTGTACCTATCTATTTAAGAGTGAATGGAAAACAAATTTTATAGGCTTACATTTCCTTCTATTTCTTTAATGTTAAGAAGAGTGAATAAGACCAACTTCTATACTGTTGGCTATTTTGATGATTAACTAACCACTATGATGATTTTTACTAATCCCCTTTTAAGTCTGAGTGTAGCAAAACAGGTTTATTCTCAAAATTCCAGTCAAGATTTTGTCGGACGATGCTGTCGAACGCAAGGCTGAGGTTCGGACGTCCGACAGGATGCAGTCAAAGAAGAATAGACCACTGGTTCTGTCGGACGATGCTTTCGGACGTCCGACAGTTTACGACAAAGTTTCGGACAATGCTTTCGGAAGGTCATCCATGTTTCGGACGTCCGACAGATTGAGAAGATGGACACATGAGCTTCTGGTTCTGTCGGACGGTGGAGTCCTTGGTTCGGATGTCCGACAGTCTACAACACAGGAACTCAACAAACTGTCGGACGATGGCTTCGGACGCAGATTTGAGTGTCGGACGTCCGACACACCCAACGGCTATATTTTCCTGCATTTAATTCAGAACTGTTGGAGTAGTTTGGGTGGTTAAATTTGCACTCTATAAATACCATAAAGGCTGGAGATGTTAGAGACTTTTTGCAACCATTACTTACAAGCTTTAAGAACAATTCTAGAGTGAATTTGTGTCTTCCTCCTTTCTTGTAGTGTAAGTGTGTGTGCAAACAAGCATTGCTTTTCAATTGTGAGTGTAAGGCTCAAGTGTGTAGCATTGTGAGGGTTAGCAAGGTTGTTGTAAAACCTCTTGGCTTGATCAAGGAGTGATTGATGCAAGCAAGTGGTGATCCTTCCATATAAAACTTGGTGTAACTTCATCAAATTGAAGTTGCAATTGAATTTGAGGTATTGGACTTCAAGTTGGGTACAACTTGGTAGTCCATTTGAGTTCATCTCTTTTATCTTTATTTGTGTTCTACTTGTGTTTATCTACTTGGTTGATCATCTCATTACGTGCTTAAAATTTCGTATCACCAAGAAAACTTGATCACTTCTAATTGTGTTTTTGTAATCACTCATCAAGTTTTAAATTTCCATCAACCTAATTCACCCCCCCTCTTAGGTTGCTTTCGAGACCTACATGTACATCTCCTCTAAATATGGTACAATTCATAATTCCCAAAGTATCAATCAAGGTGATTGTGATTCGAGACTTTTAATATAATTACCAATAAATAGTCAGTCAGTGAATTTATTTCTTATTGTAAGAGTTTAAACCAATAAACTAACGTCACTTCAACTTCAGCCTATTTTTTGCATGAGGGACAATCCAATCAAGGTTAGCATTCTCTGTTTTTTCGTAGTTAAGGCAACCACTATACCAGTACCTAGATTGTTTGAATAGTAATCTTACATTCCCTCACACTCAAGCTATCTTTTACTAATATATAGCAATCATTAATATTATATATATATATATAATTAATGTTCAAAATATTTGTGATTATATATATATATAATTTAATCACAAATATTTTGAACATTAATTATATATATAATTAATGTTCAAAATATATATAATTAATGTTCAAAATATTTGTGATTAAATTGAAGTTTAAGTTTACATATATCACTTACAGCTAAGAAAGAAGTTTGATATCTCTGATAGTTTGCATCTTGATAGGCCTTTGCTTCATGCAATTTTTGACTTCTTCATTGTTTGAAGCATACATGTATGCCAAAACATAGAGTAAGGATAGATGGGAGATGAGCATATGAAATAGTATTTAATATTATAAAATATAACAAAATTTATATTTACAATTGCCTCAAAGCAAGCTCTACCGAGATTGGAGGATTTACTAGAATACTAGATAAGTGTTTTGTGCTAAATCACAGAGCTGGACAAATGGCGAGAATTCATAGTGAAACAGTGTGAGAACCCAACAATTCAAAATGCTTTTCATATTTTCTACCTTGGATTTTTGTTAAGGTTTAGTGATTGGAAAATAGTTTACAAGTTTTATTACTTTTTGTTTTCCCATTTTTGCAAGAAATTGGTCAAGGGTTTAATTTGGCCTATAGAAGAATTTGTGGGATAATACTCCAATAAATTTGGATTTTTCATGACACAAATATTTTTGTATATCTATAATTGCATTGACTATTGACTCACATGAATGTGCATGGATGCCTTAATATTAGGATTTTCATTCGAGTGCCGATAAGTTAAACAGTTGTGAATAGTGATTAAGTGAATAGTGAGTTGAGAGTAAATGAATGATGGTAAAGAGATAATTAGTAGGGTGAATGTTGAACATTATTGAAACTAGAGGGAGTTAAGTACAAAATAGACAAACTAGTGGATAAGATAAGATTTAATTGGATTTTTAGCCAATGGGGAAGCGACATTTGGCAACTTCCCTATCTCCCATCTTTCTTTCAAGACTTCAAGCTTCATTCTTGTCTTTCATTCCATTTTAGTCTTGCAAGAACCTTGGAGAGAGAGAGAGTGAGAGCTTTATCATTGTCTTGCCATTTCTTTCAAGAGCAAGAAAGAGAGAGAGGGCCGAGAGCAAGGGGGAAAGAGACAGAGAACAACCTTCTTGCTTCCATTTTAATCGATCTAAGTGAAGATCTATCGAGGTTATCTAAGATCCGCTCTGATTAAAAGCTTTCCAAACTCTAGAGGAAGGCTTCCACTGATTTGAATCAAGAGAATCCAACTTGTTTTGCTTCATTTGGACCATCTAAGAGGTAAAACAGGTAAACACTTTTGAATATCCTTTATCTAGGCTAGATCTTGCTAGATTTAAGTAGATCTATGGTTTTTGTTAGTGGAATTATGGTGGGTTATGTTGGATGACTATCTTGACTATATATTGAATTGATGAAGGAAATCATTGATGAAATTGGTGACTATATGTCTTGATATATTGTGGGTAACTAGTATGTTGTATGGGTTGCAGATCTAAGCATGAAAGAATGGAATTTTGTTGGTGTAATTTCAAGAATTGCTTGCTGGAACTGATCACTGCTGGACGAAAATATACCAAGTTTACCTACAAATGCATCCTTGAAAATGGCCAAACTAGCTCTTGCACAAAACAATGAAGGTTGTAGGGATTTGGGTTGGCTTTCCACCCAGAAAATTTCAGAGCAATCGAAGCACTGTAGCATGTGAAATGAGCAAAATATCCCTAACTGGCCAAATGCCAAGTTCTACCGGACAACTTTCTGTTGCTTCTGTGATTTCACTTTCTGACCATGAAAATGCATGATTTGGCTTTCAATGTCTTCATGAGAAATGTAGCCCTGTGTCTTATTTTTGAAATAGTATAAAATTCATCTCAATCCAATAGGTGTAGCACCAAATATGATCAAAACGCCAAAAGGTGTCAAAACTGTCAACTTTGTTTCTGTTTTGGTGCAGGTCCAGAAATTTTACCGATTTCCCTGATTTATTGGTACTTGTAGAAAAAGAATTAGAGGGTGAATTTTATACTGTTGGCAAACCCTTTGAGTCTAATTTTAAATGCCATTCATGGCACTCGATTTTCCTATGACTGCGCAAGGGGGACTGACGGCGAAATTTTCAGTTTTCAAACTTACACCAAGTTGAACTTTTGTAGCTTGTTTTCCTCACTTTCCTTGGTTTAATTCACCTTTCTTGATTTAAAATAGCATTTGTTGCTTCACTTGACACCCGAACCACTACCTTAGCAAGCTTATAGTCGTTTGTCTTGACTTGAACTAAAAGCTTTGTGAGTTTGGATACTAAGTTTGGAGAATTAAAGATGGAAATGTTGAATGAGATATTGAAGTGTACATTTCTTGTTTCTTGTGGATTAGAAGTTATTGATAGTCTTGTTATATTATTTTTCATTTCAAGATTCGAATATGCCATGAAGGTTAATTGGTGATTAGGGATTGATGTGGAAGGATAAAAAACTAGTTGAGTGTCCCAGTCCGTTTTAAATCCAATATTTTACAACTATTTACAAATGACTTGTGAAATAATTTACTCGACTTATATTTGCAAAGAAATGATTTACCACTATTTCCAAATAAAATGCTTTTACAAGTGAAATAATTTATGAAAGATTTGTGAGTGTTCCTTTTTGCTAGTTGTGCTTAAATGTTTCCATGATTTGATTGGGTGCTTAATTGATTGATTAGGTATGTTTAAATATATACTAGTGCTTCTATGCAAAGTGAAATTTACCTGTTAATTTCGATCGTTATAAGTGAGTAATTGGATTGGTATTTTAATTATCTTGATTTGAAAGTATTTTATTACTAAATGTATTCTATTAAGTTATTACGTTTTGTTTTAAATAAAACTTGTTCCTCATTTCTAACGAGGCTTGAGGTGAAGACGTTGATTGTCAAGGGTCCCTCGCTCATGAAGGCAAGTGTATACTTTATTGCACTCTCTTAAGGGGCTTGAAGGTTGAAATTGATTGTCAGTTGTCCCTCGCTTCCAAAAATATTTGATAGCTATTTATCAATGTTCAAATTACTTGTGCATGACTGTAGGCCATGTGTACCCTAACACATTGGCTGAACAATACCTTTTCCCCTTCGTTGCCGGCCTATCCGAGCCAAAAACGGACTCGGTTGGGTGGGATTGGTAACTTAGGGCACTGATTATGGTGTAATCGAGTATTACCACTGAAATTTATAAGAAGGAGAAGGGGTTGATTGATTGATGAGATGGACTGCAACTGCTCCCAGAGGACACCGTATCCTTTCAATACTTGAACAGAATGTTTATTGAATTAATGTTCATTGAATTATTGTTCACTGCATTTTGTTTGTTAAATTAAGTGTTTATGTAATGATTGTTTAAGAAATTGCTATTTCTTGTATCCTTTTAATTGAAAAGATTTTTAAATACTTTCAATGTGAATGTATGACCATGTTCTCGACTTACACATTATTCTTTAAAGAATCAAATGTTTTACAAAATGCTATTTAATTCAAATGTCCATGAATTTCATAAAACGTGAATTTTCTTGTTTTCGCTGGACACTTACTGAGCTTCTAATTCACCCCAAACTATTTTATTTTTTGTCCACAGGGCTTGAGATGAAGGAAAGCATGTGTTGTGATCTTTCTTAGTGTGACTAGCAGGATTATCTCTTGTACTATTTGTAATCTTGGACTGTTGTATTTTTTGCGTATTTGGACTAGTTGGAAATGTAATTATTATTTTGGAGATCTTGAATTGTAATTATTTGAGGTCTGTAATCTGTTTGAGGAACTGTAGCCTTTCTCGGCGAGAGTTGGGCAGGCGATCTGCCGAACCCTTTGGTTCGCCTTAGGGGGAAGTGGGGTTGTCACAGTTGGTATCAAAGTTTAGACTTTAGATCTTTGCAGTGTATCTTAGGCTTAAAGTTTAGAATATCGGACCATGAAACTAATTTGCTGTTAAGTGAAATATTGAGCGCTAGGGTTTCTTATATTGTAGGAAAAGAAGAGAATTGTGTGGGATTGATTTGAAAAGTGATAGGTGCGTTTCTTGAACAATGGTACTAGTCGATATCTATGGGAGTAAATTTGACTGAGGTAAATCATAGAATTCGATGTGTTCTTTAGGATTTTAATCTCCATATGTATGTCTATGAGACTGGATGTGATTCTTGGATCGACTATTTAAGTGAGACTTTTTGTGAATTTTTTATGAGAAATAATGGGGATTGAGTTGATTAGCACCTGGAGATGGCCCGTCCTAGTATTAATTGACTTGGTTCCTATTTGACACTTAAGTTAGCAAGTTGTACCTATTCTCTGGGTTTGAACTTGGAGTTTGAGGCTGTGACTAGAAACCTTAATGCTGGTGATTTTTGGAGATGAAAGATATGGAAAAACTGATAGGGATTGATATGTAGGAATATTCTTTTTTAGTTTGTCTAGTGCAAGTAGGAATGTCGAGGATGACATTCCTTTAACGGAGAGAGATTGTGAGAATCCAACAATTCAAAATGTTTTTCATATTTTCTACCCTGAATTTTTGTTAAGTTTTAGTGATTGGAAAATGATTTACAAGTTTTATTACTTTTGCTTTCCCATTTTTGCAATAAATCGGTCAAAGGTTTAATTTGGCCTATACAAGAATTTGTGGGATAATACTCTAATAAATTTGGATTTTTCATGACACAAATATTTTTGTACATCTATAATTGTATTGACTATCGACTCATATGAATGTGCATGGATGCCTTAATATTAGGATTTTCATTCGAGTGCTGTTAAATTGAACAGTAATGAATATTGATCGAGTGAATAGTGAGTTGAGAGTAAATGAATGATGGTAAAGAGATAATTAGTGGGGTGAATGTTGAACATTGTTGAAACTAGAGAGAGTTAAGTGCAAAATAAACAAACTAGTGGATAAGATAAGATTTCATTAGATTTTTAGCCAATGGGGAAGCGACATTTCGCAACTTCCCTATCACCCATTTTTCTTTCAAAACTTCAAGCTTCATTCTTGTCTTTCATTCCATTTTAGTCTTGCAAGAACATTAGAGAGAGAGAGAGAGAGCTTTATCATTGTCTTGCCATTTCTTTCAAGAGCAAGAAAGAGAGAGGGGGCTGAGAGCAAGGGAGAGAGAGAGGGAGAGGGAGAGGGAGAGAGAGAGCAACCTTCTTGCTTCTATTTTAATCTATTTAAGTGAAGATCTATCAAGGTTATCCAAGATCTGCTCCGATTAAAAGCTTTCTAAGCTCTAGAAGAAGGTTTCCACCGATTTGAATCAAGAGAATCCAACATGTTTTGCTTCATTTGGACCATTTAAGAGGTTAAACTACTAAACACCTTTGAATCTCCTTTATCTAGGTTAGATCTTGCTAGATCTAAGTAGATCTATGGTTTTTGTTAGTGGAATTTTGGTGGGTTATGTTGGATGACTATATTAACTATATATTGAATTGACGATGGAAATCGTTGATGAAATTGGTGACTATATGTCTTGATATATTGTGGATAACTAGTATGTTGTATGGGTTGATGATTTAAGCATGAAAGAAGGGAATTTTGTTGGTGTAATTTCAAGAATTGCTTGCTAGAACTGTTCATTGCTGGTCGAAAATATACCAAGTTGACCTGAAAATTCGTCCTTGATAAAGGCCAAACTAGCTCTTGTACAAAACATGAAGGTTGTAGGGATTTGAGTTGGCTTTCCACCCAAAAATTTTCAGGGTAATTAGAGCACTGTTGTATGTCAAATGACCAAAATAGCCCTGACTGCCCAAATGCCCTGTTCTTCTAGATAGCTTTCTATTGCTTCTGTGATTTCACTTTCTGACCATGAAAATGCATGATTTCACTTTTGATGTCTCATAACAAATGTATCCCTGTGTCTTATTTTTGAAATGGCATAAAATTCATCTCAATCCGAGAAGTGTGGCTCCAGATATAATCAAAACGCCAAAAGGTATCAAAGCTGTTGACTTTGTTTCTGGTTTGGTGCAGGTCCAAAAATTTTACTGATTTCCCTGATTTACTGGTACTTGTAGAAAATGAATTAGAGGGTGAATTTTATACCGTTGGAACTCTTTGAGTCTAATTCTAAATGCCATTGACGGCACTCGATTTCAATTTTTCCATGCCAAGTTATAGCCATTTTCCCATGATTGCGCAAGGCGGACTAGCATGCTTATATTCGTTTCCCTTGACTTGAACTAAAAGCCTTGTGAGTTTGGATACTAAGTGTGGAGAATTAAAGATAGAAATGTTGAATGAGATATTGAAGTGAACATGTCTTGTTTCTTGTGGATTGGAAGTTAGTGAAAGTCTTGCTATATTATGTTTCATTTCAGGATTCGAATATGCCATGAAGGTTAATTGGTGATTAGGGATTGATGTGGAAGGATCCAAAACTAGGTGAGTGTTCCAGTCCATTTTAAATCCAATATTTTATTACTATTTGAAAATGACTTGTGAAATAATTTACTCGACTCATATTTGCAAAGAAATAATTTACCACTATTTCCAAATAAAATGCTTTTACAAGTGAAATAATTTATGAAGGATTTGTAAGTGTTCCTTGTTGCTAGTTGTGCTTAAATGTTTCCATGATTTGATTGGGTGCTGAATTGATTGATTGGGCATACTTAAATATATACTAGTGCTTCTATGCAAAGTGAAATTTGAATGTTAATTTCGATCGTTATAAGTGAGTAATTGGATTAGTATTTTACTTATCTTAATTTGAAAGTATTTTATTACTCAATGTGTTCTATTATGCTATTATGTTTTATTTTAAATAAAAATTGTTCCTCATTTCTAACGAGGCTTGAGCTGAAGAGTCTGACAGTCAAAGGTCCCTCGCTCATGAAGACGAGTGTATACTTTATTGCACTCTCTTAAGGGGTTTGATGGTTGAAATTGATTGTCAGTTGTCCCTCACTTCAAAAAATATTTGATAGTTATTTATCAATGTTTGAATTACTTATGCATGACTGTAGGCCATGTGTACCCTAACACATTGGTTGAACAAGACCTTTTCCCCTTCATTGCCGGCCTATCCGAGCCAACAGTGGATTCGGTCGAGTGGGATTGGTAACTTAGGGCACTGATTATGGTGTAATCGAGTATTACCACTGGAAGTTATAAGAAGTAGAAGGGGTTGATTAACTGGTGAGATGGACTGCAACTACTCCCAGGGGACACCGTATCCTTTCAATACTTGAACAGAATGTTTATTGAATTAATGTTCATTGAATTATTGTTTATTGTATTTTGTTTGTTAAATTAAGTGTTTATGAAACGATTGTTTAAGAAATTGCCATTTCCTGTATCCTTTTAAATGAAAAGTGTGAGCGTCTCAAAATTCTAATTTTATTTTCAAATGCATAATAATATTTATATTATGTTTATTCACTAAAATATTAATGAATTTATATTTTGAGTTATTATTTTCCAATTTAGCGAATTTTTCAAGAATTATTTGTCGGTATTTGGTTTCGACCAGTTTAAGCGTTGATTTTTGTTCCGAAGTGTGAATAGTAACTCTAAGATGAAACCTAGCATATGTGAAGATATTATTGAGATATATTTAAGGTTGGACAATGTCAGGATAAGAAAAACCAGTAAAAGTTAGAGTATCGCGCGTCGACAAGACAAAAAGTGAAGTTTGACCACTTTTCCCCCAATTTAAGGAGAACCACACCTTTTGTCTCCTTAAAGTCTTGTTTCTTGCTTCTTGTTCTCCCATTTTCAGCTAACCCTTGGAGCTTAAAGAGAGAGAGAGGGCTGAAACTAGAGAGTGAGAAAGAGAGAGAAAAAACATGAAAATTTTCTTCATCTTCTTCATTTTCCATTCCTTGAAGTTTGAAGACTCCATTGAAGGCATTGCTCTTGTTCCTTCTTCTCCTTTGGCTGTAGTGAGAGAGAGGGAGAGAGAGAGAGTGGTCTGAGAGTGAGAGAGAGAGAGAGAAAGAGGGAAGAAAGCTTCCTTTTGCTTGTCATCTTCTTGTTCTTGGGTTTTAAGGAGGAAACCAACTTCAAGCAAGCAAATCCTTGGAAAAACTTGAAGGATCTCGAGGTGTCAAAACTTGGAACATCATCCGTGGGTGGAACTACATGAGATCCTCCTTGATCTTGCTAGATCTAAATAGATCTTGAGGTATAACACTTAAATCTCTTAGCTTTAACTTTGTTAGTGCTAAATCTTGTAGATCCACGGTTTATTTTGCTAGAGATGTTTATGTTTGGAACATTTGAGTTGGGCCCTTGAATTCCCAATTTAGGTAGCTGATTTGAGGTGACCTCTTAGGTAGCGGACTTGAGGACCTGGTTGTGGTTGTGATTGTTGTTTATGAGATGAGTTTATTTTGTGGTTAGAAAGTAAAAATGTTGGTGAAAATTTTGAAGAAAAGTGATGCTTGCTGGCCGAACTATAGCTGGAAAAATTTGACACTTGATTTTGAAATTTTATGATATTTCTTGGCTTGATTTTGCTCAAAAAACTTTGTACTATGAGTGCATTTTGATTTGGAGTCAAAATCTGGAATTTTTCATGGTTGAAAGTTAAGTTTTTTCACTGATATTTGGAATAATTCTTATTGCATACCAAGTGTTTGATGTATTGCACCATTTTGTGTCAAATTGAGCTGCAAATTTGTCTATGTTAATGGCCAAACCAATTCTTGTACAAAACATGAAAGTTGTAGAAATTTGAGTCAAGTTTTCACCTACAAAATTTCAGAGCAATTGGAGTACCGTAGCTTATGAAATGTCCAAAATACCCCTAACTGCCCCATTACCCTATTTCAGCTAACGGTCTTCATTTTCAGCCAAATTTCTGAACATTTTGCGAACTTGTAGGAGATGAACCAAAACTTGAATTTTATACCATTGAAAGCTTTATGAGTCTAGTTTTAAATACCACTGACAGTACTCAATTTTGATTCTCCTTCATTGAGTTATAGTCTTTCTTCCGAAACTGTCCAGAAATGCTATTTTCAACCTGATAGTTTTATTTTGCTTCTATAATTGTGATTTTTGACCATGAAAATTCCTGAATTGAATTTTGAAGTCTCATGTGAATTGTAGGTCTGTGTCTTAGCCTCGAAACGGCATAAAATTCATCTCAATCCGACGAGTGTAGCTCAAGTTATTATCAAAACACCAAAAGATGATAGAAACTTGATAGTTTGATGCCTGCCAAGTGTTTGATAAAATGTTTGTATGAAACTAGTGGTTATGCACATTAAGTGTTTGATGAAATGCTTTGTATGAAACTTGTGATTCTAGAACTTGGCTTGAAATGGGGATGTCTATTATGGACTAGTGGAATAATTTTGAACCCCTCTTAAGTGTCGCTTTAGTTGTCAAGTGAGTAGTTTTCCCTCCTCGTTTGATAAGTAACCTAGTATATACATGAGCGATGGTTTAAAGGGGGGGATTGGCTAGAGATGGTTGTAATTCCTATAAGTGATCATTGGTTGTAATTGCTTTAGGCGCTCAAAAGGATTGCGAGGGGAATCCCAAGATAGACGAGTGAAGGACTTGCTGGTTTGATTGCACTTTTGGTGAGTGTTCCAACTCCTTTTTTAAATGAAAAATCTTGCTATTGTTTGCAAAGGAATGATTTGTTGAAATGATTTGCTAGTATTTATAAGGAACGATTTACTATTATTTCCAAGTAAAATTGCTTTTATAGGTGAAATGATTTATGACTAATTTGTGAGCACTCCAACTTGTTTTCCATATGAAATGTTTTTACTGTTGCCAATGATCTATGAAATGATTTATTTGTGTTTGCCTTGAGTTTTGTGGCTTGAGTGGAGCTATGTGCTACGTCCATATGGGATGGGAGCCACCTCCAGAGATCCGTCTCAGCGCTTGAAATGCTTGTTAGTGTTAGAGCGAAGCTATGTGCTACGTCCATATAGGACGGGAGCCACTTCTAGAAATCCGTCTCAACACTTGAAATATTTACCCGAGCGGAGCTATGTTCTACGTCCATATGGGACCGAAGCCACCTCTAGAGATCCGACTCACTCCTTGAACTATTTATCTGAGCAGAGCTATGTGCTACGTCCTTAGAGACGGGAGCCACCTCTAGAGATCCGTTCAGTAATGATGTTTGTGGCACTAGTTCTTTTGAGTTAATTATGTTACATGCCCATCTTGCTTTTGATATATATAGAAATGCCTATGTGATGTGCATGCCTTAGAACCTCATTGAGTGAAAGCTCACCCTATTTTTAGTATATTTTATTCAGGAGCCGAGCACTTGGACTAGCGACGTGACAAATTGGCAGTAGATTGAGATTGTGATGGATTATATTAGTGATGTTTTGTAAAATTGTTATTTGAATGCAAAAGTGTGGAATGTATGAACTTGGGCAAGTTTGGTTTTGATATCTAGTAGTGATTCTATGTGTATGGACCGACAGATTCAAGTCCTTTTCGGAAGTTTGTACTTAAGTATGAATGTTATATGCATTTTGATGGTTTGAAATTGCAATATTTTATTCGAGAATTGTAGTGTGTCCTGGCGAGAGGTGAGCAGGCGGTCCGTCAAACCCTTTGATTTGCCTTAGGTGGAGGTGGGGTCGTCACAAAAAAATTCTTAAATACTTTCAATGTGAATGTATGACCATGTTCTTGACTTACGAGTTATTCTTTAAAGACTCAAATGTTTTACAAAATGCTATTTAATTCAAATGTCCATGAATTTGATACAACGTGAATTTTCTTGTTTTCACTGGACACTCACTGAGCTTCTAACTCACTCCAAAATATTTTATTTTCCTTCCATAGGCCTTGAGACGAAGGAAAACATGTGTTGTGATCTTTCTTAGTGTGACTAGCTGGATTATCTCTTGTACTATTTGTAATCTTGGATTGTTGTATTTTTAGTGTATTTGGACTAGTTGGAAATGCAATTTTTATTTTGGAGATCTTAAATTGTAATTATTTGAGGTCTGTAATCTGTTTGAGGAACTGTAGTGAGTCCCAGCGAGAGTTGGACAAGCGGTTGCCGAACCCTTTTGTTCGCCTTGGGGGAGCTGGGGTCGTCACAGACAGTATATCAAACAGCTAGAAGTGTCATGTGAAAATGATTATGATTTATAATAAATCTCTTACTATTGAATGTAGCCACTTTGACAAGCATAACCATTATCATTGAACAGTCCCAAGCATATTTACAATTTTATTTCCTTAATCTTTTTCGAATTCACACCATAAAATGATCTGCATGAGGCCTTCCTTATAATCAACAACATAGAACATAAATTGTTAACAATGAATTATAATGACTTCACTACAAGAAAAATGGCATTTAGTGATAAGAATCTTTGTGACAACACAAATATTGTCACATCTAATACCTTTCTATGATAACTTTTTCTGTCATATTATGTATGGTAAAGTGGTTTTCAGTGACAAGATGAATTTTTGTCACTCAGGTTTGTCACAGAATAACTGGTGTACTACTGGTTGGTATGGCGAGAAACAAATTTGTGATAACATACTAAAGGTTGTCACTAAATGATATGCTACATTGAATTAGGACATTGAATTAGGTGTTGTCACTAACTAGAACTATAGTCACAACATTCTGTTGTCACTGTCTGGTTGGGACCCATTTCAGTAATTCTACTATAACATTCTAAATTTTATAATTTAACCCCTCTACTTATTTATTTACAAAACGCATTAGACATTTGAATGAGATATGTCTAAATAGTTTACATCTCAAAATATAATTTGTTTGTTTATTCCTTAAATGAATTGTTGAGAGATATTATTGAAATTTGACCCCTTTATTTGATTAATTTGCAAAACACATTTGACATCTCAATGAAATTTGTGCAGATAATTTGTTTTCCTAAATTATAAATTGTTTGTGTCATTGAATGAAATATGGAGAGAATTGCCATTACTTTGATCAAAGAGTGAATCATAATTAACTCGAAGAATTTCATACAAAACAATGACTAATGATCACAAGTCCACAATTAAATAACTATTATATGTGAAAGCTCATATGTCTAATTGCTGAGGTATCATACTGTTCATACATGATAATGGATATAACCAAAAACAAGTATATTAAGACAGTGAGATATATTTTTATATTTTTCAAATTTGAGAGATAAATTCTAACATTCCTGACCAATATTATACCACAGTTAGTCACCCTGAAGGTCATGGGTTTTGTTTCTGGAGATGGGGTTATAGCCCACAACAAGTGAAGAACCTAACCCCACAAGTCAAGAAATCCAGCACTTCTCCAAAAGGTCTCGATCAGGTGGGGGTTCATCCATGTCTGGTGATATAGCGGGCAGGATCCTCCTCTCTAACTGATGTGGGATCGTCACAATCCATCCCTCTAGGGGACTCAGCATCCTTGCTGGCACAACAGAGTCGGGAGTCGGCTCTAATACCAACTCTAACACCCCTGACCAATATTGTCCCACAGTTAGCCACCCTGAAGGTCATGGGTTTTGTTTCTAGAGGTGGGGTTATAGTCCACAACAAGTGAAGATCCTAAACCCGCAGATCAAGAAACCCAGCACCCCTCCAAAAGATCTCGATCAAGTGAGGGTTCACCCACATCTGGTGATATAGCGGCTAGAATCCTCCTTCCTAACCGATGTGGGATCGTTACAATCCACTTTCCTAGGGGACCCAACATCCTCGCTGGCACACCAAAGTCAGGAGTCAGTTCTGATGCCAACTCTAATACCCTTGACCAATATTGTCCCATAATTAGTCACCCTGGAGGTCGTGGATTTTGTTCCTGGAGGTAGGGCTATAACCCACAACAAGTGAAGAGTCCAAACCAGCAGGTCAAGAAACCCAGCACCACTCCAAAAGGCCTTGGTCAGGTGGGGGTTCACCCACTTCAGGTGATATAGCAGTCAGAATCCTCCTCCCTAACCGATGTGGGATCATTACAATAGACCCCGAGGGACCCAGGCACACAGTCGAGTCGACTCGATACCAACCGCCCGACCAATATTGTCACACAGTTAGTCACCCTAAAGGTCGTGGGTTTTGTTCCTGGAGGTGGGGTTATAACCCACAATAAGTAAAGAGGCCAAGCTTGCAGGTCAGGAAGCCCAGCACCCCTCCAAAAGGCCTCGGTCAAGTGGGGTTTCACCCACGTCTGGTGATATAGCGGCCAGGATCCTCCTTCCTATCTGATGTGGGATTGTTACATAAATATTGTAAGATTTTAATTATTGTAATATATCTAATTTGAGTGTATCCAAAAGAAAAAAAATTAAAAAAAAATAACCAAATCCAATTTGGAAAATCACACTGTACAGCTATATACAAGGTCAAGAATTAGCCTAGTGGTGGGGTTCTAATCTTCTAACCCCTTTGCATTTTTTAAATCCCGCCTCTTACTTGAAAACTAAAAGAAATAACTTCAATATTAAAAAAAATCAAGAGCAAGAGAAAAAGGAAGAAAAAAAGAAATAACTTCAATATTAAAAAAAATCAAGAGCAAGAGAAAAAGGAAGAAAAAAAGAAATAACTTCAATATTAAAATAATCAAGTGTAAGAAAAAAAGGAAGGAAAAAGGAAATAACTTCAATGTTAAAAAAGAGTCAAGAGCAAGAGAAAATGGAGGTAATAGGAAAGAGAAAGCGTGGTTTTTTGTTCCATTGAAGGCGCTGTTTGACCCAAAAAATGAGAAGAGCACGAATTGAAAAATCGAAAGAAGCGTGCGCAAGAACTAAAAAATGGACAAAATGATAGTGTTTATGCTACAGGTTTACATACAAACATTTAGAAAAGTTTTTGTTTAGGCAGCTACTTGAAAGCCCTTTTTCCTTGAGCTTTTCCTATGTTCTCTCATTGCAATCGCTCACTAAACCAAATCGATGCCAAAATGCAATATTTCTCCAAGCAATTTCAGCACCTAATCGTGTTTCTCAAGTGCTGAATCTTGTTTCCTCAATCATTTTCATCTTTTTTTGGCTAAATTGAAGAAAAATTCTAGCAACCCTATTTACCCTTGCACTCAAGGACAATCTTCATTGATTAGAGCTTCCATCATATCGGCTAGCTTCGTTGCTTTGAGCTTCAATCTTGGGAAGGAATCCAGGTAACATTGATTTGGGGTTTGAGTTTATCACTAGAGTTTCAATGTTCATTTTATCATTTTTTGTGCTACAGCTAGTGCAAGAAGAATGCTTAATCGACTACTTGATGCCTATTTTAACTATTTTGTAATTGATGATGACTGGTAGTATTGATTTTGCAAACTAATTTCTCTATTATGTGTAGTGTTCATATGTCTGTTTATGTACAGATATAGTCCAAGTAAGCCTTTGCAATAACCCTGCTGTTAGTGGTTTCTATGCTTAGAAAAGAACTTTCATCCACTATAATATATACATCGGTTAGCTCTTCTCGTGCAAAAAGTTTTGAAGATCATGCTGTTTAAAGCACCAATTAATATATTATTGAATCTCTACTATAGGAGAAGGATGTCGACATCTGTTTAATATGAAAAAACTTACATCCTTTGTTGGGTAGATTACGAGCAGCTGGCTGTGATGAGGTGTGGCGAGAGCCATTAGGATTAATAGAAGAAAAGAGGAAAAATATTTGTGCTTCATGTATTTTTTCTAGCTTCAGTTTTAGCTAAGTTAACTATATGGTTCTGTGTTGTGATAAAGAGACTTTGTCTTAGAGTATATTTGTGTGTGTGGGGGTGTACGATTATAGGTGTTCTAGGAGTTGAAGATGGTGAAGGGCTTAGATGCTTAGTATAAATATATAAGCTTACATGCAATACAAGGCACAGCACTATATTAATCAACTTATTTTACCACTTATTACAATCTAGACTGGCATATGCTTTTGCAATCCAACCACTAGCAAGAGGAGAAATAAGAACCAAAAAGTCTGAGAATGTGAAAACTACATTCCTGAATTATTCAAATAGCAATTCAACTAGAAAAATTACTAGCATGGCCTAAAGACTCACTAAATTCTGCTCGTTGCAGTCTTCAATAGTATCCTTAAGCTCATCTCCAACGAAATGAACTAAACTTCCAAAACTTTTGCCTTCTCATTGGATATTGAGTAGTCTAGATTAATCAAGATAGTGTTCCAATAAAGATATTGGTAAACAGGATAACGGAATTTGCTATTGCATATCATTTCTCACTGGAGATATGTAAAATATTTCTTTTGTTTAACTTGCATTATTTGTATAGATATCAAGATTGTATGCTAGACATACCACTTTAGCTTTATGCCTTTGGCAGTAGAGAAATCCAAGTGAAGTTGACAAATTTGAAAAGAATCTTTCTTCCAGTTTTGCTTTATGCCTTTAGTAGTAAAGAAACCCATAGTCTGATTACATTAGGGAAACTTACCCAAATTTAAAGCATATAAGCACCTGGTAGAAAATTTGCTAGATACCAAAATCAATCTGTTTGGTGTTTTTTGTGTCAATTTGGCCTCTTTCTTGAATGTTAGTCTATGTCAAGAACATGGAGTTGCACCTTTTAATTGTTTGTTTTATGGTTTGTTTTTAGCAAGGTGATTAGTATTCAGAGAAGGAGAATGAGAGCTAGTAGTATTCAAGTGCACAACTTTGACAGGGCATTGTTCAATTTCCCAGGTTAGCAATGTGCAAGAGTTCTATATATTTGAAGTAATTTGTGCTAGCTCTGGCAATGTGTGTTTTCCTAAATATAATATACAATATTTTAAGGCATTGTTTTGTCTTTGCACTTTAGATGTTTTAGTGTGTTAAATTTCATATGACTTTGATGTGCTGCCAACTAAGTTGTATCTCAGCTTTAGATAATGAAAGTTTGATCGAATATTTTACTAGTCTAATTTATTTTACACTTTATTTGTGATCAACTTCGTTCACTTTTAGACCATGTGTAAATTGTGATCTCTGATTTTGACAATTACAAAACAATTGAAGAAATCAATTTAATGTTTTCTATTGAGAATATTAGCAGGTCAGGTCATTACTGCAAATGGTGCAATTGAAGAACTCAATCAAAAAGGAGCAAAGGACACTTAAACTCTGTCGGACGCTGGATAGCACGTATCGGACGTCTGATAAAAGTCGAGAACACTCCATCGGACGCTCAACTTTAAGCATTGGACGTCTGATAGACAGGGGGAGTATCGGACACTCATATCGGACGCGTATCAGCATCACCGGACGTCCGATCAAATTCAAGAAAATATTTGAACTCTCTGACCGGTGTCGGATGCAGGATACATCAGATGCAAAAAAATGCATCGGCTGTCCGATAAAGATCAAAACAGCCTTTCGGATGATAGAATCGGACACATAACATTGTATCGAACGTTCGACAGCTCCAACGGCTAGTTGACTTTTCAGCTACCTTCTATCCGTTGACAACCATTATCAAGGCACTTTTTGGTCTCCTTTAAATAGAGCATTGTCTGAATTTCAAAATAAATTTTGTACACTTAGAATACAAGTTCTTAAGAGTAATTTTGGCAAGAAAATACTCGCCTAGTAAGATTTGTAGTTCTTGAAGTGTGAACTAGTGAGCAAGCTTTTCAAATGTGAGTGAATTTTTCAATAGTGTAACTTTGAGAGGGTTATCCGAGTAATTGTAAAATTTCTTAACTTGACCGAGTGCTTCTTGGAGCATGGAGGAAGTGAACCTTCCATTGTACACAAGATTGGTTGAATTTCATCAAATTGAAGTTACTTATGTTGAGAATTGTTCTTCAAGCTCAAGAGGAGCTTGGAAGAAAATTGGTTTGATTACTCTTATTATTATTTACAGCTTACTTTACGATTCCTCTATTGCTATATCTTCTATCTTTCTTGAATTCTATTGTTCCTTCCTTGATAATTTGATTGCGTAAGAGGTTACATTTCTTATTATGAAAAAGGGGCATCATAATTTGATTAATTTTTAATCAATCTAATTCACCCCCCTCTTAGGTTGTCTTTGGGTCTTACAATTGGTATCAGAGCTTGGTCTCTAGGATCAAGTTTAACCGCTTAGAGAAAAGATGACGATCAACAGTGCTATATTTGTAGAAGGACAATCGGTAACTAAACCACCTATGTTCAATGGATCAAACTATGTTAGTTGGAAGGAACGCATGATTATCTTTTTACAATCTATTGATATTGATTTGTGATTTATTGTTAATGAAGGTCTATACACTGCCACCATTGATGATCCCATTACTCATGTTCCTAGATTAAAAACAAGAAATGAATTGACTCATGAGGATAGGGCTAATCTTACTTCAAATGCTAAAGTCATGAATGTCTTATATAGTGCTTTAGACACAAATGAATCCATTAGAGTTAAATGATGTAAATCAGCTAAGGAAATTTGGGATAAGTTGAGGGAAATTCATGAAAGTAGTGAAGATGTAAGAGAACGAAAGAAATCTATCTTGGTCACCAAATATGAATCATTCAAAATAGAGCCTCATGAAAATGTAGATAAAATGTATTGTAGATTTAATAATCTCATCAAAGATTTAGAATTGTTAGACAAGGAATATACACTAGGTGAGAAAAATAGAAAAATCTTAAATGCTTTACCTAAAGAATAGGAAAACAAAGTGACTGCCATTGAAGAGGTAAAGGATTTAAACTCAATGTCCATTGAGTCTCTCATAAACTCTCTAACAACTTATGAGTTAAAGCTTAAGAGCAAAGTGCAGGATGAAAAAGATGCAAGGGCAAAGAGAAGCATTGCTCTAAAAGCATCCCAAGATGAGGATGATTCGGCCTCATTGGATAATGAAGATATGGATGGTGATAGTAGTGATCTCACCCTAATCACTAAAAGTTTCAAAAGGATTCTCAACAAAAGGAGATTTAGAAAAGGAGGACCTAGCAATCAAAGTCCCAACCAATTCGACACAAGATACAAAGAAAGATAAGATGCAAATAAAAAGCAAGGAAATAAATGCTTTGAATATGGACAGCTTGGACATTATGCAATTGACTGGTGAACCCGATGTGAATGAAAGCTGGTGAACCCTAAGAAGAAGAAAGAAATAAAGAATGAAAGGAAGCCAAGATTCAACAACTTCCAAATCTCTTGAAATGAGTGCAATTCAGAAGGTGAAATTGAAGAGGAAGAAGAATCTACTCAAATAGCTTTCATGGCAATTGGAGACAATGAGGTAACATCTTGTAATCCTCAATCTGAAAGTGATGATGAAGATGATGATCTTGAATCATTTATTGAGAAATTGCATGATAGTTTGAAAGAATCTTATGCTAGAAATAAAGAGTTAAAACAAAAAATTACTTTTCTCTTGCAAGATAATACAAATCTGTTTTAAGAAAATAAAAAGCTGAAATATGACAATGATTGCTTGATAAGAGCTGAAATTGAGTTACAACATGAACTTGATAGAAAAACAAGTCTTTGTGAAATACTTAAAGAAAAACAAAGTGACTTGAAAAGAAGAATGGATAATCTAGACATGCTTCTTCAACATAAGAAACAAAACTACCTCCAAGAAATAAATTGAAACCTTATTTTAATGCTTATGAAAGAAAACTGACCTTTAGTGCAAATGAATTCACAATTTATAGAAAAAGAGGGGTAAGATTTATTAAACCAATTCATGTGAACAACCCCACCATCATGTGCAGTTTTTGCTATCAAGAAGGTCACTTAAAGCATGATTGTTATGTAAAAAAAAAAACAGGAAAAGAGGCATGAAATGTATGTGGTTAGTTAAACATGATTTTAACCATCAAGGACCCAAAAATTAAAAGGGTACCAAATTTTTTATCTCTTGTGTAGGCGAAGATGGAGAAAGTCATAAAGGAATCAAAGTGGTTCATAGATAGTGGATGCTCAAGGCACATGACTGGTGATCCATCACAATTCATTAAGCTCAAGTCAAAATCAAGTGGAAAAGTGACATTTGGAGATGACATGAAAGCCAAAACAATTGGAGTAGGAGATGTTGGTAAGAATGGTGAAACATTTGTTCATAATGTTCTCTTGGTTGATAATCTAGACTATAATTTGTTAAGTGTTAGTCTGTGAGAACCCTAGAAAAAAAAAAGAAAGGAAAGAAAAAAAAAGAAAAAAAAAAGAGAGGGAGAAAAGAAGGAATTCTACTTGAGTGCATCATATAATTAGTAGTGCATAAATTTTCCTAAAGTGTTCAATTTCATGTGTATTGCATGGTTTAATTTAGAATTTTATTTTTCATGTTTTACATGGATAAATGCATTAAATTTATGTGGTTTTATGTGAGTTATATTTTAACTAGGGGTTTGATGCTAATTAGCAAGATATTATTTCATCTTTTGGCCAAGAAAGTGCCAAGTGTCAACTACCTATGACATCTTGACCTTAAGCCATCCTATATAAATCTTCCAATTCAAAAATTTGAAGCAAAATTTCCCTCTCTCTCTCACGTCTTGGCCGGCCAACCTCTCAAGCAAAAACATCCAAACCTAAGCTAAAATTAGTCAATTTTGGTGAAGGAAAAACTACTTGGAGTGAAACCCTAAGCTAGGTTATTCCATAGACTTCCAACTTGGTGGCAAGGAGTGGAGTTTTTGGTGGTTTTGCTCACACCTTTGGCAAGGTAAAACCTCTCCTAATTATGCTTTAATGAGCTTTAACTCCTTGGGGAAATGTTGGTTAAATGTCTTGAGGTCTTTCTTGATGTTTGGAAGAAGAAATAATGGAAGGAAATCTTATATTTGCTAACATGATTTTAGGTTTCATTCGTTAGCCACCAAGTGTTTGATAAATTGCTTGATGTTTTGTGATGCTTCAATGATGAATTTAATTGCTGTTTTAGCTGGTTTAACACCTTGGCAAGTGAGGGAAATGGTTTTAAAAGGTTGATAGAAGAAAAGCAACTAACCAGAAATTTTTTTCCAGAAAGCAGGAATGAGAAACAGCCCAATTCCCGAGGTTACTGTTACCTGTAGAAAATGAACTAGTATCCGAGCCTTATACCGTTAGAAAGCCCTATGAACCTAGTTTTAAACGCCGCTGACGGAGCTTGATTTCGATTTTTCTACGTCAAGTTATGACTGTTTTCCCGAGACTGTTCGTCCAGTCTGAATTTTTCCCGACAGATTTCCTGCTTCTCTGATATCTGCCGTTTTGACTGTGATTAAGCATGAATTGATATCTGACCTCTTCATGAAAGTTGTAGAGCTATGTCTTAGCTTCGAAACTCCATAAAGTACACTCCAATCCGATAAGCGTGGCCACAGTTATGATCAAGTTACTGAACCTTGACAAACCTGTCCAACATTGATTTCAATCCTGCGATTGCTTCTTTTATTCCTTTCGATTCTCGTGTCTTCTTGCCGTGCCCCGACCCACTCATGCGTGGTTCTAGGATGTTTTCAAGACTTTTATTTGCTCATCTTCATAAACTGGATTGGTCATTTCGTGATTTGTGCATCCAAAATACGACTTTTATCACATGAAAAGAAACATTGAGCATATGCATTTGATCACGTTTGGTTGGGTAGTCGAGCTTAAATATGTTCTATTTTATTTGTTAATAGACTTGGAAGGAGGAAATAAAGAGGACTTGGGTGCGAATACTTGAAGATATTTTGCTCGACTCGGTGAGTGTTTCATGCTTGTTACTCGACCTATGTGATAGCTGAAATACTGAAATACTTGAATTATGTGATGATTTGCATTCTTGTGATTTGTGAGCCAGTTAATGTGATCGAGACGAGTGCGTACTTTATCACACTCGATCTCTTGCGTTTGGAATTTTGTACTTGGATATTCGAATTCGTGTGAAATGGCTTTTGGCCACATTTGATTTGTGAGTCGCTTGGGTGATATCCCATCGACAAATATGATTTGATTCGAGCTCAAAACCTAGTTGGTGAGTCAATCGACTCGAGCCGGCACGGGCTTGGTCGGGGATGTTGACAAACCACTAGATATGATATGTGAATCTGGAAATCTGGTATACTCGAGTATTACCTACATTTGATTTGTTGAGGTGTTCGGGCCCGGTAGGGGGTGAAACGGTGGACGGTGTTTGATGAAAAGTGGGGATCTACGGTCTGGCTCTGAGCTATAAATGTTGACGGAGAGTCAACAGGATGTGATTTGATCAAGTTTCAGGGAAATTGGCTTTTGGAAGCCACTCGTATCCTTTTAAATATATCTGTTATTATATTGTCTTATTACTTTTGCTAACTTCGGCGGTGTTCTCTCGTGAATACCATCTCCCTAGTCGAGAGGTTCTCGAATAGTGTTCTACCACCATCTCCTAGTTGAGAGGCTCGAGCAGTGTTCTCCTCATGAACACCTTCTCCTAGTCGAGAGGCTCGATGTATTTTGTATTTGGTTGTGTCATTTGTCCCTTATTGCATATTTTAAATGCGATATTTGACTTCTGGATTTCTCCTATGTATTAATGTGACTGCATGCTTTTGAAACCTCATTGAGCTTCTAGCTCACCCTATTTCCCCTTTTGTTTTCCTTAGCAGGGGGATTTGCTTGAGGTCAGGGTTGGAAGTACGTGCGAGTGGTATAAGCTTTTGGGGGTAACTGCTGTTAAGAGACGATGTACTAGAAACCCTATCATGTATAAGCTTAGTTTTTGTTTGGCTTGTAACCTGAATACCCTATTAAATTTAAGTTTGAATGATGGTACGAAACTTATGTATCTATGTTGGGTGACTTTTGATTTTGGAAGATTTTAGTTTTATCAGTTTCAAGTTGTTGGTTTATATTAGCTATCGAATCCTGGCGAGAGCTGGGCAGGCGGTCCGCTAACCCCTTTGGTTCGCCTTAGGGGAAGGTGGGCTATCACATAGTCAACTATGTGATAGAGATTTATTTGTTTTATTCAAAAAGTATGAATGTTTAGTTCTTGATTCAAAGTTTAATATCATTTTCAAAGGAAAAAGATTCAATGACATTTATGTTGTGATTCTTGAGAAAATCAACTCTTCTAGCTTTAAATGTCTTAAAATTTCAAATGAAGATCTTTGGTTGTGGCATAGAAGACTTTGTCATTTCAATATGGACGTGCTAGATGAAATTTCTAAGAAAGAACTTGTTAGAGGCTTACCTGAAACTAAATTTAAAAAAGATAAAGTTTGTGATACTTGTCAATTTGGTAAACAAACCAAAGTTTCTTTTAAACTTAAAAAATGTGTTTCTACATCAAGACCATTGGAACTTCTACATTTTGACTTGTTTGGTCTTACACCAATTGCTAAATTAGGTGGCAATAGATATTGTCTTGTAATTGTTGATGATTATTCTAGATACACTTGGACAGTTTTTCTTGCTCATAAAGATGATGCTTTCAAAAATTTTGTTTCCTTGTTTGCAAAAGTTCAAAATCTACTTGGTTTACATATTGTCAAAATTAGAAGTGATAATGGTTCAAATTTTAAGTATTGTGGCTTTTCGGAATTTTGTGATCACAATGAAATAACTCATGAATTTTCTATTGTAAAAACCCCCCAACAAAATGGTGTTGTTGAAAGAAAAAATAGGACTCTTGTGAAAGCCGCAAGAATTATGTTAAGTGAAAATGAACCGCCAAAATATTTTTGGGCTGAGACTGTGAATATGGCATGCTATGTTATGAATAGAGTTCTTTTAAAACCAATTTTGAATAAAACCTCTTATGAATTAATGTTTAATAAAAAGCCAATTGTTGGCTATTTCAAAGTTTTTGGTTGCAAATGCTTTATTTTAAATATCAAGAAACATCTCGGAAAATTTGATAAGAAAAGCGATGAAGGTATTTTCTTGGGCTATTATGAAAACAAAAAAGGATATAGAGTTTATAATAGAAGAACTCTTGTGATTGAAGAAACTATACACATTAAATTTGATGAGTCTAATGTTGATTCTTCCAAAAGCACTTGTATAGATAATGATGTAGGTATTCAAAAAGGACTTGAGAATCTCACACTCCAAGAAGAAAACAATGCTGAAATGGAGGAAAACTCAAAGGAAAATGACTCACAAAAAAAATCATGTGCTAGAAGAAGAAGACAAGGATGATGATCCACCAAAGGATCTTCCTAAAACATGGAAGTTCATTCAAAATCATTCCAAAGAGTTAATTATTGGTGATCCATCCGAAAAGGTAAAAACTTATTTCTCATCAAAACCACTACTTGACAATTTTGCTTTAGTGTCATATTTTGAATCTAAAAATGTTAATGGTGCCTTGAAAGATGATAATTGGATTCTGGCTATGCAAGAGTGTAAGGACCCGAAAATTTTATTTCTATTTAACCTATTTATTTAATTAATTATTTAATTTCTTGGAATATTTGTTTAATTGTTTTAAATCATTTTAATTGCATTTACACCATACATTACCTCATTTTATTCTAAAAACTATTTTTAAACATCAAATTGATTTTTCTGGCACTTAATTGTGAAAAAAGAAAATGGACACGTTTTTCGAGACAAATATTCGGACTGAGAGTGATGTACATTCGGAGAATAAGAATGATCATTAGTAGATTAAGAAAAGCTAATTGGGGAATTAGAAGTGATTGACTACTCCAATTGGAACATTTTGGGTCACAAATTTAAAGTTGATTTTGGACTCCATGAAGCAAAGTCCTATATTTCTTCTTCCTTTGACTTTTCCACCTTACCAATTACACAAAATATCTCTCTCTTCCCCCTCATAGCTGCCGCACCTTCCCTTTCCCATTTCCCCCTTCAATTCATCTCCAAAAAACTACCAAAACTCCACCCAAGTCCACCAAGAAACCTTGAGTAGTCTTCAACTCTTGTCTTGGAAGCTTGAGGAACTCACTCTTTCTCACCTAAGGCTAGCTGAAATCTTGGAGGAGGAAGAGGTCTTGGTGCCTTCTAAATCATCTCCAACTTAGGGTTTCTAGTTCTTCCATTAGAGGTATAATCATCCAACCAATTCTTGTCTTTTAGGTTAATTACTTTTTTATGCTTAAAGCTTTATTAGTTCTTTAGTTGCTATTATTGTTATTTGGGTTGTTGAAGTGGGCTCTTTGAATTCCCAGCTTTCTTGTTGTTGGCTGCTATGAGGTGGGTGTGTGTGATGGGGTGAGTTGAGTTGGATTCATGGAAGTTAGAAAGTTAGGAAGAAATGTGAAGCTTGAGTTGAAGAAAAATTTGAAGTGCTGCCGGTTTATTTTGCTGATTTCATGCCCTGTTTTAGCTACTGATTTTCGTGAGTTTCTTGGCCATTTTGAGAGCTGAAATATTGTTCTATATGTGTGTAAACCTTGCTGCAAAAATCATTCCATTTGGTGTGTCAAAAATCGCATGAAAAATGAAGTTAAAATCTGGAAAACAGTTTCCAGATTTATCGAACCTTGCTGCCCTGATATTAATTGCTTTGAACACTGCCTTCCCATCAGAATTCTTAACTAAATTTTGGTACAGATATAGCTCATATACTGAGGTTGTTGCCTGCAAAATTTGGTATTTTTCCAGTACCATTTCGTTACTCAATTGATGTTTCAAAAGTGCCTCTCTAATCTGGAAAATCTTCCCCAGCTTTGAGCACTGTTTGAGTTCATTTCGGTTTGACATTCATTTGCGTGAATTTATGGCTGAAATTTGGTGTGAACCTATCCTATATATGTTAGTTTTGGTGTACCAAATTTGGTAATTTTTGGACTTGAATTCGTCACTCAAATAGGAACTTGAAAACTGTCCTGTATTTTCGAAATCCCAGAACTGCAGAATTCCGAGTAGCCTCTGTTTGCACTGTTGTTATTTCATGCTCGGATGTCGGAATTGAGTTCCGTCAGTGGCTGTTGAAACTTCATATATAGGAATATATTGTGTATAAATTTCAGAGGTAAATCAATTTTATGTAATTTTTGGTGGATTTTCAAAATGTGCTGGATAACCAGCCTGACGGACACTGTCGACTTACTGTAGCTGAATGTTCAACGGAAATCTGGGTTATTTTCGTCCATAATTTTAATTTGATGTCTTCTGAAAAGTTTTAGAGCTTTTAAAGAGGTTTCCAACGGTACCAAATGAGCAGAATTCCGACTTGTAAAACTTGAGTTATGATTTTTCAAAGTTTTCAGCTCAACTAGGAAAAATTGTCGAACTTTCGACTTTTTGCTTTAAACTTCACCATCGATTAGGAAAACTCATTTTTTGTTCTCTTTTACTTATTTTAGGGCAAAGTGCTGAATTTGCAACTGACCAAAACTTGGACTCCGACCCCTACTTTGTTGGTGAGTGTTCAAGTGCATGTTTAATTGCTTTAAGTGATGTAAATAATTTGAAAAGCATGCTTGTGTGAACTAGTGAGCGTGTACTTTATCGAGCTCACATTCTTGAATTGTCTCAAAATGAGCTTAACTGTTTAAATGGTTTCTTGTTCAACTGCTTGACTTGATTGAATTGTTTAAATTGTTTAAATTGTGGGGAGCCTTAAACCCATGGGGATCCCTCACCTTGTCCGGCAACAGGCTAGGGCAAGGCTTGGGAAAACTCATGGGTTTTACTTTTAAAGTCGTCGGTTGGAATGAGTCCACCGACTTGGCATACTCATAGTGGGTTGCCAAACACTTTTCAAATTTAGGAGTTGAGGCCGGTCAAGGGGGGTGTAAGTAGACGGGAGAGGGAGAAAAGTGATGAATATGGACTGTGAGAGTGAGTGGTTAACGGAGTGTCAACATGTGGATTGAATTGATGCTGGTAAAGAAGATAATTGCAGAGAAATGCGAATCGAGGCGGCAATCAGTATCCTTTAAATTGTATTGTTTAAAAGTTTTATTGCTAAATTCACTATTTGGCTCTTTTATTATTTTATTAATTTATTTAATTGCTTTGAGTTACTGTGCATGTTTTCTTCCTCACTTGGCGTTAGCTCATCCCAATTGTTTTCCATATGTTTGATGAGAGAACGTGAATCGAGGAAGTTAGTACTTTTATAGGATTTCCTCATTTTGTATAAGATTGAAATTAATAGATGAATTTGATGGTTTATGGAATTTTGGAGTTATTGTTAATGTAATTTTGATGAGATTTTGGGGTTTGTATTTTGTAAGAGTTTATTAGAAATTTTAATATCTTATGTTGATGACTTTACGAATGAATGTTTGGTTTATTATTTGGGAATTTGTAGTGAGTCCCATGAGGCTGAAGCCAAATACCCTTGGGTTCGCCCTTGGGAGAGGTGGGGCTGTTACAGGTGGTATTAGAGCTTAGGCTTCAAATCCTTGTAGTGTATCCTAGACTAGATGTTTAGGGTGCCGGACTGTGGAGTTAGCTTGAAAGTTAAGTGAAGGGAATACTTGTATACATTTGGTTAAGACTAGCGTTCTAAGCGGTTGATCTGAAAAAAAAAAAAACAAATGTTGAACTATATATGATTAAGGTTTCATTTGTGATTAGAAGATTTCAGATGGTGTGTCGGGCAAAAATGAGGATTGAGTTAATTTACACTTTGGGGTGGCCAACCTGAGTGTTGATTGACTTTGTTCTTATTTTGGTGCTTGAATACAAATATGTTATAACTATGGACATTCGCTATACTTTGAGGTTATCCAAGACCCCATGAGGAAGTAGAAGAGAGAGTGGAGAGCATGGCTCGTGAGGAGCCCTCGGAGGAGGAGCCATTTAAGGACCCGTCTGGGGATTCCCGACCAGCGGTTTGGCTGTGAACTAAGTTAGGGTTTCCAATCTTTGAGTGTTTTGTAAATGGTTTAGTTGGGGTGAGGCTAGTGAGGCCTGTAATTGTGACTGCATGACTCTTTGTATTTCTATGGCATTTGTATGTGTTTTATCTTATAATACCCCATGGTTCGATACTTACTTGTGTAACCTGCAAATATAAATGTATGTTAGTGTTTCTATTTTAAATGTTTTCACCATTGACTTTTATACTCAATTTGCTTTTGTGTAATGGTTTTATTTCTGTGTTTAGACGTAATTAAGATAAATGGATGCTCGAGGTCGAGGTCGAGGTCGTGGTCGAGGACGTGGGCGTGCACAGCCCCAACCCTCCGCGAGTGTTCACCTTTCTGGGGCTGAGTCTGAGGGGAGACCAGGCGGTGGTAACGAGGATCAAGTGGCTACGGCCATCAATAGAATGACTGACATACTTGAACGTCTGGCCGATAATCAAGGCCTAGGACAGCAGAATCAACCTTTAGGACCTGACCAGGGGGATGATAGGGCTTTAGAGCGTTTTCTTAAGTTCTCGCCACCTAAGTTCATAGGAGGGGCTGATCCCGAGGTAGCTGAGAATTGGCTAGATAGGATGTCTGATATTTTCGCCGTTCTAAATTATTCTGAGGAGAGACAAGTGAGCTTTGCCACTTTTCAATTTGAGAGCGCGGCAAGATCTTGGTGGAATGTAATCCGATCTAAGTGGGAGCGAGAACATACTCCTTGGACTTGGGTGAACTTTAAGAGAGAATTTGATGAGAAATTCCTGCCTCCAATGATCCAGGAGAAAAGGGAGGATGATTTTATTAGATTAAGGCAAGGATCTATGAGTGTGGCCGACTATGAGACTCAATTTACAAAGTTCTCAAGGTTTGCACCCGAACTAGTGGCCACTGATCGGAAAAGAATTAGGCGATTTGTACAAGGCCTTAATGTTGAAATCCAAGAGGCATTGGCTGCGGCCCAAATCAATACCTTTACCGAGGCTTTAGAGAAAGCCCAGAGAGTTGAGAGTGCTAGGCAACAGGTGAAGGCTTTTCATGCTAAAAAGAGAAATGCTCCGAGTAGTAGTGAAATAGGATCAACTGATAGAGATATGCCGACCCCTAAGCTGGGAAGGGGCACGGGCGGAGTAAGGACTACTGGAGTATCGAGGGAATCTATGACTAAGGAAGCCTCTCGTGGGCGTGGTCAATCCTGGAGTACCTCACAAGGAGGTTCTAGCTCAGTATCGATGCCACAAATGGGATGTGAATATTGTGGCAAATCAAATCATACGGTGGATGGTTGTTGGAAGAAAGCTGGAAAATGTCTGAGATGTGGGAGTTCCGAACATCAAATCATCAACTGTCCGATGTCACGTCGTGAGGGTGGTGGATCACAACAATCTGTTAGGCCAACGTCTAAACAGTCAAGTGTGGGGGATAATCGCTCGAGAGTGCCCACCAAAGTCTATGCTATGGACCAACATCAGACCCCTAATCCTACAGAGGTTATTGAAGGTATGACCCTCCATTTACCATTGCCTAGTTAGAGTTTTGATTAATCCCGGCTCAATAGACTCTTTGTAAGTTTTAGTTTCATGACTGGGTTAGACATGAGGTCAAGTGGGCTACCTTACAAGTTGGAAGTTGAAACATTTACGGGAAAATCAAGGTTTGAATGTTAATTTGAGGTATAAAGACTGTGATGTATGAATTTTGAGGGCGAAATTCTTTGAAGGAGGGGAGAATGTAAGGACCCGAAAATTTTATTTCTATTTGACCTATTTATTTAATTAATTATTTAATTTCTCTGAATATTTGTTTAATTGTTTTAAATCATTTTAATTGCATTTACACCATACATTACCTCATTTTATTCTAAAAACTATTTTTAAACATCAAATTGATTTTTCTGGCACTTAATTGTGAAAAAAGAAAATGGGCACGTTTTTCGAGACAAATATTCGGACTGAGAGTGATGTACATTCGGAGAATAAGAATGATCATTAGTAGATTAAGAAAAGCTAATTGGGGAATTAGAAGTGATTGACTACTCCAATTGGAACATTTTGGGTCACAAATTTAAAGTTGATTTTGGACTCCATGAAGCAAAGTCCTATATTTCTTCTTCCTTTGACTTTTCCACCTTACCAATTACACAAAATATCTCTCTCTTCCCCCTCATAGCTGCCTTCCCCTTTCCCATTTCCCTTCAATTCATCTCCAAAAAACTACCAAAACTCCACCCAAGTCCACCAAGAAACCTTGAGTAGTCTTCAACTCTTGTCTTGGAAGCTTGAGGAACTCACTCTTTCTCACCTAAGGCTAGCTGAAATCTTGGAGGAGGAAGAGGTCTTGGTGCCTTCTAAATCATCTCCAACTTAGGGTTTCTAGTTCTTCCATTAGAGGTATAATCATCCAACCAATTCTTGTCTTTTAGGTTAATTACTTTTATGCTTAAAGCTTTATTAGTTCTTTAGTTGCTATTATTGTTATTTGGGTTGTTGAAGTGGGCTCTTTGAATTCCCAGCTTTCTTGTTGTTGGCTGCTATGAGGTGGGTGTGTGTGATGGGGTGAGTTGAGTTGGATTCATGGAAGTTAGAAAGTTAGGAAGAAATGTGAAGCTTGAGTTGAAGAAAAATTTGAAGTGCTGCCGGTTTATTTTGCTAATTTCATGCCCTGTTTTAGCTACTGATTTTCGTGAGTTTCTTGGCCATTTTGAGAGCTGAAATATTGTTCTATATGTGTGTAAACCTTGCTGCAAAAATCATTCCATTTGGTGTGTCAAAAATCGCATGAAAAATGAAGTTAAAATCTGGAAAACAGTTTCCAGATTTATCGAACCTTGCTGCCCTGATATTAATTTCTTTGAACACTGCCTTCCCATCAGAATTCTTAACTAAATTTTGGTACAGATATAGCTCATATACTGAGGTTGTTGCCTGCAAAATTTGGTATTTTTCCAGTACCATTTCGTTACTCAATTGATGTTTCAAAAGTGCCTCTCTAATCTGGAAAATCTTCCCCAGCTTTGAGCACTGTTTGAGTTCATTTCGGTTTGACATTCATTTGTTTGAATTTATGGGTGAAATTTGGTGTGAACCTAGCTTATATATGTTAGTTTTGGTGTACCAAATTTGGTAATTTTTGGACTTGAATTCGTCACTCAAATAGGAACTTGAAAACTGTCCTGTATTTTCGAAATCCCAGAACTGCAGAATTCCGAGTAGCCTCTGTTTGCACTGTTGTTATTTCATGCTAGGATGTCGGAATTGAGTTCCGTCAGTGGCTGTTGAAACTTCATATATAGGAATATATTGTGTATAAATTTCAGAGGTAAATCAATTTTATGTAATTTTTGGTGGATTTTCAAAATGTGCTGGATAACCAGCCTGACGGACACTGTCGACTTACTGTAGCTGAATGTTCAACGGAAATCTGGGTTATTGTCGTCCATAATTTTAATTTGATGTCTTCTGAAAAGTTTTAGAGCTTTTAAAGAGGTTTCCAACGGTACCAAATGAGCAGAATTCCGACTTGTAAAACTTGAGTTATGATTTTTCAAAGTTTTCAGCTCAACTAGGAAAAATTGTCGAACTTTCGACTTTTTGCTTTAAACTTCACCATCGATTAGGAAAACTCATTTTTGTTCTCTTTTACTTATTTTAGGGCAAAGTGCTGAATTTGCAACTGACCAAAACTTGGACTCCGACCCCTACTTTGTTGGTGAGTGTTCAAGTGCATGTTTAATTGCTTTAAGTGATGTAAATAATTTGAAAAGCATGCTTGTGTGAACTAGTGAGCGTGTACTTTATCGCGCTCACATTCTTGAATTGTCTCAAAATGAGCTTAACTGTTTAAATGGTTTCTTGTTCAACTGCTTGACTTGATTGAATTGTTTAAATTGTTTAAATTGTGGGGACGCCCAAACCCCATCGGGGATCCCTTCGCCTTGTCCGGCAACAGGGGCTAGGGCAAGGCTTGGGAAAACCATGGGTTTTTACTGTTTAAAGTACGTCGGTTGGAATGAGTCCACCGACTTGGCATACTCATAGTGGGTTGCCAAACACTTTTCAAATTTAGGAGTTCGGGCCCGGTCAAGGGGGTGTAAGTAGACGGAGAGGGAGAAAAGTGATGAATATGGACTGTGAGAGTGAGTGGTTAGTGTCAACATGTGGATTGAATTGATGCTGGTAAAGAAGATAATTGCAGAGAAATGCGGAATCGCGGAGCCGGCAACTGTATCCTTTAAATTGTATTGTTTAAAAGTTTTATTGCTAAATTCACTATTTGGCTCTTTTATTATTTTATTAATTTATTTAATTGCTTTGAGTTGCCTGTGCATGTTTTCTTGGCCTCCTTGGCGTTAGCTCATCCCAATTGTTTTCCTTAACGGTTTGATGAGAGGCGTGAATCGAGGAAGTTAGTACTTTATAGGATTTCCTCATTTTGTATAAGATTGAAATTAATAGATGAATTTGATGGTTTATGGAATTTTGGAGTTATTGTTAATGTAATTTTGATGAGATTTTGGGGTTTGTATTTTGTAAGAGTTTATTAGAAATTTTAATATCTTATGTTGATGACTTTGAATGAATGTTTGGTTTATTATTTGGGAATTTGTAGTGAGTCCCAGTGAGAGGGCAATCCCGATACCCTTGGGTTCCCTTGGGAGAGGTGGGGCATTCTGGTGGTATTAGAGCTTAGGCTTCAAATCCTTGTAGTGTATCCTAGACTAGATGTTTAGGGTGCCGGACTGTGGAGTTAGCTTGAAAGTTAAGTGAAGGGAATACTTGTATACATTTGGTTAAGACTAGCGTTCTAAGCGGTTGATCTGAAAAAAAAAAAAACAAATGTTGAACTATATATGATTAAGGTTTCATTTGTGATTAGAAGATTTCAGATGGTGTGTCGGGCAAAAATGAGGATTGAGTTAATTTACACTTTGGGGTGGCCAACCTGAGTGTTGATTGACTTTGTTCTTATTTTGGTGCTTGAATACAAATATGTTATAACTATGGACATTCGCTATACTTTGAGGTTATCCAAGACCCCATGAGGAAGTAGAAGAGAGAGTGGAGAGCATGGCTCGTGAGGAGCCCTCGGAGGAGGAGCCATTTAAGGACCCGTCTGGGGATTCCCGACCAGCGGTTTGGCTGTGAACTAAGTTAGGGTTTCCAATCTTTGAGTGTTTTGTAAATGGTTTAGTTGGGGTGAGGCTAGTGAGGCCTGTAATTGTGACTGCATGACTCTTTGTATTTCTATGGCATTTGTATGTGTTTTATCTTATAATACCCCATGGTTCGATACTTACTTGTGTAACCTGCAAATATAAATGTATGTTAGTGTTTCTATTTTAAATGTTTTCACCATTGACTTTTATACTCAATTTGCTTTTGTGTAATGGTTTTATTTCGTGTTTAGGCGTAATTAAGATAAATGGATGCTCGAGGTCAGGTCGAGGTCGTGGTCGAGGGGCGCACCCCAACCCTCCGCTGAAGTGTTCACCTTCTGAGTCGAGGGAGACCAGCGGTGGTAACGAGGATCAAGTGGCTACGCCATCAATAGAATGACCGACATACTTGAACGCGTCGGCCGATAATCAAGGCCTAGGGACAGCGAATCAACCTTTAGGACGACCGGGGATGATAGGGCTTTAGAGCGTTTCTTAAGTTCTCGCCACCTAAGTTCATAGGAGGGCTGATCCAGGTAGCTGAGAATTGGCTAGATAGGATGTCTGATATTTTCGCCGTTCTAAATTATTCTGAGGAGAGACAAGTGAGCTTTGCCACTTTTCAATTTGAGAGCGCGGCAAGATCTTGGTGGAATGTAATCCGATCTAAGTGGGAGCGAGAACATACTCCTTGGACTTGGGTGAACTTTAAGAGAGAATTTGATGAGAAATTCCTGCCTCCAATGATCCAGGAGAAAAGGGAGGATGATTTTATTAGATTAAGGCAAGGATCTATGAGTGTGGCCGACTATGAGACTCAATTTACAAAGTTCTCAAGGTTTGCACCAACTAGTGCCACCGATCGGAAAAGAATTAGCGATTTGTACAAGGCCTTAATGTTGAAATCCAAGAGGCATTGGCTGCGCCCAAATCAATACCTTTACGAGGCTTTAGAGAGAGCCAGAGAGTTGAGAGTGCTAGGCAACAGTGAAGGCTTTTCATGCTAAAAGAGAAATGCTCAGTAGTAGTGAAATAGGATCAACCGATAGAGATATGCCGACCCTAAGTTGGGAAGGGCACGGAGGGGACTACTGGAGTATCGAGGGAATCTATGACTAAGGAAGCCTCTGTGGTCAATCTGAGTACCTCACAAGGAGGTTCTAGCTCAGTATCGATGCCACAAATGGGATGTGAATATTGTGGCAAATCAAATCATACGGTGGATGGTTGTTGGAAGAAAGCTGGAAAATGTCTGAGATGTGGGAGTTCCGAACATCAAATCATCAACTGTCCGATGTCACGTCGTGAGGGTGGTGGATCACAACAATCTGTTAGGCCAACGTCTAAACAGTCAAGTGTGGGGGATAATCGCTCGAGAGTGCCCACCAAAGTCTATGCTATGGACCAACATCAGACCCTAATCCCTAGAGGTTATTGAAGGTATGACCTCCATTTACCATTGCCTAGTTAGAGTTTTGATTAATCCCGCTCAATAGACTCTTTGTAAGTTTTAGTTTCATGGTGGGTTAGACATGAGGTCAAGTGGGCTACCTTACAAGTTGGAAGTTGAAACATTTACGGGAAAATCAAGGTTTGAATGTTAATTTGAGGTATAAAGACTGTGATGTATGAATTTTGAGGGCGAAATTCTTTGAAGGAGGGGAGAATGTAAGGACCCGAAAATTTTATTTCTATTTGACCTATTTATTTAATTAATTATTTAATTTCTCTGAATATTTGTTTAATTGTTTTAAATCATTTTAATTGCATTTACACCATACATTACCTCATTTTATTCTAAAAACTATTTTTAAACATCAAATTGATTTTTCTGGCACTTAATTGTGAAAAAAGAAAATGGGCACGTTTTTCGAGACAAATATTCGGACTGAGAGTGATGTACATTCGGAGAATAAGAATGATCATTAGTAGATTAAGAAAAGCTAATTGGGGAATTAGAAGTGATTGACTACTCCAATTGGAACATTTTGGGTCACAAATTTAAAGTTGATTTTGGACTCCATGAAGCAAAGTCCTATATTTCTTCTTCCTTTGACTTTTCCACCTTACCAATTACACAAAATATCTCTCTCTTCCCCCTCATAGCTGCCGCACCTTCCCTTTCCCATTTCCCCCTTCAATTCATCTCCAAAAAACTACCAAAACTCCACCCAAGTCCACCAAGAAACCTTGAGTAGTCTTCAACTCTTGTCTTGGAAGCTTGAGGAACTCACTCTTTCTCACCTAAGGCTAGCTGAAATCTTGGAGGAGGAAGAGGTCTTGGTGCCTTCTAAATCATCTCCAACTTAGGGTTTCTAGTTCTTCCATTAGAGGTATAATCATCCAACCAATTCTTGTCTTTTAGGTTAATTACTTTTATGCTTAAAGCTTTATTAGTTCTTTAGTTGCTATTATTGTTATTTGGGTTGTTGAAGTGGGCTCTTTGAATTCCCAGCTTTCTTGTTGTTGGCTGCTATGAGGTGGGTGTGTGTGATGGGGTGAGTTGAGTTGGATTCATGGAAGTTAGAAAGTTAGGAAGAAATGTGAAGCTTGAGTTGAAGAAAAATTTGAAGTGCTGCCCGGTTTATTTTGCTGATTTCATGCCCTGTTTTAGCTACTGATTTTCGTGAGTTTCTTGGCCATTTTGAGAGCTGAAATATTGTTCTATATGTGTGTAAACCTTGCTGCAAAAATCATTCCATTTGGTGTGTCAAAAATCGCATGAAAAATGAAGTTAAAATCTGGAAAACAGTTTCCAGATTTATCGAACCTTGCTGCCCTGATATTAATTGCTTTGAACACTGCCTTCCCATCAGAATTCTTAACTAAATTTTGGTACAGATATAGCTCATATACTGAGGTTGTTTCCTGCAAAATTTGGTATTTTTCCAGTACCATTTAGTTACTCAATTGATGTTTCAAAAGTGCCTCTCTAATCTGGAAAATCTTCCCCAGCTTTGAGCACTGTTTGAGTTCATTTCGGTTTGACATTCATTTGTTTGAATTTATGGGTGAAATTTGGTGTGAACCTAGCTTATATATGTTAGTTTTGGTGTACCAAATTTGGTAATTTTTGGACTTGAATTCGTCACTCAAATAGGAACTTGAAAACTGTCCTGTATTTTCGAAATCCCAGAACTGCAGAATTCCGAGTAGCCTCTGTTTGCACTGTTGTTATTTCATGCTCGGATGTCGGAATTGAGTTCCGTCAGTGACTGTTGAAACTTCATATGTAGGAATATGTTGTGTATAAATTTCAGAGGTAAATTAATTTTATGTAATTTTTGGCGGATTTTCAAAATGTGCTGGATAACCAGCCTGACGGACACTGTCGACTTACTGCAGCTGAATGTTCAATGGAAATCTGGGTTATTTTCGTCCATAATTTTAATTTGATGTCTTCTGAAAAGTTTTAGAGCTTTTAAATAGGTTTCCAACGGTACCAAATGAGCAGAATTCCGACTTGTAAAACTTGAGTTATGATTTTTCAAAGTTTTCAGCTCAACTAGGAAAAATTGTCAAACTTTCGACTTTTTGCTTTAAACTTCACCATCGATTAGGAAAACTCATTTTTGTTCTCTTTTACTTATTTTAGGGCAAAGTGCTGAATTTGCGACTGACCAAAACTTGGACTCCGACCCCTACTTTGTCGGTGAGTGTTCAAGTGCATGTTTAATTGCTTTAAGTGATGTAAATAATTTGAAAAGCATGCTTGTGTGAACTAGTGAGCGTGTACTTTATCGCGCTCACATTCTTGAATTGTCTCAAAATGAGCTTAACTGTTTAAATGGTTTCTTGTTCAACTGCTTGACTTGATTGAATTGTTTAAATTGTTTAAATTGTGGGGACGCCCAAACCCCATCGGGGATCCCTTCGCCTTGTCCGGCAACAGGGGCTAGGGCAAGGCTTGGGAAAACCATGGGTTTTTACTGTTTAAAGTACGTCGGTTGGAATGAGTCCACCGACTTGGCATACTCATAGTGGGTTGCCAAACACTTTTCAAATTTAGGAGTTCGGGCCCGGTCAAGGGGGTGTAAGTAGACGGGAGAGGGAGAAAAGTGATGAATATGGACTGTGAGAGTGAGTGGTTAACGGAGTGTCAACATGTGGATTGAATTGATGCTGGTAAAGAAGATAATTGCAGAGAAATGCGGAATCGCGGAGCCGGCAACTGTATCCTTTAAATTGTATTGTTTAAAAGTTTTATTGCTAAATTCACTATTTGGCTCTTTTATTATTTTATTAATTTATTTAATTGCTTTGAGTTGCCTGTGCATGTTTTCTTGGCCTCACTGAGCGTTAGCTCATCCCAATTTGTTTTCCTTAACAGGTTTCGATGAGAGGCACGTGAATCGAGGAAGTTAGTACTTTTATAGGATTTCCTCATTTTGTATAAGATTGAAATTAATAGATGAATTTGATGGTTTATGGAATTTTGGAGTTATTGTTAATGTAATTTTGATGAGATTTTGGGGTTTGTATTTTGTAAGAGTTTATTAGAAATTTTAATATCTTATGTTGATGACTTTACGAATGAATGTTTGGTTTATTATTTGGGAATTTGTAGTGAGTCCCGGCGAGAGCTGGGCAGCAGTCCGCTGATACCCTTGGGTTCGCCCTTGGGAGAGGTGGGGCTGTTACAAAGAGGAATTAAATCAATGTGAAAGGAATAATGTTTGGACTTTAGTTGAGAGGCCTCAAAATCACCCTGTTATAGGTACAAAATGGGTATTTAGAAACAAACTAAATGATCCAGGTGAGATTGTGAGAAATAAGGTTAGAGTAGTGGCTAAGAGATATGCTCAAGAAGAAGGCATAGATTTTGATGAAATATTTGCTCTCGTAGTTAGATTAGAATCTATTAAAATGTTTCTTGCATTTGCTTGCTTCAAAGGTTTTAAATTATATCAAATGGATGTTAAAAGTGCTTTTCGAAATGGCTTTATTGATCAAGAGGTTTATGTGGATCAACCTCCCAGTTTTGAAAGTGATAAATTTCCAAATCATGTGTTTAAACTTTCAAAAGCTTTGTATGGTTTAAATTAAACTCCTAGGGCTTGGTATGAGCATCTAAGTGGATTTTTGATTGAAAATGGTTTTGAAAGAGGTATTGTAGACACCACTCTTTTTACAAAACAAAAATTAAATGATCTTTTTATTGTGCAAATATATGTTCATGATATTATTTTTAGTGCTATTAATGAACGTTTGTGTAAGGATTTCTCTACTATTATACAAAATGAATTTGAGATGAGTTTGATGGGAGAATTAAATTTCTTCCTTGGACTTCAAGTCCTTCAAACTCAAGAAGGAAGAAGAATGCTAAAATGTTTAGCATGGAATAATCTAAGAAGGGGTCTTATCTATATTATGTAGAATAATCCTTTCATTGTACTAAACTCATTGTCTCCTTTGGTCCATGAAGAGTTTAAAATTGAAAGTTCGAGAATGTACTTGTAAACTTTCCTACATAAATGATTTGCAAGTAATTATGCGTATATTCATAATATCAGTGCTATGTGTTGAAAGAGTTTCAAGTGAAACACAACTAAATTTCTACAATTAAAACCTTAACAAATGCTACTTGAGAAGTGGCAAAAGGAAACATGTGAATCTACAAGTTCAAATTTGAGTTTGAATTGGTTTATTCTATTAGAAGTCCTTCAACTTATGTTGAGACTATAATAGAATTTGTCCTAACAAAGGAACCAAAGTCTCATCATAGATCCACATATTTGTTAAGGTAGTTTCACAAGATTTGATGAAATCATTGGTGGGAATTAAAAGTAAAGATTAAAAGGAGTACCCATGGATTACAACATAGTTGATCCGTTCACTAAATCTTATCTTAATGAAAACATGATAGTCATGTTGGCTCATTTGGTTTTTAACTTGTGAGTGATTGCCCTAAAGTCAATCAACTTCTAGGGTTTATTATACACTTTGACTATTTATGTAATAATAAATGACATCTTTATCATATTGATTGCTTATATTTTCATATAAGTATGATAAAACCCTTAGAATAAACTTAATCGATGAAATCATAAGAGTTATGGTGGTGAGGTTCATTCGATTATAAATAAGGTTTATTCTTAAATATCTCTAGTCATAGTATTAACAAGAAAGGGTATTGTTAATACGGTTAGACTAGCATATACTATGCCACTTCTATATGAGAAGTAGTAGACCTCATCTACTATGGTGTGTGAGACACCTAAGCAAGTATATGGGTGCTTGATGGTATGATCAAGTTCACTAGATTGATCCACATAGAGACATCCTTTAAGTGCCAAAGAATTAATCTCTAAGTGACGTTTATGTAAATGATTCTTAGACTTAAGGTTATCATGATATCTTGAATATTGATAGTTATACTTTCTTTGTTATATGATTGCTCCTGTAAAAGGGAATGCTCACATCATTAGCAAATGGGTGTATCTTTGAAGTATGGAAAGATGGTGAATAACCTATAAGGATTTACCGCCTCTTATGTGAGAGGAGTTATCTCATGTTTGATCACTTGTAGAAGTATAACTCAGAAATCTTAGCGCTAAGTGGGAAAGTCTTAGAAAGTGTTTCTAAGAACTTCTTCATTGGAGTTATATTTTGGTACAAGAGAAAGAGCATTAACCACACAATGGAATAGGCACAACTTATTCCAAGATTAATGTGAGATAAGTGTGGTAAAAGGATATTAGTTACATTATAAACGTTTACTGAAAGGTGAAGTCATCCACTTGACTTTTCTCATTATTTGGGTGGTCATGATGTATTGCTAGATACCAATCTTGATCTATAAGTATGAGCTGATTGATTAGTGGAATCAGTGATAAATTAAAAGGAGTTTTAATTTATCTAGTTCTTATTTATTAAGAATGTATAGCTCGTACTTATTGCCAACGTATATGAGAACCTAATGGGTCACACACATTAAGAACTTTCTTAGTTAGATTAAATGAATTTCAAGTGGGACTTGATAGATAAGTTTTATAACTTATAGTTTGATTTGTGAGACAAATTAAACTTGAGAGACTTATGGTGCAAATAAGTTTTAGTCTTCCAAATACAAGAGTTGTATTAGAATTAGGAAGCTAAATCTTATTGGAAACTGATTTCAGGTTTCCATAAGGATTTGACAACTTATTTGTCTATAAATACTCACTAAGCTTTTGCTAGCAAGTTGAATCAACACACAAAATTGTCTTGTGAGATTTTTGAGAAAAATCTTGAGAGAAAAAAAATACCCAAAATTCGTCCAAGAAAATAAGGGAAAAATTGCATCTCTTATTTCTTATCTTGGGATGAATTTTTCATGGTGAAAAATTGGAATTATCTCAATAGACTTGTGTGTGGTTGTCTTGGCAATAGCTAGCACTAATCTAGCTTAAGCTAATTCGACCTTGGAGGTTCTAACTAAGGAGGTTCGTGTGGATCACCATTAGAGGCCGGACACATGTACGGCTACGTGGATCTCTTTGCCATCCTCTGCATCAAATCTCCACCAAGTTCAAGGAGGTCTTCATGGATTGAGGTAATCTTCTTGAACTATCTCTATGTTACATGGATTTAATCAAAGGATGATCTATTAAAGGAATCAAAAATTTTAAATTTCCGCTGTGTTTATCTCCTTGATTCCTTACACCTTCATTAATCAAATAAAGTACACAAAAGAACTCCTCAAAAGATTCGGAATGGAGGATTCAAAGTAAGTTGGCACACCAATGTGTGCATCTACCAAACTTGACAAAGATGAAGAAGGTACAAGAGTTGATGAAAAGAAATATAGATGTATGATTGGAAGCCTACTTTATTTAACTGCAAGTAGACCGGATATTATGTTTGTCATTTGCTTGTGTGCTCGTTTTCAATCTTGTCCTAAGGAATCTCACCGTTCAGAGAATTTTTCGATACTTGAAATGAACTTTGAATTTTGGTCTTTGGTATCCTAAATGTCATGAATTTTCTTTATGTTGATATACGGATACTGATTTTGGTGGATGTAGAATAGATAGAAAGTGCTAGTGGTTCATGTCATTTTCTTGGTAATTGCCTGGTATCTTGGTTTAGCAAGAAACAAAATGTTATTTCTTTGTCTACAACCGAAGCGGAATACATTGCCGCTAGTGCATGTTGTACTCAATTATTATGGATGAAGCATACCTTAAATGATTTCGGTTTGTTGTATGATAATATGCCTGTTTACTATGATAATACAAGTGCCATAAATTTGACAAAAAAATCCCATTCAACATTCTAGGACAAAGCACATAGACATAAAGCATCATTTCATTCGTGATCTTGTTCAAAAGGGTGAGATTTGTGTAAATTATGTTTGTTCAAAAGATCAAATTGTTGATATTTTCACAAAAGCTTTTCCTCTAGATCAATTTATATATCTTAGATCGAAATTGAGAATTTTAGAAAAGAACTCTTGAAAAATTTTTGTCAAACTTTATCGGACATCCGATACCTGATGAACGGCCGTCCGACAGTATTCAAAGTTGTTTTCCAGAAAATTCTATCGGACAGATGTGTCGGACGCTTCATTTTGTTTAGACATCTGACACACCAACAGTCACAACTTATAAGCCTATTTCTTCTCATTTCTATCAGTCAACCTTCTTTATTTCGGACGTGTAATATTTCTTTTGTTTTCCTATGTTTTCATCTATTAATGTTTAGTTATTTATTTTTGAATTTTCTAACGCATTTTTCTCTTTTTTGTAGGTTTTTCTTAAAAAATAAAAAATAAAAAAATAAAAAAAAAGAGGAAAGTCAAAAACGCGGACCAGTTACACGGATAAGTCCGCGTAACCAGTCCGCATAACTTGATCAGAAGCAAAAAAAAATATGACGCGCGATTCTTCCAGAACTCGGATCATCCTTTTCCAGCTGTAATTTCCGATGCTTGAACGATAAGAAACCTATTTAAACATTCCCCAACTCATCCCTAACCCCTAACAACTCATCTAACGTTCAAAATTAGCTCACCTCATCCCAAGAACATCAAAACCCTTAGTTCTAGGTTTGGTGGTTATAAATAGCCTAGATTAGGGTTTAACAAAGAGGTTGGAAATCTGAGAGAAAAAGAGGCAATTAGGGAGAGTTTTGAGAGAGAAAAGCAGAGAAAACGGGAATTAGAGAGGAAAGAAGAAAAGAAAGAAGAAAAGAAAAGCTAGGGTTTCACACTTGAGGAGATTATTCTTGGAATTTCTGTCCCTCTCTCTTGTTTAGATTCAAAGCTTCCATTGTGTAACATCCTTCTACTCTATTTACTGTTTTTTGATCGTAAAATTATCTGAGATTTGGACCTTTCGGTGGAACCAAGGTCTTGAATAGTTTTTCTTTTAGTTTGGGATATTTGATGATGATTATCACCGTTATATGAGCATGTTAGGTTTATAAAGCCTTGGTAAGGCTAGTAGATTTGTTTTACGCTTAAAATCGACGCTTGATGCTTCGATGATGTTGTGATTCGAGAAATTTCTGGAAAAATGTTCTTCACGCTTTGAAGATGTGAAGAAACGCTGACTACTTGCTGATGACTTCGCAGAACGGTCCGCTTTCCCTCTGAATGTTTGAAGTTGTGAAGAAACGCGACCTCTTGCGTGGACTACTTGGCAGAACGCCCGCTTGCTTTGAATACTTGAAGATGTGAAGAAACGCTTGTTACGCAGGCCACCGCTGAATAATCCTCGCTTCTAGCCCGAAGCTTCTTTTCCTTCCCCCTTGTTGTCCATTTGATGATGTTAATGCTTATGATTTGATCTTTGTGGGTTTAGCTTGATCTAAATGATGATGTTTGATGCTTTGAATGGATCCCCTTACCTCTGAATATTTCGTTTGTGTTATTGTCTGAAAAACTGGAAGCAATCTTCCTGATGTTTTGAAGATGGAAGAGACGCGGACGGTTACGCTGAGTCCGCTTCCTCGGTCTTTGATTTTGCGCGCTGACCTGTCAGCTGGCTCTATCCGCGTTTCTGATCCGCGTAACCTCTCTGTTTTTGTATTCTGTTGATATTTCCTGCTCTTTTGTTCCAAAATCTTACTCTATTTCCTAGCTTTGTCTATGTTGCTTGCAGAATCTGTTTAGATGACTTTTCTTTGAATTTTGATTGATTTTTCCTTTAAATTGGTACCTTGATCCCTTTTGTTGACATTGAGTCTTAGATAATCATTCCCATCATTTAAGGATTCAGTTAAGGCCTCACATCAAGGGATGGTAACTTCTTTCCCCTATTATGTGCTCATTATGTGTTTTTTGCATGATTTTGCATGTTTTAAATTAAGTTTTCCTTTGCTTTTATTCATGTCTAGTCTTTATTTATGTCATTTAATTTTTGAGTAAATCATTTGGAGGCCTTGGATGCCAAGTTGTAATAGATAGGTTTAATTTGGCAAAAAGTGTATTTATTCTAGAAAATGTAATAGTTAGATTATTATTCCGAATTTTTCCCCCTTAGAATGTATTTAGGTTTCCCCCAATGTAATAATTAGTTTTTATATGCTTATTTTGCATGCTTGCATGATTATGTGCTTATTTGCTTTCCTAGGGCCTTGCATTTAGATATTATACCTATGTGTTATGTGTTTATGTGTTTTATGTGTGTATTCGCTTTATTATCATGTCTACATGATTATTGTGTAAATATATTGACGTCACCACACTAGTCCAACGCTAGTTGTGGCCTTCCCCTTCGATTTCTCACTAATCCAATGTTAGTGAGAATCTTTTGACGAGGGCTAGTCCAATGCTAGACCCTTAAACGCCATTCATGCATTAGATACAAATTTCACACACTTTTCACTTTTAGAGTTTCTTTCCCATTTTGCATGTCACTATTATCCCATCCCGTATGTGAAATATCTCATTTAGTTTTCTTTTTAGATTAGTGCATTTAAGACATTACCCTTTGAATTAGGGAAAAGAGCGAGTATGGCTTCCTAGCCTTAGCACGCTTTTATTTCCTTCTATGAAAAGGAAGATTCAAAGTCACGAATTTAGTCCCCCGCACCCATTATGTTGCATTATCCCTCTTTAGGACATACATGTGCATTATTTTAAATGCTATCAAAACCATTCTTTAAAAATCAACTTTCTTCTTCATGTTTTAGCAATTCAAAGTTAAAAAGCCACTTTTCTTAAAATTGCATCTTTTTGGAAATTCAAGTTCCTTTTTTTTGCATTTAGAATTGATCCTTTCAAAAACCCAACTTCTTTTCTCTTGATACTTTATAAAAATTGCATTTTGAAAACCCTACTTTCCGTTCATTCGAGTCTCATCATTTGCATTTTTCGTGACCTCCTCGAGGGATCAAAATTGGATGACACAACTAATGTGATCAATTCCAATCACACCTCAAGGAGACATTTTGCCCCTCTCGATTCAACATTAGGTTTAGGTTTTTGCATCCATATAGACAACACCCAAATGTGATAAATTTTAAAGTTAGAAATTAGGAAGTTTTCAACTAAATCTTGCAACTAGCTTTGGCTAGGTTAGAAGGGTGCCTTAGAGACGAGTAACATCAAATCTTTGCCTTCCCTTCTTTCAACCGTGACCCCCGAACCTTTTTCTCTAGTTTTTCAAAGACCTGGAGTCGTCTAAAAAGGGTTTTCTTTGTTTATTTTCATTAATTAAATCTTTTGGGTGACTTGGTACACCTAAACTCCATACCAAGTGGCGACTCCAAATTTTTTCTAAAAAACCATTTCCTAGACTTTTGTTTTTGGGTCCAAACCGTCGCATTTTTATAGTCCCATGACCCCTTTCCCTTTCTTTTTCAAAAACAAAATAAAAATCGAAATCTTTCCCTCTTTGTCCATTAATCAAAAAATGGGGCGCGACAGGACGCACATTCCCAACTTCTCAACTTTCCAAAAATTCAAATTTGTACCTTTTCAAGCAACAACTTCCAAAATTGACAGCATAAACAACTTTATGAAGTCTTTGCAAACCGTGTTGTGTCAACATTTTACATTAACAATAGCAATCTTTTCGAATCCCAAATTTCTTCAAAAACCCTAAAACTGATCTTCCTCACTTCTGAGCAGATTGATCACAACACTTTCATCCATATAGTAGCCTCAATCCTCAGCACTTCATTTCTCATCTCACTCACTACTTAAAACACACATACATCACAATGGTTCGAATTCAGGGAGGGTCTTCAGCTATTGGACGCAAACGTACTCTCAGGAACGAAGAAGAGCAACCTCTTACTGCTAAACGGACTTCGAATAGAAAGAAAAAAGGCTCTGCAAGTACTCAAGAACCTCGGACTACTCAGACAGATTCTCAGGTTTCTTCACCCCCTCTATTACCTTAGTTTATTGATGATAAAGCCAAGGAAAAATTTGCATTCATTTCGCAAAAAAGGTTTCATCATTCAAACATCAATCAACCCTTCTGAATTTCGTAGGATTGATCTTGACTCTATTCTTAAGCTTTTTGAATTTCAAAAATGGTCTCACATTATCACAATGCCTAATGTCTACTATCCTGAAATGCTTTATCCATTTTTTGCTAACCTTAGAAAAGGCACTGAACATAATGAAATAAGATCACGCGTTAATGGAGTAGATCTTGTCTTTGATCCTGATGTTATGAATGAGATTCTGAAAACTTCTATAGAACCTGGTTGTAGAAGCAAAATTGCTAATTTTTTCTCTTATGAAGAAAATCTGACAAGCATCAATCATTTTAATGCTGAAAAACTGATGTCATATTTTCAATCTCCATTCCAAACTCCTGCTAATGCTAAATTAGAGGACCTTTCTCCCAAAGATTTGATCATTTTCTTTATCATTTCAAATCTTTAGTTCCTACTAATGGGCATCGTACTGATGCAAACAAGATGGAATTATATCTGTTTCACTGTTTTGTTGAAAAAATTCACATAGATTTTGGTTTTATCATGTGCAACTTCTTGCTAAAATTGAGTACTGATGCTCAGAGAAAGTTGTCTTATGGAAAGTTTTTGACTCCAATCTTTGAGCATTCTAAAGTTTCTATCACAGGAGTATGTCCTAAGGACACTTCTACTTGTGTTTTCACAAAATTTTATTTTGAAAGGAAAAATCTAAGATTTTTTGATGATCATTGGTGTACAAAAGAGGCAATTTCTGAATCTCGTTCTAAGCATGGTGTGAGGACCCGAAAATTTATTTTATTTGACCTACTTATTTAATATTTTGTTTAAATTTTAACATCGACTTTAACACAACATAATATTAATTCTAATCATTATCGTTTACCAAAGTGTTTATATGGTTTGTGTTACTTCACAAAATGTTTTGTTTTAGCTATTTTGTTTTACAAGTCTAAAAACCCAAATTTGAAATTTAAACCCTAGTTTGCTTCGAAAACCCTAAATTTTGACAAAACCTCAATTTGTTTGCACACTAAACCGTAAATATACTAACCCTAATATATTTTCTCGAAACCCTAATTATATGTACAAATCAAACGTTTATTATTTCATGAATTTTCAGTGTGAATTTGTACGCGCACGAGAGTTATTAGGGTAATTAGGTGATTAGTGGCCTAAGCAAGTGTGATTAAGCTTTGATAGGCTAGGTTAAATTGAGTACCTATGGACTAATTTGATAGGAAAAGAAATTATGTGGGTAAGAGTAGAAATAATCTAAGTTGGTGGTTTTATTGGCATGCTATTTTTGACCAAATTTTGACTAAGTAAAAATATCTAATTGGGCTTATCTTTTGGACTATTTAATGGCTTGAGGTTGCCGGCCAAGCTAAGGAAAAAAAACAAGAGGAAAACCGTGAGGGAAGAGAAGAAAAGAAGGAAAAAAAAGAGAGGAAAAAAAAGAAGAAAAGCTTGGAGATTTTGCAACTTTCAACCATTTGATTTTGTTTTGGAGCTAGTAGGTGGAGCTTGGACTTGGAAACTTGGGGTTTCACCAAGAACATCATCTAGAAAGGTTTCTTCTATTTTCTACAAGCTTGAACTTGGATGAAGTTTATGAATTGTGGGGTTTTGTGATTTCCCATGACTTGGTCCATGCTTATTTTTAGCTTATGGAATGTTTCTATGGATTAGATTGGTTGATTTTGATGTATTTATGCCTAGCCATGATTTTGAGTTAGGGTTAGGGTTTTGTTTTAAGTGCTAATGGTAGGAATTAATGTTGGTTTGTTGATTTAAAGGATTGTGTGGGCTCTTGGATTCCCACTTGGTTGTGTGGGCTCTTGAATTCCCACTAGTGAGCTAAGGTTTTCCGTTTGGTTTAGTTTCTTGGATTGTTGTGTGTGGTGTGTGTGTGTGCATGTTTGGGGCAGTGTGTGGCATGTAAGGGTCTGCATTGCATGTTTGTTATCGCAATCGAGTCAATGGAATTTGCATGGGTGCGATTTAGTTGCACGAAACTTGGTTGGGCGTTGAACAGGAAAATAGAATTTTACCGGCAGCAACTTTGGTTTTGTTTTTCGTGTTGATCCTTTGTGATTTAGCTTGTGGCCAAAACATGAAAGTTATAGCCCTTCGTTCTAGCTTTCCACCGCATCTGGAATTTCTTGATTTCGATTTGTGAGCGCTGAGTTATGTCCGTTTGAAGTGAGCCTGTCGGACATTCTGACGGCAAAATTTCTGAAACTGTTTCTGCATTTTGACCTAGAAGGAGTGAATATTGGTCGAAGTTGTCTTCTTGAAAGTTGTAGCTTGTTCTCTTAGCCTCGAAACGGCACCTCGTACGCTTAAATCCGACACTTGTAGCCTGAGATATGGACAATGGCGTACAAGTTGTCAAAACTGTTTTTTCCACCTTTCAGTGTGTGTTTTCCATTTTCATTTTGTCCTCGTCCGTTTTCCGTCCAACGGCCATGTATGTGCTTCTTTTGCTATTTTAAGTGATTATAAACATTTTTGAGAGCTTAGTTCATTGAGTATTTGCTTGTCACATCATTTCGCATTTGAAAATGACTTTTGCCAAACCTTTTAGTTTGAAATCGAAAAAAAAGTAATCTGCTTGCATTTTCACATCTCAGGTGCTTCTATGGACGGTAAAGATCGTGTTTAACTGCCTACATTGTCTTTCTTGTGTTCAACTGTTGGTGAGTGTTCAAGTGCTTGTTGTTTTCATGCTTGGATGTCGGATTTGATGAAATTCATTTGAAAGCACGCTTGTTTGACTTGGTGAGCGTGTACTTTATCGCGCTCACCCTTGCTTGAATTTGCTTGAGTTGAAGTCGTTAAGTGCTTGTACTTGTGCTTGTTCTTGGCTTGATAAGACCAAACGGTTGCGCACCATACTCGAGTGAGTGGAGGTGCCTCCTCCGCTTTGGTCGGGTTCTAGTTGAGTCGATTGGAGCGTAGTCTCGTCGACTTATTTACCAAGCGGTAGTATGTACCACGCTCTATGGAGCGGGAGGTGCCGCTCATCCCGACTTGGTTTGATGTTATGTTAATTACCAAGCGGTAGTATGTACCACGCTCTATGGAGCGGGAGGTGCCGCTCATCCCGACTTGGTTTGATGTTAATACTATTTTGACGAGCGGGCCCGGTACAGAGGGTGTAAGTAGATGGGTGAGAGTAAAGTGATTTCTACGGTCGGTGAGACAGTGGTTGACGGAGTGTCAACATGCCTATTGAAAATACGGTTTGGGACTAGACCAAAGTTGGATGTGGAAAACCAGAAAGATGGAGCGACACTGTATCCTTTTATAGTGATTACTTTATAATATCTTGTATCATTCCCAAGTTTTCTACTGCTGTTATTTGTTCAAAATTGTTATCGATTTAACCTACTTGTGCATGCATTCTTGACCTCACTGGGCTTTGCTCACCACATAAGCTTTGTTTTCCTTAACAGGTCTGGAAGTGGGGCACGAGAATCGAGGAACCTAGTACCTGTGCAGGATTATCTCTTAGTATTTTTGTAGGATTTCCTCTTTTGTATAAGATTGAACTATTTGGGTGATTTTGATAGTTGTGGTATTTTGAAGTTTTATCAATGTCTCCTTGATGAAATGTTGGGGGTCTGTATTTTGCGTGAATTGGTGAGCGATTTTAAGTACCTTTTATCAATGGTTTCATAAATGAATGCTTGAGTCCTGGCGAGAGTTGGGCAGGCGGTCCGCTTACCTCTCTGGTTCGCTTTAGGGGAAGTGGGGCTGTCACACGTGGTCATGACACACCTGTCACTCCCAACACCACACAATCTCTTCGTTTCATTCCTAGTCCCTCCATTCATTCCAGAAAATCCTCTTCTAAAACCAATCCTTCTCAGTCTGAAGTAGTTGGATTGCTCAAAGAGATTAAGGATCATGTTACTCTTCTTGAATATGGTCTCATGCTCACCATGACTCCTGAGCAGCAATCTGAGTTCTTGGATAAGAAAAAACTTTTGTTTTCTACTACTATGGTTGAGGATGCTTCACATGTAAAAGAACCACGTCCTGACCTCACTTTTGACACGCAAGAAGTCGCGGACTCTCAGACCCCTCATCGTGATCCCTCCACCTCTGAGAAGGGCAAGGAACAACCTACTGCTGAACCTGAAGAAGGAGATGATGAAGATACTAAGGAGGAAGACCACTCTGCATTTCGCATTACCAGAAGAAGGCCTGGATCTAAAGCTATAGTCACTCTTGAGGCACTTTAGGATCATTTGCACTTCACCATTAGGATGCATCTTTTCTGTTTTGTTCCCTTTTGTCAATGGATAAAGTGTGTAATGCATTAAGTACGATACTAATTTCATTATTATTCCCTTTTCTATTGGATATTCTGGATATTAAGCATTTTCCTAAATTCAGTATTCTGTTTTTGCTATATGGTTATTATGGTTTTGTATTGATGCTTATATGGTGCTAATATTGTTTTGGTACTAATCTTGGTTTTGTAGATTTGTGATGGCCTTGCATTACATTATGGTCTTATATTGAATCATTGGAATTCTGGTTGTAAATTGGATGGCGCATTAGATGGTATTGGTCTTAGATTTCTGCTATTTGGATTTGTGACACATTTGGTATTGAGATTTCAGCCATTTTGAATTGTGACGCATTTGGTATAATTCATTCAGCTATTTGTTTGATTCTTTTTGAAATGACAAAAAGGGGGAGAAGATTATATTGATTGTATTGGCTTGGATGAATTTGATCTAAAATATGGTTGATCTAATAAGGGGGAGTTATGGCTTTAATATGGCTGAATGGTTTGAATACTCAATTTATATAAATTATGCTCAAAACATAAGTTGTGCATGATTCACAAAATAAGGGGGAGTTATATACGTTTTCTTTGTCAAAAGTTTTCATTTTACCAAATGAATTCAATTGTTTTGTTATCATCAAAAAAGGGGAGAATGTAAATCGTGATCCCGGATTTTGACAATTACAAAACAATTGAAGAAATTAATTTTGTGACAGCCCTACTTCTCCCTAGGGCGGATCCTAGGGTATTGGCGGGTTACCTGCCCAGCTCTTGCCGGGATTCACTATAGTTCCTCAATTCAATTGCGAATAACAAAATAACTTTAATATCCTCCAGTGAAATGTAACATTTAAACCCCAAAACTTCCTTAACAAACCACAACCGTCCCAAACTATAATCACAGATACAAAAGTTTATCAATTCAAAATTCCATAAGTACAATTCAAAACACAAGGGTTACATCAAAATACAAGCTTAAGTCTCCAAACCAACCGACCTAGTGCAACCCTTGGAAGCCGTCGATCTCAAACCCTGCTAAGGAAAAACAAAATTGGAAGGAATGAGCTAAAAGCTCAGTGAGCGATCCTAATATCATACAAATCTCATAGTAATAGTGGAGCAATATATATATCAGTTAAGCACTCAATAGATCAATATAATTCAGTTTGGAAGCACAAAATGTGTAAAATACATAAACTGAAACTCTCAGTGAAAGGATACAAGTTCCACTGGAAGCAGTTGCAGTCTGTCTTGTCCAACACTAAACCCCCTACTCCTCCTTATAACTCCCAGTGGTAATACTCGAGTACACCATCCAGTGCCCTAGGTTACCAACCTACCCGACCGAGTTCGCTTCTGGCTCAAATAGGTCGATAACGAAGGGGGAAAGGCCTTGTTCAGCCTATGTGTTAGTACACATGGCCTACAATCATGCACAAATAATATACAAATAGTGGAAGAGTACACAGTTGAACAGTAAAATGAAAAGTAGGCCGAGTGTGATAAAGTACACACTCGCCCATCATATAATCATTGAAAAGCATTTAAAAGTAGTTAACATGTCACATGAGCAATTCGTCATGAAGTATTTCACACTTAAGTAATTTATTCACACACATGCAAGGAACACTCACTGATTTAAGTAAAATAACTCCAAATATTAGCGCCCAAATCTCCTTTGTTCCCACCTTCCAAGTCTAATAGCAAGTGAAATGAAAGTCATTTAGTTTTAGCCATCCCAAACATGAAAGACCAAATGTATATGCTAGTAGTTTCTTTGCTTAGTAATAAATTCCCAAATTTGATATGCAAAAGCCATAAGATGGCCAATCCAAAACATAAATATAACACAAATGAAGAATCTTATAAACATAGTAGAATCACAAGTTAAGTAGGTCGGGACACGACAAGGGTGCAAACGAATCAAGAGGAATGAAAGAAACAATTATAGCAAGAAAACAACAATCGACAGTTTTGCCGTCCTTTAGTGTTTTAATCATAACTGTGGATGTGGTTATCGGATTGGGATGAATTTTATGGTGTTTCAAAACTAAGAATAGGCCTATAACTTTCATGAAGAGGTCGAACACCAAATCATACTAAATCAGGGTCGAAATGGCCCGTGTCAGAAAGACCAGAAAACGGTCAGGCATGAAACAGGCTGGTCGAACAGTCTCAGAAGAATGGCCATAACTCAATGTAGAAAAATGAAAATCGAGCTCCGTCAGTGGCGTTTAAAACTAGGTTCATAGACCTTTCTAACGGTATAAAATTCAGGCTTTAATTCAATTTCTACAATCAACAAAAAGTTTAGAAAGTTCACTGATTTCCATTTCTGATTTCCTGTGAAAATTTCCAACTTTGACACAATCTGTTCAATTAATCCTTTAAAGTTATTTCCATCTCTTAGTAAGGTGTTTAACATTGTAAAACATCAAAGAAAGTCATCAATAAAACATCACAAAGTTTTAGACATTTCATCAAACACATAGAGAACATATGGTATAACCTAACCTAAGCTTTTACAAGAACAAGAAACTCTTCCATAGTTTTCCATTTCCAAGCATTAAAAACACTCTCACACATCCTAAAATTCATCTAGCATCACGAGTTCATAAATTTAACATCATCAAAGAGAAGTCAAGGGGTAGTTTAACCTTATGCCAAGCAAGAGAAATCCACCAAAAGCTTCACCTCCTCCAACCAAACTTGATGGTTAAGTAACACTCTAACCTAGGTTTGGCTCTTGGACAAGTTTGTTCTCACTTAAAATTGCAAGATTCTAGCTTAGGGTTTTTGTGTTCTTCTTTCCTTTAGGTTCGGCCAAAGAGAGAGAAAATGAGAGGGAATTTGGTTCAAATTTTTGAAGACAAGAGATTAAATAGAAAAGGTCAAGTCAAGGTTGTGGTAGATTGTTGACAAGTGGTGGAATTTGGTCCAAGATTTGGATTAAAATCTTTGCAATTATCTTCTAATCCCTCAAGTTAGAATATGACCTACTTAACACCATATAGGTTTTATGCATTTTGCTACATGAAACATGTAAGATGCAATTCTAGACTAATGTCATGCAATGCATACAAAATGAAGTACTTAAGGGAAAATAATGCACCTGATGATACATAGTGCAATAACTTAATTTAATTAATAAATTTTTTTTAGGGTTCTCACAAATTTAATGTTTTCCATTGAGAATATTGGCAGCTCAGGTCATTACTGCAAATGGTACAATTGAAGAACTCAATCAAAAAGAAGCAAAGGACATTAAACTCTGTCAGACGCTTGATAATACATATCAAACGTCCGATAAAAGTCAAGAACACTCCATCGGACGCTCAACTTGAAGCATCGGGCGTCCGATAGATAGGGCAAGTATCAGACACTCGTATCGGACGCATATCAGCATCACCGGACGTCCGATCGAATTCAAGAAAATTTCTGAGCTCTCTGACCGGTGTCAGACGCAGGATACATTGGACGAAGAAAAATGCATCGGCCATTCGATAAAGATTGAAACAACCTTTCAGACAATTGCACCAGATGTATAACATTGTATCGGATGTCCGACAGCTCCAACGGCTAGTTGACTCTTCAACTGCCTTCTATCCGTTGACAACCATTATCAATGCACTTTTTGGTCTGGTTTAAATAGAGCCTTGTCTGAATTTCAAAGTAACTTTTGTACACTTAGAATACAAGTTCTTAAGAGTGATTTTGGTAAGAAAATACTCTCATAGTAAGATTTGTAGTTCTTGAAATGTGATCTAGTGAACAAGCTTTTCAATTATGAGTGAATTCTTCAATAGTGTAGCTTTGATAGGGTTATCGGAGTGATTGTAAAACTTCCTAACTTGACCGAGTGCTGCTTGGGGCAAGGAGGAAGTGAGCCTTCCATTGTACACAAGATTGGTTGAATTTCATCAAATTGAAATTGTTTGTGTTGAGAATTGTTCTTCAAACTCAAGAGGAGTTTGGAAGAAAATTGGTTTGATTACTCTCATTCTTATTTACAGCTTACTTTATGATTCCTCTATTGCTATATCTTCTATCTTTCTTGAATTCTATTGTTCCTTCCTTGATAATTTGATTGTGTAAGAGGTTACATTTCTTATTGTGAAAAGGGGCATCATAATTTGATTAATTTTTAATCAATCTAATTCACCCCCCTCTTAGGTTGTCTTTGGGCCTTACACCATGGATAAAAGCTGGATGAATTTGACAAATAGGAGGGATACAAGATATGAATAGGGGTACTCAATTTTTTGAAGTTTGCATATTCTCACAAAGAAGTACATCTTAAAATTCCATGCCCCTGCAGAAAATGTAACAATTTTCATGACCAAACAAAAGAAAATGTAGAGGGCCATTTGATGAGAAATGAAATTAGTAAGTGTTATACTAGGTGGATGTACCATAGGGAAGCGTTTGAAGGTGACTCGGATGATGACCATGATATAGTTGATCAAAATTCAGAATATAGTGATGAAGATATTATAAACGATTTGTTAAATGATATTGGAACCACTAATTGGGGTAATAATTGGGCAATATGGGAGAAGCAATTTATGGGTCTTCAATAGAAAAACAAAGCGAGGCAAATTCTTTCCTTAGATTGTTGTAAAAAACAAATGAGGATTTATACCCCAGCCGCACACATTATTCTAAACTATCTTTTATTGTGACTGTTTTTCATTTGAAAACAATAAGTGATTGGAGCTCCAAGTCATTTGATGTATTGATTGGAGTGTTTAAAAATGCCTTACCTAGTGAGGTTGAAATTCCCAATTCCTTTTATGAGGCTAAGAAGATAATTCGAGACTTGGGGTTCTAAATGTATCAATGACTTGGGGTTCATTCATGCATGTATCAATGACTATGTGCTCTTTCATAAAGAGTATGCACATTTGGACACTTATCCAAATGAAAATTGCCAAGCTCCTGGGTACAAGTCAGTAGGTTCTAAAGTGCCTCAAACGATATTAAGGTATTTCTATTTGAAGCCCTGGCTACAAAGGCTGTATACAAATAGGGATATAGCTTGTGAAATGAGATGGCATAAAGAGAAACAAGTCAATGATAGTAACATTATGAGACATCCAACTGAAAGTGAGGAATGGAATCATTTTGATGATACTCATCTTGATTTTGCTGAAGAACCAAGTAATGTGTGCCTAGAATTAGTCACAGATAGATTCAATCCATTCAAAAACATGAGTAATTCTTGTAGTATTTGGCCCATATTTCTAGTTCCCTAAAATTTACCTACATGGAGGTGTATGAAAGATCCTTTTGTCATGATGTTTTTATTGATTCCTGGACCAAATTCTCCAAGGAACGATATAGACATTTACTTTCAACCTTTGATTGAAATGTTGAACGAATTGTGGCCTAGTATTGAAGCATATAATGCATATACTAGCAAGAAGTTTAACTTACGTGCCATGCTATTGTGGACCATTAATGACTTCCCCGCTTACGGAATGATATTCGGGCACTAAAGGGTATAATGCTTACCCTATTTGCATGACCGAGACATCTTATATCCATTTTGTAGGTCCTAAAAGCAACCTAAGAGGGGAGGTGAATTAGGTTGATTAAAATTTTATACTTGATGTATAGCAATAATTGCACAATTTGAATTTATCAAGTTTTCTTGGTAATTCAACACTTGAATAAAGAATATGAAGATCACAACAAGTAGAAGATCACAATTAAAGTGCAAGTAAAAGAATAAATAAGAAGGTTAAAATCAAATGAGCTACCAAGTTGAACTCAACTTGAAGTCCAATACCTCAATATAATGCTACTTCAACTTGATGAAGTTACACCAAGTTGTACAAGGAAGGATCACCCCTTACTTGCCTCAATATCTTCTTGATCAAGACAAGTGGTTTTACAACAGCTTTGCAAACCCTCACTATGCTACACACTTGAGACTTCACTCACAATTGAAAAGCAATAAATGATCATAAGGTCTCTTTCACGACAAGTACAAAGAAAGACACAAATTCTTACCCAATTTGCTCTTGAAAACTTGTAAAAGTAGTTGTCAAAAGTTCTTAACACCTTCAGCAATTATAGTATTTATAGAGAACTAAAATAACCACCATAACTCCTCTAACTGTCTTGAATTAAATGCTGAAAAAAATTAGCCGTTAGAGGTTTCGGACGTCTGAAGCCCTGTTCTGTGTCCGAAGCCATTGTCTGACAGTTTGGTGAAATTTTATGTCGTCAACTGTGTGACCGCCCCACCTTCCCCTAAGGCAAACCAAAGGGATTAGCGGACTGCCTGCCAAGCTCTCGCTAGGACTCGATAGCTAATACAACCAACAACTCAAAACTTACAAAACTAAATTCTCCCAAATTCAAAAGTCAACCAACATAGTTACATAAGTTTCACACCACCATTCAAACTTAAAATTCAACAGCGGATTAAGGGTACAAAACCAAAAGCTAAGTTATCCATGATGGGGTTTTACAGTACATCATCCCTTAAACAAAAGTAACAACAAAACTTATACTACTCGCACGTACTTCCAACCCTAAGTTCAAGCAAATCCCCCTGCTAAGGAAAAAAAAAGGAAAATAGGGTGAGTTAAAAGCTCAATGAGGTTCCAAAAACAAGAAGCCAGGTATACAAGAAGAATTCACTTAACAAACAAGTATCACGAATAAATTCACCAAATAAATTGAACATATTCAATTAAAGGATACGGATGATTTTTAAAAGCCAAATTCCCCGAAGCTTGATCAAATCACATCCTGTTGACTCTCCATCAACATTTATAGCTCAGAGCCAACCAGTAGATCCCCACTTATCACCAAACACCATCCACGGTTTCGCCCCCCTTACTAGGCCCGAACACCCCAACAAATCAAATTTTAGGTAATACTCGAGTATACCAGATTTTCGGATTCACATATCATACCCTGTGGCTCGTCAACTTTCCTGACCAAGCCCGTGCCAGCTCGAGTCGATTGACTCACCAACTAGGTTTTGGGTTCGAAACAAATCATATTTGTCGATGGGATATCACCCAAGCGACTCACAAATCAAATGTGGCCAAAAGTCATTTCACATGAATTCAAATATCCAAGTAGAAAATTCTAAGCACAAGAGATCGAGTGTGATAAGGTACGCACTCGTCTCGATCACATTAATTGGCTCACAAGCCACCATAACACAAATCATCACATAGTTCAAGTATTTCAATATTTCAGCTATCAAGTTGGTCAAGTAACAAGCATGGAACACTCACCGAGTCGAGTAAAATATCTTCAAGTATTCGCACCCAAGTCCTCTCTATTTCCTCCTTCCAAGTCTATTAACAAATAAAATAGAACATATTTAAGCTCGGCTACCCAACCAAAAGAGACCAAATGCATATGCTCGATGTTTCATTTCACTTGATAAAAGTCATACTTGGATGCATAAATCATGAAATGACCAATCCAATTTATAAGGGTGAGCAAATAAGAGTCTTAACAACATCTTAGAACCATGCATGAGTGGGTCGGGACACGGCAAGAAGGCACAAGAATCAAAAGAAATAAAAGAAGCAATTGCGAAAGTGAAACTAACAATGGACAGGTTTGTCGAGTTTCGGTAATTTGATCATAACTGTGGCCACACTTATTGGATTGGGGTGTACTTTATGGTGTTTCGAAGCTGAGATATAGCCCTACAACTTTCGTGAAGAGGTCAAACATCAAATCATGCTTAATCATGGTCGAAATGGCTAATCTCAGAGACAAAAAGAAAACTGTTGGCTGTGATCAAGCTGGTCAAACAGGCTTGGGAAAACAGCCATAACTCAACATAGAAAAATCGAAATCAAGCTCCGTCAGCGGAGTTTAAAACTAGGATCATAGAGTTTTCTAAAGGTGTAAGGATTAGGCTCTAATTCATTTTCTACAATCACCAGCAAGCTCGGGAAACTCACTATTTTTCATTCCTGATTTCCTATGAAATTTCCAGCTTTGGTGCAACTTCATCTATTAATTCTTTAAATCTATTCCATCACTCAACATGGTGTTTAACATGCTAAAACAGAAATTAATTCCATCATCAAAGCATCACAAATCATTAAGCATTTCATCAAACACATGGTAGCCGAAAATGAAAACCTAAGTTCTAGTTTTCAAACACAAGAAACCCTTCCATGACTTTTCTCTTCAAACACCCACAAGCTCACTAATCATACCTAACTAACATTCTCCTTGAATTTAAGGTTCATTAAAGCATGATTAGGTGAGGACTTACCTTGCTAGAAGAGTGAGAAAATCCACCCAAGAACTTCACTCCTTGCTATCAAGGTTGAGGTTTAAGAAGTAATCTAGCCTAGGTTTTTACTTAAAGTTGTTTTTCTTCACTAGAATGACTAAATTCTAACTTAGGTTTTTGGTGTTCTCTATGGGGAAGTGGCCGGCCAAGAAGGAAGAAAAGTGAGGGAAATTTGGTTCAAATTTATGAAATTGGAAGATTAAATAGGAAGGCTTAAGTCAAGATGTCATGGGATGGTTGACAAGTGTCATCTTCTTGGCCAAGTTTGAGATAATATCTTTACAAATTGCCATCAAATCCCTTAATGCAAATTGTGACTCACTTATTCCACATAAGTTTCATGCATTTGCCCATATAAAACATGAAAAAAATGAAATCCTAAATTAAACCATGCAATACACACGAAATTGGTACTTTGGGAAAAATAATGCACTAAATGATTAATTGGTGCCCTTAATTGGATTTTTTTTTCTCGGGTTCTCACAAACCGTCGGACGTCTAAACCAACCGTCTAACAAAACCAGTAGCCAACTTAAATTTCCTCTCAATATGTCAGACGTTCGAAGCTCAGGTTCTTCGTCCGAAAGTATCATCCGAAACTTTTGTTGTAAACTATCAGACGTCCGAAGAGACCGTCTGACAAAACCACTAGCCATCCAATTTTCCATTCCAACCTGTCGGATGTCCGAACCCTTGTCTTGTGTCTGAAAGTATTGTCTGACACTTGATATTGATATTTTAGGTTGAAAACCTATCTTTATCCAATTAAACTCAAAAGATCATTAGTGAAAATCATCATTTTGGTTTGTTAATCATCAAAAAAACCAACAATCTCCCCCTTTTTGATGATGACAACAAAGTGATGATTTTGGTAAAAATAAAAGTATAAAGTGCATAAATATTCTATCCAAACTTTTCCCATACTCTTTTAACAAGTTCAATGCTGAAACTCCCCCTTACTATTAGCCTCACTTTTATCCCCCTTTTGTCATCAATCAAAAATAATAAGAGATCCAATGAATATATTACTCAATCAAAATATGAGCCAATCACAAAATTGAACACAAGATTTGGCATCTAATAAACATGAAATAGAGTCAACAAACATAAGTTCAGTCAACAAAAGGCCAATCAACATAGGTTCAGTCAACAAATGCCAACAAGGCCAAGTCCAATAAAAAACAACCAAGGCCAATAAACATTTTGGCTCAACAAAAAAACTTAGACCAACAAGACTAGCAAAAGAAGCCATTAAGCAAGGCATATACAAAAAATGATGTTGGTATAAGCAATGTCTAAGTGCATGATCCTAATGGATGCCTAGATGAAGCTAAAATTGGGGACGAGATAAGCCACGACACCTTCAAACAAGTATATAACCGTCTTAGTTTTCCTTCAAATCAGTTTCGAGTTGTTGAGGAGGAGTGTGGATTTTGGAAGGACCAGACTCTTGAGTCTTGTCTTGGTGATGTGATTCCTGTTCTTGAAATTGCTCTTGTACTTGGCCTTCATGTGCTTGTTCCTCTTGTGCTCAACCTTCTCGTGCAGTTTCCTCTCGTGCTTGAAAAGGCAAGAGTGTCTCCTTTAACTTGAGAAAGGCTTCTTGTTGCTCAGAAGTCATTAACATCTGAAGGCCTTGTTCTGGAAGGATGTGTCTTTGTTTGAGTTCATGGAGAAGGCTAAGGACTGGATCCAAGGAAGATGTAGGTTGGGAAGAAAGTAGAGTGGAGAAATCAAGTCTAAGACGTTTAAATCGAGGAGTAACAGGGGTAAGTGGAGTAGAGATTGGATCATGAACTTGTTTGGTATGAGTGTCCAGAGCAGTTTCTTTGTACACCCACTCATCACCAATAAAACGAATATTTTTGTGAGGACCCAAAAATCTATTTTATCTGACCAATTTAATTAATTAATTATTTATTTTTTCTGAATAATTGATTTAAATCATTTTAATTGCAATTACACTATACATTACCTCATTTTATTTTAAAAACCTTATTTAACCTTCAATTTAATTTTTCTATCACTCAATTGTGAAAAATGAAAAAAAGGCACACTTTTTTGAGACTAACATTTGGACTGAAAATGACTTAAGTTTGGAGAATAAGAATGATCATTAGTAGATTAATAAAAGCTAATTGAGGAATTAGAAGTGAGTGATTAGGATTAAACTCCAATTGGAGCATTTTGGGCCACAAATTAAAGTTGACTTTTGGGCACCACAAAGATAAGCTTTATATCTTTTCTTCCCCTCACTTTACCAAGACCACACAAAATCCCTCCCTCTCTCTCTCTTGTTTCAGCCGCAGCTCCCTTCCACATTTCCCCTTCATTTTGTCTTCAAAAACTACTCCCAAGCTTCACCAAATCAACCAAGAAATCTTGAGAAATCTTCCACCACTTCACTTGAAACTTGAAGATCATCCTGTCTTGAGGAAGCCAAGCTTTGGAGAGTTAAAAGAAGGGGTTGGAGCATTTCTAGACCACATCATCTTAGGGTTTCACTTGATAAGAAGAGACATTTTAGTTTCTTCAAAATCTTTTCGTTTGGTTTCATTTTGTAGCTTTGTAGCTTCTTGATGTTATTCTTGTTGGATTTGGGTTGTTGAAGTGGGCTCTTGGATTCCCACAAGACTTGAATGTGTGGCTATTTTGATGTTGAACAGATGATATGGTGGTGATTTTAGTTGATTTTTAATGTTAGAAAGTTAGGGAGAAGCAAAATCAAAAGAGGAGCCCAACGAAGTAGACTAGTCGAGAGATTTCGCTCAACGACGTCACAATATTTGTTTGAAACTAGTCAAAGGATTTCACCCAACGACGTCACATTACTTCATTGAAACTAGTCGAGCGACTTCGCCCAATGACGTCACAATTTTTGTCACAAGATAACACACTATTCTTTTAATTCCAAAATCACACCAAAAGGAGAAAACACACACATGATAGTTCAAATCTTTTAAATATTCCAAATTCATTTCCTTCTAAATGCTAGCAAATCATTTCTTTGCAAACAACAGCAAGATTTTTATTTGAAAAGGAGTTGGAACACTCACATATCCTTCATAAATTATTTCACTTGTAAAAGCATTTTACTTGGAAATGGTAGTAAATCACATCTTTGCAAATATGAGTCGAGCAAGTTATTTCACAAGTCATTTTCACATAGTAATAACAAGTCATTTTCACATAGTAGTAAAATATTTGATTTATAAACGAATTGAAATACTCATACTTATAGAACACTACAAAACACTTTCACAATTTCTTTTATTTCAAATAAAGGTAAGTGCGATGAAGTACACACTATTCCACTTAACGATTTAAAAATCCAAAATCACTTCAAATCACTTGACCAATACACTTCGAATCATATTCACAAAACACATAACATACATTGAAACTCACCACAGTAGTAAAGTTCGTTTTCCAAGGTGGGATCTGGTTCAAGTCTTCCACACCTCCTATTATCACGAAAAATGAAAAAATGAAAAATGAAGATCTGGTTCAAGTCCTTCCTCACACACAGCGAAACTAAACTCAAATAATTTATTCACTTGTCTTATTAAAGCTCTTTACAAAATTCCCTTAACTCTGCTCAATAAAGAGTAATCATTCGAGTCGAAACTTATTTTTCAAGATTCCATTTTCAAACCAAAATTTCACAAAAACAAACAACTCTATCGATGCACCCCATTTAGGTGATTTCTAATTTTTAGCACTTTGAAATAAAGTGAGGTTTTTCACCTCCAAATCACTCATTTGATCTCACCCTTAACACTGCACTTTAAACCATCATTCTAACACACTTTTCAAACAATTTTCACTAGTTTTCAATACAAAAATTCATAAAAATTATTTAAAGTATCTCAAATCCTCAAATTCGTCCAAGATAGCACTTTTCACTCAAAACTTAGTGAAATTCAATTTCATACCATAAAAGTTCAAGTTTTTACTCTTTTAGAACATTTTCTCATAAACGAACATAATACATATACATTTGAGCAAAATCTCATCATTGAACATCATAGAAATTCGAAATCACGTTTTAAAATTACCAAGTATGGTTCGTCCATCACTTATCACTTTCCTTCAATATTTTCAACTACAAAATCTACTTTCTAACTATAGAATGAACTCATTTCACATATATCAAACACAACCACAATCAAGTCCTCAAATTCACTACCTAAAAGTCACCTCAAGTCCGCTACCTAAGCTGGAAATTCAAAAGCCCAACTCAAATGCTTCATACATAAGCACTCTTAGCAAAATAAACTATAGATCTACTATATTTAACACTAATCAAGTTAGATCTAAGAGATTTGAGTCTTATACCTTCAGATTTGTCTAGATTTAAGAAGATCAAACAAGATCTTGTGAGCTCTTCTCAAGAATAATACTCCCAAGGTTAGAAACTCCAAAAGCTCTAACCTTAGCCCACGATCCGCTTGATTTGATGATGATTTCCATTTCCAAGTTCAAGAACAAGAAGTAGCCAACCAAGAAGAAGCTTTCTTTCCTCTTCTTTTATCTCTCTTTCTCTCATGGCCACACTCCCACTCTCTTTCTTCCTCATGGCTGCCAAGTGAAGAAGAAGGCACAAGAAATGTGGCTTCAATGGAATCTCTTAACTTCAAAGGATGGAAGATGAAGAAGATGAACAAGAAACCCTCAAACTCTCTCTCTAACCTCTCTCTCTTTTTTCCCTCTCTCTCGTTCTCCCTCTCTCATGGCAGCTCCAAGAAGAAGGAGGAATGTCTTCAATGTAGGCTTGAAGTTTCAAGAAATTTGAGGAAAAAGAAGTTGAAGAAACAAAGTTGCAATCTCTCTCTCTTTTCTCTCTCTAGATTTGGCCACCCCCTCTCTCTCTAACTCCAAAAATTGCAGCTACAAAAATGAAAGGCCAAGGAGTAAGAATGGTAGCTTTTTAAGGGACCAAAAGTTGCCTTTTCCTAAATTTAAGGAAAAGTGGTCAAAGGACCACTTTTTGTCGCGTCACACCCGACATTTTAATTTTTACTGTTTTATCTTATTCTGACATTGTCCAACCTTAAATATACCTCTATAATATCTCTACATATCCCTGGTTTCAACTTAAAGTCACTATTCACACTTCGGAACAGAAATTAACACTTAAACTGGCCAAACACACACACCGGCAAAAAATTCTTGAAAAATTCTCTAAATTAGAAAATAATCACTCAAAGCATAAATTCACTCATATTTTAATAAATAAATACAATATAATCATTATTATACATTTTAAAATAAAATTCAAATTTTGAGGCCCTCACACCGACAGTAACTAGAGAGCTCAGGAAATCTTCTTGGGTACGATTGGACGTCCGGTGAGGTTGTTGTGCATCTGATAAGAGTGTCCGATGGATCTCCTGTCTATCAGACATCCGGTACATCAAGTTGAGTGTCCAATAGAGATATTTCGAGTTTTATCGGACGTCCGATACAAACTATCAAGCGTCCGACAGTCATCAGTGACTACTGCTTCTTTTGATTGAATGCATCAATTGTATTGATAACCTGGACTGCCAAAGATCTCAATAGAAAGTGTTAAACGCATTTCTTCAATTGTTTTGTAATTGTCAAAATTCAGGATCACGATTAACAATTTTCAGAAATAAAACAAGGGAAATTGCAGTAGAAATTTTGGGCAGCAAGGTTCTTTCTTCTCTCCAAATTTTTTCCAAAACTTTCTCACCAAATACAAGCCATATCACATAATCATCCAACCATTTTAAGCACATAATACCTCAAGGCCTCTACCTAAGAGCAAATCAAGAAAGCAAATAAAATATCCTCAAGGTCTCTACCTAAGTTGGGAATTCAAGATTCCAACTCCAATGTGTCAAGATATCAAATTTTCTAACAAAAGAAACCATAGATATTCTTAGATCTAAGAGTAATGGTGCAAGAATGGTTAGATGTTCGAATTACCTTCATTCCTAGCAAGTTTTGGCAAGAAAAATTGAAACTTTTGTGATATCCCACATCGAAAAATGCATGAGGAAAGGAAAGGTTTATAAGTTTGGAACCAAGGCCTATCAAGTAACTTGGGTTATCCATTTTGGGCTAGTGATTTTGGTCAAAAAGTTGCTTGGGCCAGGCCTTGAGTCCGGGCCATTACAGGTGATATCAGAGCGAATCTCGCGTTGTCTCTGCGTGGGGTGAGTCTGGGCCAGTGCACTATGGTTCCGACTACACAAACAAGTGCAAGGAGCTTAGTGCCACATTCGACAGGGGCTACCTCTAGAGTCCAAAATAGAGCTAAGTGCCATATTCGACGGGGGCCACCTCTAGAATCCAAACACGACCAAAGTGGATAGTTTGGATTGTGACTGTATCTGTAATGGACTTTGCGAGGACGCGAAGTCCTAAAGGAGGGGAGAATGTGATATCCCACATCAGAAAATGCATGAGGAAAGGAAAGGTTTATAAGCTTGAAACCAAGGCCTATCAAGTAACTTGGGTTAACCATTTTGGCTCAGTGATTTCGGTCCAAAAGTTACTTGGGCCAGGCCTTGAGTCCAGGCTGTTACAGCTTTAGGTCTTCTTCTCCTTCACCTCCTATTCGGCCAAGAGAGACAAGAGAGAGAGATAATGGCTCAAGATCTTCCATCAAATGTCAAAATCCATAAAATCCATCAACAACCCAAGCTTCTATAGTTAGGATCTGGCCAAGAAATGGAAGAAAGGTTGGAGTTTTAGAGTGTTTTACCTTCCTTCAAGATGACAAGCAAAAACTCAAGATTCAAGCACTAAAACCTCCAGAGATCTTCCCTCCCTCAAGCCTTCTTACCAAGTTTGAGGATGATCCATGGTGAGATCAAAGTTAGAAGCAAGATTTGAGACCAAAATTAGACAGAAGAAGATGAGTTTCTCCAAGGTAGAGAGAGGCAGGAGAATCAGCCAAGGGAAGAGAGGGAAGAGAGAGAAATTGTGATTTTTGTGAAGTGAAAGAATGAAAGAAAGAAGTGATATAAAGCCTTGATTTAAGGGACAAAAGTCAACAAGTGAATACTAGGTCATTAATGCTCTAAATTGAGCTTAACTCCAATCACTCACTTCTAATCCCTCAAGTAGCTTTCTTAATATACTAATGATCATTCTTCCTCTCCAAGATTACGTCACTCTCGGATCAAATGTTTGCCTCAAAAAATGCACTTTCTCTAAATTTCACTATTTAAGTGCTAGAAAAATTAATTTTAAGAGTAAACATTTTTAAGAAATAAAATGAGTCAATGTACAATGCAAATGCAATTAAAATGATTAAAATAATTTAATCAGGCCAAATGAATAAATACTTAAATAAATAGGTTTGAAAAATAAATTTTTGGGTTCTTACAAGGGTCAGGTGCCTACTAAGATTAGATATGGATATGGATCAAAGAAATAAAAATTCGCAAGTACCCAACCCATAGGGTATATTATGTAAATATTAAAAATTAAGGATGAACATATAATTTTAAATGTTTTAATCCTAGCCTAAGTGAACTTAGTGAGTGAAGTACTCTACTATCTGTTGGAATGTATGCCCTAAAACAATTATATTGTTTAAATACATTCCTAATTAAAGTTTTGTATTTTATGAACTTCCAATTTTATTTGTTTAATATATGATATAACTGGTAAAAGTCCTTAGAATGTTTATTAAAGTGATGATAGTCACAAGAGTTGCTGACTATAAGATATCAATCACATTTATAATAAATAATCTTAAATGCCCCTAGTCATAGTATTAATGAGACAGCACATCATTAATACGGACAGACTAGTACACAGTTAGCCCCTACTTAATGTAAGTAGTGGTCATTCTCATCAACCATGGTATAGGGATACCTAGGCTAATGTGTAGATGAATTGTAGAATACTAATTCATTAGAGTGATCCACACGGAGATTCCATTAGGATATCTAGTGCCAATGGTTGAATATCTTATGGAAAATTGTGTAAGTGATCCTAGACTTGAGATCACCATAGTATCTTGAGTGTGAATCACTACCTTTTGATTCAGTTTCTTGTTACTCACTAGGAGTGACTTAAAGAATAGAAATTGGGGGTAGTGTGAAGCATGGAAAGATAGTGAGTGATCAAGAGAGGATTCACCACTCTGATAGTGGGAACTGATATCCAGTAAGGCCACTAGTTGGAATGTAACCTTAGTAGTCGACTACATTAGGTTAATTGAAGAGTGTCTTCAAGTTAACCTAATCTAAGGTTAATTCCGGGAACTAGAAAATTAATTAGTCATTAGGGAATTGGCACTTGTTCCTTATTCCCTGACTAATTGGATATCGATGGTGAAAGGATAATAATTACACGGTAATTTTCCGTGAAAAGGTTAGGTCGGAATTCCTCTTGATCAATTCCAAATACCTGGGTGGTTGTGATGTGTTGCTAGACACCGCTCACAATTTATAATTATGAATAATTAATTATTGTAATTAATGATGAAATAAAGGTGTTTACTTTATCTAATTCTTTTAAGAATTATAATTCATAATTATTACTAGTGTATTTGGGACCTATTGGATCACACGCATAGAGATTGGGTTCTGGATTAAATTGTGTGTCCAAGTAGGGACTTGGAAATAAGTACTTTTGGGGTTTAATTATAAAGATAAATAAATCCTGAGGTCATCTGACAGATAGGATAAAGTGGTTATCTCTTATCTGTCAGATAACAGAAAGGGATGAGAGATAAGATGTTACGGTGGTTTGATTTTGAATTAAACCACCTGACTCTATCCTTCCCCCTTTTCTCTCTTATCTCTTATCTCTCTCTCTCTCCTATTAATAACATCAGATGTTACGATAGGGAGTTGGTTGAACTTTTGATAGTCAGAAAAGAGAGAGAAAAATTTCTCCAGAGAGAAAACTTACGTAGAGAGAGCTTCAGATAGTCTGAGAGCTTGAGTGAGAAAGAAAAGGCTAGCACCTGTTCTTGACTCACACACACACACACAAAGATCGTTGAGATGATCAAGAGTAATCTAGAAGCACTCTCGCGTGGATTGCAGTAGAGGCAGAACATTTGGGCTGCTCCGGGGAACCTCTGCCTACTCCTACGTATCAGAAGCACCTTCTGCAGGATTAAGGTAATCCTTTTGACCCCTCTCTGTAAGTCTTACGTAGAACTAGAGTGATTCCTGGTGGGAGTTGGGGTCTAAATTTTTAATTTTTCGCTGTGCCTAATGCCCCAATTCCTAACACTATCTGCCTCTAGGCCCTTCGCCAACTTTTTATTCTACCTATCAGTCTAAATAATTAAGAATCAAGACACCATTTTCTACTCTCACACTCTGTCTAAATCTGAACCAAAACTCCAAAATTTTCTTCCTACTAGCAACTGAATTATGACATCTTCTCCTCTTTCTTCTCCCCATATGAATTTCCACAAATTTCTTCTATCACCAGCAACTTGATGACAACAAAAGTTGCACTCTGAGTTTGAGGTAATTTCATCCTCCTCTTTCTTCTATTTCCAAAAGATTACACTATCCCTCCTTATATATGAGTTTTGCATAACCGAATTAAGTTTTGATCTTCTTGATTTATAGTAGGTATATATTTGTTTATAAAAATTGGGTTAAGCTGTGTTTTGTTCTATATCATAATTGGAATTTGAGTTTGATGGCAAGAAATGTAGCTTAATTTTGAATGAGAATTAGCTCAATTCCTGACTCATTTCTTAATCTGCAAAAGAACCAAACATAGCCTAAAGAACCAAACAAAATAAGACGAAGCAAAAAATTGTTAGCCATCTTTTCTCTAGAATCTTAGCAAAAGAAAGTGCAATGTTATCATCAAAGAATTTCACTTTGCTTATGTTATCATCAAAGAATTTCATTTTGTTTGTAGGACATTATTTTTAGCATAACCCAGTGGAAAGAAGACATCTATTGCAAAATATCCATAACTAGAAAAAAGTATGAAAACTACTATCCCGAACCATAAAAAAACAACTAGTTAGAAAAACCAGTTCAAATTTTTAGGCTACCTTTACTCTTAATGATTAGTAAAAGAGCAACATAATCTCTCCCATACACAGAGTGTATCTATTATATTATGATTAAGCTTCTAAATTACATATGAATATCTACATACATATAATCTTGTATTAGTTAGCCATAAGAGCTTAATAGGTTGATTTGTTTAAGGTGGATTTATTTAAGGTGTATTATCTACTATTGCTATAGTAGTTTAAATTTTGAACAAATTGCTTTTTTTTTTTTTTTAAATGTCAAGTATGGGAGGTAATATACCTAGTACAATTGCAAGCCCAAATGTGGATCATTCATCTTCAGTGCATCAAAAAAGCAACCCCAGAGCCTTTGGAGCTAATGGATGTGCAACATCTTTGCCATCTCTGCATCCCAAACAATTGAGTAAAAATGGAGTAGAGCTCGGGTATGGCATCATTTTATAGTTATGCAAGGTACTAAAAAAAATTGATAAGAAAGCTACTTGTAGTTATTGTGGACAGTTGATTGCTTTTCCTGGTAAAAATGGTACTACTTTGAGTAACCATCTTCATACGTGTAAAAAATATCTCTACAATATTGTAGGGATCAGAATCAAAAGACAATGGAATTCAAAACAAAAAGAGAGGAAGAAAAGCATTAACAACTCATATATTTGACCGAGAATTGTGTAGAAGAATGCTTGCTAGAATGGTGACTATACATGAACTACCATTCAAATTTGTGAAGCTATGCAGTACTATTTGAGCTTTCCTCATATAAAACTTTGACTAGACACTACTATAAACATTTTCTAGATAAGACGAAAAGTTTGAAGAAATTCTTTGAAAATTTATCCTTGCGTGTTTGTCTCACTGCTGATGCTTGGACATCCATTCAAAATTTGACTTCTTTATATTTGTTAGCTCACTTCATTGATGATAAATAGAAATTGCATAAAAAGATCTTAAATTTTTGTCCTATTACAAGTCATATGAGTGAAATAATTGGCCAGACTGTAGAAAATGCTTGCTTTATTGGAAAATCAGTAGAGTTCTTACTATTACAATAGACAACACTAGTTCAAATGATAATTGTTTGTCATACTTGAGGAGAAGAATCATTAATTATAAAGCGTGACAGCCCCACTTTCCCCAAAGGCGAACTAGAGGGGTTAGCGGACTGCCTGCCCAGTGTGAGGACCCAGAATTTCTTGAATTATACACCCAAAATTTCTTGAATTATTTGTTTATATTTCTTGCGAGAAACTCTAAATTTTTCATGAATTATCTTTCATTGTATTCATTTAAGTGCAAATCATTTTCTTTAAGCATTGGTAACATAAAATTTTCATTTAAGTGCATTATTTTCCTTAAATACTCTATTTTGTATGTATTGTATGAAATTAATTTGGAATTGTATTTTACATATTTCATGTAGCCAAATACATAAACTTATATGGTATTAAATGGATCACATTTTACATTAAGGGATTTGATGGTAATTTGCAAAGATATTATCCTATTTTTGGCAAAGAAGATGACACTTGTCAACAATCCAACAAAGCCTTGACTTAAGACTTTCTATTGAATCTCTCATCTTCAAAAAAATTGAACTAATTTTCCCTCCACTCTTCTCTCTCTTGGCCGGCCACATGAAGGACAAAATCACTAAAACCCTAAGCTTGATTTAGCCATTTTAAGTGAGGAAAAACATCTTCAAGTGAAACCCTAGCTTAGATTGTTGCTTGATCATCAAACTTGGTTGGAAGAATTGGAGCTTTTGGGGTGGTTTTCTCTCTCAACTCTCAAGGTAATTAGTCACTTAACTTTGTGAGGACCCAGAATTTCTTGAATTATACACCCAAAATTTCTCAAATTATTTGCTTATATTTCTTACGAGAAACCCTAAATTTTTCATGAATTATTTGTCATTGTATTTATTCAAGTGCATATCATTTTCTTTAAGCATTGGAAACATAAAATTTTCCTTAAGTGCATTATTTTCCTTAAGTACACTATTTTGATTGTATTGTATGAAATTAATTTGGAATTGTATTTTTCATATTTCATGTAGTTAAATACATAAACTTATATGGTATTAAGTGGATCACATTTTACATTAAGGGATTTGATGGCAATTTGCAAAGATATTATCCTATTTTTGGCCAAGAAGTTGACACTTGTCAACCATCCAACAAGTCTTGACTTAAGCTTTCTATTTAACTCTTGTCTTCAAAAATTTGAACCAAAACTCCCTCTCTTTTCCTCTCTCTTGGCCGAACTCCATGAAGGAGAAAAACACTAAACCCTAAGCTTGATTTAGCCATTTTAGGTGAGGAAAAACATGTCCAAGTGAAACCCTAGGCTAGATTACTTCTTAAACCTCAAGCTTGGTTGCAAGGAGTGAAGCTCTTGGATGAAATTTCACTCTCTACTTGCAAGGTAACCCCTCACTTATCTATGCTTTAATGAGTTTCAAATTCAAAGGGATGCTAATTAGATGAGATTAAAGTGCTTGTGGTTGTTTGGAGAGGAAAATCATGGAAGAGTTTCTTGTGTTTGATAACTAGAACTTAGGTTTTCAATTTTGGCTATAATGTGTTTGATGAAATGCTTAATGACTTTTGATGCTTTGATGATGGAATTAATTGCTGTTTTAGCTTGTTAAACACCTTGGCAAATGATGGAAATGACTTTAAAGGATTAATTGAAGGATTGTGTCAAAGCTGGAAATTTTTGCAGGAAATCAGAAATGGAAATCAGTCCACTTCCTGAGGTTACTGTTCACTATAGAAAATTAATTAGCATCCTAGCCTTATACTGTTAGAAAGCCCTATGAACCTAGTTTTAAACGCCGCTAACGGAGCTCAATTTCGATTTTCCTACATTGAGTTATGGCCATTCTTCCGAGACTGTTTGACCAACCTGTCATTGACCCGACAGTTTTCCTGTGCCTCCGATTTTGCCAATTTCGACCATGATTAATTCTGATTTGAGATTCGACCTCTTCATGAAAGTTATAGGTCTATGTCTTAGCTTCGAAAAACCATAAAATTTGTCCCAATCCAATAACCACAGCCACAGTTATGATTAAATTACTGAGGCATGGCAAACCTGTCAATTGTTAGTTTCACTTCCTTAAGTGCTATTCTCATTCCTTTTGACTCTCGTGCCTTCTTGCCGTGTTCCAACCCACTCATGCATGGTTCTAAGATGTTGTTAAGACTCTTATTTTCTCACCCTTATAGATTGGATTGGAATTTGTGAAAGTCTTGTTATTTTACTTGATCCCAGGACTTGAATGTGCGATGAAGGTTGAATGGTGATTGGTGATTTATGTGGACGAGTGTGAAACTTGGTGACTATTCATAAAACTGTTTCAAATTGAAAGTTTCTACTGTAAATTGCATCACTTCATGATGACATGCGTGTGCTTGTGTGTACATGATTTACACATGATTTGGCTCGGTGAGTATGTGGTGATCTTGTACTTGACACCAACGGCTCCATTTGATTTCCAGTGCAATGGCTCGCTCGAGCCAACGGCTCTACTGTTAATGATTAGTGTTCTACTGTTCAGTGATTTGTCTGAGCGTTGGGTGTTTGAGTGCAATGACTCCACTGGCCCACCAGAGCAAATAAAATCCATTCATTTGATACCTGATCATTGTTCGATAAACTGAATTACTGAGTTACTTATTTGCCAACTTATTTTCACTGGATACTCACTGAGCTTCTAGCTCACCCCAAAAATATTTTATTTCCCCCCCCACAGGGCTCGAGATGAAGGAAAGCAGGAAGTGATCTTTCTTAGTATGACTGGCAGGAATATCTCTTGTACTATTTGTAATCTTGGACAGTTGGACTTTTGGTGTATTTGGATTAGTTGGAAATGTAATTATTATTTGGAGATCTTGCGGTGTAATTATTTGAGATTTGTGATACGATTGAGGAACTGTAATGAGTTCCGGCGAGAGCTGGGCAGGCAGCCCGCCGATACCCTAGGGTTCGCCCTAGGGAGAAGTGGGGCTGTCACATTAGTTATGTTTAAATTCAAAAAGGATGCATGATAGTTAAGTTTAAGGTGCTTGGAGATGATTAGATGGATTGGATTTGGTGTTTTGCTTCTCAAAATTTCAGTCAAGGATTTCTGTCCGTTTTCTGTCCGAATTTTCTTGATATATTCGAAGATGTTGGGAGGTGAATTAGCCTTAGCCTAAAGCATGAAAGTTGTATAGAATTGAGTGAGGATTCCTCCTGTAAATTTTCAGATGAATTGGAGTACTGTAGCATGTGAAATGACTAAATTAGCCCTGATGCCCTGTTTCTGTCCAAACTGATAATTAGCCTCTGTAATTGGTTAGTTTGATTGGGAAGATGACTGAATTGGTTGTCGATGCCTTCTTAAGAATTGTAGCCTTGTATTGTAGCTTTCAAATTCCATTGGAATTACCTGAATTGGACTTGTGTGCGTTGAGTTATGATTAATTGAATCAGGCATGTCAGTAAGATTCGTAGTGAGATGTAAACTTGAGAATTAGGGGGCTGTTTTGGTAAATTTGACCTAGTTAGAATGGGAACTAGGTTGAGATGTCTTCATGAGAATTGTAGAGCTATGTATTAGCTTCAAAAGGTATAAGATTCATCTCAATCCGATAAGTATAGCTCTAGTTATGATCAAAATACCAAGAGATGATAGAAACTTGATAGTTTGCCTACCAAGTGTTTGATAAAATGTTTGTGTGAAACTAGTGGTTATGCACATCAAGTGTTTGATGAAATGTTTGGTATGAAACTTGTGATTCTAGGACTTGGCTTGAAATGGAGATATCTATTGCAGACAAGTGAAGCACACTGTGGTTGGTGAGTGTTCCAACTCCTTTCAACTAAAATGTTTTACTAGAATTCAATTGTGAAATGACTTACTACATTACTTTGATCTTGCCATCTCAAATTTGCTACTCATTTTATTACTTGGGAAATGGTTTACTAACCTACTACTTCACTTGTTTTCAAATTTGCTCTCATCTTGTTTCTAAACTTGTTTTAACTAGTTTTTCAAACATGTCCAAATTTGTTTTCCCCACTGTGACAGCCCCACCTCCCCCTAAGGCGAACCAAAGGGGTTCGGTGGACCGCCTGCCCAGCTCTCGCTGGGACTCACTACAGTCCTCAATTAATTACAAATTAAAAACTCCAATAAATATTAATTACAATTCTAAAACTCCCAAAAGTACAAAAATGCTAAAATCCACAAGTACGTCCCAGTAGTAAATATAATTCAGGTTCTTCAAAATATAAATTACAACTCCACCAAAAATTACAGTTGTACAAGAAATACTCCAAAACACCATAAACCGTCAAGTTCATTCATTAATTTCAATCTTAAACAAAATGAGGAAATCCTACAAAAGTACTAACGTCCTCAATTCACGTGCATCACCTCAAAACCTGTTAAGGAAAACAAATTGGGGTAAGCTAACGCTCAGTGAGGCCAAGAAAAGGCATGCAAGCACGTAATCAAGCAAGTAGGAAAGCCAATAAATTCAGAAATAAAAGCGTGTAAATCAATCAAGCACTTGCACTATTGCAATTTTCACCAAGAGACCGTATTCCCAAGGAATCACTACTCGAGGGCTCACATTAGACAACAGTCTTGGAGCTGGGTTTGGAGAACCCTCTTCGAGCCTCTCTATCTACAGTGAATATGCGCAAGTACAGTGAACAGTGCTCATACAGGAAAGATACATAGAAACAGGTAAGGATACGGGGCTCTCAGGAGCCAATCCACGTCTTGGCCGATTGATCCACTTTTAGTTGACCCTTCGTCAACCCAAGTAACCATGTCCGTAGTACCCCACTTACTTCCTCCAACCACCATGACACCCTCTCGGATCCGTAACCAAACATGCACTTAAATGGCATTACTTAACAAGTATGCCTAGCAAGACCCCAATTTTGGATCAAGCTATAACACTTCCCATGGTTCACTAAGCTTCTCGACCAAGCCCTTGCCGGCTCAAGTTACAAGGCTAGCCAATGGGTTGGGGCGTCCCCCCCACTATGGTCGATGAGACAAAGCTCCAATCGACATATTCGGTCATAGCATTGAGACGGTATGAGCGGTACCCCCCACCCTAAAAGGGCGTGATACATTCTGCCGCTCAATGCTCACGAGAAACACTTTCATTTGCAATCACATGTAACACTTATCACTTAACAAGCAAGCAATCACATGAGATAGAGAACAAGGGCGATAAAGTACACCCTAACCTCATTAACTAGCAAATACAAGAAACATTTCATTTAAACACTTAACATGCACTTGACACTCACCAAAGGTCGGGTGTGAGAGAGAAAGTCAAGTAGTTAAACGAGCTCCTCAGAGTCCTTGTGATTACTTGGGACATATATGATCACGATCATTTCATTGCACAATCAAGGCCAAGCAAAATTTTCAAATCACTTTCAAGTTTATTACAATATGAAGAAACTTTCGGGGTTTATGGGCAGAATTCTTTGAAAAATTGTAACTTAAGTTATATAAGTCCAAAATTTACGTGGTTGGTACCGTTGGAAACCTTATTAAAATTTCTAAAACTTTGTAGAAGGCACCAAGATAAAATTCTAAATGAAAGCTGCCCAGAATTTCGATTAAGAAACTGCGACAGTACAAAAGAAAACATAACAGGTTGGTTTTTCAGACAACTTTGAAAATTCACCAAAAATTGTGGAAAATGAATTGGACTTTGAAATTTATACAGTTTAAATTCCTATGTATGAAGTTTTAAACGCCACTGACAGCACTCAATTCCAACTCTCGAGAAAGAAAATATAGCTGCCCAAACAGAGCAGGTCAGAATTTCTGATATTTCTGGAATTCCAGATTTGCAGGGCCATTTTTAGAACACCATTTTAATGACAAATTCTTACTCAAAAATCACCAAATTTCTTACATTAACTCTACTATATATAGGTTATGTTCACACAAAAATTCAACCAAAAAATCTTACGGAAAGACAGTTTTATTAATGCCCAAAGTGCACTCAGCAAACTTGATCCATACCTGTGAAGTTTTGTCCTCTTCATTTATGAGCTTCCAAGTTATCCAAATCACAACCAATTACCCTAATTTATCAAACCAAGCTAGTATTAATCTTCCTAGGCCTAATAATGGTCAAGAGTGATGCAAGGTTAGATTAAAACATAGCACTAATTCAGCACAAAAATTCGGACAGTCCCTTCCAAATTCCAGATTTTTGCCTCAACTAAGCAACCAATTTTGCATCAACTCTTGAAGGGATTTGTGTGGGACAAATTAACATCTTAAACTTCAACATTTAAGCATCACATTTAATCTTCAAGCTTGCAAAAACTCAGCCACAAAAAAGAAATAAGACAGCAAGATTTTCGGCCATCACTAAAGCTTCCAAAACAGGATTTTCTCCTACCACTCTTGCTATAACTTTTGTAGGGCTTTTTGTGGGGAAAAATTAATAACTTAACACTCAACATTTAAGCATTACAATCAGACCTTAAGCCTGCAGAAATGCAGCTATGAATTTAAAAGAAAAACAGCAAAGTTTCAACTTTAGTTCATCAATCTTCACATGCTCTTGTTAAACGTTTTCATGCACCAAAATGCTCATTTTTGTAAAGAGTCTAGCCCTTATCTAGACCATCATATTAGCATTGAATAATCACAAAATAATAGTGTTAAAACAGGAAAAAATAACCTCAAAAGACAAGTGACACTTTGAACACTCAAATTCCAGATTTTAAGTTTTCTTGGAAGAAATTTCAGTTTTGAGCAGTGTTCTTTGGAAAATCATAACTTGAATTCTATATGTCCAAAAATTACGAATCTTATACCATTGGAAAACATATTCAATGAACTAGAACTTTGAAGAAGGCACTTATACCACATTTAAATCGAAAACGAATCAAAATCCAGCTTAAAACTGCTGTCACAGTGAAACTGAAGCCTATCAGTCTTGATTTTCAGTCCACTTTGCAAATTCACCAAAATTCACTAAATTAGAACTAGCCCTTGAAATTTATAATGCTAAAAGAAATCATATTCTAGTTTCAAATGCAACAAACAGAACTCAATTGGACCTTCTTACACCAAGTTACAACAGTTGTAAGTAGACTGCAAAACCAACCTGATTTCCGAAAATTCCAGATTTGAAGAACAAATTTGAGACATTATTTGAGAAATTAAATGGTACTATAAAAACACCAAATTTTGCAGGCAACAACCTCAGTATGTAAGCTACATTTTAACCAAATTTCATCTAAAAATTTGCATGGAAAGGCTGTGATCAAAACAACCAAAAACAGGGCAGCAAGCATCACCTCTCCTCTCGGTTTCTTCTCTTCTTTTCCTTCTTTCATTTTAGCAACTAATCACCACATAACCACCTCACACACACACAATGCATCATCAACAGCCCCAATTCATATATGGTGGGATTTCATAGAGCCCACATTCAACCAAATTCAACAATAAAATCTAAGACAAAGAGCTACAAGCTCTCTTATTCTAGGAAATGAAACAAATGAGCCAAGTTAGCAAGTTTTACCTCAACTCAATCAAAGAGCTTAGTGAATGGAAGATGAAATAGCTCACACAAGACCCCATTCCTCAAGCTCAACAATCAGATTTTCCTCTTCCTAGCTGGTCCGAAATTTTCTCCAAGAAACTAGCATAAACCTCAAGCTCCTTGTTGGCTTCAATGGTGGATTTTTGTGTTGATGGTTTTGATGAAACAAGAAGAAGAAGAGGAAGAGAGAGAGGCGGCTGTTTTCGGAGCAAATTGGGGAAGAAATGGAAGAGGGAGAACCGGCTATAAGGAAAAGAAAGAAAGGGAAATGGGTGGTTGGGTTGTTTGTTGACTTTTGGGGGCTTTTGTGGAAAATGGAAGAAATGAGGGAAATTGGGTAATTTGACGTAAAGCCACTTTTGTCGTGTCGGAGTAAATTCACGGGACAAAAATATTACAATCCTGGTTTCTCTCATTTATATATCCCGAATACATGTTCTAACATTCGAAACTTACGTCTAATAGTCGATCCAAGACCCGAGTGCGAAATTTGAACATGCAAACAGTTGAAATTGAAAAACATAGTTTATATGTACAAAAAAATGCATTTTAAAACTTTTCGTACTGTTACAATTGATAAACGACATTCAAATAATTCAAGCTAATTTTGATGAAGTAATTTTGTAAAATTATGGAATTTTGCAATTTTATAAATTAAAACGATGGTTAAACAAGGTTTTAAAATAAAAGGAAGTAACGTATGGCGTATTTGTAAATAAAATGATCTAAATTAATTATTCAGAGAAAATAAATAAATAATTAATTAATTAGGTCGAATAAAATAAATTTTTGGGTCCTCACACCCACTTATTTACACATGAAACATTTTATTACTATTCCTTTAAATGACACATTTTCCAATTATTTGTAAGTATTTCAAAATGTGTTTTAAACTCTTTACAAACTTCTTTTGATGCTTAATATAGTTTGTCGTGTGAAATAACTTGATCCGTTAAGTTGATAATATCTAGATGATTGTTCGATCTTATTTCCAAAATTGTTTTCACACTTGTTTTCCAACTTGTTTTCGAGCTTATTCCACTTGCTTGTCAAACTTGTTCTACTTGATTTTTAGACTAGCTTTTCACTGATTTTCACATGAAATATTCCGCTACTACTTTTTCTAAATGAAATATTTTTCTAGTATTTCGAGTGTTCAAACTATATGTTAACTTATTTATAAGTATTTTGCTACTACTCTTTATAAATGTAAATGTTTTCAATTAATTGTGAGTATTTTAAACCGTATTTCAAAATACTTATAAACCGATTCACTTGTTTATAAACCTATTTGTGATGTGCTTGTTTTACATATTGATTTATTAATATGCACAAGTGAAATAATTGCTGTAAAATTAACTTCCATTTAACTTGCTATTACATGTGAGTATTCCTTATCTGTTATGTGAATTACATGCTTATGTGATTAATACTTGATGTTACTTGATTTCATAAGTGTTAAATACTTGTTTTTAGGCGAGTGTGTACTTTATCGCACTCGACCTAACTGTCTATAACTGCTCAACTGTTTACTTTTCCACTGTTTGTATATTACTTGAGCATGACTGTAGGCCATGTGTACTTTACCACATTGGCTGAACAAGGCCTTTCCCCCTTCGTTATCGGCCTATTCGAGCCAGAAGCGGACTCGGTCGGGTAGGTTGGTACTTAGTGTGACAGCCCCACCTTCCCCTAAGGCGAACCAGAGGGGTTAGCGGACTGCCTGCCCAACTCTCGCCAGGACTCGATAGCTAATAAAAACCAATAACTCGACCCTTATAAAACTAAAATCTTCCAAATTCAAAAGTCACCCAACATAGATACATGAGTCTCACACCACCATTCAAACTTTAAATACATCATGGTGTTTAGGTTACAAAGCCAAACAAAACTAAGCTTATACATGATAAGGTTTTCCAGTACATCATTCCTTAACAAAAGTTACAACAAAAGCTTATACTACTCACACGTACTTCCAAACCTGATCCCAAGCAAATCCCCTGCTAAGGAAAACAAAATGGAAAATAGGGTGAGCTAAAAGCTCAATGAGGTTCCAAAAGCATGCAGTCACATCAATACATAAGAGAAATCCAGTAGTCAAATATCGCATTTAAAATATGAAATAAGGGAAAAATGACACAACCAAATACAAAATACATTGAGTCTCTCGACTAGGAGATGGTGTTCATGAGGAGAACACTACTCGAGCCTCTCAACTAGGAGATGGTGGTAGAACACTACTCGAGTCTCTCGACTAGGAGATGGTCTTCACGAGGAGAACACTGCTCGAGTTAGCAAAAGTCATAAGACAATATAATAACAGATATATTTGAAAGGATACGGGTGGCTTCCAAAAGCCAATTTCCCCGAAGCTTGATCAAATCACATCCTGTTGACTCTCCGTCAACATTCATAGCTCAGAACCAGACCGTAGATCCCCACTTTTCATCAAACACCGTCCACCATTTCACCCCCTACCGGGCCCGAACACCTCAACAAATCAAATGTGGGTAATACTCGAGTATACCAGATTTCCAGATTCACATATCATATCCCGTGGCTCATCAACTTTCCCAACCAAGCCTATGCTGGCTCGAGTCGATTGACTCACCAACTAGGTTTTGATCTCGAAACAAATCATATTTGTCGATGGGATATCACCCAAGCGACTCACAAATCAAATGTGGCCAAAAGCCATTTCACACGAATTCAAATATCCAAGTACAAAATTCCAAATACAAGAGATCAAGTGTGATAAAGTACGCACTCGTCTCGATCACATTAATTGGCTCATAAGCCACAAGAATACAAATCATCACATAGTTCAAGTATTTCAATATTTCAGCTATCAAGTTGGTCAAGTAACAAAAATGAAACACTCACCGAATCAAACAAAGTACCTTCAAGTGTTCACACCCAATTCTCCTCCTTCCAAGTCTAATAACAAATGAAATGAAAACATTTAAGTTTGTCTAACCAAACAAGAAAACCTAATGCATGTGCTCATTATTCTTGTACTTGATAAAATCACACTTGAATGTACAATTTATAAAATGACCAATCCTATTTAAAAAGATGATCAAATGAAAAGCTTATCCACATGTTAGAATCATAAATGAATGGGTCGGGACACGGCAAAGTTGCACAAGAGTCAAAAGAAATGAGAAAAGCATTTGTGTAATGAAAATGGCATTTGACTGATTTGTCAAACTGCGGTAATTTACTCATAACTATGGCCACACTTATCAGATTGGGGCGTACATTATGGCGTTTTGAAGCTAAAACCTAGTCCTACAACTTTCATGAAAAGGTCCAACATCAAATCATGCTTAATCATAGTCAAAATGGCAAATCTCGGGAAAACAGCCATAACTCGACGTAGAAAAATCGAAATCAAGCTCCGTCAGCGGCGTTTAAAACTATGTTCATAGGCATTTCTAACGGTATAAGACTCAGGCTCTAATTCATTTTCTACAGTCAACAGTAACCTCGGGAAGTTCACTATTTTTCATTCCTGTTTTCCTGCGAAATTTTCAGCTTTGATGCTTTTCTTCAATCAACCCTTTAAAGTCATTTTCATCACTTAACAAGGTGTTTAACAAGCTAAAACAGCAATTAACTCCATCATCAAAGCATCACAAATTAACAAACAATTCATCAAACACTTGGTGGCCAACAAATAAAACCCAAAGTCTATTTAGCAAACACAAGATTTCCTTCCAAAATCTCTCCTTCCAAACCACAAAAACTACTACAATGACATCCATTCAACATCCTCTAAGGATTTAAAGCTCATTAAAGCATGATTAAGAGAAGTCTTACCTTACTTGAAATGTGAGAAAACCACCCAAGACTTCACTTCTTACAACCAAATCTTGAAGTTTAAGGAGTAGTCTAAGTTAGGGTTTTACCTAAAGTTGGTTTCCTTTACTAAACTCACCAATTTCTAGCTTAAGTTTTGGTGTTTTCCATTGATAGAGTGGCCGGCCAAGAAGGAGAAAAAAGGAGGGAAAATTAGCTCAAATTTTTTGAAGACAAGGAATTATATAGAAGGCTTAAGTCAAGGAGGTTATGGGATGGTTGACATGTGGCATGATCTTGGCCAAGATTTGGATAATATCTTTGCAAATTGCCTTCCAATCCCTTAATTAAAATATGACTCACATAAAACCACATAAGTTTCATGCATTTATCCATATAAAACATGAAAAATAAAATTCTAAATTAAACCATGCAATACATATGAAACTGAGCACTTTAGGAAAATTAATGCACTACTGATTATATGATGCACTCAAGTAAAACTCCTTTTTTTCTCCCTCTCTTTCTTCTTCTTCTTTTTTTTTTTTCCGGGTTCTCACACTTAGGGCACTGTACGGTATACTCGAGTATTATCACTGGAGGGATAAGGTGATGGCCATATGAACTGAGGGGATTGTTCAGGAGTTATAAGGTGAAGTGGACTAGTGAAATAGCTCCAAGTGAGCACTGTATCCTTTTATAACTGATTTAACGTTTATTAAGCACTGTTCTTCTAGTAAAGCCGATCCGAGCAAGTATTCTCGTGAGCAGTGCTCTCCGAGTCGAAGCGACTCGAGTATTGTTCTTTCCTAGTTGAAAAGTGTCCTGTGAGTGTGCTTGATTATTTGTCAAAGTGCTCGTGTGATGAATTAAATTATTTCATGAATTTTTTTCGTCTTGCAAATTTCTAGTGAAAAGTACTTTCTCACGTGATTTCAAAGATTTGAATATTCCAATATTTTCGTGCTCTGATAAAACAGTTAAATTCTGAAATATTTGTTTTCTCGGAACCTCACTGAGCTTTAGCTCACCCCAAAATATTTTATTTCCCCCCTCCACAGGGCTCGAGATGGAGGAAAGCAACAAGTGATCTTTCTTAGTGTGACTAGCCGGATTTTCTCTTGTACTATATGCAATATTGGACAGTTGGACTTTTGGTGTATTTGGATTAGTTGGAAATGTAATTATTATTTGAAGATCTTTCTATGTCATTATTTGAGATTTGTAATATGATTGAGGATCTGTAGTGAGTCCCGGCGAGAGTTGGGCAGGCGGTCCGCTAACCCCTCTGGTTCGCCTTAGGGGAAAGTGGGGCTGTCACACCCAGCTCTCGCCAGGACTCGATAGGCAATATAAACCAACAACCCAACTTACCGAACTCAATTCTCCCAAATTCAAAAGTCATCCAACATAGTTACATAAGTTTCACACCACCGTTCAAACTTAAAATTCAACAGGGGATTGAGGGCACAAAACCAAAAGCTAACTTATCCATGATAGGGTTTTGCAGTATATCATCCCTTAAACAAAAGTAACAACAAAAACTTATACTATTCGTACGTACTTCCAACCCTAAACTCAAGCAAATCCCCCTGCTAAGGAAAACAAAAGGGAAAATAGGGTGAGCTAAAAGCCCAGTGAGGTTCCAAAAGACAGGCATGCAAAATAGCAATTAGCATATTTGCACCACAAAGCTTTTGATAAATAATCACACTAGCACATTCGCATAAAATTTGAAATTTCAAGTATAAGTACAGGGATGATCACAGTAGTACTGTCAACCAGGAGATGGTGCTCATGCACTACTCAAGCCACTCGACTCAGATATCAGTGCTCACGAGGAGTTCAGCACTCAAGCTTCTCTTACTGGAAGATCAGTGCACAAGGATCACTTAAATAACAATTTAAATATAAAAGGATACAGGTGGCTCTCAGGAGCCAAATTCCACGGCAGCAGCTTGATCCAAGTCCGTTGACACTCCGTCAACCAAGGAAATGCAAGAATTAATGTCCAGTAGAACCCCACTCACCAACCATTCCCGTTCACCGATTCTCCCACCTTACCGGACCCGAACACCAACACAGGAGGTAATACTCGAGCATACCAAAAGCAAGAAACAGGATCCAAGGGCATCATTAGTCTACTCGACCAAGCCCTAACTGGCTCGATTCGACCAATGAGCCGATGGGGTGGACTCCGATCACGAGTCCCTTGAACTGATAACAAGATTAGCCCTTGTGATATCACACAAGTGGCCATTTCACAGGCACAGTTAACAAGCATAGGTAAACAAGCTTCTAAACAGATTAGTCGATGGGATATTACCCAAACGACTCACAGATCAAATATAAGTAAGGGCCAAATCCACAAGTATCACGATATCAAGGATATATAGTTCAAGCAAAAGAGATCGAGTGTGATAAAGTACGCACTCATCTCGATCATAATAACACAAGAGATTGTCCAAGCCAATAGATTTCAAGTAGTTCACATAATCAAGTAGGTCAAGATCAGACAATCCAACTAGTCACATTTAACAAGTAAACAAGCATTGGAACACTCACCAAATCAAGCAAGATCTTTTCAAGTGCTTGCGCCCAAATCACCTCTATTTCCTCCTTCCAAGTCTAATACAAATGAAACGAAAATATTTGAGTTCGGCTACCCAAACAAGATAACCTAATGCATGTGCTCATTGTTCGCCTACTTAATGAAAAATCTCACGTGAATGCACAAGTTATAGAATGACCAATCCCACTTATAAGGATAATCAAATGAGAAGCTTATCAACACATTAGAACCATGAATGAGTGAGTCGGGACAGGACAAGAATGCACAAGAATCAAAAGAAATACGAGAAGCAATGGTGAAAGTGAAACCAACAATGGACAGGTTTGTTGAGTTTCGGTAATTTGATCATAACTGTGGCCACAATTATCGGATTGGGGTGTACTATATGGAGTTGCAAGCTAAGACATAGCCCTACAACTTTCATGAAGAGGTCAGCTATCAATTCATGCTTATTCAAGGTCAAAATGGCAAATCTCAGAGTCGCAAGAAAACTGCCAGATTAGTGATAGGTTGGCCGAGTAGTCTCGGGAAAACAGCCACAACTCAACGTAGGAAAATTGAAATCAAGCTCCGTCAGTGGCGTTTAAAACTAGGTTCATAGAGATTTCTAATGGTATAAGGCTAAGGTACTAGTTCATTTTCTACAGTCAACAGTAAGTTCAGGAAGTGGACTGATTTCCATTTCTGATTTCTGTGAAAATTTCCAGCTTTGAAGCAACTTCTTCAATCAACCCCTTAAGGTTATTTCCATCATTTGCCAAGGTGTTTAACAAGCTAAAACAGCAATTAACTCCATCATCAAAGTATCATCACAAAACAACAATCAATTTATCAAACACTTGGTGGTCAACAAATAAAACCCAAACTCTAGTTAGCAACCACAAGATTTCCTTCCATAATCAATCCTTCCAAACCACAACAAGCCCTCAAATTTCATCTAACTAGCATCCCCTTTGAACTTGAAGCTCATTAAAGCATGATTAAGAGAGGTCTTACCTTGCTAGAAATGTGAGCAAACCACCCAAAAATTCCACTTCTTGCCACCAAGCTTGAGGTCTAAGGATTAATCTAGCCTAGAGTTTCACTCAAAGTAGTTTTTCCTTCACTAAAATTGACTAATTTTTAACTTAGGGTTTGGTGTTCTTCTTTGTGGGAGTGGCCGGCCAAGAAGGTGAGAGAGAGAGGGAAATTTAATTCAAATTTTTGAAATAGAAGGCTTAAAGTCAAGGGGTTAAGGAGGTGTTGACAAGTGTCAACTTCTTGGCCAAAAATGAGATAATATCTTTGCAAATTGCCATCAAATCCCTTAATTAACATGTGACACACATAAAACCATATAAGTTTCATGCATTTGTCCATATAAAACATGGAAAATGAAATTCTAAATTAAACCATGCAGTACACACGAAATTGGGTACTTTGGGAGAAATAATGCACTAGATGATTAATGGTGCTCTTAATTGAAAATTTTTTTCTAGGGTTCTCACATAAAGGCACTATCTTAAATGCGAAATTCTTATATATGAGTTGTGCTACCCATATTTTGAATTGACTGTTGGGGAGGACTAAGGGATTTGGAAGATTCTAGTACTAGGATCTGATCTGCTGTAAGGTATGTGAGGTCTTCATTTGCTAGAGCTCAAAGATTCAAATCTTGCATAAAAAGGGAAAGTATAGAGAGTAAAAACCTTATATGTCTTGATGTTGAAACTAGATGGAATTCCATATTTTTAATCTTAGAGGCTATTATAAAATATCAAAAAGCTTTTGAGCTGTTAGAAACATAGACAACAAGTATGTGGAAGAGTTGACTCCACAAAATGAGAATGAGTCTAATATTCTCAAGGGTTATAGAGTTAGGAGTGTATGATATGGATTGGGAGTATGCAAAAACTCTGCTCCTTTTCCTTCAAAATTTTCATGATTTTACTATGAAAATGTCAGGTTCACATTATGTGACAGAAAATGAATATATGAATGAAATATATGGCAATGGTTGTCTTCTTAGTTCATTTCAAGAAAGTGATAATATTGGTTTGTCAATTATGGTTGATAATATGAGGAAAAAAATATGACAAATATTGGGGTAATATTGATAAGATCAATATATTGATTTTGATTTCTATTGTTCTTGATTCCCAATATAAACTAAGTTATTCTCATTGGGCAACTGATAAGGCATATCATTCTCAATCTACTAAACTAATAAAAATTAATGTGAAAAGGTGTTACATTCCCTATTTGACTATTATTTAGCTAAAAATTTGACTCCTATGAAAGTGATAAATTGACTCACTTTAGGGAAATGGATAAAATGGATGTTGAGCCCAATTAAAGCTAAAGAGACATCTAGTTACATGCATGCTAAGTACTCTGAGAAAGTTGATTCATTTGATAGCACTCATAATAAAATAGAATTGGACATTTACTTGATGGAAATAAAGGAAGAGATAATGCTCATAGGTTCCAAGTTCTTGCTATACTTGCTAGAGATGTATTTGCTATTACAATGTGTACAGTTACTTTGAAATTTGATTTTTTTTGGGAGGCAATATGTTAGATTCCTTTTGAAGCTTTCTAACTCCAAAAATGGTAGAGGCTATAATTTGTAGTCAAGATTGTCTCTGCAAGGGCAATCAACCCATTGATTTTGAAGATGCCAAGCTAAACTTGAAGATATGGTAACAGGTAATAATTTTTCATATCTTGTTGTCTTTGCTTTGAAAATTATCTTATTGATTTGAGTCTCTTGCCATTTTTTTTTATAGAAATTTAGGGTTGATAGAGGAGCATCCTATTATTAATGTTGAAGATTGAAGATTTGAAGAGGTGCTTATTCTTCATAATATGTCATAGTATTGTACTAAAAAGAATCAGCTTGTTTTTTTTTTATGTGAACTAATATTTTAACTATCTTGATTCTATGTGTTTTCTTGTATTTCAGGCCAACAACCCAAGCTTTGCCTGACAACTTGTTCTCTTTAATGTGTTGTAGACTTGTAGTATGTTGTATTGAAACTTAATTTTATCTATTAGAGACGTAGTGGATTGTAATTGTTGGATGAAATTTTTGACAATTTGAGAAAGTTGAGATTCAGATTTGATGAACTCATGAACCTTTTTAGATGAATCTTAGGGTCAGGTATCCTATGCCCTATATCTTTTTTGAGGTATCAATCGGGGACATGCAGAGTGGATTAGGATTGAAAAATTGCTGACGTAATAAGTTAGGGTCAGGTTAAACAAATCCCATTTGGAAAGAGTACCCGACCCATGCCCACATCTAATCTCAAGTACTTGTGTATGGTGTGTTCTTGGCATATTAAGAAAATAATTGAATAATTAATTCAAATTCTGGATTAAAATCTAAAACCCTAGTATTTTGCTTATTATTTTCTCAACAATTATTTTATTTGAATTGATTATTGATTGTATCCCATAATTAGTGATTAAAATCCTCTAAATTTAACTTTTACTATTAACTAAAATAATTAAATTAGAGAAATTAGCTCGTTCTCGTGAGTTGAATCTCTTGAAAACTTTAGGTGGATTATTACTATGATTGACCCTATGCACTTGCAGGAATCATTCAATCAAGTTTTTGATGCCATTGTCAGGGACGATGCTATATTTTTCTTCTTTATTTACTTTTAGCTGTTCACTTTTATTTTTTATTTTTTGTTGCTTAGGTACTTGGCTTATGATCTAATCTTCTAAATAATGAGACTTGGTGTTTGATCCTGAAATTGAGAAAGTTGCAAAATTTTTGAGGAAGCAAAACTCATTTACAAGAACAAGCATTGTAGCAATCATCACTAGGAATTCACATAGCTTTAGAGCTAAGGGAATCAGGGAGTTCAGACTAATTAGATATGGCTGAAGAAAATAGGAATAGCAACAAGAAATGGCAGGTAGTAACGCTACCTACTCTACCAGCAAGGCTTCATTTGAGGGACATCCAATGTCCTATGATTGTGGCATCTTCCCATTGCATTTGCCTGCGTGATGGGATCAACAATTATGAGCTGAAGACAGTTTACTTCAATATGTTGCCGCACTACTTGGCTAATGAAGATTTTCTTTCCTTTATTCGAGAATTCTATTCAACGGTTCAAAGATTTTCTTTGAATGGCATTTTAGAGGATGATTTACGGATGAGGTAATTCCCCTATTGTCTCAAACATTGTGCAAAATCATGACTGCTTAATCTACCAGTGGGATCTTTGAAGACATGGGAAGATATTTACAACATCTTTATGATTAAATACTATTCATCACAAAGCACTATCAACTTAAGAAACAAGATTTGCATGTTCTCATAGATGGAAGGAGAAATAATACATGAAGCACGGGAGCGATTGAAGTTGCTACTCTCTTAGTGTCCTTGCCGTCAATATTCTCTAACCTTGCAAGTGTAGTTTTTCTATAATGGGTTGACTTTACCAACCTAGAATATGATAGATATTGTAGCTCTAGATTATATTGGAGATGGCTTTGGAGGATTTGGTTGGTCTCTATGAGTTGTTATCTAGCAACTCATAGCAAAAGGCTATTCAGTGTAAAAGAGTAGGAGTCTATGAAGTCAATACTACAAGAGATTTGGGTTCCTAACTTGCCAAGTTAAGGTGTTAGATGTAATTGATCTTAAATTGGGAAGCTCAATCTGAGAAGCATGCTTTGATTTATATATGTATGAGCATATAGCTACCGGTTACTACAATAGAGAACCTCCCACAATGATGAATGATGTAAATTTTGCTGGAACATATGGTAAGTATATATTGCAGCCAACAAATGACCTTTCTCTAGCACGTACAATAAGGAAAGGAAAAATCGCCCTAAATTTTCATGTAGAAATGAAGGGGTTAGACCTATGGGAGCACCTAGCTTCCATAATCAATAGTAGACCTCTCAATTGCCTTCCTAGCTTGTGCAAGAGAAAAAGCCAAATCTTGAAGAATTGATGCTGCAATGTAAGCAAAAAGTGAACCAAAGGATGGACCAATTTGACCGAATTGCCCAATCTTAACAAGTATCTATACATAATCTTGACAGGCAAGTAGGTCAACTAGCTAGGATAGCAACAAAAAGAGGAGCGAGAAGACTACCTAATAATACAGAGGTAAATCCCAAGAAAACTATTATAGTAGCTGTTTTTGGCCTAGGAAAATTGTGGATGACCTTGTTATTAATGCAAATGAGATACCTAAGAAGAGAAATGGGTCAGAGTTTGATGAAGAGAATGGAAAAGCTAGAGATAAAATGCATGGTTCGAGTAAGAAAGTTCAAGTGGATGATAAGTCTATGCCCTAAGTTAAAGCAAGTGTTCTGCCCATTCCCTATCCTCAAAGACTAAAGAAAAGGGCATCTGACGGTCATTATCAAAAGTTTCTAGAGTTGCTTAAGAAGCTCCAAGTGAGCATGGCTCTTTCTGAAGTGCTTGCCAACATACCCTCTTAGGCAAAGTTGTTGAACAAAATAGTGTCTAATAAGAAGAAGATCGAGGACTTTGCAAGGGTGTCACTTATTGAGGAGTGTGGTGCATTGGTTCAAAATTATATTCTAGCTAAGATGAAAGATCCATGGAGTTTTACTATGCCTTGTCATTTTAGTATATATTTTGTTAATAAATGCTTATTTGGCCTTCGATCTAGTGTTAATTTAATGCCTTTATCATTTTTCAAGAAATTGAAGTTTGCCAAACTTGCATCTATGAAGGTGATTCCATAACTTGCATAATATTCAATGTGATATCCTATTAGGATTGTGGAAGATATGTTGGTACAAGTTCGTAAATTTTATTTTTTTTGCCGATTTTCTTGTTTTGAACATGAGAGAAAATACTATTATCATGTTTATTATTATTATTTAATAATAAGTATTACTTACATGATCATAGAGCTTTATTTTCTACATTTCTCATTGGTGATTATTCTTGTAATTCAACTATGAGATTGCCCAAAATTTTTATCTTTCCTTGTAAGTAGTGAGGAAAAAAATTACCCGAAACAAAATTGCAAAATTACAAAATTCATCAATTGATACTGTTGAAGGAATGAACAAGAGCATGTCTTCCTGCTTCGGGCAAGGTTCGAGTCTTGGGGGACATGCCAGTCTTGGATGGATGTTCTGAGCAGTGTTCATGCCAGGCTGTGCAGATGGAAATCTATTTTAGTTACTTGGATCACGCCTCCTCAAGGGTGGGTTAAACATAAATTCTGATGGGTCTTCTTGGGGTAATCCAGGCCTAAGCGGCGGGGATGGGGTGGTTCGTGACTCCAGTGGTTCTATGTTATTTGCGTATGCTGAATTTTTTGGCAATCTCACCTCGCTTCAGGCCGAGGCTCAGGCGCTGTGTACAGGGCTGGACCTTTGCTCGCTGAGTGGTCTCTCTAGAGTCGTGGTGGAGGTGGACTCTAAGGTCTTGTGGCTAACTATTATTTTGGCCAGCAAGGATCCTTCGTCTGTGAGGTCAGTTATTCGTCGCATTTGACAATTTAGGGCAATGGAGATCTCTTTTGTTCATTGCTTTAGGGAAGCTAATATGGTAGCCGACTCCTTGGCTAATTTTTCCCACTCGTCCTCTTCCTTTGTTTTATTTGAATCCATGTCTGTGTTACCTAAGCTTACTAGGAGCCATATGTTAGTAGATCAGTGAGGTGTTGCTAACTTCAGATTTAAATGAGGGTAAGGTCCGGCCCCCCCTGTATATTTTCCATGAGATTGCAATAAAATGGGATGCTAGCCTGCCTACTAGATATGATTGGCAGTTTATTGGAAAAAAGAAAAGAAAAGAAGGAATGAACAAAATTGCAATGATTTGTATAAGGATAGTTGAGTCCATAATAAATTTATTTCAGACATAAATATACCTTTAACACTTAACATTTACTTACTGAATAAAAATTTGGGCTTATAAGAATTGTCGAACTCCTTTGACTAAACTTTCTTAGCTTTTGCTATAAGAATCTACCTTTTCTAAATAATATTCTTATCAACTTCAATTTTGCCGTGCAAGGACAAAAGGTTCAAGTAGTGGATTTATGATACAAACAAAGGGTTTTCTAGTGGATTCTTCAATGCTCATAGAAGGTTCTATGTTTCCAATGCAAAACATCACCCTATTGTAGCAAAATATAGTGCCTATGAAAATGAGTAATCATGGACTATCAGATTGATGATTTTTTACCTCACTCTAGGGTTCTGTGCATTGCCAGGTTTTACAAGCTGGGACCAACAAGCATATTATAATAGCTGCAACTCCCTTGCAACTCCATAGTTAAGCGACAGCATCACGATCTCCAGTACTATAGTGATGGAAGACATTCATCCTTGAACCTTCTGCTAGAAGGACTCAGGACTATTAGCTCTATCATTTGATCTTCCATTTAGAGGTATTGCTTGGCTAAATAGTGAGTACTAATGAACTATTGAGGATTCAAATTCCGTCCAACAAGTGCAAGAACTTGAGAAACCAATCATTCTAGATATCTTCATTTTCCACATTGATAGAACTAATGAAATAGGTAGAATTCAAATTATTTTGAAAAAATTAAGGTATAAATATTCATGTGCTCCTATCTTGTTGGAATTGCTATTCACATTGAACTAGCAACTATGAGAGAAGATACACAACTAAAGCAGTGATCATTGTTGATCAAAGGTTCTACTAACACATACGTAGTTAATAAAAATGAAATATGAATGTATTCTCACTAATAATTTTACATATAATTGTCAACAAATGGTGTTGACTCTTTGGAGAGGCATGTGTTATTATGTATGCCCTAAAGTATAGGGCTCTCTCGATTTACTTTAACTATTTATGTATGTTGATAGCATTTTATCTTATTAATTGTATTGTTGTTTCAACTAATTAGATAAAGTCCATAAAATAAATATGTACCAAGATAAATTGACACGAGCTACATGTGCTCATGTCCAAAGCTCAAATCAAATCCCCAAGTGTTCATCAAGTTCCATCAAGGGTCCGATTGGGTCCTATGATCAAAGTGAAGAATAAGACCCTTGTTGAGTTTAGTTGACAAGTTTTTGGTGTTTATTTTTATCATTTGTTATGTTCTAATCAGTTAGAAAAATTCAAACAGCTTAATCCATGGAATGGTCCAAATTAGCATTAACATTATGTTAGGTTCTATATGTGTTAGTTGAGTCTAATTAGGTGGTTTTGTTCAAGTGGAATTTCAGCCCACTAAGCCTCAAAGACAAGGCCGAATTCTACCATAGCTTATTCCTAGTTTTAGTAGGTTTTGTGGAGGCTATAAATAGCCCAAGTTTTCATTGTTCAAGACAGTTATTCATGAGTTTATGAAATTTCTAGATTTGCATCTTTTCTAAGAGCAATTCTTTAGCTTGTGAAAATTACCCTTGAGCATCTTAAGGTCAATCCTTGGATGATCTTTGACTTATGAATCAAGTAACTCCTTGATTGTAGCATCTTCTACCTTTCGTTTTGTGCTTGTGTTGTCCAAGTTTGAAGTCGAATCCGTGACCAACATTGACACCTCTAATTTCTAGTCTTGTGGGACATTCTTGTATTTGTCGATAGTGTAAGAATCGTATCAGTTGGTATCAGAGCATAGGTCAAGGGGTATCATCATATATCTTTTATTGTTTTCTCTTTGATCGAGTTTAGGGTTTTGTTCGATCGTTGTCTTGTTACATCCGTGAGTCTTGCTTGTTGATGTCATTGCTATCCGAGTCTTTTTGTTGATCTGAAGTCCTTTTGTGTCATTTATCTTGTTTTCTATTGTTGTGTCGTGCTTTGCGTCTTGTTTTCATCGTAAATCATTTGAGTCAAAAATAAAAAATTTGAAATCTATCCATGTTGTTTCTTGAAATCTGACGTCTTCAAGCTAGGGCTGTGTTTCTTGAATCGTGCAAGTTGTTTGTGTGTACGTTTTGGAATTCTTGGTTCAACTTGTTGCTTTTCTTGAAGTTCTTGACGTATCTTGAAACTTGAATCCAACATTGCTAAAGCCTTGAATTTCTTGAATAACGAGGGTTATCTTGAATTTCTAGAATAACAAGTGTGTTATCTTGGAATTTTGATCATCTTGTGCAACATCGTTGGAAAATTTTTTTGTAAGAGCTAAATTATGAAGAAACAAAATCCTGATTCATATTCGGTTGAAACCAAGTTTGTGAAACAAAAAACAAAGAAAGAAGAACAAAAAATGAATATCCTTGAATCTTGTTGCTTAAAGTAACCAATTTTCCATTCCAAGATAGGAAACTAAATGCGGTTGGAAGTTTCCAAAGGCTTAAAGGACTTTAACCTTCCAAAATTGGATTAAGAAACCTTGAGTTGACTAAAAATACCCTTATCCAAGTCAGTTAGGGTTTGTTTTGTCCAAAAGCCGGATTTTGTATGTTTGATCAATCAAAATTGGACTGTCACATGTTTGACCAGTCAAGTCAAATCTAGACTATTACATGTTTGACTAGTCAAATTTGCTTGAAACCACCAAGTGTGACAGCCCCACCTCACCCTAAGGCGTATCAAAGAGGTTAGCGGGCCGTCTGCCCAACTCTCGCCGGGGCTCACTATAGTTCTCAATCAAATGAACATTATACATAGATTAAAAGTTATCCACAAGTGTATTTAAGTACTTATACCAACCACAAGTCTTTAGAATTCAAATTACACACAATTTGCACAAGACATAATCTCTAGGAATTTATCCTCAACCAATCAAGCTAATGAGACCTTTGCAAATTGATTTCTTCAATAACTCCAATAAACCATACATAACTATCATTCTTGCTTACAATCCCAAAAGAGGAAATAAGAAATACAGTTAAATTCCCAAATACAAGTTCAACCCAAAAATTTACAAGATCAGTAATCTCATGTACAGACTAGTGCCATCCTTGGTTTCTCTTACTGTCACATCCTATAAGGAAGACAAACTATTGGGGGTTGAGTTAAAAGCTCAGTGAGGTTCCATAAACTCAAGAAAACAAATAAAACATTGAAATAACATGGTTTATCAAAGTAGCACTTTTAACAAGTGATCATTCAAAAGACAATTATCAACACAAGAAATCTTTCAAGCATTTATTCATTTAACAATCAACTAATTAAGTATAAGCAGTAAAAGAATGCAGTAGCACATAGAGCTAGTAAGTCAGTAGTTAGTGGTCTCCTTATACCTCCAGTGGTAATACTCGAGTAAACCAGCCAGTGTCCAAATGTTATAGGGTCCCGACCTAGTCCATTTCTGTCTCGGGGTGGCCAATAACAAAGGGCGCGGGTCCAGATCATGCAAGCGCCCAGTTCAGCCGATGCGTCCAAAACATTCACAGCTTACAACGGGCGTAATTAACAATCATCAGTAATACATGTAACAAATAAACTAATACTTAATCAACATGAAGAGGCATTTAGTGTAAACACACAAGATATATTCACAACCATTTTATTTGTAAATACTAGGGAATTTTTTGAAATACCTTTGTTAGGACACGTTTAAGAGTAAAACACATTTGAGTAGAAAAGTACATTTAAGCATAACTAGCTGTGAGGGCCTCAAAATTCAGAGATTTTTTTAAAAATGCATAATATTATTTATATTGTGTTTATTCATTGAAATATGGGTGAATCTACATTTAAAATGAATATTTTCTAATTTAGAGAATTTTACACGAATTATTTGCCGGTGTGTGGTTTCGGCCGAATTAAGTGTTAAATTTTGTTCCAAAGTATGAATAGTGACTTGGAATTGAATTCGAGCATATGTAGTGATATTTTGGAAATATTATTAAGATTGGACAGTGTTGGAATGAAGTAAAATAGTGTAAATTAGACTATCGCGCTCGACGCCACATAAAGCACCCAAAAAGTAGCTTTTCCTTAAAAAGGGGATTTGCTAGCTTTTTGTCCCCTTAAGTCTTGACTTTTTGGTTCTTTTAGGCTTCATTTTCAGCTGCAATTTGGAGAGAAGAGAGAGAGGAGGGCCGAGAGAGCTAAGGAGAAAAGAGAGAGAGAAAAGCTTGCTAGTTTCTTCCAATTCTTCTTCCTTCCTTTCTTCAACCTTCAAGCCACCATTGAAGACTTCCATTTTCTTGCTTGTTGCAGCCATGAGAGAGAGAAGGAAGGAGAGGGGCTGTGTGAGAACCCTAGAAAAAAAAATTTTAATTAAGAGCACCATTAATCATATAGTGCATTATTTCTCCCAAAGTACTCAATTTCGTGTGTATTGCATGGTTTAATTTAGGATTTCATTTTCATGTTTTATATGGGTAAATGCATGAAACTTATGTGGAATAAGTGGGTCACAATTTGCATTAAGGGATTTGATGGCAATTTGCAAAGATATTATCTCATTTTTGGCCAAGAAGATGACACTTGTCAACCATCGAACAAATCCTTGACTTAAGCTTTCTATTTAAACTCTTGTCTTCAAAAATTCAAACAAAACTCCCTCTGTTTTTCCTCTCTCTTGGCCGAACTCCATGGACAAGAAAATCACAAAACCTTGAGCTTGGATTAGTTATTTTAGTGAAGGAAAAACTACTTTGAGTGAAACCCTAGGCTAGATTACTTCTTAAACCACAATCTTAGTTGCAAGGAGTGAAGTTCTTGGGTGGATTTTCTCACTCTTCTAGCAAGGTAAAATTTCACTTATTTATGCTTTAATGAATCAAATAGGATGTTAGTTAGGTAGGATTAAAGTGTTTATGGTTGTTTGGAAGGAAAGATTATGGAAGGAAATCTTGTGTTTGAAAACTAGAACTTAGGTTTTCATTTTTGGTTACCATGTGTTTGATGAAATGCTTAATGACTTGTGATGCTTTGATGATGGAATTAATTGCTGTTTTAGCATGTTAAACACCATGTTAAGTGATGGAATAACTTTAAAGAATTAATAGATGAAGTTGCATCAAAGTTGGAATTTTCGTAGGAAATCAGGGATGAAAAATAGCAAACTTCCTGAGGTTACCGTTGACTGTAGAAAATAAATTAGGGCCTAAACCTTATACCGTTCGAAAGCTCTATGAACCTAGTTTTAAACGCCACTGACGGAGCTTGATTTCGATTTTTCTACGTTGAGTTATGGCCGTTTTCCCAAGGCTATTTGACCAGCCTGATCACAGCCGACAATTTTCTTTGTGTCTCTAGGATTAGCTATTTCGACCATGATTAAGCATGATTTGATATTTGACCTCTTCATGAAAGTTGTAGGGCTATGTCTTATCTTCTAAACTCCATAAAGTACACCCCAATCCGATAAGTGTGGCCACAGTTATGATCAAATTGCCGAAACTCGACAAACTTGTCCATTGTTGGTTTCACTTCCGCAATTGCTTCTTTTATTTCTTTTGATTCTTGTGCCTTCTTGCCATGTCCCGACCCACTCATGCATGGTTCTAAGATGTTGTTAAGACTCTTATTTGCTCACCCTTATAAATTGGATTGGTCATTTCGTGATTTATGCATCCAAGTATGACTTTTACCAAGTGAAAAGAAACATCGAGCATATGCATTTGGTCTCTTTTGGTTGGGTAGCCGAACTTAAATATGTTTCATTTTATTTGTTAATAGACTTGGAATGAGGAAATAGAGAGGACTTGGGTGCGAATACTTGAAGATACTTTATTCGACTCGGTGAGTGTTCCTTGCATGCGTGTGAATAAATTGCTTAAGTGTGAAATACTCCATAATGAATTGCTCATGTGACATGTTAACTGCTTTTAAATGCTTTTCAATGATTATGTGATGGGCGAGTGTGTACTTTATCGCACTCGGCCTACTTTTCATTTTACTGTTCAACTGTGTAGTTTTTCACTATTTGTATATTATTTGTGCATGACTGTAGGCCATGTGTACTAACACATAGGCTGAACAAGGCCTTTCCCCCTTCGTTATCGACCTATTCGAGCCAGAAGCGGACTCGGTCTAGTAGGTTGGTAACTTAGGGCACTGTATGGTGTACTCGAGTATTACCACTGGGAGTTATAAGGAGGAGTAGGGGGTTGAGAGTTGGACAAGACGGACTGCAACTGCTTCCAATGGAACTTGTATCCTTTCACTGAGTGTTTACTCAGTTTATGTGTTTTACACATTTTATGCTTCCAAACTGAATTATATTGATCTATTGAGTGCTTAACTGACATATAATATTGCTTCACTGTTACTATGAGATTTGTATGATATTAGGATCGCTCACTGGGCTTTTAACTCATTCCTTCCAACTTTGTTTTTCCTTAGCAGGGTTTGACATAGAGGGCCTCCAAGGGTTGCACTAGGTCGGTTGGTTTGGAGACTTAAGTTTGTATTTTAATGTAAACCTTGTGTTTTGAATTGTACTTATGGAATTCTGAATGGATAAACTTTTGTATCTGTAATTATAGTTTGGGACGGTTGTGGTTTGTTAAGGAAGTTTTGGGGTTGAAATGTTACATTTGACTGGAGGATATTAAAGTTATTTTGTTATTCGCAATTGAATTGAGGAGCTATAGTGAATCCCGGTGAGAGCTGGACAGGCGGCCTGCCGATACCGTAGGGTCCGCCTTAGGGAGAAGTGGGGCTATCACAGGCTGGTCCGAAACTTGAGGGAGAAAAGAGAGGAAGATCACCACTTAATCTTCCATTTTCTTCTTCATCCATCATCTTGAAGTTGTGAGACATTAGTGAAGGATTTTGGCTTGTTCCTCTTCATCCTTGGCAGCCGTGAGTGAGAGAGTGTGTGGGAGTGTGTGATCCGAGCTTCAAGGTTGAGGAAAAGAGAAGAAATAAAGCTTGTGGGAGTGTCTTGTGCTGGTTCTCGAGTTTTTGGAAGAAATCACCGTCAAAAACAAGAAGATCTCGAGCTAAGGTTGGAACTTTGCGGAGAAATCAAGTTTGGAGTGTCCTTCTTGTAAGGTGCTCACAAGATCTTGGGTGATCTTGTCAAATCTACTCAGATCTGAAGGTATAAGACTTGAACTTTTTAGATCTGGCTTGATTAATGTACAATAAGATAGATCTATGGTGTATTTTTGTTAGAAATGTTTATATTTGAAATGATGAAGTTGGGCTCTTGAAATCCCAACCTAGGTAGCGGACTTGGGGTGAATTTTATGTAGCGAACTTGAGGACCTGATTGTAGACATGATTGATATTCGTGAAATAAGTTCATATTGTGGCTAGAAAATAGATCTGGTAGTTGAAATTTTTAAAGGAAAAGAGTGAGAGCTGGCCGAACCACTTTCTGGAAATCTTGACTTGTGATTTCGAAATTTTATGATGTTACTTGGCTAGATTTGCCTAAATAAATATGTATTATGTTCATTTGTAAGTATATATTTGAATGGAGTAAAAATCTTGGATTTTATTAGAGAAGATTTGAGTTTTTGCTAATCGTTGGGTAAATGTACTTTTGGACAAATTTGAAGCATTTGAGGGTTTGAAATGTTTTATCTGATTTTTCATGACTTTGGAGCATTGAGATTTGGTTAAAACTATTCCAAATATGTGTTATAATCTTTGTTAAAGTTGAGTGTTGAGTTAAACTTGAATGGGGTGATTTTTGAGATGAAATACCTCGTCTCATGTCTTCGTATTGAAGAAATTTAAAAGTTGCCTGAATGGAGTACGTCGATAGCATGGATTCATTATTTGATATCTCAATTTGAAAATGGAACCTTTTAAGGAGATTTTCGACTCGAATGACTATTTTTCATTCGAGCAAAAGTTAGAGGATTTCTTGTGAAGAATTTCGATGAATCAAATGAATAAACTTTGAGTTTAGTTTCGCTAATTGTGAGGCGAAACTTATTTCTTCTGTTTACTTGAGTTTAGGAAGTGTGTAAGGCTTTGAAACCAAGCAAACTTTGGAATCCGGATCTCGCTATTTTGGTGAGTTTCCAGGCATGATACTTGACTATGTGAATTTAATTTGGAATATGAAGGATTAAGTGATTTGATATGAAAATCTGATTTTTGATCCCTCAAATGGAGTAGTGTGTACTTTATCGAACTTACTCCTATTTGAATGGCAAACTCTATAAAAGTGGCATTTCAAGTATGTTTTGAACCTTTTGACTTTTGATATGATGTGAACTCTGTTTTGAACATATGATGTGATGTGATTATTATTCTTAAGAATACTCAATCCCCTTGGTATGTTATTGACTCAAGCCGTTGGGAAGACCAGGTCGAGGAGATTTAACTACCTTGGGCTACGAGATAAATTGTGTGCTCCGGACTTGGCAATTTGGCCTTGTCCCTGATGGAGAGCAATACACAAATACATAAGTTTATGTGAGGTGGGCGGGCCCGAATCGGGGATTTTGGTGGAGGAAGGAGTAAGTGGCTGTCTACTTGGTATGAAAGGTGACGGAGTGTCAACTACAAGAATCGTGCACCGGTCCAAGAATGTGCTCCACCTTCGAGGACCTTAGCCCGTGAGGGATACTCGTATCCTACTCTTATGTGGTTATTTGCTTTCCTTACTTGTTTATCTCCAAATATGAATTTTGAAGTGAAATCTCATATGTGTTATGTGCTTTGCATGTTTTGGAACTCACTAGGCTTTTAGCTCATCCTTTCAAATTTGTTTTTCTAGCAGGAACTGAGAACTCAAGTGAAGGTGCTCATCGTTAGTCTCAAGGTTTACTTTTGTATTTGTCTAGAGAGATTTGAATTATAAATTTGGAATGTTGTAAGGTGGAACTTTAGATGTGTATTTAAGTACTATATGTATTAAGGGATTCTAAAATTTGAATCGTGAATTTACGAGTTATCATTTGGTTTAAGTTATTATCTAAATTTTGGGATTGTAAAGTTGAAGTTGATCGACTATGAGTTAACTATAAGTGTGGGAATTGGCATTTAAACTGTTTCTTTGAAGAATTAGTGATCGTTCGTATGAGTGAGTCCTAGCGAGAGCCAGGCAGGCAGTCCGCCAAACCCTTTGGTTCATCTTAGGGGAAGGTGGGGCTGTCACAGGTGGTATCAGAGCTTAGGCTTCAAATCCTTATAATGTATCCTAGGCTTAAAAGTTTAGGATATTGGCCTGTGGAAAATAGGGCTAAAGTGTTTCTAGTGCTTAATGGATGGTAAATGTGGCTGCTTGAGAGTTTCTTATATGAATTGATTGGATCGAGAGTTTGACACTACTGTGATCGAGGCATGAGAGTGGCTCATAGTGTTTGATTGACTTTTGAGGATTGTCTTGACTCTGATTAGTATGAATTGGAAAGTCGAGAATGGCACCCTTGAGGGGAAAAGAGTGTATCGCTCCGAAACTTATAGGTGATTTTGAAATGTATTTCGAAGGATCTACTTTGAATGAAAGTTATTTCTCAGTGATTGGAAAGTAAGTTACATATGCATATAATTCCATATCTACTTATTTTCGTTCAATTATTTTACGTATATTTGCAAGGGTTTAGTTGACCTAGTCAAGCCTATTTGAGATGAAAAAGAAGGGCTTATCGGCCAAGTTTCAAAAATATTCTAGAGGAAAGCAATGAAAGCTTGACATTTAGTACCAAACTAATAGTTATAGTTTTTGATCAAATAATATAAATAACTAAGTTTCCAAACCTTCAATCATCTTTCATTTTCTTGTACAAAATTTTGAGAGAAAAAAGTGAAAAGAAACCCTACTTGCTTAGCTTCATTTTCTTGCCAAAACTTGAGAGAAAAAGAGACAAAATTGATTTTCCTCCATGAAGTTACAAATCACCCTGGAAGGAAACCCTTAGTGGGGAACCCTGGTTTCATTTTCGTGGGATGCTAGACTATGGGATTAGATTGTGTGTTAATCCTAGAGTGACTTTATCATTTGATGGTTGGCTGAGAATTAGAGTTATTAAGTATTTGAGAGTTTAATGGATTAGAAAGAAATGTAAGAGATAGCCATATTTTATGTTTACGTGTTAATGAGACCTAAGTTCGATTAAGTTCTAAGTGAATTGAGGAGAATGCAGTGGCAAATGATGAGGTTATGAGAGGGGATGCCATTATGGCTGAGGCAGATCCCCAATATTTGGAGTCTGACCCATCGGAGAGTGCATCCATGAAGACTTCTGCTTCTGAGGCTAGATAGACTAGTTGAGCATGAAGTTAGGATTATGTGTAACCTTTTGTGAGAAAAAGCCGTTTGAGTGGTTCTCAGTCTTTGTAATTACATGTTTGCTAACTTTTCGAAATTCTATGTTTTGTTTGATCACAATTGTGAATGTGATATGAATTTTGTATGACTTTTGTTAAAGACATGCTTCTATGATGTACTCTGGCACTTCTTTATGAGTAGTATATATAAAGTGTTTTGCATACTTTTCGAAATGATTCCTCTAATAGTGTATCTATTTTCTTGTGTTTATATTAAATTGTCTGCCCTCTAATGAACTATGGAGGGTAGAAGAGGCCGGGGTCGAGGGCGAGGAATTAAACCACTCTAAGATTGAAGAATAATGTGTATAGATTAAGGATATGGTATAAAGATTTGGGGTAAAAACTCTTTACTTCCTGAGTACCCTCATCATTGATGATAGGGCGTTGAATTTGAGAAAAAGAGGTAACTTTAAAGGAGGAATCTTGTATTTTCTTGATGAAGTTATTAGTTTGAATGGCCCAAGATGACAAGTTAAATTAGGGTAGCTCATGTGTAAATTTTCATGGTTATGCTTGTTACGGATCTTGACTAGATGGTTCCTGACATATTAGTGAAAAGGATCTTGTGGAGACGCTTGGATAAGTTGGAAGCATTGTGAAATCAATGATGAGAGATTGTTAATAGAAATTCTATTTAGTAACGGCCAAACCAAGGGAAATAAATCAGCTTTAATTTCCACACTTCCTTGATAACCTTGGGCAAGTTATTGTTCAGTGAACTTGTGAAAACATCAATTTTCACTTGTATGTTGAAAGAGAACCCAAAACTATCCATTTTCTACTTTGATTTCTTCAAGGATCAATTTCAGTCAACTTCGTAGATTTTCTGATATTAAATGGTAACGACTGAGAGCTTGAGTTCTATGCCATTAAAAGCTCTATGAATTTAATTTCAAAAGCCACTGATGGCAACCGATTCCAATTATCCTACTTGGAATTATGGTCAATTACTCAAGTGACCTAATTCAAATCCGACAGTTTTCTACACTTCTATGATTGTTATCTTGATCACAGAAAAGTATTGTAGACACCAAATTTTGACTATTTCATTTGTTTTCTTATGTTTTTATCTATTAATGTTTAGTTATTTATTTTTGAATATTCTAACACATTTTTCTTATTTTGTAGGTTTTTCAAAAAAAAAAAAAGAGAAAAGTCAAAAACGCGGACCAGTTACGCGGATGAGTTCACGTAACCAGTCCGCGTAACTTGATCAGAAGTGAAAAAAATACGCGTGCATTTTTCCAGCCTTTCCTTCCTCATTTCCAGCTGTATTTTTTGTGTCTTTGGCATCAAGTAATCGTTTTAGTTAATGCCCAAATCACCTTTGATCCTTAAGACACAAATAAAACACATCCAATGATCAAAATTAACCCAAGAAAACCCTCAAAGTATCCAAACCCTTGGTTGTAGGTTTTAATGCCTATAAATTACCCATGTTAGGGTTTTCTGGAAAGGGGCTGAAAACTGAGAGGGAAAGAGAGAAGAGGGAGGCTGAGAGAGAGCAAAAGGTGAGAAAAAACGATTGAAAATCAAAGAGAAAAAAAGAGAAAAGGAGAGAAAAGAAAGAACTAGGGTTTCTTTTTTAGTGAAGATTTTCTGGAATTTTGGTGATTACTTGTCGTTCTTCTCAAGCTTCTGAATCAGGTAGTCTTTCTATACTCTATCTATTGTTTTTCCTGGTCGAAAATTGCTAGAAATCAGACCTTTTGGTGGAACCAAGGTCTTGGCTATGTTTTTTGATATTTTATAATATTTGATGATGTTTATTTGTTATTATATGAGTATGTTATGTTTAGATAGCCTTGGTAAGACTATTAGATTTGTTTTTACGTTTAAAATCAGACGTTTGATGCTTCTGTGATGATGCTGTTGTGATTTCTGAGAAATTTCTGGAAAAATGTTCTTCACGTTTTGAAGATGTGAAGAAACGCGGACCACTTGCGCGGAATTCTCCGCGTAACGCTCCGCGTTTCCTCTTGAATGTTTGAAGATGTGAAGAAACGCGGGTCTGTTACGCAGGCCAGTCCGCATAACCTCCCGCGTTTCTAGCCTGACAGTTCTTCCCTTCCCCCTTTTTGTTTATTTGATGATGTTGATGCTTAAGATTCGGCCTTCTTCAGTTTTAGCTTGTTTTGATATGATCTGAATGATGATGTTTAATGCTTTAAATAGATCCCCTTGCCTCTGAATATTTTGTTTGTGTTATTGTCTGAAAAACTGGAAGCAATCTTCCTGATATTTTGAAGATGTGAAGAGACGCGGACTGTTACGCGTCTGAGTCCGCGTTTCCAGTCCGCGTTTTCCCTCTGAATTTTACATTTTTGATTGTAACGCGGACCCAGTTGCGTGACTCGATCCACGTAACCATCCGCGTAACCTCTCTATTTCTGTATTCTGTTGCTATTTTCTGCTCTTTTGTTCTAGAAGCTTTCTGTAGTGTTCATGTCTTACAGTCTCGTCCATGTTGCTTGCAGAATCTGTTTGGATACCTTCTCTTTGAATTTTTGATTGATTTTTCCTTTAAATTGGTACCTTGATCCCTTTTGTTGATATTGAGTCTTAGATAACCATTCCCCTCATTTAAGGATTTAGTTAAGGCATCACATCAAGGGATGGTAACTTCTTCTCCTATTATGTGCTCTTATGTGTTTTTGCATGATCTTGCATGTTTTAAATTAATTTTTCCTTTCCTTTTTATTCATGCCTAGTCTTTATTTATGTCATTTAATTTTTGGGTAAATCATTTGGAGGCCTTGGATGCCAAGTTGTAATAGATAGGTTTAATTTTGCAAAAAGTGTATTTATTCTAGAAAATGTAATAGTTAGATTATTATTCCAAATTTTTCCCTCTAGAATGTATTTAGGTTTCCCCAATGAAATAATTAGGTTTTATATGCTTATTTTGCATGCTTGCATGTTTATGTGTTTACTTGCTTTCCTAGGGTCTTGCATCTAGACATTATGCCTATGTGTTACGTGTTTATGTGTTTTATGTGTTTACTTGCTTTATTATCATGTCTACATGTTTATTGTGTAAATGTATTGACGTCACCACACTAGTCCAACGCTAATTGTGGCCTTTCCTTTCGATTTCTCACTAATCCAATGTTAGTGAGAACTTTTAGATGAGGACTAGTCCAATGCTAGACCCTTAAATGTCGTTCATGCATTAGATACAAAATTCACACACTCTTCACTTTTAGAGTTTCTTTCCCATTTTTGCATGTTATTATTCTCCCATCCCGTATGTGAAACATGTCATTTAGTTTTCTTTTTCGTCAAAAATAGATTAGTGCATTTAGGGCATTACCCTTTGAATTAGGGAAGAGAGCGAGTATGGCTTCCTAGCCTTAGCATGCTTTTATTTCCTTCTATGAAAAGGAAGATTTAAAGTCACGAACTTAGTCCCCCGCACCCATTATGTTGCATTATCCCTTTTTAGGACATACATATGCATTATTCTATCAAAATCATTCTTTAAAAATCAAGTTTTTTCTTCATGTTTAGCAATTCAAAGTCGAAATCCGTTTTCCTTAAAATCTTATCTTTTGAAAAATTCAAGTTCCTCTTTGCACTTAAAAATTAATCTTTTCAAAAATTCAATTTCTCTTCCCTTGAAATTTTATAAAAATTGCACTTCTTTTGAAAAACCTAGTTCTTACGTCTTTTTTTAGTTTCATCATTTGCATTTTTTGTGACCTCCTCGAGGGATCAAACTTGGGTGACACAACTAATGTGATCAATTCCAATCAAACCTCAAGGAGACATTTTGCCCCTCTCGATCCAACATTAGGTTTAGGTTTTGCATCCATATAGATAACATCCAAATGTGATAAATTTAAAATTAGAATTAGGAAAATTTAACTAAAGCTTGCAACTAGCTTTGGCTAGGTTAGAAGGGTGCCTTAGAGACGAGTAACATCGAATCTTTGCCTTCCTTTTTTTCAACTGTGACCCCCGAACCTTTTTTCTCTAGTTTTCAAAGACCTGGAGTCATCTAAAAAAGGGTTTTTCTTAGTTTATTTTCATTAATTAAAACTTTTTGGGTGACTTGGTACACCTAAACTCCATACCAAGTGGCGACTCCAAACTTTTCTAAAACCCTTTTCTACACTTTTGTTTTGGGTCCAAATCGTCGCATTTTTGTAGTCCCATGACCCATTTCCCTTTCTTTTTCAAAAAATCAATCTTCCCTTTTCACAAAAAATGGGGCGTGACAAGTATGAATGTGATTCCAAAGTCTTCATATGAAATGTGACACGATGTCCTAGCTTTGAAATGGCATAAAATGCCTATTAATTCGACAAGTAAAGTTCCAGATAAACCGAAAAGGTAGCAAAGCTTTTAACTTTGCTCCTTCTCTTTTGCATTCTTGCCTTTATTTTTCTTGGTTCAATTCACTTTCTTTAGGTTCTAAATAACGTTTTCACTGTATTCTTGTATGTGGACGTTTGCCCTGAAATATTTGTAAACTTTCCCTTGATTTGCATCCGAGGCCTAGTGAGATTAGAATTAAGATTGGAGAATTAAATGTGGTAATGTTGAACGAGATATGTAGATTTGTCAATGTATGAAAAAGGATTGGTTCTTTGACTTACGTGAGAATTTGTGAGACGTACAAGGATTATTGGATTTGAATTATACTCCTGATCAGAAAGTGAATGTCTTTGCTGTACAATTATGAATAGATTGATCTAGTATAAGTCATGAAAGTTCTTTTAAGATGAAATTGTAAGAATATTATCAATTGAAGACTAGTAAGGATATATACTAAGAGTGTTATCATTGACCAATATGGACATCATGGATTTGTAGGGAGGCCGTAAGACTAATCATGGCATTAGTGGCATTCATAGGGTTGGTACATAGCATGTAAACCTTATTCGGACTACATTGTGATAAATTATCAAGGATACTATGGTACATTTAAGATTTGAGAAAGGCATGAGTAAGGCTTAAAGGTAGTATTGCAACTCTTAAGAAAGAAATATTATATGTCAAAATCTACGGAGAGTAAACTTCGGTGGGAACATAATTGGAATAAGGTGATCTTTGGGAAAAATACACATCTGGATAGCTTAAGTGATGACTTCCTCATAAGAGTTAAATGTATGCTATTGTCAATGCAATGAATATTAGTACGGATTTGAGAATTAAGAAAATTCTTTTGGTTAAAAATCCTATGGAGGAATCATTGAATCAAGAGAGTAACTTGGGAAAAAGAAGAAGCATTTTGGAAGAAATACCCAGAGTGGTTTGTACACCAAGATATGAATTTTGAGGACAAAATTCTTTTAAGGGGGGAAGGATGTGAGGGCCTCAAAATTCAGATTTTTTTTAAAAATGCATAATATTATTTATATTGTGTTTATTCATTGAAATATGGGTGAATTTATGTTTAAAGTGAATATTTTCTAATTTAGAAAATTTTACACGAATTATTTGCTCGTGTGTGGTTTCGGCCGAATTAAGTGTTAAATTTTGTTCCAAAGTGTCAATAGTGACTTGGAATTGAATTCAAGCATACGTAGTGATATTTTCAAAATATTATTAAGATTGGACAGTGTTGGAATGAAGTAAAACAGTGTAAATTAGACTGTCACACTTGACGTGACATAAAGCGCCCAAAAAGTAGCTCTTCCTTAAAAACGGGATTTGCTACCTTTTTGTCCCCTTAAGTCTTGACTTTTTGGTTCTTTTAGGCTCCATTTTCAGCTACAATTTGGAGAGAAGAGAGAGAGGAAGGCTGAGAGAGCTAAGGAGAAAAGAGAGAGAGAAAAACTTGCTAGTTTCTTCCAATTCTTCTTCCTTCCTTTCTTCAACCTTCAAGCCACCATTGAAGACTTCCATTTTCTTGCTTGTTGCAGCCGTGAGAGAGAGAAGGAAGGAGAGGGGCTGGTCCGAAACTTGAGGAAGAAAAGAGAGGAAGATCACCACTTAATCTTCCATTTTCTTCTTCATCCATCATCTTGAAGTTGTAAGACATTAGTGGAGGATTTTGGCTTGTTCCTCTTCATCGTTGGTAGCCGTGAGTGAGAGAGTGTGTGGGAGTGTGTGAACCGAGCTTCAAGGTTGAGGAAAAGAGAAGAAATAAAGCTTGTGGGAGTGTTTTGTACTGGTTCTCGAGTTTTTGGGAGAAATCACCATCAAAACAAGAAGATCTCGAGCTAAGGTTGGAACTTTGCGGAGAAATCAAGTTTGGAGTGTCCTTCTTGTAAGGTGCTCACAAGATCTTGGGTAATCTTGTTAGATCTACTCAGATCTGAAGGTATAAGACTTGAACTTTTTAGATCTGGCTTAATTAATGTACAATAAGATAGATCTACGGTGTATTTTTACTAGAAATGTTTATATTTGAAATGATGAAGTTGGGCTCTTGAAATCCCAACCTAGGTAGCGGACTTGAGGTAAATTTTAGGGAGCGGATTTGAGGACCTGATTGTGGACATGATTGATATTCATGAAATAAGTTCATATTGTGGCTAGAAAATAGATCTGGTAGTTGAAAATTTTAAAGGAAAAGAGTGAGAGCTGGCCAAACCACTTTCTGGAAATCTTAACTTGTGATTTTGAAATTTTATGATGTTACTTGCCTAGATTTGCCTAAATAAATATGTGTTATGTTCATTTGTAAGTATATATTTGAATGGAGTAAAAATCTTGGATTTTATTAGAAAAGAATTGAGTTTTTGCTAATCGTTGGGTAAATGTACTTTTGGACAAATTTGAAGCATTTGTGGGTTTGAAATCTTTTATCTGATTTTTCATGACTTTTGAGCATTGAGATTTGGTTAGAACTGTTCTAAATTTGTGTTATAATCTTTGTTAAAGTTGAGTGTTGAGTTAAACTTGAATGGGTGATTTTTGAGGTGAAATACCTCACCTTATGTCTTCGTATTGAAGAAATTTAAAAGTTGCCTGAATGGAGTATGTCGATAGCATGGATTCATTATTTAATATCTCAATTTGAAAATGGAACCTTTTAAGGAGATTTTGACTCGAATGACTATATTTCATTCGAGCAAAAGTTAGAGGATTTCTTGTGAAGAATTCTGATGAATCAATTGAATAAACTTTGAGTTTAGTTTCGCTAATTGTGAGGTGAAACTTATTTCTTCTATTTGCTTGATTTTAGGAAGTGTGGAAGGCTTTGAAACCAAGCAAACTTTGGAATCCAGATCTCGCTATTTTGGTGTGTTTTCATGCATGATACTTGACTATTTGAATTTAATTTGGAATATGAAGGATTAAATGATTTGATTTGAAAATCTAATTTTTGATCTCTCAAATGGAGTAGTGTGTACTTTATCTCACTTACTCCTATTTGAATGGCAAACTCTGTAAAAGTGGCATTTCAAGTATGTTTTGAACCTTGGGACTTTTGATATGATGTGAACTCTGTTCTGAATATATGATGTGATGTGATGTGTTATGTGATTATTATTCTTAAGAATACTCGATCCCCTTGGTATGTTATCGACTCGAGCCGTTGGGAAGACCAGGTTGAGGAGATTTAACTATCTTGGGCTGCGAGATAAATTGTGTGCTCTGGACTTGGCAATTTGGCTTTGTCCCTGATGGAGAGCAATACACAAATACATAAGTTTATGTGAGGTGGGCGGGCCCGAACCAGGGGTTTTTGTGGAGGAAGGAGTAAGTGGCTGTCTACTTGGTATGAAAGTTGACGTAGTGTCAACTACAAGAATCGTGCACCGGTCCAGGAATGTGCTCCAGCTTTGAGGACCTTAGCCCCTGATGGCTACTCGTATCCTACTCTTATGTGGTTATTTGCTTTCCTTACTTGTTTATCTCCAAATATGAATTTTGAAGTGAAATCTCATATGTGTTATGTGCTTTGCATGTTTTGGAACTCACTGGGCTTTTAGATCATCCTTTCAAATTTGTTTTCCTTAGCAGGGACTGAGAACTCAAGTGAAGGTGCTCATCGTTAGTCTCAAGGTTTACTTTTGTATTTGTCTTGAGAGATTTGAATTATAAATTTGGAATGTTGTAAGGTGGAACTTTAGATGTGTATTTAAGTACTATATGTATTAAGGGATTCTAAAGTTTGAATTATGAATTTACTAGTTATCATTTGGTTTAAGTTATTATTGAAATTTTGGGATTGTAAGGTTGAAGTTGATCGACTATGAGTTAACTATAAGTGTGGGAATTGGCATTTAAATTGTTTCTTTGAAGAATTAGTGATTGTTCGTGTGAGTGAGTCCTGGCGAGAGCTAAGTAGGCGGTCTGCCAAACCCTTTGGTTCACCTTAAGGGAAGTTGGGGCTGTCACACTAGCAACGAGGAACTCACCCACATAATAGAAAGCCATTTCATTTACCAAAAGATGTAACAATCCATTTTATGCTAAACAAGTGAAACACGTTTGAAAAGTAGTGGAAACCCTCACCAAAAGTTAAGTAAGCAGGCAATGTAAGGCTTAGTGCAAATTCAAATAAACTACTGGCGTAGGACACACAAAACATTTAGAAAATAAGGAACACTCATCAAAAGTCTAGTGAGTAGGCAAAATAAAGCTTTCACACGTTTTCCTCAAAGTTCCCCTCGAATTCTTCTTGAGCACCTAAAACAAGCATATCTAACGATTACCTATAACGTTTAACCAAGACAAAGAAATTCCCCTCTTAGCCTTTCTCTCAAGCATCCTCAATTTCTTGTCAATCTAAGAGAGAAACTCTCACGCTTAACCACCAAATTAACACTCGAGGGAGAGTTTGTAAGTTCTTCATTTGTAAGTCAAAATGTAGCAAGAGTTTTTGATTCAAGATTTAGCCAAACTAAACCAAAGTAAACTTTGTTACTCTTTAAATCCAAAATTCATGATTTCAGTCCCAAATCAATCCATAATTATAGTCTAATATAATTGCAAGTCATTTGAGCAAAATCAAATCAAGAAAATACCAACTGAAGCCAAAACAGTCCAATACATCAAAATTGTCAAAACAGTCCCAAGGTTCAAAAACAGAGATTTTTGTCAACTTTAAACCATCTAAAAATTCACAATTTAACCCCATTTCAACATACACTCATGGTTCAACATAATATAAAGTTATCGGAGTAAAATCATGTCAAGAGAATATCAAACGAGGCCAAAACTGTCCGGACTTCAAATCTGCCGATTCGAGTTCAAGTTCCAAAGCAACAATTTAAATCAATTTTTAGCCAATGAAAATTCCATATTTTAGCCCCAATTTATCATATACATATATCTTAACAACTATAAAATCATTAGGCCAAAATCTTGTCTAAAACAACTCAAAAGTTTTGAAGAAGTAAGCTAAAATTTCCAGCTAATGTTCGGCCAGCAGAGGCTAATTTCCTTGAAATTTCAGTCACAAAACAGCCATAAAAACATGTATATCTCACTCATAATCCTAAGGGCTTTATCAATCATTAGCCCTTCATAGAATCAAACCCTTAGTAAACGTTAAGATCCTTGACAAATGTAATCAACAAACTATCAATTTTCTGCCACCTCTAAGTGCTTTAATCATAACTGGAGCTAAAAATATTGGATTGAGATGAATCTTATGACGTTTCATGAGATATCAAAAGTTAAATTTATTATTTTCATGGTTATAAAGTGAAATCATAGAAACAACAGAAATCTATCGGGTAAAACTGGACATTTGGGTAGTCAGGGTGATACGAACTACGTTAACAAGTAACGCAACCCGCACACGAAGAACGTAGGATCTAGGATTTGGTAACAAGAGTTGGAACACACAGCGGAAGACCTTCACCCGTTGAGCACTTGGACAATGAACGTTGGTATAATGGTAGAGGACGCCACAATTCAACGTGATCTTGAATTGATAAGTCAATGAACCATTAAAGAACTCTCTAAGGTATTCAAGTCGCTTCAAGGAAGCAAAAGAGGTGTTAAACACTCAAAGTAATTTTGATGAATATTTCTTGATATTAAACTTGAAATAAGAAGGGCTATTTATAGCCTACAAGACATGAAATCCTAGTCTAACTTGGATTTGGTAATTCGGCCAGCTTGAAGCTTAGAAAACCGACTTATAAATGGAAATAAAAACTAGAGTTTCGGAAACTTCTAATAATCCTAACACTAATCAACTAAGAAACCTTAAAGAGGCATGTGGTTAAAGGATTTTCCAATTTGGAAACTACTTAACCCATGCTTTATTAACTAAACAAGAAAGCTAGAATTTGGACTTTAATTCGATCAAACAAGGGTTGGTCCTTCTTCAATGCTTAGCAATGTCACCAACGGCCTCGACTCCTCATCCACATTGTAAAGTGGCTTAACTTGATTTTGGACATCATGAACTAATGCATTCAACTCCTTCTTGATCCTTTTAGCTCGTGCACGTGTTATTGGGCCATGAGGGACTTGAAGTGAGTTTGAAGATTGACCATTCCGTGACTCCACCTCCTTGGTGCTGGGATGATCCGCATCATTCCCCTCCTCTTGAGAAGGATTTGCCCTCAAATCTTGTTCATCCTCTGCGAGAAATGGACTAAGGTCAGAGACATTAAAAGTAGCACTAACTTGATACTCACCAGGTAGGTCTAGTTGGTAAGCATTGTCATTAATGCGTTCAAGGACTTGGAATGGGCCATCCCCTCTTGGTAGCAACTTGTTACGGCGTTGGGCTGGGAATCTCTCCTTTCGCATATGCAACCATACCCAATCGCCTGGTTCAAAGATCACACGACGACGCCCTTTGTTGGCTTGCTTGACATATTGTGCCGTGCGTTGTTCAATATTGAGCCGCACTTTCTCATGAAGTTGTTTGACCAAATCAGCCTTTTGAGCTCCATCTAAACTAAGACGATCATTCACAGGCAAAGGCAAAAGATCAAGTGGAGTCAAAGGATTAAAACCATAAACAACTTCAAAAGGTGAAAATTGAGTTGCACTATGAGTAGAACGATTGTAAGCAAACTCAACATGTGGTAAACACTCTTCCCATGTCTTAAGATTACGTCTAATTATGGCACGTAAGAGTGTAGACAAGGTGCGGTTGACGACCTCAGTTTGGCCATCAGTTTGTGGGTGACTAGACGTAGAAAATAACAATTTAGTCCCAAGTTTTCCCCACAAAGTTTTCCAAAAGTAGCTAAGAAATTTCACATCACGGTCAGATACAATGGTACGTGGAATACCATGCAATCTAACAATTTCTTTAAAGAACAAATTAGCTACATGTGAGGCATCATCCGTTTTGTGACAGGGCATGAAATGTGCCATTTTTGAAAATCTGTCAACAACAACAAAGATGCTATCATTTCCCCTTTTAGTCCTAGGCAACCCTAAAACAAAATCTATAGATATGTCAACCCAAGGTTCCTTAGGAATAGGTAAAGGAGAATATAAGCCAAAAGGTTGAAGCTTAGACTTAGCTTTGTGGCAAGTGACACACTTAGCCACCACACGTTCCACATCACGCTTCATCCTTGGCCAATAAAAATGTTCTTGGAGAATGGCAAGTGTTTTGGCAACTCCAAAGTGCCCCATCAAACCTCCTCCATGTGATTCCCTCACAAGCAACAAACGAATAGAACAATTAGGTATACAAAGCTTGTTGAGATAAAATAGGAAACCATCATGAAAATAGAACTTACCATTCGATGGTGTTTTACTTGGTGAACTTACCAAGGCCAAAAAATCTTCATCTTTCTCATATAATTCCTTGATAAACTCAAGTCCAAGCAATTTAGCATCAAGTACAGTGAGTAAAGAATGTCTACGTGATAATGCATCCGCTACAACATTAGACTTCCCTACTTTGTACTTAATAACATAAGGAAAAGTATCAATGAATGCAACCCACCTAGCATGCCGCTTATTAAGCTTGTGTTGAGATTTAAGGTGTTTAAGCGACTCATGATCAGTGTGAATTACAAATTCCTTAGGTCTAAGATAGTGTTGCCATGTCTCTAAGGACCTAACCAATGCATACATTTCCTTATCATATGTGGGATAATTTAAGGCTGCCCCATTCAATTTTTCATTAAAGAATGCAATGGGACGACCTTCTTGCATTAAAACAGCCCCAACTCCCACACCTGATGCATCACATTCAATCTCAAAAGTTTTATCAAAACAAGGCAATGCAAGCACAGGTGCATGAGTAAGCTTATCTTTAAGTGCATGAAAAGCATGTTATTGAGCTTCATTCCACACAAATTTCTCATTCTTTTTAATCACAGATGTCAAAGGTGCAGCAATAGTACTGAAATCTTTAACAAATCTACGATAAAAGCTAACTAGACCATGGAAGCTACTAACATCTCCAACATTTTTAGGTGTTGGCCATTCACGAATAGCACGCACTTTTTCTTCATCAACATGAATTCCATTAGCACTTACCACATAACCTAGAAAAACTACTTCATGAGTGTAGAAAGAACACTTTTTAATGTTAGCATACAATTGTGCATCACGAAGTGTCTCAAGCACAAGTCTCAAGTGTTCAACATGCTCTTCTAGACTATGGCTATATATCAAGATGTCATCAAAATAAACAACCACAAATTTGCCAATGAAATTTCTAAGTACATGGCTCTGATACCAGAAGTAGACCCAGGTATAATGAAATAAATAAAATTAAAATTGAATGTGTAATAATAAAATAAAATTATAGTAAGCAAAGAGATGATTCTTACTTGAAATAGGGAAGAACTGACTTGATTTGAAATCGGCAAACTTTTATTAATAGTAGGAGGGTTTTACAAAAGAGAGTGGAAGGGAGGAGAGAAGTAGGCTCAAAGTCTAACACTTGATGCCTTCTTAATAATAGAACTAGACTATTTATACTAGTTGAGTCATTTGAATTTCATTTCATTTAAATACAATTTCATTTGAATTTTATCTCTTATCTTCTTGAAATCTGAATGGTGGCTTCTGATTGGAGAGCTCTTTGGAATGGCAGATAAGGTGGCCGACAGCTTTAATAATCCAGATAAGGTGGCTAACAGCTTCAATAATCATACGGGTCTTGGGCACATGGTCCACCGAAAGGGTCTGAATTTTGAGTGGGAGATGTGGTGGATTCTGACGAGGATCCAATAGTTGTGGAGCCCACCACTTCTGTCTCCTTTTTCTATTGTGCTTGAAGAAATTTGACATATTCTTGCACCATGTCTGGATTTGACATCATCTTTGAAAGTAGAAACTCGTGAGCTAGATTTGCTTCTTCTTTGTCTTTGACAGGTGTTACCGGCTTTTGAGTATTTGGAGGAGCAGTCTTTGGTTCTGGAGTTTTTGGAAAAGTAGCTTGCACTTTGATTATTTTACCCATGGACCATTTGAGTTTTTCACCATATTGAATGTATCTGATCACTGTATCAGGGGAACATATTTCTTGTCGAAATTCGTCCCACCACTTGATTTTGAATTCTCGAGCAAGAGACATTGGTAATGGTGCTTCCATGACTTGAGCAATTTTGAAACTCCAACAAAAGATCCAGGGGACTTTAAATTCGGCATGGAATTGGATTGGCTTGACATAGTCTTCTCCTTGAACTCTTTTAGCAAAGGTTTGCAATCCTGTTTGAACCGTTATTGGATATATCTCTTTTTGGGGTCCAAACCATGTCCACCAATGATAAAACCAAATTGGGAATTCTTTTGAACAGTTATCATGAAACATGAAAAACCATGAATGATCGAATGGCTTGAAAAAGAATGCTCTATACCAGGCTTGTTTGTAATCCTGGTAAGTGAAACCATCTGGAATATGTCGAACTGAAAACTTCTTTTTTGAATAGAGGGAGACCCATTCATTGGATGAACAGACCTTTTTAATGACACACTTGCAATGACCTATAATTTCGGGCTTGTCTATTTTGGGTTTTGGAGTAATTTCTACTGAACCGGTTTCAACTAGGATTAGCTCATAATATTTTTGGGTTTTTAATGGATCATCTGGACACCAATAGCATCCTTCTGGGAATATTCTATTAGTGAGGTTAAGCAGTGAAGTGTATGGGGGTGTGTCTTTGAATTTTGTAAGAATAATGGGTTGAGTACCAGGTTTTGTGAAATAGGTTGCTTTGTCTTTGGTACTAGTTGGAGGGCTTGGTGGTTTAACATCTGCTGGTTTATTTTGAATGGCTTGAGAATAGGATAAGGCTGGAAATTCTTGTTGAAATAAATCATATCTATTGGAAGTAGTGAGAGGACGGGAAGGACTTTGAATATTTTTTGTCATTTCATAGTCTTTTGGAGTACGTGCCATACCTGCAAAAGAAAAATCAACATATAATTTCATTGATTTCTGTGTGTAATTTTTTGATCCATTGCTTAAGATATTGAACCTCTGGGGTTGATCTCCCCATGTGAAGAAGGGTATGGTAATTGATAAGACATTGGTTAAACTCTCTTCTTTTGAGCCAATTTTTTTCTTTGGTAATGATAATGGCTCGAGTTGGTTTGAGGCAGATGGAGTCATATTTGAAAACATTGTAGGGTTGGATTCTGCCAAATGTTTCATGATAATGAATGATTTTCCTGTTGGCCAGTAAGATTTGTTTGTTTGACTGGGATGACGAATAGTGATATTTTCTGAGGGTTGTGATCTCGGATGGAGTCATTACCTTGCAGGAATTCCCTAGTTAAGAAATCAGGTAAGAATTTGTTTGCACCTTTAATATATTCAATATCAAAATAAAAAATGGATAAAATAGCTTGCCATCTTGCAAATATTTGTTTTGAAACAATATTTTTAACATCCTTTTGTAAAACTTCTTTGGCTGCTTGACAATCAATTCGTAATAAGAATGTTTTATTAATCAAATCATCTTGAAATTTGAAAATACAAAGAACAATAGATAAAATTTCTTTTTTAATAGTAGAATATTTTTGCTGTGTAGTATTCCATATTCCTGAATGGTATCTCACTAATTGTTCGGTATTCGTCTTTAGTTTTTGCTTAAGTTCTCCTCCATATCCTATTTCTGAGGCATCTGTTTGTACTATTAAGAAGGCGTCAGGATGGGGTAATCCTAGGCAAGGAAGTTCCTTTATTTTATCTTTTAGATATCTAATTTTTTGAGTATGTTGTTCCGTCCAAGGTTGAGGATTCTTTTTTAATCTTTGATATAGTATTGCACATTCTGTTCGTAGATTAGGAAAGAAATCTGCTACATAATTAAGGCATCCTAAAAATCTTTGTAATTGATTTTTATCTTTTAATTCATCTGGGAATTTACTAGAAAATTCTAATGCTCTAGTGATTGGTCTAATGGTTCCTTTTGTAATAATATGGCCTAAAAATCGTATTTCTGTTTGGAATAATTTCATTTTAGGAGCTGACAATACTAAACCATTTTTCTTCACTATATCTATAAATATACTAAGGTGTTTGAAATGTTGATCTATGTCATTTGAATAAATTAAAACATCATCAATATAGACTATAATAAAATTACGATATGGATTAAAAATATCATTCATAATATTTTGAAATTCTGATGGAGCATTTTTTAATCCAAAGGGCATCACGGTCCATTCATAATGTCCGAAAGGGGTTGTAAATGCTGTTTTATATCTATCTTTTTCTGCTATAATTATTTGCCAATATCCTGATTTTAAATCAAATTTTGAAAATATTTTTGCATTAAACAATCTATTAAGTAAATCTCTTTTATTAGGAATAGGATATCGTATCCATTGTAACATTTTATTTAATGGTTTGTAATTGATTACTAATCTTGGAACACCTCTTTCTTTCTCAGCTTGATTCATTACATAAAAAGCAGCACAACTCCATGGTGACTTTGAAGGGGTTATTAATTTCTTTTCTAAGAGAGTTTGAATTTCTTGTTTACAAAATTCTAAATATTCTTTATTCATTTGAATTGGTCTAGCTTTAGTAGGAATATCTTTATCCGAATATCCTTTTTCATAAGGTAATTCTACAATATGTTTCTTTCTATCCCAAAATGCATTAGGAATGTCGGCACATACTTCTTGTTTAATCAAATCTTCTATTTGTTGAATTTTATTTTTAATCTTGGCTTCTTGTAATTGTTCTTCAATCCTAACATGTCTTTTTACTTCTTTTAATTCCTGAATATGTCTTTTTGTACATGTAATAATATTAATAGTTTTATATATACTAGAGGATTGTAATATCTTTAAATCTCTTTGTTTTAAAGGGCTTAAAAATTTAAATGATATCATTTGCCCCATAATATTAACATGAATTCCTTCTATATCTACTGAAAAAGGATAAATTTGAGTAAAAAATGGAGTTCCTAATATCATGTCATTACTCATATTATCAACTACTGTAAATGCATGTTTTAAACAATATTTATTATTACATATTATACCTTGAGTTAATTTATATTTTACTATCATTGGTTCACCATTTGCAGCTATTAATTCTTCATTTGTTCTTTCTAAATATTTTAATGGTACTATTCCATTTTTAATACAACTTTGATCTGCGCCACTATCAAATAGTGTAATTAATATTTCTTGGAAGTCATCAACCTTTATGGTTACTAATCCATACCACTTTTGACAAGTTATTTGGTTTATTACATTGATATAACTCTCTTTTTGTTCTCCTAATTGTATTATTTCTAAATTTTCTTTTAGTTTTTCATCTTCAATATTTATCTTGGAAGTGGAAGCCATCTGACTATTTAATAATATTAATTTAGTTTCTATGCTTAAATCTTTTGTTTGTAATTCTAATACTTCATCTTGTAATAATTTTATTTGTGTTTTTAAGTCGTTTATTTCTTTTTGAATTGATTGAGTGTTATCCTTTTTAATTATTCCTTGTGAGGGGTATCTATCTAATAATTTTGATATACTAAAGGGTTCAGATATCTTAGGTAACTTCTATTCTTTTATGATTATTCTTTTTAGTTTTTGTAAATAATTCCTCTTTATTTCTGGATCTTCAATTTTTTCTATTAGGTCTAAAAGGAATTCTTTATCTTCTCTTTTTGTAATTACATTTAAATATTTCTTATTTTTACATTCACATTCTTCTTCCGTACTATATTCTAAGTCATCATTATAGTCATCTGAATCAGTTGTTTCTTTTTCTTGAATCATTAATGCTGCTATTTTATTTTTTAATTCTTCATCATTTTGAAATAGTTCATTGATTTTTTCTTTTACTTTACATTGGTTTGCTTTATGTCCTATTCTTCCACATTTCCAACAAGTTAGTGGGTTTTGTTGCCTTTTTAATTGTTTTCTGAATTTTTTCCTGTAATACGGTTCATTACTAATTCTTGGAACTGACTTTCTATAAATTCGTTTTTTTCTTAAGATTTTTCTCTTTAATGTAGAAGGTGATTTAATTCCTTGTATTCCAAAGGTTTCACAAAATGATCCTACTTCTTGTTTTTGAGATCCATATTTCTTTTGCATTCTTAATTCGGTTCATAATGCTAATCCTTCCTTTTTAATATATGCACATAATTGTCCAAATGTAATTCCTTCAAATGATATTACTTCTGTACCCATTTCTTTTTGTAAGCTTGTCATAATTCTTTGAGAAAATAGCGCTGGTAATCCAGTTATAAATTTTTCTTTCCAAAATGAAGCATTACAATCAGGTCTTCTTAAAACATTTGTGATGAATATATCTTTGTACCATCTAAAATCAGTCAAAGTTGGGCATCGTAAATTTGTTAAGAATACTTTTGTAGAATTTAACTCTTCTTTAGGATTTCCTACAAAATACATTGCAATAGTTACAATTAAAAATTCTGCAGCATCTGACTTAGTTATAATATCTCCTTGTTCGTCTTCAACATCTATTGTATGTTCTAATATAGAAGTTTTACTTTCCAATGTTAATGCATTATCCCACCAACTTTTTAATTGTCCGGTGAATCCTGATACTAATAATGTTGCAATAGTTTTTTCATCTGCATTTCGAATTTTATAAGCTAATCTTGCCATTCCCATTTCTTGTAAAGTATTTAATATTTCATATTCTTTTCCATCAATGTTCCATTCGTATAAAGATTTACCATCATACTTTGAAGTTTGGAACTTTAATCTTTCTTCATATTGAATATTAGGAGGAGTTGACCTAGGATAGTAATTTCGAGTGTTTGCTACCTTCCAATTTTTGTGAAATTTTTGTTTTTTAAATCCTCTTCTTATTTTATTTAAATTATTATCTGATTGAAATTGATTTTCTATTACATGAATTATATTTTCTTGTTCTGAATCTTCTTCTTCTGTAGTTTCATCTTCTGAAGTTGTTTCTGTTTCTGAATTAGTTAATATCTTTCCTTGTTCTAGTGTATTAATTCCTGATGAACTTGGTTTATCTAAGATTGTTAAATTTTTTGATATACGTCCTAATATTCCTGATTGAGCTAACTCTGTTTCTTGTTTTTCTTGCAGGTTTCTTGGTTTAAAATGTGGTACTGATATATCATATGGAAATTTAATTACTCCTGGAATAGTTTCTATTTTCTTTTCTACTTTATTTCCTAAGGTTTGAATTTTTGTTTCTATATTTTCTATGTTCTGGGAAATTGTATAGAGTATTTGATTTGAATAATTATTTTGCTGATATATTTTTATAATATCTTCTAAAGCTACCGAAGCACTTTCAGAGGCTTTTCTTCCTTTTTTAAATGGAGAGGCTACTGTATCATCATTTATTTTAATCTCTTGCAGAGGTGGATGTATGGAAGTGACGGTTTGGTTATTAGCAAGAGTCCATTTTTTATATAGATTAGTTTGGACATGCAGAGTTGGAATGGAATAAGGGTCGTTGGAAATTTTTTGTTTTATTAGATAATATTCTACCCATTTGAAAAAAGGAAAATCAAATTTTCTTTTTTCTAATTCTTCATACCATAACTCTTTTAGTTTCTTTTGGCAATTTTCTTCTAATTTTAGGAACCATTTTCTTTGTTGACTATTTTCTTCATCCCATATTTCTTTTTCTAATTTGTCATAATTAATTGTTATATTTTTTCTTGTTATCATATTAATTTCTGCTCTCATTTGTGAGTGTATAGGTGAGTATTCGCCTGAGTTACTAACCGTTTCTGGAATAGGACTTTTAAACTTATAAGCGGGAATAGATTCAGAACCTCTAAAACTATGAAAATTTTCTGAAATATCACTTGTAGAATATCTTCTTGTTGAATTAGCAAAAGAATAAGAGGTTGATGTAGATTGATTATCTTGGAATGATGGAAATTTTACTAATATTGTACCATCGGGTTCTTCTATAATTGATTCTATTTCATTTTGTTCTATATTTCTAGGGACTTGAGGAATATTAATCTGAAATTCTTGAGGAATTGTTATGTTGTGCCATTTAAGTCTCTTAGGAGTAAAAACATTTGATTTTTCTGCCTGAATTTGTAATAAAACTGTTTCTTCCTTTTTACTTGGAATTAGTAAACATTTAGGATCTATTTGAGAAGATAATAATTTAAAATATACTTTATATATTACCGCAAAATTTTTACAATTTTTATGAAATTCATCTCCCTTTAAATGTATATCTAGAATTAATGAATCCATAATTAAAGGATCTGTCATGTCTAATGAGTAATCAGGAGCACAGTTAAAATAAATAGGGCCATTACAGATATTTGTCTGAATTACTGCTAATAAAGATGTTTTATATTTTTTTAATCTCTTGTCTCTTAGAGCTAGGAATATAGGAGCATCTACCCCTAAATGTACTATTGGTTTTACGGCTACTTGAACTAGACCTATACGAATGTATCTGAATCCTTGATCTAAATATTTGTTTAGGGATTCTCGATTTAATAGAGTCATAGTTTGAAATTCTTTATCAATCGATTTGGTTTCTTCATGGGTTTTAATTGTCATAGTGTGACAGCTCCACTTTCCCCTAAGGCGAACCAGAGGGGTTAGCGGACCGCCTGCCCAACTCTCGCCGGGACTCACTACGGTCCTCAATTAATTACAAATTAAAACTCCAACAAATAATAATTACAAATCTAAAACTCCAAAGGTACAAAAATGCTAAAATCCACAAGTACGTCCTAGTAGTAAATACAATCCAAGTTCTCCAAAATATAAATTATAACTCAACCAAAATTACAATTGTACAAGAAATACTCCAAAATTACTAAGAAGGCCACTACACATGCTTCCGATCACCTCGATTCCTGTGGGGGGAAAATAAATATTTTTGGGGTGAGCTAAAGCTCAGTGAGGTTCCGAGAAAACAAGTATTTTAGAATTTAACTGTTTATCAGAGCACAAAAACATTAGAATATTCAAATCTTTGAAATCACGTGAGAAAATACTTTTCACTAGAAATGTGTGAGACGAAAACAATTCATGAAAATTCAATTCATCACACGAGCACTTTGACAAATAATCAAGCACACTCACAGTACACTTTTCAACTAGGAGAGAACAATACTCGGGCCGCTTCGACTCGGAGATCAGTGCTCACGAGAAGACTTGCTCGGATTGCCTCAACTAGGTGAACAATGCTTTAAAGAACATTAAAGCAGTTATAAAAGGATACAGTGCTCACTTGGAGCTATTTCACTAGTCCACTTCACCTTATAACGCCTGAGCAATCCCCTAAGTTCATCTGGCCATCGCCTTATCCCTCCAGTGGTAATACTCGAGTATACCGAATCAGTGCCCAGGGTTCCAACCTACCCGACCGAGTCCGCTTCTGGTTCGAATAGGTTATCAACCAAGGGTAGGGCCCAGTTCCGCCGAAGGCGTACAACATGCGCAAATAATGATCAGTCAAGACCAAGGAATTTTTGTTTTAAGATAAAGCTTTCCAACCTATCCGGCCACACTAATGGCGTACTCAAGTAGGCTTTTGACCCACCGATCGCTCAAGAAGGTGGTCTTAGATAGGCTTTCTAGCAAAAGGGTCTTGAGACCCAGTTCAGTCGATTCGATAAAGTACACCTCGACCTACAAGTAGTGAACGATGCGATACAGTACACATCGGACTACAAGGGGTAAAATGCTCCTTGGTACACCACTATCCAACAATCAAGTGATCAACAAGCAATCAAGGAAACAAGTAATTATTTCAACTAATAAATAACAACAGTTAAACAAATAACACTTAACACTTGAAACATTTAATTAATATTCAAGGACACTTAAAAGCAACATGTAAAGTCAAAGTCAAGTAGCATTCACTTCAACAATAAATTAGTTTACTTGCACACATTAATTTGAAACACAAGTCCATTGGAATCAATTTCTTTTGAAACCATGAGTGCATTAGGTCATTGACCAATATGTGTGGAAACATAGTTGAAATAAATTTTAAACTAGAAATATAGTAGTAGTGAAATATTTACAAATAGGTTAACATATAGTTTGAACACTTGAAATACTAGGAAAATATTTCATTTAGAAAAGTAGTAACAGAACATTTCATGTGAAAACCAATGAAAAGCTAGTCTAAAATCAAGTAGAACAAGTTTGACAAATAAGTAGAATAAGTTCGAAAACAAGTTGAAAGGCAAGTGTAAAAACAATTTTGGAAATAAGATCGAACAATCATCTAGACATTAACAACTTAACGAACCAAGTTATTTCACATGACAAACTACATTAAACATCAAAAGAGGTTTGTAAAGAGTTTAAAACACATTTTGAAATACTTACAAATAATTGGAAAATATGTCATTTAAAAAATTAGTAGTAAAATGTTTCATGTGTAAATAAATGGGGAAAACAAATTAGGACATGTTTGAAAACAAGTTAAAACAAGATGAGAGCAAATTTGAAAACAAGTGAAGTAGTAGGTTAGTGAACCATTTCACAAGTAATAACATGAGTAGCAAGTTTGAGATAGCAAGATCAAAGTAAAGTAGTAAGTCATTTCACAATTGAATTCTAGTAAAACATTTTAGTTGAAACGAGTTGGAACACTCACCAAATTTCACACTCGTCCACATAAATCACCAATCACCATTTAACCTTCATGGCATAATTGAATCCTGAGATCAACATAATATAACAAGAACTTACCACTTCTAATCCATAACAAATGAAAAACTTTCATTTGAAACCCTCAAGCAACTCACATTAATAATCCAACTTAATCCCCCAAAATTAGTGTCCAAACTTACTAAACCTTTAGCTCAAATCAAGGGAAGAACTTCATACATTTAGAGCAAGAGTCCAGGTATAAAATGGAGTGAAAATATTATTTTGAACCAAGAAAAGTATTTGAACCAAACCAAAATGAAGGAATGAGTATAAAAGAGAAACATCAACTTTGGCAGATTTGACACCTCCCGGTGTTTTGATCAAAACCAGAGCTACGCTTATTGGATTGAGTGGAATTTTATACCATTTCGAAGCTAAGACATAGCTCTACAATTTTTGTGAAGAAATCGAAATTCAATTCATGCATTTTCGTAGTCAAAAATGGCAATTACTGAGACTTAAGAAAACTGTCGGGTTACGTCAGGAAAGCAGGAGCAGCTTCGGGAGAAAATCCATAACTCAATGTAGAAATATCGAAATTGAGTGCCGTTAGTGGCGTTTAAAACTAGATTCATAGGGATTTCAATGGTACAAAAATCAGACTCTATTTCGTTTCCAATTGATACCAGAAAATCCGACAAGTTGGCTGAAACTAGAGACTGTCGGGTAAACAGGGGAGCAGAACAGTCAGGGGTATTTTGGACATTTATCATTATACAGTGCTCAGATTGCTCTGAAATTTTCTGGGTGGAAAGCTAACTCAAATACCTACAACTTTCATGTTTTGATAAAGAACTGATTTTGACTCTAACATGGTCAAATTCGCAGAGGAATTGAACACAAAAATCTGGAATTTAAGATCAAACAGTTGGTGTGCAATCTTACCCTACTTCATCAAACGAATTTACCAAGCAATGATATCCATCCAAAATCTGTCCTCAGCTATCCTAATCCATTCTAAACATCAACCACAAGCTATACTACAAGATTCAAGGATTGTGCAAGCTAGGTTACCTCTAAAACCTTCAAGGAACAAAGCTGCAAACTGGACAAGGAAGCAACCAGCAGTCTTCTCCTCAAGTGACTGCAACAACTCCATGAAAGGTGCAAAGTTGCTCCAGCTTTTCCATTCTCCTAACTCAAACTCTAAGTTGGATGATTAAAAGTGGATTGAAATACAAGATTTCCTCTCTTTTTTTTCTCTCTTTTCTTTCCTTTCTTTTCTCCTCTTTGGCTCACGGTTTCTTTCCTTTTTTTTCCAGCCTTGCAGCCGATCCTCTTGGCTGCCTTTTTGCTAGGAAATTAAGTCCCTTAGATAATTATTTAGTTTGGTCAAAATTGGGTCCAAGTCCAAGTCAACTATCTCAAGCCAATTCAACCTAGCAACTTCAATGATCTTTCACCTTGGCCCCAAATGATATCATTTCCTAGCAATTAAGTCCATAAGTTGAGAATCCTAGTTAGTCCATTAATACTTAATGACATCTAGTTAGGTCACTAATCACCCACGGATCTTAATTACCTTCGCACAACTCTTGCTACCTTAACCAATCAAGGTCACAAAATATAATCCAAAATTAGGGTTTTTGAGTAAACCAAAACTTGTAACACGTGAAAGACCATTGGCAAAAATACAGGATGTTACAATCTCCCCTCCTTAAAAGAATGTCGTCCTCGACATTCACTTTTACCAAACCTATTCCTGCACATCACTTCAATCTGTTTTTCCATGTTGCTGATCCAATCATCAGGTACCCAACTTATCCCTTCACCACAGGCCGGTACCCTAAACATTAAAGCCTAGGATACACTACAGAAATCTGAACCCTAAGCTCCGATACCAACTGTGACAGCTACACTTTCCCCTAAGGCGAACCAGAGGGGTTAGCGGACCGCCTGCCCAACTCTTGCCGGGACTCACTACGGTCCTCAATTAATTACAAATTAAAACTCCAATAAATAATAATTACAAATCTAAAACTCCAAATTTACAAAAATGCTAAAATCCACAAGTACGTCCTAGTAGTAAATACAACCCAAGTTCTCCAAAATATAAATTACACCTCAGCCAAAATTACAATTGTACAAGAAATACTCCAAAATTACTAAGAAGGCCACTACACATGCTTCCGATCACCTCGATTCCTGTGGGGGGAAAATAAATATTTTTGGGGTGAGCTAAAGCTCAGTGAGGTTCCGAGAAAACAAGTATTTTAGAATTTAACTGTTTATCAGAGCACGAAAACATTAGAATATTCAAATCTTTGAAATCACGTGAGAAAATACTTTTCACTAGAAATGTGTGAGACGAAAACAATTCATGAAAATTCAATTCATCACACGAGCACTTTGACAAATAATCAAGCACACTCACAGTACACTTTTCAACTAGGAGAGAACAATACTCGGGCCGCTTCGACTCGGAGATCAGTGCTCACGAGAAGACTTGCTCGGATTGCCTCAACTAGGTGAACAATGCTTTAAAGAACATTAAAGCAGTTATAAAAGGATACAGTGCTCACTTGGAGCTATTTCACTGGTCCACTTCACCTTATAACGCCTCAGCAATCCCCTAAGTTCATCTGGCCATCGCCTTATCCCTCTAGTGGTAATACTCGAGTATACCGAATTAGTGCCCAGGGTTCCAACCTACCCGACCGAGTCCGCTTCTGGCTCGAATAGGTTAGCAACCAAGGGTAGGGCCCAGTTCCGCCGAAGGCGTACAACATGCGCAAATAATGATCAGTCAAGACCAAGGAGTTTTTGATTTAAGATAAAGCTTTCCAACCTATCCGGCCACACTAATGGCGTACTCAAGTAGGATTTTGACCCACCGATCGCTCAAGAAGGTGGTCTTAGATAGGCTTTCTAGCAAAAGGGTCTTGAGACCCAGTTCAGTCGATGCTATAAAGTACACCTTGACCTACAAGTTGTGAACGATGCGATAAAGTACACATCGAACTACAAGGGGTAAAATGCTCCTTGGTACACCACTATCCAACAATCAAGTGATCAACAAACAATCAAGGAAACAAGTAATTATTTCAACTAATAAATAACAACACTTAAACAAATAACACTTAACACTTGAAACATGTAATTAACATTCAAGGACACTCAAAAGCAACATGTAAAGTCAAAGTCAAGTAGCATTCACTTCAACAATAAATTAGTTTACTTGCACACATTAATTTGAAACACAAGTCCATTGGAATCAATTTCTTTTGAAACCATGAGTGCATTAGGTCATTGACCAATATGTGTGGAAACATAGTTGAAATAAATTTTAAACTAGAAATATAGTAGTAGCGAAATATTTACAAATAGGTTAACTGTAAGGGCCGTAGAATTTTATCTTAACAATGGGTTGAAGGATTTGGTGTGATTAATTTTATTGTTGAGAATGTCCTTAGAATTTCGAAACCGTAGTTGACTTTTAAAAGTTTACAAATACCTAATTTGGAAAACCCTAATCATATAATCGAATTATGAAGGTGAACGATTCGAAAATTCTCGGAGTTTAACCATTGTAGGATTCCATCATGAAAACCCTAGACTAATTGTAAAAAGACTCACTATCATTAGTTATACTAGACTTAACTACATCCTTCTTCAATTAAATTCGATTGATATTTCTTAGAAAAAAAAAGAGAGAGAAAATTTGATTACGTTAAAATCCAAGCTAGATTTCGGACTTCAACAAAATTTTTCCAGCTTAGAAGTTTTGTCACTCTTGAACCATTTCATGAACCGCCAAATTGAATCATCATTGAGCAGTTTCACTCCAGCCCAATTGGATCGAAATTCACAGCTTCAAACCACCAGGGATTCCCTCCAAAATCACCTGCAAAATCTTCCAAAAACTCCAGCAATTTCAGCCGTCTCTCTCTTCTATTCCTTGGCTGCCATTTGTCAAGGAGAAGCTGGAAATTCCAGGCAGCAGTAGCACCTTTCTTCTCTCCCCATGTCCGACTAGCATGCTTGGCAAGCATAAGAAGCTTCTTCAGCTGGTTCAAACTTCAAATGATTATTCCAACTCATTCATGCCCAACGCATGAAGAAGGCTGGACACTTGGTTGCTCACTTCAGCCAACTTTGGCTATTTGAACAAGTTACCTTCAGAAATTTTCTTCCTTCTTGCTGTCCGACCTCATCAGCCTTGATACCCCATTTCACTTCCGCTTTCCATCACAAACCATACCAACCGAGAGAGAGCTTTTTCCTTCACTTGCATTTTGTCTCAAAATTTTCCTTCTTCCTCTAAGCTCACCGAAAGTCCCTCTCTCACTCCCTCCCTCCTTGTTTTCGTTTCTGGAGCAGTTCAGCCCAACACCAAGAGCTGTGAGCATCAACTACAAGCTGCCAAACCCGAACTGAGAGGTTGGGCAGAATCAAAGCTTCATCTTCCATTCGAACCTGGAGTAAGTCAAGGTAAGATGTCCTCTCCTCCTCGAAAGAGATTCTGGGCAGCTTAGCATTACAGCTTCCCATCCTTGACTCCTTTTACTTGTTGTAGCTGAGAAAAGCTAGCTTGAATTCCCTCCAAGCAGCCGATATTCCTCCATTCTGATCCACCAGCCGGTAAGCTATAGCAACTAGTACAAGTTCTTATTCAACTTAGTTCCTACATCCTTAGCATGTTATTTCATATTGTAGCTAAGGAATCGGACTGCTATACCTAGGTCACCCCCCTTGTGCTCTTGTTGTGAAGGCTGGTTGAAGGTAAGGATTCTTTTACTCTTTTCAGCCGAAAAGAAATGAAATTCCTTTTCATAAACTCCTTACCTTAAAGCTGAAATACTCTTACATGTTCGATCGAACTTGAAATTATCATGCATGGTTCGGATGAGATGAGAACACTCACCATTTCACTTTTGACATGTTCTTTACTTGATTCAAACATTCTGGTTAACAAAAGAATGGTTATTATTCTCGGTTCACTTAATTTTTCCATAGCTGAAAAATAGCAGACTTTATATCACTTCTTGCATGCATGGTAGAAGCTCACCTTGTACCTTCTTGATGAAGGAGAGCCACGGATTGGCTGAAAACTTGAAATGAGTAATGAAATGTCTCATTTTCTTCTTCCGAACTTTATTTCTCGCTTAGTGTAGTTGATAACCGAACTTGCTTGGTTATAAAATTCATAGATTACTCATGCCTATAGGTATTTTTCCAAGGCTGGTTAGGTTCATCTTAAAAGCTGCATGACTAATGTGTTTTAAACTAACCTATGCGTGTGTGAGTTTTATTCCCTCATAAGAATTTCATGAGATCATGTTTCATGCTAGACATGCATTCGGTCAGCTTGAAAGTTAACACTATGATGGATGTATTAGCTGTACATGGATTGATTTAGCTGGCTGGAAACGAATTCAAACCACAAACCAAGTGCAAATGAAACTGTTTTACAGAAAAAAAAGAAAAAAAATAATACTCAAACCAGAATTTTCCATGGGAAGCAGGATTTTTAAACCAACCAGAACAGATTGTTCATAACTCTCGATTTATAAACTCAAATCACATACTACTTGCGGCATTCAAAACTAGACTCGTAGAGGTTCGATTCGGTATAACGTACACGCCATAGTTCATTTTCTACACATCATGGCAAGTAAATGAAAATCGCTGATAACCAAACCTGAAAATTCTGGAATTAGAATTTCAAACATTTTTAAAGACAAACTTGATGGACTTTTGAACCAAAACGATTTTTAATATTCTTTTTTTTGAGAAGAAAATTCCGTTTCTTATGGTTATGGAACCATACAAATTCACAAAGAAGATTTCCAACTTAATTTGTATCAAACCACGAACATTAGGGTTTCTCATGCAAATTTTTTTAAAACCTCGATCGGGAAATTACTGTTCAAACAAACTTGATTTTTTTCTTCAAAACTTGACTCATTTAAAATCTCGTAAGGGAATTGTACCCACGCAAAAATCGAAACGAGCAAATTTCAAAGTCATGTTCTTTTAAAACGAACCTCACGAAAATTATCCTTTCGACAACAAACGACCTCAAAACCCTACCGCAAATTTTCCATCTTAATACCCCCCATTATTGAAATCTTTAAAAGATAGTTTATTTTCTTCAAACCTATTTCAAATCCTCGGAATTTCCAAGTTTTCACACTTACGTGTTTTGACCTAAAATATATATCTTTTCAGAACTTCAATTACCAAGGTTCATATCGCCGTAGTGATATAATAATTACTCGTTAGTTATATAAAGACTACTTTCTTATTTATAACAGAAGTGGATTGGTCAAAATTGATTTTAATGATTAAAAGTTAAATTATATTTACCTCAGGATCGGTCGGTGACCAAGTCGAGGATGTTGACATCGAAACCTTCGACACAACTTTGCCCTAGTTAAGGTGAGGGTTCCAAATTGTTGTTAAATGTTTTATTAAAGTAATAAGAACATGCTTGTTTGAAATATGCCATATGTTGGAATTGTATTTGCTGTTAAATGATACTTGTTGATTGAAGCACGTAATTACTAAGTGTTATTTGCCAATTAACGTGTTAATGTTGAATAGCATATAATGTCATGGTTGAATTATTCAAAATCATTGATCAAAAGGAGGAGATCGTGTGTGTACTTTATCGCACTGACCCTCTCATTTTACAAATGATTTCAAAATTCCATAATTGTGTATGTGCCTGTCAAATGTGCATGAGTGATAAGCCTTTGCGAATGTGCCGCAATTGGCTTGGCCGGGATCCCAAACTCCAGAGGCGAGTTGGCCTATTCCGAGCCGGCAATTAGGGCTTGGTCGGGTACGTCGACGGACCCTGGGGAATGAAATGAAAGGTTACCTCGAGTGTACACCACCCAATGAATGTTGGTTGTCGGGCCTGAAGTCGGAGTAAGGGGTTGGAGAGTGGGAAGCAGTCAAAGACGTGCTATTGAACAACATGAAAGCAATGTATCCTTCCACAATGAATGTTATTGATGCTTTCCAATGTGATATTGAAATTCAATGTTTCATGCAATTCTTGAAGGAAAATGCTGTTGTGAAAATTTTTCCTTATATGATTGATTAAATGAAAGCATGCTCTGCGAATGTGATAATTGTTATGTGTTGGGATTCTCATTGGGCTTGTGAAGCTCACCCCATATATTTTTCCCTCCCAAGATTCCAGGTTTGACTCGAGCAGAGGATTTGAGAGGCTGTTGGATTTTGTTGATTGTAACTTTTACCCTTATTAAGACTAATGATGTTGAAATCCTTTTGGTTAACATTACCTAGGGATTGTTTATTCTAGATGGTTGATGTTGAATTTTAGTTTGAACTATATAGCTGCATTGAGAAAAATTTGAGTTGACTAAACTGATCGATTGAGTCCTGGCGTGAGCTAGGCCTGTGGCCGCGGTTCTCAGGGTTCGCCTTAGGAGTCGTGGGGCCGCTACATTTAGTGGTATCAGAGCTTAGGTTAGAAATTGGCCTGTAAGGTCATAGGGCCTAATTTTTGAAATGTAGAAGTAATACTTGTGGTTATAAATTATATAAGCAGCTTACTAGATTGGTTGTGGTTGTAGGTTATGGCTGGACGTGGAGCTAGTGGAGGTCCTGCCCCACCTAGGGGGCCCATGCCTAAGGTGCGATATCAGCTTGAGGTGGGAGGCCCTACCCTTTACTGGAGCCCTACCTCGAGGGCTAACCCTTGTAGATGCTCGAGGGACTATGCATATCCCAACCATGTGGTGTTTGCCGTGGTCAGGGAAAGGAAAACTTTAACCCGCACGGTTGAGAGGGCAAATGCTGAGATTGAGAAGTTAAGGGCGGAAAACGAGAGGTTACGTGCTAGGATTCGAGAGCTCGAGGGTGTAGCCGATCGTTTCGTTCATCTGTCTGACACCGTGCGCGACTGCACTGCTGGTATCATGGCCAATTGTGAGGCCATGATTGAGGATATTGTAGAGATACATTCTGAGGGCCAGGCGGTGAGAGCTCTAGCGTTGGACAGGTGTCTTCAGGACACATTGAGGATGTTGATTATCAGGGAGATAGGGAGGCTTCCCCTACTTATAGCCCCCTTAGTGATCCCTCCGAGCACCCTGATTTTCCTACCTCCCCATGAGTTAGGGTTGAGATTGAATTCCCAATGAGGTCCCTTTTGCTTTTGATTGGATGATTGTATTAGACTGATGTTGTGTTTTATTTCATGGATGTTATGATGTTTTCTGATTAACGTAAGCTATTTGGTGTTTTACTATGTTGCAAATACCTTCTTTTATTTCTTTATAATTACTTATAGATAAATGTGTGCATAGATAAAGGAAATGGACAGAAGGGGTAGAGGAAGAGGAAGACCACGTAGGCAGGCTCAAGGCCAAGGGGAAGGTGAGCCAAAAACTTGATAGGATTTTTCTTTACTCCACAAATTTTAAAAACCTTTTAAACCCTATATCACCGCAAGTATACGGATCGTTTATTGAGTATAGGGAAATATAGGTGTCGATCCCACGAGGAACTGTGGTTTTGCAAACACTAAAATTTAATCACTTGCTTTATTATCTAGATAGACAATTATATGAAGGCAAATAAAGTAAAGAAAGCTAGATAAAGGGAGTAAACCGACCTAAGGAAGAGGGATAAAGCAATTAAATCCAACCGTTAGGTGTCATAGACATCCAATTGGTGGAAGGCAATAAATAAGAAAGCAAGTAAAGAAATTAGAGAATTAGGTTAGAGAGAGTTTTTAAGATCAAATTGGAGGAATCCTAGAGCTTTGGAATCCCTTGTTATGTTTAGATTAGAAGTTAGTCAAGTTTATTATGTCCTTTCTCCAATGATTAGCTAAGGTATAACTTCCTTTGTATGCCACAACTTCGTTAATGGTCATGTGTAGTGCAAGTTCTCGCTTTAAGATGAACTAGTCACTGAATCGCTAATTCCTTAACTCCTTTGAATCTTCCTTCACCTATTTTCATAGAGAAAAGAGAGAAACAAGTTAAATAAGCTCAATGAAGTTATAGTATAAAACCAAAACCAACCAACTATATTCACTACTCTCGTGAGAACATAAGCTAGTGCTCAAGAACTTAGATCTTGTTGAAGGCAAGTTTTTCATTACTCATCAACATCAAATCAGTTATAGTTGGTAGCTAATCAACCATAACGCATAAGCACAAGTCTTAAACTAACAAAATCATGGAGGACATAAATCACTTAATTACTTCATAATCACAACTAAAACAAGTTCATCCTAACTCTAGGATTAAAGAGGCTTAGCTAGACATCATATTAAGAACATTTAAGCATAGAACAAACTTGCACAAAGCCATGAAATTAAGCACAAGAGATAAGTAAGGAAGAAGGAATCTTATTCAATTTCTTGAAGTTGAATCCATAAATTTCTTCACAAGTTGATCTCCCAAATGCAAAGTGCAAGATTCCTCACAACTTTCACTTTTACTCTCTTTAGAAACTACAAACTAAGAACTAGAACTAATCTAATGAACTAGAGCTATGTAATGGATTGATATTCTAATGATATGGAATGGTATACAAGAGGCCCTATTTATAGAAGATTACAACCATATGCATCCAAAATTATGTCATGTGAATACAAGACAAATTGGCCTTCAAAAGTCAAGGAAAATGGCTTCTTAAATCTCTTTGTCTTCATGCATTTGAATCCTTTGAATTTTCATCCCAAATGAGTTGTAATGTTGAAGCAAATTGTGTTTTGAATTGGTAATGAGTTGTTTCTTCAATCTCACACAATTCTTCCAGCCTTCATTGAATTTCTTAAAATTGAGTGGAAGTGAGCTGAAAACTGGAATTGGCAACTTGCAGTCACTTCTGAGGATCCGCGAGGTAGATCCGCGAGGCATAGTCTCACGGATCGCATCGCGGATCAGCTACCCTGCTTCCGGTGAGAGGGATTCGCGAGCTAATCATTTCTTCCACTTGTTGGTTCGCGTTTTGCCTCGCGATTCCACTTGAAATTTGCAATTTCCGAGCTTGTTGTCGTGAAATTGGCACTTTAATTGCTCTGACTTTTATCCTTTGATTCCTTGTTGATTGAAGTGCAATTTTCATTTTCCAATTTTTCTTTCAAGCTTCTTGGCAATTATCCACATTTTCATCTCATTTGATCATGAACAAGCAATCCTACAAAAACATGAAGATTTTATCACATTAATCCTCAAAAATGCATTTTTCATCATTGAAGCCATTAAATGCAAAATTAACTAGAAACCCTAGTTCATTAGTTACAAAAGTACCAAAAACACACAAAAACTACATAATTAATCCTACTAAAAACATGCAAAATATTGACTTATCAAACTTTACCCACCTTAATCGAGAGCAAGGTCAGGAGCCGAGGGACCCTATAGCAGAAGCCCTAAACAGGATGACGAATTTGTTGGAACGGGTGATGGACCGTCAGGACCAGGGACCTAGGGCTGACCAACGGGGACCAGAGTTAGGAGATGATAGAGCATTAGAGAGGTTTCAGAGATTCTCTCTACCTAAGTTTGTCGGAGGACCCAATCCAGACATAGCGGAACAGTGGCTGGAAACCATGGTGAACATTTTTGGGACCCTAGGGTACACGGAAGTTCGGCAAGTGACTTTCGCCGTTTTCCAGTTTGAAGGTGCAGCACGGGAGTGGTGGAATGTAATAAGGGAAAAATGGGCTAGGAATCAAACCCCGTGGACGTGGGTTAATTTCACCAGGGAATTTAATAAAAAGTATCTTCCCCCTAAGGTTCAGGAGAAGAGAGAAGATGAGTTTATACGGTTGCGTCAAGGAGCTTTAAGTGTGGCCGAGTATGAGGCTCAGTTCACTCCGTTATCCAAATTTGCACCAGAATTGATTGCTACCGAGCCCCGTAGGGTGCGCCATTTCACCCAAGGCCTCAATGTAGAAATTCAGGAAGCCTTTGCAACTGCCCACAAACCTACATTCACTGATGCCCTAGAGAAAGCTATAAGGGTAGAAAGTACTAAGGCTCAAGTCAAGGCCTTTCAGAACAGGAAATGACCAGCCCCATCAAACCATAGTCTTGGGAAAACAGGAGGGGTTCAACTAAGTCAACCGTCCCCGAAAGCCGGAAGAGGATCCGGAGGAGAGTGAGTGGTCACAGGCCAAGGACGGGGAAAAAGGGGTAGCCCGTCCCAAGCAAGACAACCTCCGTCAACTCGCCAATCTTGTGGATACTGTGGTAAGGCAAACCACCATGAAAATGACTGTTGGAGGAAGGCGGGGAAATGCCTAGTATGTGGAAGCACGGAGCACGTGATCAACAATTGCCCTGCCCATCGGACTCAAGAATCAGGGGTACAAGCACAAGGACGCCCAAACCCAAAACCCTCAACTGACAGAGGCAATCGGCCCAGGGTGCCAGGCCAGGCCAGGCCGGATTTATTCCCTTAACGATCAGGAGATACCAGACCCAGTTGGGGTGGAAGAAGGTACTATTTCCCTCTTTCATAGATTGGCTAAGATTTTAATTGACCCAGGTGCTAGTCACTCTTTTGTCAACCCTAAATTCTTATGTGGTGTGGATGTCAAGCCTACTCTTTTGTCTTATGACCTAATCGTGCAAACTCCAGTGAAAGATTCTTGTTTAATTGCGAATGAGGTCTATAAGAACTGTGAATTGTGGGTAGGTGAGAGGAAAATCCTAGCAGACCTAATTGCCTTGCCCATTAAGGGATATGATATTATTCTGGGAATGGATAGTCTAGCCCGACTTCATGCACAGTTGGATTGTAAAATGAAGGTGGTTGAATTTCACATTCCAGGGGAACCTACCTTAAGATTTGATGCTCGACAAGGATTAACCTCTACTGCACTTGTTTCGGGATTCCAAACTAGGAAAATGTTGAGTAAGGGAGCTCGGGGATATTTAGCCTTCTTAATAAACCCTCAAGAAGATAAATTGAAATTAGAGGATGTACCGATAGCAAGTGAGTATCCAGAAGTATTTCCTGTGGAATTAGAGTCCTTACCTCCTAACCGGGATGTTAAATTTAAGATTGAACTCACACCTGGAGCAAACCCTATTTCCAAGACTCCCTATCGAATGGCACCCGCTGAATTGAAGGAGATGAGGTTACAACTGCAAGATTTGTTAAAAAAGGGATTTATAAAGTCAAGTGAGTCTCCGTGGGAAGCCCCAGTATTATTTGTGAAGAAGAAAGATGGAGGATTGAGACTTTGTATTGATTATCGGGGATTAAATGAAGTCACTGTTTAGAATAAATATCCATTGCCCCACATTGATGAATTATTTGACCAACCGCAAGGGCGAGTGTTTTCTAAGATTGACCTTAGACAAGGTTATTATCAATTGAGGATTAGAAAGGAAGACGTTCCAAAAACTACCTTTAATTCTCGATATGGGCATTATGAGTTTCTGGTCATGCCATTTGGACTAACTAATGCCCCGGCGGCATTTATGGATTTAATGCATAGGGTTTTTAAGCCTTACCTGGACCAATTTGTGGTAATTTTCATAGATGACATCTTAATTTATTCAAAGTCCAAGGAAGATCATGAACGACATTTGAGGTTAGTTTTGCAAACTCTGAAGGAGCACAAGCTGTATGCTAAATTTAGCAAAAGCAAATTTTGGCTGAGAGAAGTATCTTTTTTAGGTCATGTGATCTCTGAAAAAGGAATCGCTGTGGATCCAGCTAAGGTTAAAGCGGTGGTGGATTGGAAGCAGCCTTAGAATCCAACGTAAGTCCGTAGTTTCCTAGGGTTGGCTGGATATTACCGAAGGTTTATTCAGGATTTTTCCAAACTTGCTGGTCCTTTGACCAATTTGACTAGAAAGAACAGTCGTTTCGTTTGGGATTCAAAATGCGAGAATAGCTTTCAAGAGCTTAAGAGTCAACTGACTAAAGCCCCTGTGTTGACATTGCCAAATGAGAAGGAGAGTTTTACGGTTTACACTGATGCATCTAAGGAAGGACTGGGATGTGTTTTAATGCAAGAGGGTAAAGTAGTGGCTTACGAGGAAACTGAAACCACATGAGCAATTATCCCACCCATGATCTTGAATTGGCAGCCATAGTGTTGCTTGAAGAAATGGAGGCACTATTTATATGGTGTGGTTTTTGAGGTTTACACCGATCATCAAAGTCTTAAGTACTTGTTTTCCCAAAAAGAACTGAATTTGAGACAACGCCGATGGATGGAATTCCTAGAAGATTATGAATGTACCATTAAGTATCAACCAGGAAAGGCTAATAAGGTATTGATGCCTTAAGCGAAAAGTTCGATTTACGGATTAATGGTTAAGGAATGGAAAATGTTAAAAGAGGTCAGTACTTGGAACCCACGGTTAATGCAGCAGAAAGTGATCTTGGGAAGTGTGACATTAAGTTCCTCCATAACTATGCGTATTAAAGAGACTCAAAGCAAGAACTCCCTTGCACAGAATTGGGTAAATAAAGTGAAAGAAGGGAAGTTGCCTAATTTCAATTTGGGGAGTGATGGGATCTTGAGATATCAAAATCGATTGGTAGTGCCTGATGAGGATGAACTGAAGAGAGAAATTATGGCTGATGCATATAAGTCAAAATATACTATCCACCCTGGAAGAAACAAGATGTATCAGGATGTAAAGAAATTTTTCTGGTGGAATACTATGAAAAGGGACATAGCTCAGTTTGTACACTCCTATCTAACGTGTCAACAAGTTAAATCTGAACATCAGAGACCTTCAGGATTGTTACAGTCATTAGAGGTACCTGAGTGGAAATGGGACTAGATTACCATGGATTTTGTCACTGGATTACCTCATACCCGTCGACGTTATGATGCTATTTGGGTGATAGTGGATCGGTTGACGAAGTCAGCCCATTTTCTACCAGTTAATATGAAATATCAGATGGAGAAACTGGCCCAAATTTATATGGATGAAATTGTTAGGCTTCATGGAGTGCCAATAAGTATAGTGTCAGACAGAGATCCCCGTTTTATTTCCAGACTATGGCAGCAGATTCAAAGTGCCTTGGGAACCAAGTTAAATCTCAGTACAGCTTATCACCCTCAAACAGATGGACAATCTGAAAGGACCATACAAACCCTAGAAGACATGTTGAGGGCCTGTATCATGGATTTCGGAGGTAGTTGGGATCAACACTTGACCTTAGTGGAATTTGCCTATAACAACAGCTACCATTCTTCCATTCAGATGGCCCCATATGAAGCGTTATACGGGAGAAAGTGTAGATCACCAGTATACTGGGATGAAGTGGGAGAACGCAAGATTTTGGGTGCTGAAAGGATACCATGGGTCGAAGCGGCCTATGAGAAGGTTAAACTGATCCGTCAAAGGATACAAGTAGCTCAGAGTCGACAGAAAAGCTACACCGATAACCGAAGGAAAGATTTAGAGTTTCAAGTTGGAGATGAAGTTTTCTTGAGAGTTACACCATTGAGAGGAAGCCTCAAGTCTGGGAAAGGAAAGAAGCTTAAACCGAGGTACATAGGACCGTTTAAGATTTCACAAAGGATTGGAAAGGTAGCTTATCAGCTGGAACTGCCTGCAAGCCTAGCACGAATCCATAACGTTTTCCATGTGTCGTGGTTGAGAAAGTACCACAAGGACCCGTCTCATGTTCTCCCAACCCTAGAGGTCGACTTAGATGAATCTCTGACTTATCAGGAAAAACCCTTGAAGATTGTCGATAGGAAGGTTAAAGTTTTAAGAAAAAGACAGATTCCTTTGGTGAAAGTCCTTCGGAGACACCATGGTTTAGAAGAGGCAACATGGGAGTTAGAAGAGGAGATGAATCAAAGACACCCAGAGCTTCAACTGGAAAAAGGTAATAATTTCGAGGACGAAATTTTCTTAAGTAGGGGAGATTGTAAGGGCCGTAGAATTTTATCTTAACAATGGGTTGAAGGATTTGGTGTGATTAATTTTATTGCTTGAGAATGTACTTAGAATTTTGAAACCTTAGTTGACTTTTAAAAGTTTACAAATACCTAATTTGGAAAACCCTAATCATATAATCAAATTATGAAGGTGAACGATTCGAAAATTCTCGGAGTTTAACCATTGTAGGATTCCATCATGAAAACCCTAGACTAATTGCAAAAAGACTCACTATCATTAGTTATACTAGACTTAACTACATCCTTCTTCAATTAAATTTGATTGATGTTTCTTAGAAAAAAAAAAAGAGAGAGAAAATTTGATTACGTTAAAATCCAAGCTAGATTTCGGACTTCAACAAAATTTTTCCAGCTTAGAAGTTTTGTCACTCTTGAACCATTTCATGAACCGCCAAATTGAATCATCATTGAGCCATTTCACTCCAGCCCAATTGGATCGAAATTCACAGCTTCAAACCACCAGGGATTCCCTCCAAAATCACTTGCAAAATCTTCCTAAAACTCCAGCAATTTCAGCCGTCTCTCTCTTCTAATCCCTGGCTGCCATTTGTCAAGGAGAAGCTGGAAATTCCAGGCAGCAGTAGCACCTTTCTTCTCTCCCCATGTCCGACCAGCATGCTTGGCAAGCATGAGAAGCTTCTTCAGCTGGTTCAAACTTCAAATGATTATTCCACCTCATTCATGCCCAATGCATGAAGAAGGCTGGACACTTGGTTGCTCACTTCAGCCAACTTTGGCTATTTGAACAAGTTACCTTCAGAAATTTTTTTCCTTCTTGCTGTCCGACCTCATCAGCCTTGATACCCCATTTCACTTCAGCTTTCCATCACAAACCATACCAACCGAGAGAGAGCTTTTTCCTTCACTTGCATCTTGTGTCAAAATTTTCCTTCTTCCCCTAAGCTCACCGAAAGTCCCTCTCTCACTCCCTCCCTCCTTGTTTTCGTTTCTGGAGCAGTTTAGCCCAACACCAAGAGCTGTGAGCATCAACTACAAGCTGCCAAACCCGAACTGAGAGGTTGGGCAGAATCAAAGCTTCATCTTCCATTCGAACCTGGAGTAAGTCAAGGTAAGATGTCCTCTCCTCCTCGAAAGAGATTCTGGGCAGCTTAGCATTACAGCTTCCCATCCTTGACTCCTTTTACTTGTTGTAGCTGAGAAAAGCTAGCTTGAATTCCCTCCAAGCAGCCGATATTCCTCCATTCTGATCCACCAGCCGGTAAGCTATAGCAACTAGTACAAGTTCTTATTCAACTTAGTTCCTTCATCCTTAGCATGTTATTTCATATTGTAGCTAAGGAATCGGACTGCTATACCTAGGTCACCCCCCTTGTGCTCTTGTTGTGAAGGCTGGTTGAAGGTAAGGATTCTTTTACTCTTTTCAGCCGAAAAGAAATGAAATTCCTTTTCATAAACTCCTTACCTTAAAGCTGAAATACTCTTACATGTTCGATCGAACTTGAAATTATCATGCATGGTTCGGATGAGATGACAACACTCACCATTTCACTTTTGACATGTTCTTTACTTGATTCAAACATTCTGGTTAACAAAAGAATGGTTATTATTCTCGGTTCACTTAATTTTTCCATAGCTGAAAAATAGTAGACTTTATGTCACTTCTTGCATGCATGGTAGAAGCTCACCTTGTACCTTCTTGATGAAGGAGAGCCACGGATTGGCTGAAAACTTGAAATGAGTAATGAAATGTCTCATTTTCTTCTTCCGAACTTTATTTCTCGCTTAGTGTAGATGATAACCGAACTTGCTTGGTTATAAAATTCATAGATTACTCATGCCTATAGGTATTTTTCCAAGGCTGGTTAGGTTCATCTTAAAAGCTGCATGACTAATGTGTTTTAAACTAACCTATGCGTGTGTGAGTTTTATTCCCTCATAAGAATTTCATGAGATCATGTTTCATGCTAGACATGCATTCGGTCAGCTTGAAAGTTAACACTATGATGGATGTATTAGCTGTACATGGATTGATTTAGCTGGCTGGAAACGAATTCAAACCACAAACCAAGTGCAAATGAAACTGTTTTACAGAAAAAAAAGAAAAAAATAATAATACTCAAACCAGAATTTTCCATGGGAAGCAGGATTTTTAAACCAACCAGAACAGATTGTTCATAACTCTCGATTTATAAACTCAAATCACATACTACTTGCGGCATTCAAAACTAGACTCGTAGAGCTTCGATTCGGTATAACGTACACGCCGTAGTTCATTTTCTACACATCATGGCAAGTAAATGAAAATCGCTGATAACCAAACCTGAAAATTCTGGAATTAGAATGTCAAACATTTTTAAAGACAAACTTGATGGACTTTTGAACCAAAACGATTTTAATATTCTTTTTTTTTGAGAAGAAAATTCCGTTTCTTATGGTTATGGAACCATACAAATTCACAAAGAAGATTTCCAACTTAATTTGTATCAAACCACGAACATTAGGGTTTCTCATGCAAACTTTTTTAAAACCTCGATCGGGAAATTACTGTTCAAACAAACTTGATTCTTTTTTTCAAAACTTGACTCGTTTAAAATCTCGTAAGGGAATTGTACCCACGCAAAAATCCAAACGAGCAAATTTCAAAGTCATGTTCTTCTAAAACGAACCTCACGAAAATTATCCTTTCGACAACAAACGACCTCAAAACCCTACCGCAAATTTTCCATCTTAATACCCCCCCATTATTGAAATCTTTAAAAGATAGTTTATTTCCTTCAAACCTATTTCAAATCCTCAGAATTTCCAAGTTTTCACACTTACGTGTTTTGACCTAAAATATATATCTTTTCAGAACTTCAATTACCAAGGTTCATATCGCCGTAGTGATATAATAATTACTCGTTAGTTATATAAAGACTACTTTCTTATTTATAACAGAAGTGAATTGGTCAAAATTGATTTTAATAATTAAAAGTTAAATTATATTTACCTCAGGATCGGTCGGTGACCAAGTCGAGGACGTTGACATCGAAACCTTCGACACAACTTTGCCCTAGTTAAGGTGAGGTTTCCAAATTGTTGTTAAATGTTTTATTAAAGTAATGAGAACATGCTTGTTTGAAATATGCCATATGTTGGAATTGTATTTGCTGTTAAATGATACTTGTTGATTGAAGCACGTAATTACTAAGTGTTATTTGCCAATTAACGTGTTAATGTTGAATAGCATATAATACCATGGTTGAATTATTCAAAACCATTGATCAAAAGGAGGAGATCGTGTGTGTACTTTATCGCACTGACCCTCTCATTTTACAAATGATTTCGAAATGCCATAATTGTGTATGTGCCTGTCAAATGTGCATGAGTGATAAGCCTTTGTGAATGTGCCGCAATTGGCTCGGCCGGGATCCCAAACTCCAGAGGTGAGTCGGCCTATTCCGAGTCGGCAATTAGGGCTTGGTCGGGTACGTCGACGGACCCTGGGGAATGAAATGAAAGGTTACCTCGAGTGTACACCACCCAATGAATGTTGGTTGTCAGGCCTGAAGTCGGAGTAAGGGGTTGGAGAGTGGGAAGCAGTCAAAGACGTGCTATTGAACAACATGGAAGCAATGTATCCTTCCACAATGAATGTTATTGATGCTTTCCAATGTGATATTGAAATTCAATGTTTCATGCAATTCTTGAAGGAAAATGCTGTTGTAAAAATTTTTCCTTATATGATTGATTAAATGAAAGCATGCTCTGTGAATGTGATAATTGTTATGTGTTGGGATTCTCATTGGGCTTGTGAAGCTCACCCCATATATTTTTCCCTCCCAGGATTCCAGGTTTGACTCGAGCAGAGGATTTGAGAGGCTGCTGGATTTTGTTGATTGTAACCTTTACCCTTATTAAGACTAATGATGTTGAAATCCTTTTGGTTAACATTACCTAGGGATTGTGTATCCTAGATGGTTGATGTTGAATTTTAGTTTGAACTATATAGCTGCATTGAGAAAAATTTGAGTTGACTCAACAGATCGATTGAGTCCTGGCGTGAGCTAGGCCGGTGGCAGCGGTTCTCAGGGTTCGCCTTGGGAGTCGTGGGGCCGCTACATTAACATATAGTTTGAACACTTGAAATACTAGGAAAATATTTCATTTAGAAAAGTAGTAACGGAACATTTCATGTGAAAACCAATGAAAAGCTAGTCTAAAATCAAGTAGAACAAGTTTGACAAATAAGTAGAATAAGTTCGAAAACAAGTTGGAAGGCAAGTGTAAAAACAATTTTGGAAATAAGATCGAACAATCATCTAGATATTAACAACTTAACAAACCAAGTTATTTCACACGACAAACTACATTAAACATCAAAAGAGGTTTGTAAAGAGTTTAAAACACATTTTTAAATACTTACAAATAATTTGAAAATATGTCATTTAAAAGATTAGTAGTAAAATGTTTCATGTGTAAATAAATGGGGAAAACAAATTAGGACATGTTTGAAAACAAGTTAAAACAAGATGAGAGCAAATTTGAAAACAAGTGAAGTAGTAGGTTAGTGAACCATTTCACAAGTAATAACATGAGTAGCAAGTTTGAGATAGCAAGATCAAAGTAAAGTAGTAAGTCATTTCACAATTGAATTCTAGTAAAACATTTTAGTTGAAACGAGTTGGAACACTCACCAAATTTCACACTCGTCCACATAAATCACCAATCACCATTTAACCTTCATGGCATAATTGAATCCTGAGATCAACATAATATAACAAGAACTTACCACTTCTAATCCATAACAAATGAAAAACTTTCATTTGAAACCCTCAAGCAACTCACATTAATAATCCAACTTAATCCCCCAAAATTAGTGTCCAAACTTACTAAACCTTTAGCTCAAATCAAGGGAAGAACTTCATACATTTAGAGCAAGAGTCCAGGTATAAAATGGAGTGAAAATATTATTTTGAACCAAGAAAAGTATTTGTACCAAACCAAAATGAAGGAATGAGTATAAAAGAGAAACATCAACTTTGGCAGATTTGACACCTCCCGGTGTTTTGATCAAAACCAGAGATACGCTTATCGGATAGAGTGGGATTTTATACCGTTTCGAAGATAAGACATAGCTCTACAATTTTTACGAAGCCATCAAAATTCAATTCATGCATTTTCTTAGTCAAAAATGGAAATTACTGAGACTTAAGAAAACTGTCGGGTTACGTCAGGAAAGCAGGAGCAGCTTCGGGAGAAAATCCATAACTCAATTTAGAAATATCGAAATTGAGTGCCATTAGTGGAGTTTAAAACTAGATTCATAGGGATTTCAATGGTACAAAAATCAGACTCTAGTTCGTTGCCAATTGATACCAGAAAATCCGACAAGTTGGCTGAAACTAGAGACTGTCGGGTAAACAGGGGAGCAGAACAGTCAGGTGTATTTTGGACATTTGTCATGGTACAGTGCTCCGATTGCTCTGAAATGTTTTGGGTGGAAAGCTAACTCAAATCCCTACAACTTTCATGTTTTGAGAAAGAACTGGTTTGGATTCTAACATGGTCAAATTTGCAGAGGAATTGAACACAAAAATCTGGAATTTAAGATCAAACAGTTGGTGTGCAATCTTACCCTACTTCATCAAACAAATTTACCAAGCAATGATATCCATCCAAAATCTGTCCTCAGCTATCCTAATCCATTCTAAACATCAACCACAAGCTATACTACAAGATTCAAGGATTGTGCAAGCTAGGTTACCTCTAAAACCTTCAAGGAACAAAGCTGCAAACTGGACAAGGAAGCAACCAGTAGTCTTCTCCCCAAGTGACTGCAACAACTCCATGAAAGGTGCAAAGTTGCTCCAGCTTTTCCATTCTCCTAACTCAAACTCCAAGTTGGATGATTAAAAGTGGATTGAAACACAAGATTTCCTCTCTTTTTTTTCTCTCTTTTCTTTCCTTTCTTTTCTCCTCTTTGGCTCACGGTTTCTTTCCTTTTTTTTCCAGCCTTGCAGCCGATCCTCTTGGCTGCCTTTTTGCTAGGAAATTAAGTCCCTTAGATAATTATTTAGTTCGGTCAAAATTGGGTCCAAGTCCAAGTCAACTATCTCAAGCCAATTCAACCTAGCAACTTCAATGATCTTTCACCTTGGCCCCAAATGATTTCATTTCCTAGCAATTAAGTCCATAAGTTGAGAATCCAAGTTAGTCCATTAATACTTAATGACATCTAGTTAGGTCACTAAGGTCACTAATCACCCACGGATCTTAATTACCTTCGCACAACTCTTGCTACCTTAACCAATCAAGGTCGCAAAATAAAATCCAAAATTAGGGTTTTTGAGTAAACCAAAACTTGTAACACGTGAAAGACCATTGGCAAAAATACAGGATGTTACAATCTCCCCTCCTTAAAAGAATGTCGTCCTCGACATTCACTTTTACCAAACCTATTCCTGCACATCAATTCAATCTGTTTTTCCATGTTGCTCATCCAATCATCAGGTACCCAACTTATCCCTTCACCACAGGCCGGTACCCTATGTGACAGCTCCACCTCTTACTTGCTCTTCCTCCTCTAGAACTCCTTTTATTTAGAAGTTTCTTCAATGTGCTTGCCATGTCATTTAGCTCCACATCTTCATCATCATCTTGTGAGGCCTTGAATGCTATGCCTTTCTTGATTAGTGCTTCCTCATCATCTTGTGTTTTTTATTCTAACTTCAACTCATAATAGGCTAGCGAATTCACAAGAGATTCAATAGACATAGAATTTAAATCTTTTGTGTGACAACCCCACCTCCTCCTAAGGCGAAGCAGAGGGTTCAGCGGACCGCCTGCCCAACTCTCGTCGGAACTCACTAAAATCCTCAAGTAAATTAAAGTTTGAACTTCAATAGATATAGTCCTCAAACCAATTTCAATGTCAATCTCAAATATTTACATCAGATACTTCACTAATTTACATTCCACTAATTTATATTTCCATCTAGTCCAAATACACAAAAAATCCAATTGTCCAAGATTACAAATAGTACAAGAGATAATCCGACCAGTCACGTAAAGAAATATCACTATCCTGCTTTCCTTCATCTCGAGCCCTATGGGGGGAGAATAAATATTTTGGGGTGAGTTAGAAGCTCAGTAAGGTTCCATAAATTCAGGAAAACAAATAAAACATTGAAATAACATGGTTCATCAGAGTAGCACTTTTAACAAGTAATTGCTCAAAAGAAAATTATCAACGCAAGAAATCTTTCAAGCATTTATTCATTCAACAATCAGCTAATCAAATATGAGCAGTAAAAGAATAAGGTAACGCATAGAGCCAGTAAATCAGTAGTTAGTAGTCTCCTTATATCTTTAGTGGTAATACTCGAGTAAACCAGCCAGTGTCCCAGTGTTACAGGGTCCCGACCTAGTCCGCTTCTGGCTCGGGTTGGCCGATAACAAAAGGCGTGGGTCTGGTTCATGCAAGGGCCCAGTTCAATTGATGCTTCCAAAGCATTCATGACTAACAACATGCACAGTTAATAGTCAACAGTAATGCATGTAACAAATAAACTAACACTTAATCAACACGACAAGGAATTTAGTGTAAACACACAAGATACATTGACAATCATTTTATTTGGAAATACTAGGGAATTCTTTGAAATACCTTTGTTAGGACACAATTAAGAATAAAACACTTTCGAGTAAAAGATACATTTAAGTATAACTAGTAACAAGAAACTCGCCCACATGATAGAAAACCATTTCATTTACCAAAAGAAGTAACAATCCATTTTACGCTAAACAAGGGAAACACGTTTTAAAAGTAGTTGAAACACTTATCAAAAGTTAAGTAAGTGGGCAAAGTAAAGCTTAGTGCAAATTCAAATAAACTACTGGAGTAGGACACACAAAACATTTAGAAAATAAGGAACACTCACGAATCCTGCATAAATTATTTCATTTGTAAAAGTATTTTACTTGGAAATAATGGTGAATCATTTCTTTGCAAATATGAGTCGAGTAAATTATTTCACAAGTCATTTTCAACTAGTAATAAAATATTTGATTTAAAACGGGTTGGAATACTCACCAAGTTAAATAAAGCAAAGTTTGGTATTCGCTTCGGAACCCCTTCCGTTTCCACCGTCAATGCCTAATTGTAAACAAATAAGAGACATTTAGGTTTAACTAGATGAAATGTAAAAGAATCACTCAAACATAGATGAATCGAAAATGCACGTGCTAAACGTGTCTAATAGCAACAAACAAAGGACACTTTGGTTTAACAGCTTTGACACCTCTCGACTTTTTGATCGTAACTGGTGCTACGCTTATCGGATTGAAGCGAATTTTATGGCGTTTCGAAGCTAAGACATAGACCTACAACTTTCATTAGAGGTCGAACCTCAAATCACACTTAATCAGGGTCGAAATTGGCAAAATCAGAGGCTCAGGAAAACTGTCGGGTCAAGCACAGGTTGATTGAACAGTCTCGGAAGAATGACCATAACTCGATGTAGAATAATCGAAATCGAGCTTCGTCATCGGCGTTTAAAACTAGGTTCATAGATCTTTCCAACGGTGTAAAGCTCAAGTTTCAGTTCAATTCCTATAATCACCAGCAAGTTTGGGAAATTGACTGAATATGAAAACTGTTAGGTGAAACATGGTAATGGGGCAGTCAGGGGTATTTTGGTCATTTCACATGTTACAGTGCTCTGATTGCTCTGAAATTTTTTGGGTTGAAGCTAACTCAAATCACTACAACTTTCATGTTTTGTGCAAAAGCTAGATTGGCCTTTATCAAGGACGAATTTGTAGGTCAATTTAACCGAAATAGCTTGTATCACATCACCTTTAAGGCCGAATTCGGGCATGTAAACATTCCTTGGAACCTATGAAAACTCAAGAAAAACACTAGGCAAAGAAGATTCAAACTCATTAGTGTCTAAAGGGCCTTTGCAAAATAAGTTAGGCAAAATCTGGTTACAATGCAAAGCTTCTTTCACCTCTTTAGTCCTAGCTAGCATGCTGGTTTTCTTCTCCTTCCTAGGCTCAATGGCCGAATGGACATGCTCACTTGTATTCTCCTTTCCTTGAGCACACGATTCAGATTCTTGAGTAGTAGCTAGTGTTGGTTGAACTTCAACTGCCTCCTGGTTGTGTGCCAAGCTTTGTTGCATAGCATTGTCATCCTTATCAACCTTTTGTACAGTGGCTTCCTCTCAAGGTGATTGTGCATCACCTTTGACTAGTTCCCTTGATTTCTTTTCATGTAGAAGAATAGCAATGTCTTCACAAGGTTGCTCATAAGTAAGTGACCCAAGCTTGAAACGACGACCATTAAATATGAATGAATATTGATTAGTTTGCCCATCATACTTAACGTCGTTCTTAGACATCCCTGACTCTCCCAACAATATATGCGTCACTTGAATTGGAACAACATCACAAAATACCTCATCTACGTATCTACCAATACGGAAAGGAACAAGTGCTTGCTTAGTAACCCAGATATCACCACTAGCACTTTGCAGCTTATATGGCTGAATAAGATCAACGGGTGGAAGATTCAATTTCTCAACCAAGACAGTGCTTGCAAGGTTGATTGTACAAGTCCTGTCAATGGCCATGCTAAGAATTTTATCCTTGAGGTAGCAACGAGTGTAGAACCAGTTACTTTGTTGAGCTTTAATGACCTTCAGTTGCTCTTCTACATCACACAATGCTAAAACATTTACTCCTTTAGGCATAGCAATTTGGACGAGCAATCACTGCCTTGTGTTATCATGCTAAGTGTGCATGAATTCAAGCAACATCACTCCATAATTTGATTTACTTTAGTTAATAAGAAGCTCTCAGCGTACAACAAGCTAAAGTCTTCTGGTCGTTGAATTATCGAGCAGTCTTTTTCCATTCTTAGTTAGGTAAAATAAATTCCTAATTGTTTAGCCTCTAGTATTATTAGTAGTTTCCTAAAAACTAGTTTCCTAGTTAGTTAAGGTTTTGGTTCTTCAAGCTTCCAAATCTGGCCGAATTTAGGTTTCCTACTTAGATTAGGATTTCGTATCTTGTAGGCTATAAATAGCCCTTCTTATTTCGATTTTTAACAACAAGAATTTTCAGAAATAACATTGAGTGTTTTATCACCTCTCTTGCTTCTTTGAAGCGACTTGAATATCTTAGAGTGCTCTTTAAGGGTTCATTGACTTATCAATTCAAGAACACGTTGAATTGTGGCGTCTTCTACCATTATACCAGCGTTCGTTGTCCAAGTGCTCAACGGGTGAAGGTCTTCCGCTATGTGTTTTCCAACTTTGTTCACCAATATCCTAGATCCTACGTTCTTCGTGTGCGGGTTGCGTTACTTATTAACGTAGTTCGTATCAGTTGGCCTCAGAGCTAGTTGGAGGTAACAAATTATATCTTTTTTTTTCCTTGTTTTGAGTCAATTGTTGTCGTTCCTTGTGTTCTCAAATTCAGTTGTGTCCAAAAAAAAAAAAAACAAATCGGAGTACTGTTCATCGGCACTGTAGTGATACTGTTCACCGCTACTGTTCAATGTTACTGTTCATCCGAATTCCTCTTGATTGCATCATTCAAATTCTGTATTTTTTTTCCTTCATGTCCTTGCTGTTTTTGTGTCTATTGTATGTCAAGAAAATAAAAAAAAAACATTTTTGAGTTTACCTATCTTCTTGTCATCTTTCTTGTCTAGTTCTTGTTCTTCTTGTTGAGTCCAATCGTTTCTTGTTACTTGCTGTCCTTTGATGAGTTGAGTCATCTTGTTGTTGCTATCCAAAATTTTCTTCAGGGTATCTTGCATCTAGTCTTGTGTCTTGAGAAAAAAAAAATTTCTGTTGTTGCTTTCTGTCCAAACTCTAGTTGCTGGAAAATTAGGTTTTCTTGTGTGGTTCTCACAAATCTGAAATTCCTTGGGCAAGTTAATTGAATCTTGAAGCTTTTTTGAAGTATTATCTTGAGATCTTGAATTCTTGTGTGAATCTTGAAAGTATTGCCTTGAATATCTGATCTTCCAATCGGTCCTTGAGTTGCAAGATTACTCTTCAAATTCTGTTCAAATTCTCTTGATTACCGAAGCTTGCTGCTGTTGTGGAAAAAAAAAGACAAAGAAAAGAAAAGACAATGAACAGCAAAAGAAGAAGGAAAGCCTAAACCCAAGAATCATCAAGAAAGAAAGCTTCTAAAGGCGGGGGAGATAAACTTTCCAAAACAGTTTTGGAAACAAGTTCCCAAATCTGATTTTGAGCCAAGAAATCGCCCCACTTGTTTCCTTTTTACTAACCGAATCTGCTCCTATTTGGAAACAAGCTTGTGCCGTTTATTTGCTACCAGAATCCCCTGGGAAGTTGCTAAATTCCTTCACAACCACTGCCCAAATTCCAGAAAATTCAACCAGCAGAATTTGAAGGAAAGAAAAGCTGTCCAAGAATCGGGTTAAGATTTCTTGTTTTGAGATAATTTGAGTTTTCCTTCTAGGGTTGTTTTCAGCTTTTGAGTTAAATTTCCAGCATCCTAAATTGTCTAAATTTCGTATTTTCTCTATTCCTGTTGAGCACGTAATAGGCTTAAGTCTTTGTTTCCTAATCCTTGTTGTTTCCTAATTCCTTTTGTCTTAGTTTCCTAATTCTTCTTGTGTCTTTGTTTCCTAATCCTTGTTTCCTATTCATTTATGGTCTTTGTCTCCTGATCTATTATATCTTTTGTTTCCTATTTTTGTGTCTTTATTTCCTAAATCTCTTTTTGTCATTCTTGCCTAATTCACCGTGGTCTAATTTGGTAAGTGGGTTAACACTAGAAGAAGCTCTAATTTCTTCAAGTTGTTACCAAAGTTGACTTGAGAAGTGATTGGTGAGAGTAATAGAGTGTTTATTGAGTGTAAACACGAGGGTTGAGTGTATACACGTAAGAGAGTGCGTGAGGTCTATTTGCTTTTATTACTAATCATTTTTGCAGGTTTAAATGGCATCCCAACAAGCTGAAATTAGTCTCATGATGGAGTCCTTGAGGGAAGCATTAAAACAAGTGACAAATGACAGTTTTGAGCCTCTTGAAAGACGACTTAATAAAATGGTGAATAAAGAAGTCAAGAGGAGGGGTTCCATGCGCTCTAGTCATGATTGTCACATACTCAAAGAAAGGGCGGATCATCTTCATGCTAAGGAAGTATACAATGGACGACGTGCTTATGAAGAAAATCAAAAGTGCAATGTCAAGAATCTAAGCATCGTCAATCCAAGTATTGTGAGCAAAAGGAACAAAATTCATCAATTTCTTCCAAATCTAAGTCTAGGGATGACCCATATAAGGAGGAATCTTGGTGAGACACTTATCAACGTCTTCTACATGAAAAGCAATTGAAGGAACAAGTTGAAAGCAATATACACGTTCCACATTACCCACTACAACTTCCCTGAAGAAGTTGAAATCCAATTCCATCCCGAACTAGGTCGAAAATAATCAAAACAATGGCTTTCTACCCTATCGCAGAGATTTAAGCAGGACGGCTTCAAATGGCCATAACTCGACACTCACAGCTCCAAATCAAGCGATTCCAAAGCCATTAGAAATCTAACACATAAAGCTACAATACTTAAGAAGACCTCAAAAAACAAAAACAGTCATCTTCCCGGTCAAAATGGCCCATTACAGCAGCAAAATAACGGTTCGGACAGAAACAGGGCATTAGGGGCATTTTAGTCATTTTGCATGCTACAGTACTCGATTCACCTGAAAATTTACAGGTAGAATCGTCACTCAACTCTCTACAACTTTTATGCTTTGTGCTAAAGCTAATTCTGTCCTCATCATTTTCGAAAATATCAAGCAAATTCGGACAGAAAAATGGACAGAAATTCAACCAACAACACTTCATCACCCACAAACACAAACATAAGCTACAACATGAAACTTCAACTAAAACCCTAACCCTAGTTCTTGGCCAAGATTCAAGACAAGCAAAACAAGAAAACTAAGCCATGGAATCATCTTCTCAACTAGCTTTGATCATCAAGAAGCTATAACATAAGCAAAATTCATCATCTTCACCAATCTTAATCAACTAAATAAATTTCAGCAATTTCACCCAAATATCCATTATACAAAGTGTAGAATACCTCTTGGAGTCAAGGTTGAGCTTCCCAATCAAGTGCCCCAACTTCCCAAGAAAGATTGGATGATTGAATTAACACAAATTTCCCAAAGCTTTTCTCTTTTTTTTTCCCTCTTTTCTCTCTTCTTTTCTTCCTCCCTTCTCACGGTTTTCCTTTCTTCCTTTCTTCCTTGCTTGGCCGATTGGCCTCTTCTAGAAATAACCACAAGATAGCACTCCAAAGATATTTTAGGCTTTAGTCAAAATTAGGTCAATTTTGTCATGCTCAATTTAACCTACTAACTTAGGTAAATTGCTCCCTTGCCCAAGTGATTTTTCTTTCCTATCAAACTAGTCCATAAGTGCATAAATTAACCTAGTCTATCAAAACTCAAGTACACCTACTTAGATCACTAACCACCTAGAAATCTTAATCTCACTTCCTAATCATGCATTTACGCACGTAAAATCAAGAAATAGCAAACTTGTCATCAAACGTAAAACTTAAATGTATTTTCAAAACTAGGGTTTTACAAATCCAAACTAGGGTTTTGCATATACATATTAGGGTTTTATCCCAATTTAGGGTTTTCGAAAAAAAACAAGGGTTTTAATCAAATTAGGGTTTTCAAACTTTGTAAAACAAGCGAGTCAAAACCAAACACTTTTAAAAGTAAAACAAACCATATAAACACCTTGGCAAACCAAAATAACTATAATTAACATTATTTAATATTTTCCAGAAATTGGGAAAAATCGGGGCCTCACACCCTAAACATTAAAGCCTAGGATACACTACAGAAATCTGAAACCTAAGCTCTGATACACTCACAGTACACTTTTCAACTAGGAGAGAACAATACTCGGGCCGCATCGACTCGGAGATCAGTGCTCACGAGAAGACTTGCTCGGATTGCCTCAACTAGGTGAACAATGCTTTAAAGAGCATTAAAGCAGTTATAAAAGGATACAGTGCTCACTTGGAGCTATTTCACTGGTCCACTTCACCTTATAACGCCTGAACAATCCCCTAAGTTCATCTGGCCATCGCCTTATCCCTCCAGTGGTAATACTCGAGTATACCGAATCAGTGCCCAGGGTTCCAACCTACCCGACCGAGTCCGCTTCTGGCTCGAATAGGTTAGCAAGCAAGGGTAGGGCCCAGTTCCGCCGAAGGCGTACAACATGCGCAAATAATTATCATTCAAGACCAAGGAGTTTTTGTTTTAAGATAAAGCTTTCCAAGCTATCCGGCCACACTAATGGCGTACTCAAGTAGGCTTTTGACCCACCGATCGCTCAAGAAGGTGGTCTTAGATAGGCTTTCTAGCAAAAGGGTCTTGAGACCCAGTTCAGTCGATGCGATAAAGTACACCTTGACCTACAAGTAGTGAACGATGCGATAAAGTACACATCGGACTACAAGGGGTAAAATGCTCCTTGGTACACCACTATCTAACAATCAAGTGATCAACAAACAATCAAGGAAACAAGTAATTATTTCAACTAATAAATAACAACACTTAAACAAATAACACTTAACACTTGAAACATTTAATTAATATTCAAGGACACTCAAAAGCAACATGTAAAGTCAAAGTCAAGTAGCATTCACTTCAACAATAAATTAGTTTACTTGCACACATTAATTTGAAACACAAGTCCATTGGAATCAATTTCTTTTGAAACCATGAGTGCATTAGGTCATTGACCAATATGTGTGGAAACATAGTTGAAATAAATTTTAAACTAGAAATATAGTAGTAGCGAAATATTTACAAATAGGTTAACATATAGTTTGAACACTTGAAATACTAGGAAAATATTTCATTTAGAAAAGTAGTAACGGAACATTTCATGTGAAAACCAATGAAAAGCTAGTCTAAAATCAAGTAGAACAAGTTTGACAAATAAGTAGAATAAGTTCGAAAGCAAGTTGGATGGCAAGTGTAAAAACAATTTTGGAAATAAGATCGAACAATCATCTAGATATTAACAACTTAACGAACCAAGTTATTTCACGCGACAAACTACATTAAACATCAAAAGAGGTTTGTAAAGAGTTTAAAACACATTTTGAAATACTTACAAATAATTGGAAAATATGTCATTTAAAAGATTAGTAGTAAAATGTTTCATGTGTAAATAAATGGGGAAAACAAATTAGGACATGTTTGAAAACAAGTTAAAACAAGATGAGAGCAAATTTGAAAACAAGTGAAGTAGTAGGTTGGTGAACCATTTCACAAGTAATAATATGAGTAGCAAGTTTGAGATAGCAAGATCAAAGTAAAGTAGTAAGTCATTTCACAATTGAATTCTAGTAAAACATTTTAGTTGAAACGAGTTGGAACACTCACCAAATTTCACACTCGTCCACATAAATCACCAATCACCATTTAACCTTCATGGCATAATTGAATCCTGAGATCAACATAATATAACAAGAATTTACCACTTCTAATCCATAACAAATGAAAAACTTTCATTTGAAACCCTCAAGCAACTCACATTAATAATCCAACTTAATCCCCCAAAATTAGTGTCCAAACTTACTAAACCTTTAGCTCAAATCAAGGGAAGAACTTCATACATTTAGAGCAAGAGTCCAGGTATAAAATGGAGTGAAAATATTATTTTTAACCAAGAAAAGTATTTGTACCAAACCAAAATGAAGGAATGAGTATAAAAGAGAAACATCAACTTTGGCAGATTTGACACCTCCCGGTGTTTTGATCAAAACCAGAGATACGCTTATCGGATAGAGTGGGATTTTATACCGTTTCGAAGATAAGACATAGCTCTACAATTTTTGTGAAGCAATCAAAATTCAATTCATGCATTTTCGTAGTCAAAAATGGAAATTACTGAGACTTAAGAAAACTGTCGGGTTACGTCAGGAAAGCAGGAGCAGCTTCGGGAGAAAATCCATAACTCAATGTAGAAATATCGAAATTGAGTGCCGTTAGTGGCGTTTAAAACTAGATTCATAGGGATTTCAATGGTACAAAAATCAGACTCTAGTTCGTTGCCAATTGATACCAGAAAATCCGACAAGTTGGCTGAAACTAGAGACTGTCGGGTAAACAGGGGAGCAGAACAGTCAGGGGTATTTTGTACATTTCTCATGATACAGTTCTCCGATTGCTCTGAAATTTTCTGGGTGGAAAGCTAACTCAAATCCCTAAAACTTTCATGTTTTGAGAAAGAACTGGTTTGGACTCTAACATGGTCAAATTCGCAGAGGAATTGAACACAAAAATCTGGAATTTAAGATCAAACAGTTGGTGTGCAATCTTACCCTACTTCATCAAACGAATTTACCAAGCAATGATATCCATCCAAAATCTGTCCTCAGCTATCCTAATCCATTCTAAACATCAACCACAAGCTATACTACAAGATTCAAGGATTGTGCAAGCTAGGTTACCTCTAAAACCTTCAAGGAACAAAGCTGCAAACTGGACAAGGAAGCAACCAGCAGTCTTCTCCTCAAGTGACTGCAACAACTCCATGAAAGGTGCAAAGTTGCTCCAGCTTTTCCATTCTCCTAACTCAAACTCCAAGTTGGATGATTAAAAGTGGATTGAAACACAAGATTTCCTCTCTTTTTTTTCTCTCTTTTCTTTCCTTTCTTTTCTCCTCTTTGGCTCACGGTTTCTTTCCTTTTTTTTCCAGCCTTGCAGCCGATCCTCTTGGCTGCCTTTTTGCTAGGAAATTAAGTCCCTTAGATAATTATTTAGTTTGGTCAAAATTGGGTCCAAGTCCAAGTCAACTATCTCAAGCCAATTCAACCTAGCAACTTCAATGATCTTTCACCTTGGCCCTAAATGATTTCATTTCCTAGCAATTAAGTCCATAAGTTGAGAATCCAAGTTAGTCCATTAATACTTAATGACATCTAGTTAGGTCACTAGGGTCACTAATCAACCACGGATCTTAATTACCTTCGCACAACTCTTGCTACCTTAACCAATCAAGGTCGCAAAATATAATTCAAAATTAGGGTTTTTGAGTAAACCAAAACTTGTAACACGTGAAAGACCATTGGCAAAAATACAGGTTGTTACACATAGCAACTTTGAAATCAAATAGTCCTACTTTATATATTTCTTCTATATTCTTCTCTGGAATAGTCCAATTTGAATTACTAAGAGTATATTTTATTTCATTACTGAGTACTGTATCCGAGTTCTTAGAATCAGACCTAGCCAACCACCGCCTTAATCTTGTTGCCATTATTAATTATACCTTTATATTTTCTATCCTATGGGAACACCCAAAAACTCTGCCTGGAACACCCTAAACCTATGGGCTTACCAACGGTCTTAACAAGTCCTTAGGCTTACCAACACAGCATGGAAAATAATGAAGCATAAATTAATGAAAGCAAGCTTAGATTAAAACAGTAATAGAAATGGCTCTGATACCAGAAGTAGACCCAGGTATAATGAAATAAATAAAATTAAAATTGAATGTGTAATAATAAAATAAAATTATAGTAAGCAAAGAGATGATTCTTTCTTGAAATAGGGAAGAACTGACTTGATTTGAAATCTGCAAACTTTTATTAATAGTAGGAGGGTTTTACAAAAGAGACTGTTAGACTCTGAGCCTACTTCTCTCCTCCTTTCCACTTTCTTTTGAAGATGCCCCCACCATGGTCTTCCGTAATGGTTGGTAGTACAAACGTTCTATCAAGGTCTTACTATACCAACCAAAAATATTATAGATGCCGCGGCCGATGGATCGTTAATGGCAAATTCTAGTGAAGAAGCTCAAGGTTTGATTGAAGAAATGGCTTCTAATAATTACCAATGGGCTAATGAAAGAGGTAACCAAAGAAAATCGGCCGGTCTGTATGAACTCGACACTATTAACATGTTATGTGCTGAAATGCAAAATCTTACTAACATGTTTAGTAAACAAGGAGGAAATGGTTTAAGTTCTTGTGTAAGTAATGCTTATTGTTCAAATTGTGGTGGTAATCATGACACTTGCATGTGTAAGAATGTTGAGCAAGTTAACTTTGCCAACAACTTCAACCGACCACCTCAAAACAATCCTTATTCAAGTACTTATAATCTCCGATGGAAGAATCATCCTAATTTTGGATGGAGGGATCAACCTCATAACCAAAGATCTTCTAATCCACCCGGATTTCCTTCTAAACCACTTGAACCTCAACCAACTTGGGAAAAAGCTCTAGAAAAGCATGCTCAAAGTACAAATGAAAAGTTTGAACAAATGGATAAGAAAATTGACCATATGCATAAAAGTCTAGAATTCCAAATAGGTCAATTAGCTAATGCCTTTAATAGAAGAAAATCGGGGGAGCTTCCAAGTAAAACTATGGTTAATCCAAGAGAACATGTTAATGCAATCACTCTTAGGAGTAGTAGAACATTAGAGGATAATAACCTTGGTAAAAGTGGTAAAAGTGATAAAAATGAGGAAAATAAGGAAAAGGAAGAAGGAGATTATTTTGTTGCTATTGATATTGATATTCCTTCTTCTCATATTCCTATTAAGAATGCTTCTGACTCTATTCCTTTTCCCGATAGGTTGAAGAAGAACAATAAGGAGAAGGAATTTGAGAAAATCGCTCAAATGTTTAAGCAAATAAGAATTAACATTCCTTTTATTGATACTATTTCACCAATTCCCTCTTATGCAAGATTTTTGAAGGATATCATGTCCAAAAAGAGGAAGATTGAAAATTATGAGACCATAGCATTAGCAGAGGAATGTTCGGCAAGGATTCAAAATAAACTCCCACAAAAGCTCAAAGATCCGGGAAGCTTTACTATACCTTCTACCATTGGTCATCTCCAATTTTCTAATGCTTTATGTGATTTAGGTGCAAGTGTATCATTGATGCCACTTTCCATAGCTCGGAGACTTGATTTAAGGGAGATGAAGGACACAAACATCACTCTTCAATTGGCGGATAGGTCATTAAAGCGCCCGGTTGGTATGATTTAAAACGTCCTTATAAAGGTTAAGGATTTCTTTATTCCGGTCGACTTTATTGTCCTTGATATGAAAGAAGATGTTCATTTACCTATTATATTAGGTAGACCATTTCTAGCCACCGCCGGCACTCTAATTGATGTTCAAGAAGGCATTATTATGTTTAGAGTGAATGAAGAAGAATTGGTGTTTAACCTCCATGAAAATAAAGATCTTGAATTATGGCATGGAAAAGCTTTTAAGCCTAAAGAGGTAGATATTGTTCAAGAATTGCATAATGATGGCTTATTTGTTAATGACATGTTCCATGTGAAGAACCAAGAAAAAGAGATCTTTAAAGAGCATGAAATCCCTCAAGTTAATGAAGAAAAAAGGAAAAAACCAAGTAAACTTTGGGATTGTTTTCAATGTTTCTCAAAAATTCCTCATTTAATATGTGATAATTCTAATCTTTCTTTGTTTGATGATAAGGATGATTTGGAGAAAGGAGAAGCTTCATTTGATAAGAAAGGAACCAAAAGCTTTAACCCTTGGGAAGGAACAAGTTCCTTTTCACCTCCAAAGAGATTTTAAAGAGAAACACTTTTGAGTCGAGCCAACGACTTTAAACAAAAGCGCTTATTGGGAGGCAACCCAATTTTGTTTAAGTTTGTGTTAGTTTGGTGTGATTTTATGTTTAAGCATGTTTGTTTTATGTTTTTAAGTGTGTTTGTTTTTTTTGTCTTGTAGAAAAATCAAGCATTGCAAAATTTGACCTTTTTAGTGCACGATGAACAGTGAAAATGCAAACATCTTCATACCTCAATTTGTGTTTTAGTTGTTTATGATCCGAGATTTGAGGTTAATTATGTTGTTTTGATCATATTACACATGTTAGAGAAGGTGCATTGCATAATTAACATACAGGATTTTTGTTCTTGAAATAGTAGAAATTGAAAAACCAACGAAACAGTTGCAGAAAAATTGCATAACTGAATTTCCAGAAGGATCCGCGAGACGATACGCGAGGTCTCCCTCGCGGATCAGGATCAGAGAAGTTTTCTAAGCATCAGCGGATCGACACGCGATGTATACATCGCGGATCCATGGGTCGCGGATCTGGTTCTGAGACCTTTCCGGCCAAATTCGCGCATCGATACGCGACCTGTTCTTCACGGATCATTGAATTTTACCTTTTCCTGCAGTTTCTTGTCCAATTTTTCAGGAATTAAAGGTTATCAAATGGTCCTTATCAAGATTAGGGCAAAGTGGACCAATTCATTCACATTAAAAGGGGAGTATTATTTTCTTTTCTTTTTTATTCCTTCTTACACATTGAGGACAAGCAATGGTTCAAGTGTGGGGGAATTGATAAGTCAATATTTTACTTGCTTTAATAGGTTAAATTATGTAGTTTTTGTGTGTTTTTGGTATTTTTGTAGCTAATGAACTCAGGTTTCAAGTTAATTATAGTTATTTTGGTTTGCCAAGGTGTTTATATGGTTTGTTTTGCTTTTAAAAGTGTTTGGTTTTGACTCACTTGTTTTACAAAGTTTGAAAACCCTAATTTGATTAAAACCCTCATTTTTTCGAAAACCCTAAATTGGGAGAAAACCCTAATATGTATATGCAAAACCCTAGTTTGGATTTGTAAAACCCTAGTTTTGAAAATGAGTCTAAGTTTTATGTTTAATTACGAGTTTGTTAACTCTTTGATTTTATGTGTGATAATGCATGATTAAGAGGGGGGAATACAATTCCTAGGTGATTAGTAGCCTAAGTAGGGGTAATTAAGCTTTGATGAGCTAGGTTAAATTAAGGACTTATGGACTAATTTGATAGGAAAAGAAATTATGTGGGTAAGAGTGGAAATAAACCTAAGTTGCTAGGGTTTTTGGCATGATATTTTTGACCAAAATTTGACCAAGTAGAAATATCTTTTTGAGATTATCCCTTGGCTTATTTTAAGCCTTGTAGCTGCCGGCCAAACCAAGGAAAAAAGAAGAAAGGAAAACCGTGAGGGAAGAAAGAAAAGAAGGAAAAAAAAGAGAGGAAAAAAAAAGGAAGAAAACTTGGAGATTCTTGCAACTTTCAACCGTACGATTTTGATTTGGAGTTGGGAGGAGAAGCTTGGACTTGAACCCTTGAAGTTTCACCAAGAACAACATCAAGAAAGGTTTTTCTAGTTTCCTACAAGCTGGAATTTGATTGAAGATTATGAATTGAAGGATTTTGTGGTTTCCATAGCTTGATTCATGTCTATTTTAGCTTATGGAATGATGTTATGGATTGGAATGGTTGAATTTGATGTATGTATGCTTTGCCATGATTATGAGTTAGGGTTAGGGTTTTGCTTTAATGCTAATGGTAGAATTAAGGTTGGATTGTATGTTTAGTTGTTTGGTGGGCTCTTGAATTCCCACCCGCGCGTAAATTTGAACGGTTGTGTGGGCTCTTGAATTCCCACTGGGTGTGTTGTGTGTGTAGTGTGTGTATGTGCGTGTGGGTTTGGAGTGATGTGAGGCGTGTGAGGGGCTGTTTTGCATGTTTGTAATCGCAGGCGAGTCGCTGGAATTTGCGTGAATGCGTTTTAGTTGCATGAAGTTCGTTTGAGGTGCTGAACGGGAAAACAGGATTTTGTCGGCAGCGACTTTGGTGTCATTTTTGGCATTATTCCTTTGTGATTCAGATTTTGGCCAAAACATGAAAGTTATAGCCCTTTGTTCTAGCTTTCCAACGCATCTGGAATTTCTTGATTTCGATTTGTGGGCGTTGAGTTATGCCCGTTTGAAGTTGTCCTGTCGGACATTCTGACTGCAAAATTCCTGAAAATGTTTCTGCATTTTTGACCTAGATAGAGTAAATCTGGGTTGAAGTTGTCTTCACAAAAGTTGTAGGTTGTTCTCTTAGCTTCGAAACGGCACCTCGTACGCTCAAATACGACACTTGTAGCCTGATATATGGGCAATGGCGTACAAGGTGTCAAAACTGTTTTTCCACCTTCCAATGTGTGTTTTCCGTTTTCGAGTTGCCATGGTCCGTTTTCCGCCCAACGCCCACGTATGTGCTTCTTTTGCTATTTTAAGTGTTTATAAGCCTTTATGAGAGCTTAGCTCATAGGGCATATGCATGTCGCGTCGGTTCACCTTTGAAATAGTTTTCTTCCAATCTTATGACAAGATTGTTTTAAATAGAAACCAAAAGGGGTTGATGGTTTGATTTGCATGTTCCAGGTGAGTCCGTGGACGTTGACGAGCGTGTTTGACTTCTACATTATCTTGCTTACGCTCAATTATTGGTGAGTGTTCCTTGCATGTTTGTGAATAAATTGCTCTGTTGACGTGTTTAAATGCTTTTAATAATTATGTGAAGGGCAAGTGTGTACTTATCACACTCGGCCTACTTTGTATTCTACTGTTCAACTGTGTGCTTTTTCATTGCTTGTATATTACTTGCGCATGATGTAGGCCATGTGTACTTTACCACATGGGCTGAATAAGGCCTTTCCCCCTTCGTTATCGACCTATTCGAGCGAGCGGACTTCGGTCGGGTAGGTTGGTACTTAGGGCACGGTACGGTATACTCGAGTATTACCACTAGGAGTTATAAGGTGGAGTAGGGGGTTGAGTATTGAACAAGACGGACTGCAACTACTTCCAGTGGAACCTGTATCCTTTCACTGGGTATTTTCCCCAGTTTATGTGTTTATACATTTTATGCTTATAAACTGAATTGTATTAACCTGCTAAGTGTTTAACTGATATATTTTTGCTCCACTGTTACTGTGTGATTTGTATGATATTAGGATCACTCACTGGGCCTTTAGCTCATCCCTTTCAACTTTGTTTTTCCTTAGCAGGATTTGAGATCGAGAGCTTCCAGGGGTTACACTAGGTCGATTGGTTTGGAGACCTAATCTTGTATTTTGATGTAGCCCTTGTATTTTAAATTGTACTAATGGAATGTTGGATGGATGGATTAACTTTTGTATCTGTGTTTATAGTTCGGGACGTTTGTGGTTCGTTAAGGAAACTTTGGGGTTAAATGTTACAGTTGATTTGAGGATATCGATGTATTTTGTTATTTGCATTTGAACTAAGGATCAGAGTGAGTCCCGAGAGGCTGGCTGATACCTTAGGGTTCGCCCTAGGGAGAGGTGGGGCTGTCACAGTTGGTATCAGAGCTTTAGGTTTCAGATCTCTGTAGTGTACCCTAGGCTTAACGTTTAGGGTGCCGGACTGTGGGATTAGGTTAGCTGTTAAATGATATGATTTACGGTAATAGTTTACCTAGAACACTAATTCTAGTTGTGATTGTAGGAATGGAAGGAAATGGAGCACGAGGACTGCCTCGGAGACGACTTCGTCCTGTTATGTTTCAGATAGGACCTGGCGAGCCATTTCAACAGTTTGTTCCGGGACATAGGATGGATAGGCGGTGTGATTGTTGGCAGACATATTCATATCCCAATCAAGTGGTGCTAGCTATAGTAGATGAGAGGCAGAGGTTAGCCAATGCAAATGCCAGAGCAAATGGCCGAATTCAAGAGTTAGAGACTAGGGTGCTCGAGGAGCAACAACGAATCGAAACCTTACGTGAACAATTACAAGAGGCCAATAATCGTTTGACTCAGATGGCACAACCACTACGGGAGGGAGTTGGAGAAGATCGTGGCCTTGAGGATCCTAGCATAGGAAATGAAGTCGAACGTGTTAGAGAACGAGAATCTCTTGGGTCTAATTAATCCAGTGCCATATTGGTTTTGACCTTTTGTAAGAGAATGATAGGATGGGGAAGTAGAATGTTCTACTTTGGAGGCCAGTGTATTTTGTTGATGACTTGTTTACTTTTGTCTACTACTTTTGACTTGATATGTACTCAACTTGACTGTGACTTGTGTTTTTGTTTAACGAGTTCTAGTTTGTGCTAACGTGAGACATGACTGAGTGTGAACTGTATTGTGAAATGTGCTATGTGAAAATGTATTTGTTTCACTTGCCTTAAGAATTGTTACTTGCATGTGTGTGAAGTTAATTATGGTTTAGTATGGTTAATATACATATGCATATAGATTAGCTATGAACATGTAAACGAGAGGGCAACGACGAGGCCGTGGGCGTGGACGTGGACGTGGCCTTAGACAACCCCAGGATCTAGGGGATGATCACGAATCAGTCGCAAGAAATAATCGTGAAGCAAGGGCTGATGCTAATGATCGTATACAGCCATCCAACGTGATGACTGATTTGTTAGCACAAATGGCTGGTCAAAACCTTGGAAATCAACAAGGAAACCCTGTGAATCAAGTAGAAGGAGAAGACAAGGCACTAGAGAGATTTCAAAAATTTTCTCCCCCTAAGTTTGTCGGAGGTCCCGACCCGATATAGCAGAATTGGTTGGAAAATATAAGGAACATATTTGATGCTTTGAATTATTCCGAGGAAAGACAAGTAACTTTATGGTGTTCCAATTTGAAGGAGCGGCTAGAGCATGGTGGAATGTTATCAGAAATAAGTGGGAAAGGGAACAAACTCCGAGAACTTGGATGAATTTTGTACAAGAATTTAATGAAAAGTTCCTTCCACCACTGGTCCAAGAAAAGAGAGAAGATGATTTTATAAAACTTCGCCAAGGAACCCTAAGTGTGGCTGAATATGAAACTCAATTCACGAAGTTATCTAGATTTGCCCTTAACTGGTACTTACAGAGAAAGAGAATAAGACGGTTTATTCGGGGACTTAACTTAGAAATTCAAGATGCTCTCGCAGCAGCTCAAATTGAGACATTTACCGATGCCCTTGAGAAAGCCCAAAGAGTCGAGATAACAAAATCTCAACTGAAAGCCTTTCAAGCCCGAAAGAGAGATGCACCTAGTGGTAGTTCCCTTGAGGTTCCTAGAGAGACCGCACTTCAAAAGTCGGAAAAGGAACTGGTGGGATAAAATTACCTCCTATTCTTCTCATAAGATGGAGTAACCAAGGGGCTACATCACGGGAACTCAAACAAGAAGGGCCCACGGAAACACCACCGGGAAGTCAAGCCACGATTGTCCAACCAACTTGTGGATACTGTGGGAAAAGCAATCACACTGAGGACAACTGTTGGGTGAAAGGGCGAAAATGTTTGCGTTGTGGGAGTGCCGACCATCAAGTTAGCCACTGTCCAAGGAAACAATTGAGAGAAAGTAATTCTCGCCAAGGAAATGTAACTACTTCTCAACAAGTTACTGAAGGAGGAAACCGATCACGAGCACCGGCGAGAACCTATAACCTTCTTGGCCAGCAGATTTCAAGGTCGACTGAGATGGTAGAAGGTATGAATTTCGAGAACGAAATTCTTTTAAGGAGGGGAGATTGTGAGGCCCCGATTTTTCCCCAATTTCTGGAAAATATTAAAAAATGTTAATTATAGTTATTTTGGTTTGCCAAGGTGTTTATATGGTTTGTTTTGCTTTTAAAAGTGTTTGGTTTTGACTCACTTGTTTTACAAAGTTTGAAAACCCTAATTTGATTAAAACCCTCATTTTTTCGAAAACCCTAAATTGGGAGAAAACCCTAATATGTATATGCAAAACCCTAGTTTGGATTTGTAAAACCCTAGTTTTGAAAATGAGTCTAAGTTTTATGTTTAATTACGAGTTTGTTAACTCTTTGATTTTATGTGTGATAATGCATGATTAAGAGGGGGGAATACAATTCCTAGGTGATTAGTAGCCTAAGTAGGGGTAATTAAGCTTTGATGAGCTAGGTTAAATTAAGGACTTATGGACTAATTTGATAGGAAAAGAAATTATGTGGGTAAGAGTGGAAATAAACCTAAGTTGCTAGGGTTTTTGGCATGATATTTTTGACCAAAATTTGACCAAGTAGAAATATCTTTTTGAGATTATCCCTTGGCTTATTTTAAGCCTTGTAGCTGCCGGCCAAACCAAGGAAAAAAGAAGAAAGGAAAACCGTGAGGGAAGAAAGAAAAAGAAGGAAAAAAAGAGAGGAAAAAAAAGGAAGAAAACTTGGAGATTCTTGCAACTTTCAACCGTACGATTTTGATTTGGAGTTGGGAGGAGAAGCTTGGACTTGAACCCTTGAAGTTTCACCAAGAACAACATCAAGAAAGGTTTTTTCTAGTTTCCTACAAGCTGGAATTTGATTGAAGATTATGAATTGAAGGATTTTGTGGTTTCCATAGCTTGATTCATGTCTATTTTAGCTTATGGAATGATGTTATGGATTGGAATGGTTGAATTTGATGTATGTATGCTTTGCCATGATTATGAGTTAGGGTTAGGGTTTTGCTTTAATGCTAATGGTAGAATTAAGGTTGGATTGTATGTTTAGTTGTTTGGTGGGCTCTTGAATTCCCACCCGCGCGTAAATTTGAACGGTTGTGTGGGCTCTTGAATTCCCACTGGGTGTGTTGTGTGTGTAGTGTGTGTATGTGCGTGCGGGTTTGGAGTGATGTGAGGTGTGTGAGGGGCTGTTTTGCATGTTTGTAATCGCAGGCGAGTCGCTGGAATTTGCGTGAATGCGTTTTAGTTGCATGAAGTTCGTTTGAGGTGCTGAACGGGAAAACAGGATTTTGTCGGCAGCGACTTTGGTGTCGTTTTTGGTGTTATTCCTTTGTGATTTAGATTTTGGCCAAAACACGAAAGTTATAGCCCTTTGTTCTAGATTTCCAACGCATCTGGAATTTCTTGATTTCGATTTGTGAGCGCTGAGTTATGCCCGTTTGAAGTTGTCCTGTCGGACATTCTGACGGCGAAATTCCTGAAACTGTTTCTGCGTTTTTAACCTAGATAGAGTAAATCTGGGTTGAATTTGTCTTCATGAAAGTTGTAGGTTGTTCTCTTAGCTTCGAAACGGCACCTCGTACGCTCAAATCCGACACTTGTAGCCTGAGATATGGGCAATGGCGTACAAGGTGTCAAAACTGTTTTTCCACCTTCCAATGTGTGTTTTCCGTTTTTGAGTTGCCATGGTCCGTTTTCCGCCCAACGCCCACGTATGTGCTTCTTTTGCTATTTTAAGTGTTTATAAGCCTTTATGAGAGCTCAGCTCATAGGGCATATGCATGTCGCGTCGGTTCACCTTTGAAATAGTTTTCTTCCAATCTTATGACAAGATTGTTTTAAATAGAAACCAAAAGGGGTTGATGGTTTGATTTGCATGTTCCAGGTGAGTCCGTGGACGTTGACGAGCGTGTTTGACTTCTACATTATCTTGCTTACGCTCAATTATTGGTGAGTGTTCCTTGCATGTTTGTGAATAAATTGCTCTGTTGACGTGTTTAAATGCTTTTAATAATTATGTGAAGGGCGAGTGTGTACTTATCACACTCGGCCTACTTTGTATTCTACTGTTCAACTGTGTGCTTTTCCATTGCTTGTATATTACTTGCGCATGATGTAGGCCATGTGTACTTTACCACATGGGCTGAATAAGGCCTTTCCCCCTTCGTTATCGACCTATTCGAGCCAGAAGCGGACTCGGTCGGGTAGGTTGGTACTTAGGGCACGGTACGGTATACTCGAGTATTACCACTAGGAGTTATAAGGTGGAGTAGGGTTGAGTATTGAACAAGACGGACTGCAACTACTTCCAGTGGAACCTGTATCCTTTCACTGGGTATTTTCCCCAGTTTATGTGTTTATACATTTTATGCTTATAAACTGAATTGTATTAACCTGCTAAGTGTTTAACTGATATATTTTTGCTCCACTGTTACTGTGTGATTTGTATGATATTAGGATCACTCACTGGGCTTTTAGCTCATCCCTTTCAACTTTGTTTTTCCTTAGCAGGATTTGAGATCGAGAGCTTCCAGGGGTTACACTAGGTCGATTGGTTTGGAGACCTAATCTTGTATTTTGATGTAGCCCTTGTATTTTAAATTGTACTAATGGAATGTTGGATGGATGGATTAACTTTTGTATCTGTGTTTATAGTTCGGGACGTTTGTGGTTCGTTAAGGAAACTTTGGGGTTAAATGTTACAGTTGATTTGAGGATATCGATGTATTTTGTTATTTGCATTTGAACTAAGGATCTGTAGTGAGTCCCGGCGAGAGTTGGGCAGGCGGCTCGCTGATACCTTAGGGTTCGCCCTAGGGAGAGGTGGGGCTGTCACAAAGGGTCAAAAGTCGGAGCAATTAACGCATTAATTTCACGACAAAAAATGCCGATTTCACAAATTTCAAAGAGATTCGCGAGTCAATACACGAACCAACAAGTGAAAATTTCAAGCAGCTCGCGAGTCCCTCTCAGAGAAGACAGGGGAAGCGGATCCGCGATGTGATCCGCGAGCCTCTACCTCGTGGATCTACATTGCGGATCGTCAGAAAGTGACAGCTGCAAGTTGCAGTCGAATTCTGGATTTTTCAGCTCACTTCCAGCTCGATTTTCAGAAGAATTTCAATGAAAGCTGCGGGAAGAATCATGTGAAGTTGAAGAAACAACTCATAGCAAATTCAAAACACAATTTGCTTCAACTTCACAACTCATTTGAGATTGAAATTCAATGGATTCATTGCATGAAGACACACTTTAAAGAATTCAAGAAGATGAAGATTCATGAATACATTTTTCTTGACTTTTGAAGGCCAAATTTTTCTTGTGTTCACATGAGTAAATTTTGGATGCTTATGGATGAATTCTTCTATAAATAGGGCCTCTTGTAGACAATTGAAATAAAAAGAATTATTAGAGAGAGATGTACAGATGTAGAGAGAAGGCATGTAGTCTTCACTGGTTCATTAGTTTAGTAGTATAGTTAGTAGTAGTATGTTTAGTTAAGCCTCTCAAATCCTAGAGTGAGGACGAACTTGTTTTAGTTATGATTATGAAGTAGTTGAGTTATTTATGTCCTCATTGATTTTGCTAGTTTAAGACTTGTGCTTATGCTTTATGGTTGATTAGCTACCAACTATAATTGATTTGATGTTGATGAGCAATGAAAAACTTGTCTTCAATAAGATCTAAGTTCTTAAACACTAACTTATATTCTCACGAAAGTAGTGAATATAGTTGGTTGGTTTTGGTTTAAAACAATAACTTCATTGAGCTTATTTAACTTGTTTCTCTCTTTTCTCCATGAAAATAGGTCAAGGAAGATTCCAAGGAGTTAAGGAATTGGCGAAAGCGATTTCGAGTGACTAGCTTATCTTAAATGAGAGCTTGCACTACACATGACCATTGACGAAAGTGATGGCATGCAAAAGGAAGTTATACCTTAGCAAATCGTTGGAGAAAGGACATAATAAACTTGACTAACTTGTAATCTAACTTAACAAGGGATTCTAAAGCTCTAGGATCTTAACTCTTTACTTGCTTTCTTGTTATTTCCTTTCTACCGCCAATTGGATGTCTTCGACACCTAGCGGTCTATTTTAATTGCTTATTTCTTTTCCTTAGGTCGGTTCACCGCCTTCTCCCTTTATATCTTACTTGTGGCAGTCTAAATAATAGAGGAGTTTGAAAATCACCGGTACTTGACACTCTTCCTCGTGGGATTGACACCTTATTTCCCTATACTCAATAAACGATCCGTATACTTGTGGTAATATAGGGTTATCAAGGTTTTTAAAATTTGAGGAGTAAAGAAAATCGCTATCAAGTTTTTGGTGCCGTTGCCGGGGATCTAACGGTTTTCCTAGACTAGCTTCTCATGCTAGGCCTAGGTGCAACATTAAAGTTAAAACAAGCTTTATTAGTCTAGATTCTATTTTTTGTAGTACTTTTCTTTGTTCCTTGTAGGTACACCAATCTCTTCATCCAAGAGTTCAAGACGGCGAGAAGTGGAAGGAGACGTGTCCAACAACAAGAATAAAATATTGTGGTGGAAAGTGAAGGTGAAACATCTATAGCAATGGAGGAATCAAGTCCAAGAGCATTAAGAGACTACGCCATGCCGGGTAAATCTGGTGCTCAAACTAGTGTACCAAGGCCGACCATTAATGCTAATAATTTTAAAATTTCACCGGCACTCATTCAAATGATCCAAAGAAGCCAATTTGGAGGAAATGCAACCGAGGACCCCAATACTCATCTAGCTAACTTCACGGATTTATGTGGTACTGTTAAGTACAATGGAGTAAGTGATGATGCCATTAAATTAAGGTTGTTTCCGTTTTCACTTTGTGACAAAGCAATGGTATGGATTAACTCTCATCCACCCAATACTTTTACTTCATGAAGTGATTTGGTAAAAGCATTCTTAAATAATTATTTTCCTCCTGCCAAAACTAATAAGTTTCGTATGGATATCACAGGTTTTCACCAACAAGATGGTGAGTCATTATATGATACTTGGGAGAGATTCAAAGATTTCCGAAGAAGATGCCCCCACCATGGTCTTCCGTAATGGTTGGTAGTACAAACGTTCTATCAAGGTCTTACTATACCAACCAAAAATATTATAGATGCCGCGGCCGATGGATCGTTAATGGCAAATTCTAGTGAAGAAGCTCAAGGTTTGATTGAAGAAATGGCTTCTAATAATTACCAATGGGCTAATGAAAGAGGTAACCAAAGAAAACCGGCCGGTCTGTATGAACTCGATACTATTAACATGTTATGTGCTGAAATGCAAAATCTTACTAACATGTTTAGTAAACAAGGAGGAAATGGTTTAAGTTCTTGTGTAAGTAATGCTTATTGTTCAAATTGTGGTGGTAATCATGACACTTGCATGTGTAAGAATGTTGAGCAAGTTAACTTTGCCAACAACTTCAACCGACCACCTCAAAACAATCCTTATTCAAGTACTTATAATCTCCGATGGAAGAATCATCCTAATTTTGGATGGAGGGATCAACCTCATAACCAAAGATCTTCTAATCCACCCGGATTTCCTTCTAAACCACTTGAACCTCAACCAACTTGGGAAAAAGCTCTAGAAAAGCATGCTCAAAGTACAAATGAAAAGTTTGAACAAATGGATAAGAAAATTGACCATATGCATAGAAGTCTAGAATTCCAAATAGGTCAATTAGCTAATGCCTTTAATAGAAGAAAATCGGGGGAGCTTCCAAGTAAAACTATGGTTAATCCAAGAGAACATGTTAATGCAATCACTCTTAGGAGTAGTAGAACATTAGAGGATAATAACCTTGGTAAAAGTGGTAAAAGTGATAAAAATGAGGAAAATAAGGAAAAGGAAGAAGTAGATAACCATTTGCTATTGATATTGATATTCCTTCTTCTCATATTCCTATTAAGAATGCTTCTGACTCTATTCCTTTTCCCGATAGGTTGAAGAAGAACAATAAGGAGAAGGAATTTGAGAAAATCGCTCAAATGTTTAAGCAAATAAGAATTAACATTCCTTTTATTGATACTATTTCACCAATTCCCTCTTATGCAAGATTTTTGAAGGATATCATGTCCAAAAAGAGGAAGATTGAAAATTATGAGACCATAGCATTAGCGGAGGAATGTTCGGCAAGGATTCAAAATAAACTCCCACAAAAGCTCAAAGATCCGGGAAGCTTTACTATACCTTCTACCATTGGTCATCTCCAATTTTCTAATGCTTTATGTGATTTAGGTGCAAGTGTATCATTGATGCCACTTTCCATAGCTCGGAGACTTGATTTAAGGGAGATGAAGGACACAAACATCACTCTTCAATTGGCGGATAGGTCATTAAAGCGCCCGGTTGGTATGATTTAAAACGTCCTTATAAAGGTTAAGGATTTCTTTATTCCGGTCGACTTTATTGTCCTTGATATGAAAGAAGATGTTCATTTACCTATTATATTAGGTAGACCATTTCTAGCCACCGCCGGCACTCTAATTGATGTTCAAGAAGGCATTATTATGTTTAGAGTGAATGAAGAAGAATTGGTGTTTAACCTCCATGAAAATAAAGATCTTGAATTATGGCATGGAAAAGCTTTTAAGCCTAAAGAGGTAGATATTGTTCAAGAATTGCATAATGATGGCTTATTTGTTAATGACATGTTCCATGTGAAGAACAAAGAAAAAGAGATCTTTAAAGAGCATGAAATCCCTCAAGTTAATGAAGAAAAAGGGAAAAAACCAAGTAAACTTTGGGATTGTTTTCAATGTTTCTCAAAAATTCCTCATTTAATATGTGATAATTCTAATCTTTCTTTGTTTGATGATAAGGATGATTTTGAGAAAGGAGAAGCTTCATTTGATAAGAAAGGAACCAAAAGCTTTAACCCTTGGGAAGGAACAAGTTCCTTTTCACCTCCAAAGAGATTTTAAAGAGAAACACTTTTGAGTCGAGCCAACGACTTTAAACAAAAGCGCTTATTGGGAGGCAACCCAATTTTGTTTAAGTTTGTGTTAGTTTGGTGTGATTTTATGTTTAAGCATGTTTGTTTTATGTTTTTAAGTGTGTTTGTTTTTTTTGTCTTGTAGAAAAATCAAGCATTGCAAAATTTGACCTTTTTAGTGCACGATGAACAGTGAAAATGCAAACATCTTCATACCTCAATTTTTGTTTTAGTTGTTTATGATCCGAGATTTGAGGTTAATTATGTTGTTTTGATCATATTACACATGTTAGAGAAGGTGCATTGCATAATTAACATACAGGATTTTTGTTCTTGAAATAGTAGAAATTGAAAAACCAACGAAACAGTTGCAGAAAAATTGCATAACTGAATTTCCAGAAGGATCCGCGAGCGAGACGATACGCGAGGTCTCCCTCGCGGATCTGAGGCTCGCGGATCAGGATCAGAGAAGTTTTCTGAGCATCCGCGGATCGACACGCGATGTATACATCGCGGATCCATGGGTCGCGGATCTGGTTCTGAGACCTTTCCGGCCAAATTCGCGCATCGATACGCGACCTGTTCTTCACGGATCATTGAATTTTACCTTTTCCTGTAGTTTCTTGTCCAATTTTTCAGGAATTAAAGGTTATCAAATGGACCTTATCAAGATTAGGGCAAAGTGGACCAATTCATTCACATTAAAAGGGGAGTATTATTTTCTTTTCTTTTTTATTCCTTCTTACACATTGAGGACAAGCAATGGTTCAAGTGTGGGGGAATTGATAAGTCAATATTTTACTTGCTTTAATAGGTTAAATTATGTAGTTTTTGTGTGTTTTTGGTATTTTTGTAGCTAATGAACTCAGGTTTCTAGTTAATTTTGCATTTGATGGCTTCAATAATGATAATTGAATTTCTATGGACTAATGTGGTGAAAATTTCATGTTTTTGTAGGATTGCTTGTTCAATTATCAAATGAGAAGAAAATATGGATATTCGCCAAGAAGCATGGAAGAAAAATTAGAAAATGCAAATTGCAATTCGATCAACGAGGAATCAAAGGGTCAAAAGTTGGAGCAATTAACGCATCAATTTCACGACCAAAAATGCCGATTTCACAAATTTCAAAGAGATTCGCGAGTCAATACACGAACCAACAAGTGAAAATTTCAAGCAGCTCGCGAGTCCCTCTCAGAGAAGACAGGGGAAGCGGATCCGCGATGTGATCCGCGAGCCTTTACCTCGTGGATCGACATCGCGGATCGTCAGAAAGTGACAGCTGCAAGTTGCAGTCGAATTCTGGATTTTTCAGCTCACTTCCAGCTCAATTTTCAGAAGAATTTCAATGAAAGCTACGGGAAGAATCATGTGAAGTTGAAGAAACAACTCATAGCAAATTCAAAACACAATTTGCTTCAACTTCACAACTCATTTGAGATTGAAATTCAATGGATTCATTGCATGAAGACACACTTTAAAGAATTCAAGAAGATGAAGATTCATGAATACATTTTTCTTGACTTTTGAAGGCCAAATTTTTCTTGTGTTCACATGAGTAAATTTTGGATGCTTATGGATGAATTCTTCTATAAATAGGGCCTCTTGTAGACAATTGAAATAAAAAGAATTATTAGAGAGAGATGTACAGATGTAGAGAGAAGGCATGTAGTCTACACTGGTTCATTAGTTTAGTAGTATAGTTAGTAGTAGTATGTTTAGTTAAGCCTCTCAAATCCTAGAGTGAGGACGAACTTGTTTTAGTTATGATTATGAAGTAGTTGAGTTATTTATGTCCTCATTGATTTTGCTAGTTTAAGACTTGTGCTTATGCTTTATGGTTGATTAGCTACCAACTATAATTGATTTGATGTTGATGAGCAATGAAAAACTTGCCTTCAATAAGATCTAAGTTCTTAAACACTAACTTATATTCTCACGAAAGTAGTGAATATAGTTGGTTGGTTTTGGTTTAAAACAATAACTTCATTGAGCTTATTTAACTTGTTTCTCTCTTTTCTCCATGAAAATAGGTCAAGGAAGATTCCAAGGAGTTAAGGAATTGGTGAAAGTGATTCTGAGTGACTAGCTTATCTTAAATGAGAGTTTGCACTACACATGACCATTGACGAAAGTGATGCCATGCAAAAGGAAGTTATACCTTAGCAAATCATTGGAGAAAGGACATAATAAACTTGACTAACTTGTAATCTAACTTAACAAGGGATTCTAAAGCTCTAGGATCTTAACTCTTTACTTGCTTTCTTGTTATTTCCTTTCTACCGCCAATTGGATGTCTTCGACACCTAGCGGTCGGTTTTAATTGCTTATTCCTTTTCCTTAGGTCGGGTCACCACCTTCTTCCTTTATATCTTACTTGTGATAGTCTAAATATTAGAGGAGTTTGAAAATCACCGGTACTTGATACTCTTCCTCGTGGGATCGACACCTTATTTCCCTGTACTCAATAAACGATCCGTATACTTGCGGTAATATAGGGTTATCAAGGTTTTTAAAATTTGAGGATTAAAGAAAATCCCTATCAACGCTTTTGCTCTTCTATGACAGCCTCCTGAAGTTCATCAATCCTATTCCTTTGCATGATCATGATTCCCCTCATCCTCTCCATCTCATCTTGATACTTAAAGCTTGCATTGATTAACCTCCGCCTCTCGTCTAGCACTGCTAAAACCACATGATCAGGAGAGGAGTAGTTCTGGCAACGTCCACAACACTTGTCTCGGCTAGAGGGACTCCATAACCGAACCAGTCCACCTAACTTCATCTCATTGTCAACCATCGGAAGACACTTCCGGGGCTGCTCACTTCCACCCTCTCCATTGTCTCCTTCCATGACCTACAAAACAAACACAAATTTCAACTTAGTTGTCCTAAGATCAAGCTTATACAAACTTAAGTCATGACTTATCCTACCCAGGTTAATTCTAAACCTAGGCTCTGATACCAACTGTGACAGCCCCACCTCCCCCTAAGGTGAACCAAAGGGGTTAGCGGACTGCCTACCTAACTCTCGCCAGCACTCGATAGCCAATATAACCAACAACTCAAAACTTACAAATACTAAATTCTTCCAAATTCAAAAGTCAACCACGTAGTTACATAAATTCACATCACAATTCAATCTTAAAATTCAACAGGGAATTTGTGAGGGCCTCAAAAATTCAAATTTATTTCTAAAATGCCTAATAATATTTATATTGAGTTTATTTATTGAAATATTAGTGAAAATATGTTTAAAGTGATTATTTCTCAATTTAGAGAATTTTATACGAATTGTTTGCCGGTGTGTGGTTTTGGCCAAATTTTAGCGTTAAAAATTGTTCCGACGCGTGAATAGTGACTTGGACTTGAAATCGAGCATATGTAGTGATATTTTGGAAATATTATTAAGGTGAGACAGTGTCGGGGTGAAAGAAACCAGTATAAGTTAGACTGTCGCGTGTGACGCGACAAAAAGTAACCAAAAAGCACTTTTTCCCTTAAATTAGGGAAAAGCACTTTTTGTAGCTTTAAAGCCTTGACTTCTTGCAACACCAAGCTTCATTTTTCAGCTGCCCAAACCAGTGAGAAAGAGAGAGCTGCTGCCGAGAGAGAGAAAGGAGAGAAAGAGAGAGTTTGTCTTCAACTTTTTCTTCCAATCTTCATCCATTCTTCTTGAAACTTCAACCACCAACACCCACCACTATCTTCATCATCCTAGCAGCCGAGGAAGAGGAGAGAGAGAAGGAGGTATGGGCTGAAGTTCTTGGGGAAAACAAGAGGTAAGTGGGTTGATCTTCCATTTTCTTTTCTTCCTACAAATAACTTGAGTTGTGAAGAGTTGATGATGATTTTGTGGCTTGATCTTCATCTTCCCACTTCAGCCGAACCAAGGAAAGGAGAGAGAGAGGGAGATCCGAATTTTTGGAAAGGAAAAAGGAAGGAAGAAAAGCTTGGGTGAACATCTTGGGCTCGATCTTACACTTGGTGGTTGATATCTTCGACAAATCTTGAAGATCTTGAGTGGGCTCGAGGATCTTGGAAATTATCAAGCTTGGGAGTGACTTTCTTGGAGAAAAGCTTGAGAGATCTTGTTGGGTTTTGCCGGATATCGTTGGATCTTGACAGATCCGGAGGGATAAACCTCGAATCTTGTAGATCTAGCTTTATTAATGTTAATTAGTGTAGATCTGTAGTTAATATTGATAAAAATGAAATCATCTGAAAAGATGAAGTTGGGCTCTTGAAATCCCAACCTAGGTAGCGGACTTGAGGACCTGATTGGGAATTGATTGTTATTTGTGAATTTGTTTTGATATGGTTAGAAATTAGGGTTTTCAGTTGATTGAGAAATTGAAGGAAAATGTATGTCATGGCCAAAACCCATGCTTGGTGATTTCAATGTTTGATTTTTGGAATGTTGTGAATGTTCTTGAGGGGTTTTGCTTTTTGAGAAAAATGTATATATTGTTCAAATTGTGAGTGTATATGTGGGTGAGTCAGTGTTTGAATTTTAAAAGGATAAAAAGTGTAGTTTTCATGAAACTTGAGTGAAAAGTGCTATTTGACTAAATTTGAAGGTTTTATTATATTTTGACAAAAATCTAGGGATTTTGGGATACAATGACTTGGTATAAAATGTTTTGGGTTAAAATGGAAGTTTTGATTGAAGGTGAACGTGCTTGTAGTGCCAATGACTATGTCGACGAGATGTTTTCTTTTAAAAAGGGTGAAGTGATTTTCCAAAGGAATTTATTTGGAATTTGAGCTAGATGAAATGAATACTTTTCCTCGAGTAAGTTTTGGAAAAGATTATCATTTGAAACTAAAAGTGAGATTGAACTGTATTAGTAAATGGAAAAGATTGAAGTGAACCTTATTGCTTGTTTTCAATTATTTTAGGGAGTGTGCAAGACCGTGACTTTGAACCATACGTGGAAGCCGAACCCTACTTCGGTGAGTTTCCATGCTTGTTTCGTGTTTACGTGCAAATGTTGTAAATGAATGTATTGAAGTGATTGTTATGTGAAAATTGACTTTCGAACCCTCCAATGGGGATGGTGTGTACTTTATCGCACCTACTCCATTTGAGTAAAAGTAATTGTGAAAGTGACTTGAAGTGATTGATTGTAAAGTGTTTTAAAGTGTATTATAGTGATTGCATGTGTTTGGAAGGTCAGGAAATCCCTGAGACCTATAGGTGAACCCTTCGACTCGAGCTGGGGGCTAGGCCTAGGCCGAGGAGAAAGGGCCGAGCCATAGGGTTATTTAAAATGTCACAAAGCACAGTGACTCAGACCAGTGATTTATGCTCGGACTTGGTTTTTGAACCAGTCTCCATAAGAGCAACAACCCAGTGAAGTGAAATGAAAAGTACTATGGACTTGGCGTATGGACTTGTCCCTAATGGAGAGTACTCAATAAAGTGAAGTGATTTAAAGTGAAATGTTTTATAGTGAAGTGAAAAGTGTTTGGCGTGCGGGCCCGGTGGGGGTTTGGAGGAGTAAGGAGAAAGTGAAGTTCTACATGGTAATAGTGACAATTGACGGAGTGTCAACTACCGGTTCGTGGATCGTGGACAAGTTTCGTGGAAATTGGCCCCTGAGGGCCCCGTATCCTACATTGTATTGTTAATTGCTTTTCTATCTGTTTATATTTCAAGTATTCTTGCAAAGTGAAATGGTTTATGTGTTATGTGGTTTGCATGTTTTTGGGAACTCACGGGCTTTTTAGCTCACCCTTTCCATTTGTTTTCCTTAGCAGGAAATGAGCTACCAAGTGGTGATGCCAACTCTTGAGATTAGGGCTTTCATATGTTTTGTTATGTATTTTGGAGAATTATGGATATTGCTCCTTTTGTGGACTATTGTATAATGGAAGTGTGTATTTCGAATTGTGTTTGGGATGTGATGTTTTGTAAGACATTGTACTCCTCTATATTGTATCCAAGGTTTTAGTTGTTAAGCATTATTGAACAAGTGAGTGTGTGAGTCCTGGCGAGAGCTAGGCAGGCGGTCCGCCGACCCCTTTGGTTCGCCTTAGGGGAAGGTGGGGTCGTCACAGAATTAAGGATACAAAACGAACATCTAAGCTTATCCATGATAGGGTTTACTAGTACATCATCCCTTATACAAAAGTAACAACAAAACTTATACTACTCGCACGTACTTCCAACCCTGAGTTCAAGCAAATTCCTCTGCTAAGGAAAACAAAAGGAAAATAGGGTGAGCTAAAAGCTCAATGAGGTTCCAAAAACAAGCAGCCAGGTATACAAGAAGAATTCACTTAACAAACAAGTATCACAAATAAATTCACCAAATAAATTGAACATATTCAATTAAAGGATATGGATGGCTTTCAAAAGCCAAATTCCCCTAAACTTGATCAAATTACATCCTGTTGACTCTCCGTCAACATATATAGTTCAGAGCCAACCAGTAGATCCTCACTTATCACCAAACGCCGTCCACCTTTCACCCCCCTTTCTGGTTTCGAACACCCCAACAAATCAAATTTTAGGTGACACTCGAGTATACCAGATTTTCGGATTCACATATTATACCCCGTGGCTCGTCAACTTTCCCGACCAAGCCCGTGCCGGCTCGAGTCGATTGACTCAGCAACTAGGTTTTGAGCTCAAAACAAATCATATTTGTCGATGGGATATCACCCAAGCGACTCACAAATCAAATTTAGCCAAAAGCCATTTCACATGAATTCAAATATCCAAGTACAAAATTCTAAGTACAAGAGATCGAGTGTGATAAGGTACGCATTCATTTCGATCGCATTAATTGGCTTACAAGCCACAATAACACAAATCATCACATAGTTCAAGTATTTCAATATTTCAGCTATCAAGTTGGTCAAGTAACAAACATGGAACACTCACCAAGTCGAGTAAAGTATCTTCAAGTATTCGCACCCAAGTCCTCTCTATTTCCTCCTTCCAAGTCTATTAACAAATAAAATGGAACATATTTAAGCTCGGCTACTCAACCAAAAGAGACCAAATGCATATGCTTGATGTTTCTTTTCACTTGATAAAAGTCATACTTGGATGCACAAATCACAAAATGACCAATCCAATTTATAAGGGTGAGCAAATAAGAGTCTTAACAACATCTTAGAACCATGCATGAGTGGGTCGGGACACGGCAAGAAGGCACAAGAATCAAAAGAAAGAAAAGAAGCAATTGCGGAAGTGAAACCAACAATGGACAGGTTTGTCGAGTTTCGGTAATTTGATCATAACTGTGGCTACACTTATCGGATTGGGGTGTACTTTATGGTATTTTGAAGCTAAGACATAGCCCTACAACTTTTATGAAGATGTCAAACATCAAATCATGCTTAATCATAGTCGAAATGGCTAATCTCAGAGATACAAAGAAAACTATCGGCTGTGATCAGGCTGGTCAAACAGCCTTGGGAAAACAGCCATAACTCAACGTAGAAAAATCGAAATCAAGATTCGTCAGCGGCATTTAAAACTAGGATATAGAGCTTTCTAACAATGTAAGGCTTGGGCTCTAATTCATTTTCTAAAATCAGCAGCAAGCTCGGGAATCTCACTATTTTTCATTCCTGATTTCCTGCGAAATTTCCAGCTTTGGTGCAACTTCATCTATTAATTCTTTAAAGTTATTCCATCACTCAACATGGTGTTGAACATGCTAAAATAGAAATTAATTCCATCATCAAAGCATCACAAATCATTAAGCATTTCATAAAACACATGGTAGCCGAAAATGAAAACCTAAGTTCTAGTTTTCAAACACAAGAAACCCTTCCATGACTTTTCTCTTCAAACTCCCACAAGCTCACTAATCACACCTAACTAACATTCTCCTTGAATTTAAGGTTCATTAAAGCATGATTAGGTGAGGACTTACCTTGCTAGAAGAGTGAGAAAATCCACCCAAGAACTTCACTCCTTGCTATCAAGCTTGAGGTTTAAGAAGTAATCTAGCCTAGGTTTTTACTTAAAGTTGTTTTTCTTCACTAGAATGACTAAATTCTAACTTAGGTTTTTGGTGTTCTCCATGGGGAAGTGGCAGGCCAAGAAGGAAGAAAAGTGAGGGAAATTTGATTCAAATTTTTGAAATTGGAAGATTAAATAGGAAGGCTTAAGTCAAGATGTCATGGGATGGTTGACAAGTATCATCTTCTTGGCCAAGATTGAGATAATATCTTTGCAAATTACCATCAAATCCCTTAATGCAAATTGTGACCCACTTATTCCACATAAGTTTCATGCATTTGCCCATATAAAACATGAAAAAAAAAATGAAATCCTAAATTAAACCATGCAATACACATGAAATTGGGTACTTTGGGAAAAATAATGCACTAAATAATTAATTGGTGCCCTTAATTGGAAAATTTTTTTTTCTCGGGTTTTCATAGATATCGACTGTGACATCCCTACTTCTCCCAAGGCGAACCCAAGGGTACCGGCGGGATGCCTGCTTAATTCTCACCAGGACTCACTCAAAACCCAAAATAAATACGGAGTTTCATCCATCAAATCACCATATATGTTCATTACTAAACACAAGCCAAACTCTCAAAAGTACAGCCCAACAACTTATCAAGAGTACATCAAGTTCAATTCCAAGAGTTCATCAAAATTTCAATGGTTACTCCAAATACATTACATAATCAAGTACAGGATCAAAGTATATCAATCTTATACAAAATGCGAAAATCCTACAAGGAAGCTAGCATTCTTGATCAATCAACTCTGCCTCAAAACCTGTTAAGGAATTAAACTTAAGGGATGAGCAAAACCCAGTGAGATCAAGAGAAACATGCACAGGCAAGGCAAAGCGGAAAAATAAGTAAGTGAAGCAGTAAAGTGAGCAAAATAATCAATTTAGCAGTAAAACATTTAAATAGTACGAATTGAAGGATACAGTTGGCCAACTCCACATTTTTGTAATTTCTGCAATTACCTTTTTCACTTTACAAGCATCAATTTTAGGTCACACATTGACACTCCATCAACCATTCACTCTCACAATCCATATTCACCACTTTATTCCTTTCGCGTCTACTTACACCCCTTGACCGGGTCTGAACTCCAAAAAATTTAAACAGTGGTTGGCAATACCCACTATGAGCATACCATAGTCGGTGGACTAATTCCAACCGACATAATTAAACAAGAATAACTCATGGTTCACCCATCTCTCGCCCTAACCCTTATTGCCGGATGAGGTGAAGGGATTCCTAATGGGTTTTGGGCGTCCCCATAGTTATAAGTAAAAACAGGCAGTTCAAGCAGTTAAGCAATTAACAATTCAAGCAGTTGAGCTCATTTAGAGGCAGATCAAATAAGGTGAGCGTGGTAAATTACACGCTCACCAAGGCACACTAGCATGCTTTTCAAATCAATTGTAGACGGTAAAGCAGAAATAGACAAGCACTTGAACACTCACCTATGCAATTAGTCAAGCACATAAGCGAGATGATTATGCTTCGGCAGTCGGGTCAACTTCAGCATCCTCTTGGTCACCTGAGCCAAAATGGAACTATCACACTCAATCCAAGTGGCTAAAACTTAAAATTTAACCCAACTATCCAAGTTCACCAAAGTCGCTCAATTACAGTCTCTTTCTCAGGCCATAACTCACTCAATATATGTTAGAATTGGAAAATGCTTAAAGATATGGAAACTAGATTCAATATGCTAAAAATCACTAGAAGACTTCGCTCGGAGATTCATTGAGCAAGATGGACTAAGATAAGCTGGAAGATCCAGCAGAGAACAAAAGACAGGAAATCAGGCTGTGAAATCAGCCATTTTTGTGAATTCTTTGGTATTGATAGGGGAAGAACTAACACACAAATATTATACCATTAGAAATCTTGTGAAGTCTAGTTTCAAACGCTACTGACGGCGCTCGATTTTGACTCCCGAGCAAGGAATTACAGCCAATAGAAGTACAGGGGTTCACATTGGTTGACGGCAAGATTTTCAGATTTGAAGAGCTATTTTGGGACAACATTTGGGCATCAAAATGCCATTGAAAAATTATCAATTTTTGTGTACACTCAAACCTCACTAGGTGAACTAAGTGTGTTCCAAAATTGGGACAAAAATTTGCACGGGAAGGTAACTTTTTAGATGGACAAAGTTTGCGCAAAATTTTGGGACTAAGCTGCCAGGTTTTCTTTCTTTGATTTGCAAACATTTTGTTCAACCAAATCAACCCCAAATCACTCAAATTTTGATACAGAAACTCTAGCAACATTCCTTTAACAAATGGGAGTAAAATGATAGCAAAACGTTGAATCAAAATGCTTCAAAAATATGGCAACAGTTCGGCAAAGTGTAAAGAGGTAAAATTTCTAGATTTTTAACCCAACATTCAAGAGCTTTTGACATGCTAAATGAACTCACATTTGCAAAGCATTTTACCCACACATAGTGCAACATTTATACTTTCAAAAAAACCAAGGAATGCATGAAAATAGAAGTGGAAAACTGAGCTAGAAAAATAGCAAATTGGACCGGCAGCATCAAAGAAAAATTTCCAGGTTTGGTTCTCCACTTTTCACAAGCTTTTGCCAAACTTTTGATGCACCAAAATACTCATTTTTGCAAGGGGGTATAGCCCTCATCCAGGCCATCATTTTATCAGTAAATAACCACAAGAAAACCAAGAAAATGGTGGAGCTAAAACAGGACAAAACAACCCAAAAGAAAATCGGCAGTCTAGGCATGCAAATTTCCAGATTTTTAAGCTTTTTTTCTCCTCCATCTTGCAACGTCAAACAAAGCTATTTTTACATGAAGTTACTCCCATACTTAGGCCATCAAGTAAGCATCAATATTAGCAAGAGAGACATGGAATCATTGAGCTAAAAATAGAGGAAAGAAAGAAGCAAGAAGATCGGCACTCAAGCTCTCTCTCTCGGCTCCTCTCTTTCTTTTCCTTCTTTCATCTTTACCAACAACTCTCCACATAAAACACCTCACACACACATATTAGGTCAACAACAGCCCCAAGTTCATACATGGTGGGATTTCATAGAACCCACTTTTCATCCAACAACAACAAAATCCATCACAAAGAGCTACAAACTCTCTTAGCCAAAAAAATGAAACAAAAAGAGCAAGATCTTTAGGGTCTAGCAAGCTTACCTCAAACTCAAACAAGAAGCTTAGTTAATGGTGAAAGAAATAGCTCACAACAGCCATTCAATCCTCAAGCTTCACAGCCAGCTATTTCTCTCTCCAAGATGGTCCGAAAATCACCAAGAAAGACCAGCAAGATCCTCAAGCTTTTTGGTTGCTACAATGGAGGTTTGTTAGTGATTTTTGAGAGAACAAGAAAAAGAAGAAGAAAATGGTGTGGTCGGCTGCTTGGAGGGAAAGAAATGGAGGAGAGAGAGTGGTGAGCTTTTGAATTTCTAGACAAGTGAGTGATGGACAAGATGTGAGGCCTCAAAAGTCAACTTTGGTGGCTTTATGTCGCGTCGATGTCGAAATAGCGCGATGCGACACCCCGATCCTACACTTGATTAGGCCATAACCCTATTATGGGTGATGGATTTGAGTGAAAAATAATGAGTTTTAAGAGGTGAAAACCTCACTTTTCCCTATTTTCCTTGCTAAATTTCCAGCTAGGAAACGAATGGTTTTGGGCAGTTTTGAACCTAAATTTGTGGTGGAAATTGAGACATACTTGCATCATCTTTTACTTGAATCATTGAACTAACAGATACATGGATTTTCCTCTTGAATTGAACATGAAACCATGTGATTTTTGGGGGTGAAGAAATTCTTGGGACTTCTTAGTTGAGATTTGGAAATGATATTTGCTTGTTCATTGTGGCTTGGAGTAGCGGATCTTATTGTACTCCATTAATTTGATTCTAGGACTTGGAAAGTGAACACGAAGGAGCGCCTGAATCGGATGTTTGGATTGTGCTTTAAGAGTGAGTGTTTCAAGTACTTGTGAAATGCTTGAATGCTATGTTTCTTACTTGAATGATGTGCCCTCTTGATTGATATACTAGCACTTGAACTGTTATTGATTGGGCAAGTGTGTATCTTATCACACTTGACCCTTGTTGACTAGATGACTATTATTTGTTTCAAGTGAAATGCTTTACTTGTGCTTGACTTGATCATTAATTGGGTTGTTATCCCATAGACTTCATTTCATGCTTAGGACCCAAACCCCATTGGCTAATTGGTCGGGTCGAGCCAGCAAGGGCGTGGTTGACGAGATCAATGAGCCATGGGTCATGTCGCTTGATCTTGAAGTTGAACTGGTATACTCGAGTATTATCCCTTCTTGAATCTAGTGTGTGGGCCTGGTAGGGGAATGAATGGTTGATGGAGAATGGCATGAAGTGGGGATCTACTTGATAGTATTATTGAATAAAGTTGATAGAGTGTCAATGAAACCTTGTTTCTTGAACAAACTACTTGAACTAGCTCATGAGACCCCTATATCCTTTCAATTGAATGTGTTGTTGTCCTTTTGAGGTGTAAATGCTTTATTCTGCGGTGGTGTACAATCTACATGCCTCGCATGTTATCTCATTAATTGCATGTTCTTCTTGGAACCTCATTGAGTGAAACTCACCCTTTTAATTTTTTTCCTTACAGGAGGTGAGTATCTGGGCAAGTGTTTGTGAAGGGTCAAGTTATGTCTAAGTCCTTTGTTTAGAGTAACAGTAGTGACTTCTAGTTTTGTATATGACTTATAAGCTGGAAATTTGACTTTTGTAAGCTTGAAACTCACGTTTCTTGCTTTTGAGGTAGATGTACTCGTTAGCAAGGTTCGCTAGTAAGTTTGTGTTTGAGCCTCGACGAGAGTTGGGCAGGCGGTCCGCTAATCCCTTGAGTTCAACTAGGAGAGGTGGGATCATCACAGTTGGTATCAAAGCCTAGGTTTGTAATGACCCTGGCAAATTGGAAGTATTGATCTTGTGAAAAAAATTTATATGTGATAGTGTGAAATGTTAGGGTATAGTTTACTAAATGAGCCTAAGTTTGCCTAAGCTTTTAATTGTGATTCTTAGGCTATGGAAGAAAATGGTGGAAATGATGGAAACGAGCGGCCTCAGAGGCACCATCTAATGATTCGCTATCAAGAGAGCCAGGAGGTGCTGTTTAGCATTCGAGTCCAGCACACTGAATTAGATGATGCTACTGTTAGAGGACCTACTCACACCCTGACCAAGTGGTTTTGGCAGTGATAGATGAGAGGAGGAGATTGACTGATGCCAATAATGGGACCTAAGTTGAGATAGAGAGAATAAGGGCAATTATGATGATGCAAAGGGATAGGATCTAGGAAACTTAGGTGAATGTTCTTAAGGAGCAAGAACGGACTGATGCTCTTCGTGAGCAACTGTGTGAGGTTAATGATCTTCTTATTAGAGGTGTAAGAAAGGTAAGGAATTGAGCTGAAGGAATCTTGAATGAATGTGGGGTTCTACTTGGAGAGGGGGCAATGAAGTCCCTAGTGTGGGAAATGTGGCTGAAGCTGAATCAACTCAAGATGTGGAACCCTCTGATTCTGTGATAGGCCTGTGAGGGACTAAGTTAATGACCTTTTATGCTGTGAACTTTGCTTTGAACCTTTGTATAGGGTAAATAGGTTTGGGGCTAGGACGGTGCTCACCTTGACTTTTGTTATGGCCTTGCTTAATAGGATTTTGGTGACGGACTTATTTACTTGTTAGGTGAACTGACTTTGTCTTGGGATTAATGTACTCAATTAAGAACTTATTATGATATATGAAAAATTTGTGTTAAATTATACTTGGCTTTATGAATTGGTGATCTATTGTACTTGGTTTTATAATTTGCAAACATACTTAATTCTTAGTTATGCATATCTAGACCATTATAAGTATGGATGGAAAAATATTGGACGAGGCCGTGAGCATGGACCCAAGCAACCTCAAGAACAAGAAGGCAGGTGAGAATTTGTGAGCAATCAAAATCAAGGACCGGGGGCCGGAGCAGGGCACTATGTAGCTACAGCCATTAATTGCATGACCGATCTGTTAGCACAATTAGTTGAACATCCAGGTCAATACCCTGTTAACCAGTTTAGGAACCCTGAGAACCTTGATGTAGGAGAAGATAGAAGTCTAGAATGCTTCCAAAAATTCTCCCCACCTAAGTTCTCTGGTGGACTTGACCCCAAAGAAGCCGACAATTGGTTAGTGAAGATGATTGATATTTTTGTGGCTTTGAATTATTCAGAAGAGAGGAAAGTGAATTTCACCATTTTTTAATTCGAGGAGTTGCTCAATATTGGTGGAATGTGATATGAGCTATGTGAAAAAGGGAACACACCCCAAGGACCTGGATAAACTTTACTCGGAAGTTTATGAGAAATTTGTTCCTCCTTTGATTCAGGAGAAAAGAGAGGATGATTTCATAAGGTTTCGTCAGGGAGCTCAAAGTGTTGCCAAGTATGAAATTCATTAAGTTGTCTAAATTTACCCTTGAATTGGTAGTGACAAAGCAAAAGAGAGTAAGGCATCTTGTACAAGGTTTGAACATTGAAATCTGAGAAGCACTAGCAGCTGCTCAAATAAATACTTTTAGTGAAGCCCTTGTGAAAGTTCAAAGTGTTGAAACTGCAAGATCCTAAGTAAAGGCCTTTCATGCCAGGAAAAGAGGTGCGCCAAGGATTAATCTGGAGCAAGTTTAGGTGAGTGCACCCCTGCCCAAGATTGGAAGAGAGGTAGAGGAAGTGAGAATTCCGAGGACTCTGAGAGGAGCCCTATTGAGAGGAGCCCAAAATGGGTGGGGATAACAAAGAGGTACCTCGCAAGAAGGCCAAGCGTCAGCTTCATGGGTAGTTTGGTGCATTTTGTGGAAAGCCTAACCACATTGAGGACGAGTGTTGGACAAAGGGGTAGAAATGCTTGCACTGTGGGAGTACTAAGTATTGAATTACTAGTGGCTCGAATGTGCTTCGAGAGGGGAGTGATGTCCAATGGCCAAGCAGGTTAAACACTAGGCAATCAAATATAGGAGGAAACATGCGGAGAGTGCCAGCTAGGGTGTATGCGATGGATCAACATCAAGTCCCAGACTCGTCTAAAGTTATTGAAGATACGATTCCAATTGTTCATTGTTTGGCTAAAATTTTGATAAATCCTAATGCAACCCATTCTTTTGTAAACTCTACTTTCATGTGTGGGATTGATGTGAAATTTGATAAGCTACCCTATGATTTGGAAGTTAGAACACTTACTGGTGACCAATTTTTAATCGACAACACTATCTATAAGAATTGTGAGATTTGGATTGGAAAGTGGAAATTGTTGGTAGATCTGGTAAATTTGGATATCAAGGGTTATGCCGTTATAATAAGAATGGATTGGTTAGACTGATTTCATACTCGGTTGGATTGTAGGACAAAAGTGGTTGGCTTTTGTATACCTAGAAAGCCAACTTTAAGGCTAATTGTAAGGGATAGATTAGTCTGGTTTGATCTTATTTCGGAAATTGGGGTCTAGAAATTATTGATTAAAGGAGTCCAAAGATATCTAACTTTTCTAATCAACACCCCAGGAGATAAGATGGAGATAAAATATTTGCCAGTAGTAAGAGTGTATTTAGATGTTTTTCCGAATGAGCTAGTATTGTTGCCACCAGAAAGAGAGGCAGTTTAAGATTGATTTGGTACTGGAAACAATGCCCATCTCAAAAATTTCTTATAGGATAGCTCCTGCCGAGTTGAAGGAATTAAAACTGCAATTGCAAAATTTATTAGAATGAGAGTTTATTCGAGAAAATGAATCCCTATGGGGAGCTCTAGTACTATTTATTAAGAAGATAAATGGAAGTTTGAGATTATGTATAGACTATTGGGGCTTAAGTGATGTCACAGTTAAGAATAAATATCCTTTGCCACGTATTGATGAATTGTTTGACTAGTTACAAAGAGCTGTTGTGTTTTCTAAACTAGATCTTAGACAAGGGTACTACCAATTAAGGATTAAGAAGGAGGATGTGCCAAAACACTGCTTTTAATTCGAGATATTATGGGAATTTTGGGTTTGCGGTAATGCCTTTTGAACTAACCAATGCCCCAGGAGCCTTTATGGATATGATGCATTGAGTTTTTAAACCATATTTGGATCAATTTGTAGTAGTATTCATTGATGATATTTTAGTTTATTCCAAGACTCGTGAGGAGCATGAGCAACATTTGAGAATAGTTTTACAAGCCCTAAGAGAACATCAGTTATATGCCAAATTTAGTAAATGTGAGTTTTGGTTGGAGAAAATGTCTTTTCTAGAGAACATAATCTCAAAGGATGGAATTACTATAGATCAGATTAAGATGGAAGCAGTTGCTAAATGGAAGCAGTCAGAGAGTCTGACTGAGGTTCATAGTTTCTTGGGTCTAGTGGGGTACTATTGTCGATTTATCCAGGATTTTTCTAAAATTGCAGGATCTCTAACTGAGCTGACTAAGAAGTATGGTAAATTTGTTTGGGATGCTAAATGTGAGGCCAGTTTCCAAGAGTTTAAGAAACGTTTGACCACGGTGCCAATTTTAGCTTTACCGAATGGGAAGGTTAATTTCATAGTATAAATAGATGCCTCGAGAGAAGGATTAAAGTGTGTTTTAATGCAAGATGGGAATGTGATTGTATATGCTTCTCGAAAGTTGAAACCCTATAAGCAAAATTATCTAACTCATGACTTAGAACTAGTTGCTGTGGCTTTTGTTTTGAAGAAATGGTGGCACTATTTGTATGGGTGATTTTTGAGGTATACATTGATCATAAGAGTCTTAAATATCTATTCTTCCAGAAGAAATTGAATTTGTGGCGACATTGATGGATGGAGTTTTTGCAAGATTATGAGTGTACTATTAATTACCATCCTAGAAAGGCCAATATGGTGGCGGATGATTTAAGTTGAAAGGCTCAAGTAGTGGGTTTAATGGTTAAGGAATGGGACTTGTTGGAGAAGGTCAATGAGGGAAACCCCTATGTTGAAAGACTGAAAGTAATTTTTGGGAATATCACGGTGAATCTACCTTGTTGGATCGTGTCAAAAAGGCATAGAAAAATGAACCTACGGCACAAAAATGGATATAAAAAGTTCAAAAAGAAGAACTATTACATTTTAATATGGGACTCGATGGGATTTTTATATTCCGAGATTGGATAGTGGTGCCAAAGGATGAAGGGCTAAAAAGGAAAATTTTGGAGGAATCTCATCGTTCCAAGTATACAATGCATCCTGGAAGTAGCAAAGTATACCAAGATCTAAAGAGACTGTATTGGTGGGAAAATATGAAAAAAGAGATCGCTCAGTTCTTTCAAACTTGCCTTCCCTACCAACAAGTAAAAGCTGAACACTAGAAACCCTTTGGATTGCTGCAGCCACTAGAGATAGTAGAATGGAAGTGGGAACATGTCACTATGGACCAGGGACTCAAAAAGGCTATGATGCGATTTAGGTGATAATGGATCGCTTGACTAAGTCAGCTCATTTCTTGCCAGTTAATATGAAGTATTCCTTGGAGAAATTAGGTAAATTATATTTGGATGAGATTGTGAAATTACATAGGATACTGGTGAGTATAGTTTCGAATAGAGATCCTCGTTTCGTATTCCGATTCTGGCAAAAGATGCAAGAAGCTTTGGCAACCAAACTAAACTTTAGTACGACATATCATCTCCAAACAGATAGGTAATCAGAGAGGACCATTCAAACTATTGAGGATATTTTGAGATCGTGTATCATAGATTTTAGTGGAAATTGGGGTCAATACATGACACTGGTTGAGTTTGCTTATGATAATAGTTATCATTCATCCATCCAAATGACTCCGTACAAGACTCTCTATGGGAGGAAGTGCGGATCACCGATTTATTAAGATGAAATAGGAGAAATGAAGGTTTTGGATGCTTCGACAGTGCCATGGGTTGAAGAAACTTATGAGAAGGTGAAGTTAAAACGTCAAAGGATTCAAACGGCCCAAAGTTCACAAAAAATTATGCTGATAATCAAAGGAAGGAATTGGAATTTGAAATTGGAGATTGAGTGTTTCTTAAGATCACACCCCTAAGAAGTGTCATGACAGAAAAAAGAAAGAATCTTAAATCAAGATACATGCAACCCTTTAGGATCCTCCAACAGTGGGAAAAATGGCATAAAGATTGGAAATACCAATGAGTTTATCCAAAATTCATGATATTTTTCATGTTTCGTTGCTAAAGAAATATCACCCGAATCCAACTCATGTGCTCTGGCTAGAGGATATTGAAGTTTATGAGTCCTTAACCTACTAAGAGTGGCCAGTGCGACTCCTTGATCAAAAAATGAAAGAACTAAGAAACAAACAGATTCCCTTGGTTAAAGTTCTTTGGAAAAACCACAAAATGGAAGAAGTAACCTGGAAAGTGGAGGAAAAAATACAAAAGAAATATCCTGAATTGTTCACGAGACAAGGTGAGAATTTTGAGGATAAAATTCTTTTAAGGGGGAGAGGGTGTGAGGCCCGAGATATTATTTTATTTTACCCATGTTAACTGAATTTCATCTTATTTATTTATTTAATGTTTTGGTAATGATTTTTGTCTTAATGATTTTATTAATTTGTTGCATGTTGGAGTTAATGAGTGGTGTAACTGTGACTTTTAGTTGGTGTGTGAGAAAACTTTAGTAAAAGAAGGAGTTATGGTACAAAAAAAATTTTGGAAAAATGGATTATTAAGAGAAAATAGGGATAAGATATTTAGGGAAAGCCTCCACGAGAGTGCCATTTCCCTAACCAAGTGTTGATTAAGACATCACCAACCAATCTTTCTTTTCTTTCCATTTCATTTTTCGTCTTGAAAAAGAGAGGGTGGGCCGAGATTTTTGGAAGAGATAAATGGGAGGAAAAATAGCAAAATCCTAGCTTAATTCTTGCTTAAATTTGTGAGAAAAGAAAGGGAAAATCTTGTTCACCCGATTGGTCTTTCACTTAAGCTTGGAAGGAAGAATTTGGTAGAGCTTGTGGGCTATTTTTCATCTTGTTTGGCAAAATCAAGAGAGGTAAAATGCTAGACCATCCCTTTTTCTTTTCTTATGTTTAGTGTAAGTTGATATTTTGGGATTAAAGACAAGATCTTGTGGAGAATCTTAGTAATTTTCCAAGTTGATGACTATTGAATTTGATGCTTGGGTTGCTTGAGATGACAACTTAAGGTTAAGTTGTTTGTGTGCAATTTTGGTGGTTTTTCTTGATGAGATTTTAGGCTTTATATCTCTTAACATGGATGAGATATTGTGGATTTTTTATGAATTTTGGGTTGAAATTTTAGTGATTTGTTGGAGGAAATGTTTGGAAATTTTGTTCAAAATTTCTGCTTGCTGGCCGAAACAGGGAGGGGAAAATTTTCAGCTTTAATTTCAAATTTTTCATGATGAATTTTAGCTAAATCTTGTTCAAAACACTCTATAAGACTTCAACCTTAAGTTTATGTTAGATTCGAACCAAAATCATGAGTTTTAGGTAGTTAAAACTTCATTTTTCTCTTTGTTTTCTTGGCTGAAAATCTACTCTAAACTGGCTGAGGGAGAGAGATTGTGTTAGTTTTCCTTTTGAAATTGTGCAATCGATTTGCTATATTATTTTCTTATACACTCGATTAGGTCTTAACCCTATTATGGGTGGTGGATTTGAGTGAAAAATAATGAGTTTTAAGAGATGAAAACCTCATTTTTTCCCTTGTTTTCCTAGCTGAATTTGCAGTAGGGAAACGAATGGTTTGGGGCAGCTTTGAGCCCAAATTTATGGCGGAAATTGAGACATACTTGCACCATCTTTTACTTGAATCATTGATCTAACATATATATGGATTTTTCCCTTGAGCTGAACATGAAACCATGTGATTTTTGGGAGAGTTTTGGGGGTGAAGAAAATCTTGGGACTTCTTAGTTGAGACTTAGAAATGATATTTGCTTGTTCATTGTGGTTTGGAGTAGTAGATCTTATTGTACTCTATTAATTTGATTCTAGGACTTGGAAGTGAACACGAAGGAGCGCCTGAATTAGAAGTTTGAACTATGCTTTAAGAGTGAGTATTCCAAGTACTTGTGAAATGCTTGAATGCTATGTTTCTTGCTTGGATGACATGCCTTCTTGATTGATATACTAGCATTTGAACTGTTATTGATTGGGTGAGTGCGTACCCTATCACACTCGACCATTGTTGACTAGATGACTGTTATTTGTTTCAAGTGAAATACTTTACTTGTACTTGACTTGATCATTATTTGGGTTGTTATCCCATCAACTCCATTGCATGCTTGGGCCCCAAACCCCATTGGCTAGTTGGTTTGGTCAAGCCAGCAAGAGTGTGGTCGACGAGATCAATGAGCCATGGGTCTTATCTCTTGAACTTGAATTTGAACTAGTATACTCGAGTATTATCCCTTCCTAAATCTGGCATGCGGGCCCGGTATGGGAATGAACGGTCGATGGAGAATGGCATGAAGTGGGGATCTACTTAATAGTATTATTGAATAAAATTGATAGAGTGTCAACGGAAACCTTGCATCCTTCACAAACTACTTGAACTAGCTCATGAAATCCCTGTATCCTTTTAATTGAATGTGTTGTTGTCCTTTTGAGGTGTAAATGCTTTATTCTGTTGTGGTTTACATCCTATATGACTTGCATATTATCTCACTGATTGAATGTTCTCCTTGGAACGTCATTGAGGAAAAGCTTACCCTTTTAATTATTTTCCTTACAGGGGGCGAGTACCTGGGCAAGTTTTTATGAAGGGTCGAGTTATGTCTAAGTCTTTTGCTTAGAGTAATAGTAGTGTCTTTCTAGTTTTGCATATGACTTGTAAGATTGAAATTTGACTTTTGTAAGCTTGAAACTCGTGTTGTACTTTAAGATTGAAATGATAATTATCTTGTGAAATTGTCAATGGATGGCTCATGTTGTCGTTGTTTGGGGTTGTGGTTCTTGCTGTTGAGGTAGATGTACTTGTTAGCAAGGTTCACTAGTAAGTTTGTGTTTGAGTCTCGATGAGAGTTGGGCAGGCGGTCCACCAATCCCTAGAGTTCACCAAGGAGAGATGGGGTCGTCACAGTTAGTATCAAAACCTAGGTTTGAAATGGCTTGGGTAGATTGGAAGTATTGATCTTGTGAAAAAAATTTGTGTGTGATAGTGTGAAGTGTTAGGGTATAGTTTACTAAGTGAGCCTAAGTTTGCCTAAGCTTTTAATTGTGATTCTTAGGCTATGGAAGGAAATGGTGGAAATGATGGAAACAGGCAGCCTCGGATGCAAAGTCCAATGATTCTCTATCAAGAGAGATCAGGAGGCCCTATTTGGCGTTGGAGTCCAACACACCAAATTAGATGATGCAACTGTTGTAGGACCTACTCATACCCTGACCAAGAAATTTTGGCAATGATAGATGAGAGGAAGAGATTGACTATAATAGCACCCAAGTTGAGATAGAGAGAATGAGGGCAATTATGATGATGCAAGGGGATAGGATCCAGGAACTTCAAGAGAATGTTCGTGAGGAGCAAGAACGGACTGATGCTATTTGTGAGCAATTGCGTGAGGTTATTGATCATCTTGTTAATCAAACAAGAATCACACTTGTTTATGGTGCCTTTTACTTTCACTCGAAGTTCTAACTATCGCTTATTTGTAGGTTAAGAATCAATCTTAGTTCACAAACAAAGGGTTTTTATGGTTTTAGGATTCTGCACATCAAACAAACTTTGGTACATTGTCTAGATCGGGACTTGTGGGATACGAGTTTTTCAAAGCATTGGTTGGGTTCATACCAAAAAGAATAGCTCTCCTCCCAAAAAAGAAAAAAAAAAGCACCACAAACGAAAATAAAACTGGTAGGAACATGGAAAAACCTGTAAGTCCCTCTTGTGGGAAACACTCCACAAGACAGATATATGCTAAGCAAAATACACATGCCACAGCTAGTTGAAATATGAGTTACACAGTCAAGCACACTAAATGTACTACAAAAATAAACCTCTCTTTATTTTTGGTCTATGTGCCATCTCGTAGCCCAAAGTCATCACTTAAATATATCTTGTGAATTGGGCTTGAAAATATGATGGTCTCACCTCACCTAAGACGTATCCTAGGATTTAGTGGACTGCCTACCTAACTCTCACCTGGCCTAACTATAATAAACTCCCAAAATAATATTTACTCCATGAATCCATCCAAAGCATTCACACTTATATACAGACCAAAATAGTTAAAGTAAGGATTGATCCATTAATGTTCATAGTACAATTTTGTTTGCAAAACAAAAAGATACAAAATACAGACTTCAAGATCGAGCTACCACTATTCTCAACTTCTTTCACCCTCACACCCTGTAAGAAAAACAAACTAAAGGAATGAGCTTATACTCAGTAGGTTCCAAGGAAACAACAATTAGTAAGTGACAACAATCCATAATTTTTGGCAAAACAATGTACTTAGCAATAATTTAAAACCAAGGCAAATCACAGTACAATTTACAATATAACAATTCATTAAAAAAGAAAGGATACAAGCTCACTATGGGAGCTAATTCAATAGCATTGCCCATTTTACCAATCACTCCTTATATCCTCTAAAATAGGAAACAGTCCCCTTTAATTAGTTTTTATTTCAACAATCACCGTACTATAAGGTAATACTAGAGTATACCACACAGTCGCCCAGGGTGCCAACCTACTCAATCAAACTAGTCATTGGCTTGAATAAGCCCAATGATAAAGGGTTTTGGGGCCCATTTAGTCGATGTGATAAAGTACACATATGGCTTATAGTTGTGCAGACTTATTTCAATAGTTAACACCATAGAAGTTTCAAATTCAATTAGGTTAGGTGTGATAAAGTACATACTCGCCATTAATAATATTGCCAAGCAATCAGGTAAACAATAATTATCAATCCAATTGAAACTTTCAACAAGGAAATGCACACAAGGAACACTCACCATAGTAAAAATTCACAATTTGGCTTCCAGGTTACCCGTCTGCTCATTATCGACTCCTGAGACAAGTTACAATTACCATAATTATTGGGCTATTTATTTGGTATAAAATTTAGGAGAATTAGTAGAAGTCTTTAGATTTTCCAATGATAATACATACCAACTAAGTAATTAAGTCCTTTGATTATCATGCAACCCAAGCAAATTTTCATCAAGTTTTCCACCAATTTAAAGCTCAAACACGAGAATCAACCTTTTATGGGTAAAATATCCACATGCCTGCTGATTTCTAGCCATCAAATGCAACAAAGGAATGCTTAAACTATATTCAAGTTTCGGTTAAACAATTCAGCTTACATTTCCTATGAATCTCACTTGTTTCTCACTTTTACTGCAAGAAATTCAACATGCAACCCAAGATATATGAATTAAATCATATGTAGAGCAATAATGTATCAAAGATCCATCAAAATTTAAAGCTACAAGCTGTGAAAACCCAACTTCAGGTCTCAGTTCAAGGATGTGAAATTTCCAGCAATTACAATCTTTAGCTGTCTGCCAAAATCACCAAGTTTTCTTGCCTAAATAAGGTGAAATACCACATTCATGCTATGATTAAAGTGTTATAAGATATATTAAGAAATGATAGGTCAAATCATAGCTAAAATTTTGGAGATAAAGCTGGAAAAATTCTATCTTCCTCTCTCTTGGACTTCAACAGAAATTCCAGCTTCAAGTTTGTTTAAAATCACCAACTTTCTCACTTATTTCAAAGGTAAAACGCACAATATATCATATAAAACATGAGATAAGACATGCTTTCATGAATTTCTAGTAAAAATCCATTCACATTCGAATTAAAAAGCTGTAAAGCTAAACTTTCTTTCCTCATGGACAAAGCTAGAAATTTCCAACAAAAATGTTTTGGAAATGGGGTTTTTCTTCAACAAAACTCCTTTTCTTACCTCAAATCCAACTTGCATCAAGTATCTCCAAATATATTGAGAGAACGAAGGGTATCACTAGCAATTTTTACCCCTTTTCATCATAAATGAAAGCAAGAAAAGGGCCAACAGCTCTTCCTTCCTTTCTCTCGGGTTTCAAGTGTAGAAAAGACTAGAATTTGCTCTATTTTCTTCCCTCAATCTCACTGATTTGGAGGATATAACCCTTTCTTCCTCATTCCCAACTCTTTCTCTTGGTTTGAATGGAAAAGAAAAGGATAAAAACCAAGTCTTTGTCTCCTTCTCTCTCTCGGGTTCAAGTGTGGAAATGGAAAGAAAATTTTGGTAAGAATGCAGTTTTATTCTTGCACAATTCTTACATGTGAATTGCCAAGTGTCATTAGGCATTTTACAAATGTAGAGCTTTGGAAGGCCACTTGTCTATCATGCTATTACCCACCAAATTCTTACTCTAGTTGGTATTTGTGAGGCCCCGAATTTTTTTTCCATTTTTGGAAATATTAAATAATGTTAATTATAATTATTTTTGCTTGCCAAGGTGTTTATATGGTTTGTTTTACTTTTAAAAATGTTTGTTTTTAATTATTTTGTTTTACAAGTTTGAAAACCCTAATCTGAATTTAAACCCTAATTTGTTTCGAAAACCCTAAATTTGGATAAAACCCTAATTTGTATATATGAAAACCCTAGTTTTGAAAATAAATTTAAGTTTTATGTCCAACTACAAGTTTGTTATTTCCTTGATTTTACGTGTGTTAATGCATTCTTAAGAAGAGTGAGTAAGATTCCTAGGTGATTAGTAGCCTAAGTAAGTGTGATTAAGCTTTGACAGGCTAGGTTAAATTGAGCACCTATGGACTAGTTTGATAGGAAAGAAAATTACTTGGGCAAGAGTGGGAAATAGCTTAAGTTTCTAGGTTGAATTGAGCATGACATTTTTGACTTGGACTTGGACCAAATTTTGACTAACAAAAAAAATATCTAAGAGACTTAATCTCTTAGCAAAAAGGAAGACAAGAAAGTCGGCCAAGCAAGGAGAAAAGAGGGAAGAAAATAGAAGGAAAAAAAGAGAGAAAAAGAGAGGAAAAAAAGGAAGAAAAGCTTAGAGATTTTGCAAACTTTCAACCGTACGATTTTGGTTCGGAGTTGGGAGGAGAAGCTTGGACTTGAACACTTGAAGTTTCACCAAGAACAACATCAAGAAAGGTTTCTCCTAGTTTCCTACAAGCTTGAATTTGGTTGAAGATTATGAATTTTAGGATTTTGTGGTTTCTATGGCTCGATTCATGTCTATCTTTAGCTTATGGAATGATTTTATGGAGTAGAATGGTTGATTTTGATGTATGTATGCCTTGCCATGATTTTGAGTTAGGGTTAGGGTTTTTCTTTAATGCTAATGGTAGGAATTAATGTTGGATTGTAGGTTTAATTGTTTTGTGGGCTCTTGAATTCCCACGCGCGTGTGAATTTAATTGGTTGTGTGGGCTCTTGGATTCCCACTTGGAGTGTTGTGTGTGTAGTGTGTGAATGTGCGTGCGGGTTTGGAGTGGTGTGAGGCGTGTGAGGGGCTGTTTTGCATGTTTGTAATCACAGGCGAGTCAATGGAATTTTCATGAATGCGTTTTGGTTGCATAAAGTTCGTTTGGGCGTAGAGCAGGAAAACAGAATTTTACCGGCAGTAACTTTAGCCTCATTTTTTGTGTTGATCCTTTGTGATTTAGCTTTTGGCCAAAACACGAAAGTTATAGCCCTTCATTCTAAATTTCCAACGCCGCTGGAATTTCCTGATTTGGACTTGTGAGCGCTGAGTTATGACCGTTTGAATCTAGCCTGTCGGGAATTTCTGACGGGGAAAATTTCTGAAACTGTTTTCGCATTTTTGACCTAGTTAGAGAGAATCTGGGCAGAAATGGTCTTCGTGAAAGTTATAGCTTGTTCTCTTAGCTTCGAAATGGCACCTCGTGCACTCTAATCTGATACTTGTAGCTTGAGTTATGAGTAAAGGCGAACAGGGTGTCAAAACTACTTTTTACACCTTTTAGTGTGTGTTTTCCGTTTTCGTCCCGTTCTTATCCGTTTTTGGTCGAACGCCCATGCATGTGCTTTATTTACTGTTTTAAGCGTTTCTAAGTGGTTTTGGTGTCTTAGTGATTGTTTGAGTAATCTTCTGGCTCAACTGTTCACAGGAAGTGACGAGGTCGAGGAGACCGGGGAACTTTGCTAACCTATTTGCTTTTGTACTACATTGGTGAGTAATGGGACTTTATCTGTGAATATAATGTGAAATGTGTTAAGTGGACGCGTTGGACGAGGGTGTACTTTATCGCACTCTCTCCCTAGGCACCCCAAGGTATCACCGCCTAGCTTTCCTCACTCACTCTATAATCACTCCACTTATCGAGTTCAACTTGACAAGATAACACTCTTAACCCAAAATAACAGAGACACAGCTTTACAATACATAACATTTGAATTACAATCCATAATATATAAGCAATTCATCCCTACGACTTTGTTTCATCATAGGGTTCTCAAAGACCTTGTATAAAGTTCCCAAAGATAACATCCCAAATTCTTCAAAAACATCAAAATAGGAATAACCCTAATCTTAAGGGTAGTCGTCCTCATCGTGGATCTCATCTCCTGCTAAGGAAAACAAATGGAAGAAAGGGTGAGCTAGAAAGCTCGTGAGTTCCCAAAAACATGCAATTCACATAACAGTTAAACATTTTCACTTAATAACAGGGCACTTGGAAATAAATCATGTAATAAAGCAGTTAACAACACTAGTAAGGATACGGGGCTCTCAGGAGCCAGTGTCCACGTTGCTTGAATACGAACCAGTAGTTGACACTCGTCAACTGTCATTATTCCTATAGAACTCCACTTCCTCCTTACCTCCAAACCTCCAGCGGGCCACTCCAAGCGGTAGTTTGTAACGGTGGTAACGATGCAGTTTCGGTGGTTACGGTGGTTTTGGTTTGGTGGTTTCGGTGGTTTCGAGTACTCTTTCAATTGGGACAAGTCCATAAGCCAAGTCCAGAGTACTTTTATTTCAGTACCGTCGGTGTCAGTGGTCGGTTGCTCTTTAGGAGACAGGTTGGTGCGAACTTCGGTCTCGAAACGCGATGCTGATGGGTTAAGTCACCGTGCGTGACATCGAAATAACCCTATGGCTCTTCCCATTCTTCTCGGCCTATGCCCACCTACGACGCGAGTTGAAGGGTTCACCGATAGGTCTCGGGCATTTCGACCTTTTCAAACACATGCGGTCACTAAGATCTGTAACATTCTATCACTTTTTACTTTTACTATCATTCGGTTTACGATTGCATAATCATTTTACTTAGATAAGGGTCGGTCGATAAAGTACACCGCCCTACCTAAGGGTTCAAAATCAGGTTTCCGCGGTACAATCACAACAATACACATCATTTCGGTCATTTCACATAGCACATACAGGGCATGGAAACTCACCAAAGTAATAGGGCTCAGCCTCTACGTAAGGGTCGAATTCACTCTCCTCTTCGAACCCTAAACAAGTAAAAACAGTAGTTGAGAAAATTCTGTTCCTTCACTCATTATTCAAAACAATTCATTTACACCCCTTTCGGTTTTGGTCAATGTTTTTCCCAAAATTCTCTCAAGGAAACACTTTCATTTCCAATACGATAATTCAAGAATCTTTGAAAGATCATTATCTCATTTCAAAAACCATACATTACCGATGTACTCACTAGCATTTTTCCACATTTTCTTTTAATAAATCAGTCAGGTGAAAATTATCAACCTAAAATCATTTTTAACATAAACTCAACATTTCCTTCTTTAAAATGCGTTAATATAACTTTAAAACACTTTAAACTATAACCTTTCTTCCAAAATTCATTAAAAGAACCCATGACACTATAAACCTTCAAATGACATTTTTCACCCAATTTTCATGAGAAATACTATTCGTTATCTTTTCGAAAATCATACACTGATAAATGTACATATCAAATATTTTCTTAAACAGAAATTCATCACGACTGAATACAAAGTTTCAAAATCAAACATAGAAGTTTTCAAGTGTGGTCTTGGCCATTTTAATCATTTTTCCTTCAAACTTTTCAACAACTAGAAACCCTAATTCTAACCATATCGAAGCAAGTTCACAAATAACAAACAAATTCCCAATCAGGTCCTCAAGTCCGCTACCTAGAATTCACCTCAAGTCCGATACCTAGGTTGGGAATCCAAGAGCCCAACTTCATCTTTTCAGATGATTTCCTTTTTATCAATATTAACTACAGATCTACACTAATCAACATTATTAAGGCTAGATCTACAAGATTCAAGTCTCGTACCTACGGATCTACCAAGATCCAACGATATCCGGCAAAGCCCAACAAGATCACTCAACTTTTTCTCCAAGAAAAACACTCCCCAAGCTTGATAGCCTCCAAGATGCTCAAACCCACTCAAGATCTTCAAGTTTTGTCGAAGAAATCAACCTCCAAGTGCAAGATCAAGCCCCAAGATGCTCACCCAAGCTTTTCCTTCTTTCCTTTTTCCTTTCAAATTTTCGGATCTCCCTTTCTCTCTCCTTCCTTGGTTCGGCTGAAGTGGGGGGTGAAGATCAAGCCATAAAATCATCATCAACTCATCACAACTCAAATTATTTTGTAGGAAGAAAAGAAAAATGAAGATCAACCCACTTACCTCTTATTTTCTCCAAGAACTTCAGCCCACAACTCCTTCTCTCTCTCCTCTCTCTCGGCTGCTAGGAGGATGAAGATGATGGTGGTTGATGGTGGTTAAAAGTTCAAGAAGATTGGATGAAAGTTGGAAGAAACTTTGAAGCAAAATCTCTCTCTCTCAAGCTCTCTCCCTCTCGGCTCTTCTCTCTCTCTCTACTCCAGATTTTTGCAGCTGAAAATGAAAGCTTGGAAGCCAAGAAGTCAAGGCTTTAAAGTCTCAAAAAGTGCTTTTCCCTGTTTCGGGGAAAAAGTGCTTTTTCACTTATGTCAGCGTCGATCTAACTTACACTGCTTCGGGTTCATTCCGACACTGTCCAAACTTATTAATATCCTCAGTATTGTCATTTATGCTTAATTTCTTCTTAAAATTAAGCTAATCAGCTCGGTAGAAAATTAAAGTCCTAATACGGCCAAAATCGCACACCGGCAAACAAATCGTATAAAATGCTATAAATTGTAAAATATTCAATTTAAATACAATTTTACTCATAAACAATTAAATAAACATAATTTAAATAGTATTATGTATTTTAAAAATAATTTGAAATTTCGAGGCCCTCACATCCTTCCCCCCTTAAAAGAATTTTGTCCTCAAAATTCCTTACCTTTCTAGGTAAATAACTCTGGATGACTCTTCTTCATCTCTTCCTCCAATTCCCACGTTGCTTCCTCAAGAGCATGATTTCTCCAAAGAACTTTGACCAGTGGAATCTTCTTGTTCCTCAAGTCTTTTACTTCTCTGTCAAGGATTCTTACAGGTCGCTCTTCATAGGATAAGGATTCATCCACTTCAATCTCTCCTAAGGGTAATACATGGCTTGGGTCTGGATGATATTTCTTAAGCATGGACACATGGAAGACATTGTGGATCTTTGACATGTTCGAGGGCAAATCCAACTGGTATGCCACTTTCCCTACTAAGCGAAAATCTCAAATGGTCCCACATATCGTGGTTTCAATTTCTTCCCTTTTGGATACCACTCTCCTTTCATAGGCTTAACCACGAAATACTTTATCCCACATCGAACTCCAAATCTTTTCTTCGGTTATCGGCATAACTCTTTTGTCGACTTTGAGCCGTTTGGAGTCTTTCTCGAACTAGCTTCACCTTCTCAAAAGCCTTTTCAACCCATGGAATAGTGGTTGGATCTAAAATTTTCTTTTCTCCTACTTCATCCCAATGAATAGGTGACCTACACCTTCTTCCATAAAGTGCTTCATAAGGAGCCATCTGGATTGAGGCATGGTAGCTATTGTTGTAGGCGAATTCCACTAGTGGCATGTGTTGACTCCAACTCCCTCCAAAATCCAATATACATGACCTTAGCATATCTTCCAAGGTCTGAATTGTCCTCTCAGACTGTCCATCTGTTTGGGGATGATAAGCAGTGCTCAAACTAACCTTGGTCCCCAAATTCTCTTGTAACTTTTGCCAGAATCGAGAAACGAACCTTGGATCTCTATCAGAAACGATGCTTACAGTACAGTGGAGTCTAACAATTTCATCCAAGTACAATCGAGCCAACTTCTCCAAAGGGCATTTCATACTTACCGGTAGAAAATGAGCAGTCTTAGTAAGTCGATCCACTATCACCCAAACTGCATCATCTCCTTTTTGACTCCTAGGCAACCCGGTCACAAAATCCATAGTGATATGATCCCATTTCCATTCAGGTATCTCTAAGGGTTGCAACAATCCCGAAGGTTTTTGGTGTTCAGCTTTAACTTGTTGGCACACGAGACAGGTCTGAACAAATTTGGCCACATCTCTCTTCATTCCATCCCACCAATACGTCCTTTTCAAGTCTTGGTACATTTTATTGCTTCCAGGATGAATGGTATACCTAGTTCGGTGTGCTTCCTCCAATATTTCTTTCCTCAACCCTTCATTGTCTGGCACAACTACACGATCTTGAAATTTCAAGATTCCCTCAGGTCCTAACTTAAAATCCAATGTTTCTCCCCTATTCACCTTTTCAATCCACTTTTGCACCATAGGATCTCCTTTTTGTACTTCTTTGATATGTTCCAGTATTGGAGATTTCAACATTAAATTTCCAAATGTGATTTTCTTTTTCTCCAAGCAAGGATTCCATTCGCCAGCCTCTGCTAACATTTCCCATTGCTTAACCATCAAGCTCGCCACTTGAGCTTTTCGACTTAGTGCATCTGCCACTTTATTGGCCTTCCCAGGGTGATAGTTTATGGTGCAGTCATAATCCTCAAGAAATTCTACCCATCGCCTTTGTCTTAGGTTTAACTCTTTTTGAGAAAATAAGTACTTAAGGCTTTTGTGGTCTGTAAAAACCTCAAATGTCACCCCGTACAAATAATGTCTCCACTTTTTCAGCGCAAAGATAACTGCGGCCAACTCCAAATCATGTGTTGGATAGTTTTGCTCATGGGGTTTTAATTTCCTAGAAGCATAGGCAATAACTTTCCCATTTTGCATCAGGACACACCCTAGTCCTTCTTTCGAGGCATCCGAATAAACTACAAACCCATCCTTTCCATTTGGCAGGGTCAACACGGGAGCTGTTGTCAAACGTCTCTTTAACTCTTGAAAACTAAGCTCACATTTTGGGTTCCAAGCGAACTTAACATGCTTCTTAGTCAATTCCGTGAGTGGCCCCGCAATTCTAGAAAAATCTTCGATGAAGCGACGGTAATATCCTGCCAAACCCAAGAAGCTTCTAACCTCGGTAGGGTTTCTCGGTTGCTTCCATTGAGTCACTGTCTCCACTTTGGAGGGATCCACAGCAATCCCATCCTTAGAAATTTTATGCCCTAAAAAGGACACTTCTTCCAACCAAAACTCACACTTGTTGAACTTAGCATACAATTGATGCTTTCGGAGGATTTGAAGTACTATCCTTAAGTGTTGAGCATGATCCTCTCGGGTCTTTGAGTACACTAGGATATCATCAATAAAAACAACCACAAACTGATCCAAGTAGGGTTTAAAGACTCGTTGCATCAAATCCATAAATGCCGCTGGAGCGTTGGTTAACCCAAAAGGCATTACCACGAATTCAAAATGCCCATACCTCGAGTTAAAAGCAGTTTTCGGTACATCTTCCTTCCTTATTCTCAACTGGTAGTACCCTTGCCTAAGGTCCAGTTTAGAAAAGACTACGGATCCTTGTAATTGGTCAAACAATTCATCAATAAGCGGCAAAGGATACTTATTCTTTATTGTCACATCATTGAGTCCTCGATAATCAATACACAACCTCAAACTTCCGTCCTTCTTTTTAACAAAGAGCACAGGTGCTCCCCAAGGTGAATCACTCTCTCTAATGAAACCCCGCTCCAATAAATCTTGCAATTGAATTTTCAATTCCTTTAATTCAGCTGGAGCCATACGATACGGGGTCTTAGAAATTGGAGCTGTCCCTGGTAGCAAATCAATCTTAAACTCTATCATTCGTTCAGGAGGAAGATTTTCCAACTCTTCAGGAAATACATCAGGGAAATCCTTTACAACCGGCACCTCTTCTAACTTTATTTTATCACTAGGAGGATTTATCAGAAAGGCCAAATACCCTTGAGCTCCTTTACTTAACAATTTCCTCGCTCTAATCCCAAATCGTGTGATGACGCTAATTTCCTTTCATTTCAAACTTCAAAGTAGCCTCTCGGGGATGGAAAATTCCACGCTTTTGCCCCACCAGCTTTAGCATGATGACGAGCTAGGCAATCCATTCCTAGGATAACATCATACCCCTTTATGTCCAAACTAATCAAATCCACCACTAATTTTCTCTCTCCATCCCACATCACAATTCTTATATACCCAAATAGTAACTAGACTTTGTTCCCCGTTGCTTTTAACCTCCAGATCATATGGTAATCTAGTAGGTTTTATATCCACTCCACTTAAAAAGGAGGGATTCACAAAAGAATGTGATGCACCAGGATCAATCAAAATCTTAGCCAAGCGATGAAAGATAGGGATTGTACCTTCAACCACTTCCGTGGGGTCAGGAACCTGTGGGTGATCAATGGCATAGACTCACTGGCACTCGGTCGATTCCGCTACACTAGCTTGGTGTTGGGCTTATTGACCGGGTGGGTCTTTCCTTTGAAGCACTGGGCATGAGGCCGCTTGATGTTCGACTTCCACATCTAAGGCTCCCATCTTCTTCCAACAAACGTCCTCAGTGTGGTTTGCCTTCCCACAGAAGCCACATGATACCATAGGAGTAGAAACTTGCCTTCCTTGTGAAACTCCTCTTGTCTGCCCCCTTCCAGTCATGCCTCCTCTTGATACTGTTCCCCTACCAAAAGTTCCTCTTAAATTCGATCCCCTTGATGATCCAGACGGAATTGCTCGGCCCATTCCCCTTCCAAACTTAGGAGTTGGGGCACCTATGTCCATTGGACTACGGCTACTACTGGGTGCGTTCCTCTTCCTAGCATTAAAGATCTTCACCTGAGCCTTAGCCCCTTCAATTCTTTGAGCCTTCTCCACAGCTTCACTAAAGCTATTAACTTGAGTTGCTGCCAAACTTTCTTGCAATTCTACATTTAATCCTTGCACGAATCTCCTTATTCGTCTTTGTTCGGTGGCCACTAATTGTGAGCAAACTTGGACAGCTTAGTAAATTGAGCTTACTGCAACACTCCAAGATCCTTGCTTACATCTGATGAAATCATCCTCCCTTTTCTCTTGAACTAGTGGAGGAAGAAACTTGGCATTGAACTCCCTAGTGAAGTTTACCCAAGTTCTAGGGGTTTGTTCCCTTTCCCATTTAGTTCTTATCATGATCCACCAAGAACGAGCAGCCCCCTCAAACTGAAAGGTAGCAAAAGTGATTTGCCTATCCTCGGGGTAACCTAAGGCATTAAAGATATCTGAGATCCTTTCCATCCAACTCTCCACTTGGGATCAGGTCCTCCATAAAACTTAGGGGGGTTAAACCTCTGAAATCGCTCAAGAGCCCTATCCTCTCCAACCCCAAGATTACCCAGATGTTGCTTTCAGTCCAGGGGCCCAGCCATACGATCTAAGATTTCGGTCATACGATTCATGGCAGTTGCCATTTGCTCCACAATATTAACCCCGGCCCCTTGATTTTGCTCTGCGGTGGACTCCCGGTCACCACCGAGATTGTGAAGTAACCTAGACCCACGCCCTCGGCCTCTTCTACCCTCCATATTTCTATAGGGGCAGAAATTTAACATAATAAATAAGTATAGTACGTAATTGAAAAGTAAATAAAGATAAGAACGAAGCATTTAACATACACACTTTACATTCATAGAAATGCCAAGAGTACATCAGGAAGCATGCTTTTGGTCAAAAGGGTACACATAGGTACCTCAAGTTCACAAGTACACTCAACAAAAATATGGTACTTGAAGAGTTAGCAAGCATGCACTTTACAAAGTTGGGAACCCACTCTACTGGTTTACTCCCACAAAAGTCTATGTCAATCCTAGTCCTAAACTAGGCCAATCCATCAGGTCTCGTGGGAGAAGTCTCGAGAACTCTCCTCGGGACGGCTCAGGACATCGTGCTTGTGGATCTCCCTCAGCCATAGCAACGTCTCCCACAGACTCAATCGGAGGCTCTCCTCCCATATCAAGATCGGGTTAACTGAAGTCCTCCTCAACTGGTTAGCCTCGATCACTCCTCCGATCAAAGCCTCACATCCAGCCACAATGTCCTCAGCCCTCTCGAGCTACCCCACTATCCTAGCGGCCCGCTTCATTAGCTGAACCTCAGCCTCAAGCTCTCCAATCCTAGCAAGTCGAGCCAGCACAAGTAAGTCTCTCAATCTGCCTGGCTGATCCTCACAACCTCTTCCTCTCGGTAGACTGCCAGGACTACGTGGTCAGGGTAAGCATGAGTCCTCCAACATCCACATGGATCACGGGTAGTGCGAATCCTAGGGTTGTAGGCCGCACGGGCACCCCTAGCACTCAATCTGTAGGATAGGGTAGGCTGTCGACGTCGAGGTCCGTCTCCACCACCAAACTCCATGGCCTACAAGAATAAATTCTATTAGAGCTCATCTAACTTAAAAGTCATCAACATTTATTCATACACAAATTACCCTCACTCTACATTCATTTCTAGTCTATTAACTCTTAAACAACTCACTATACCCAGACTATTCAAACCTAGGCTCTGATACCACCTGACCCACCTCTCCCTAGGGCACCCAAGGTATCAGCCTTCTCTCGCCAGGACTCACTCACTCTATAATCACTCCACTTATCGAGTTCAACTTGACAAGATAACACTCTTAACCCAAAATAACAGAGACACAGCTTTACAATACATAACATTTGAATTACAATCCATAATATATAAGCAATTCATCCCTACGACTTTGTTTCATCATACAGGGTTCTCAAAAGACCTTGTATAAAAGTTCCCAAAAGATAACATCCCAAATTCTTCAAAAACATCAAAATAGGAATAACCCTAATCTTAAGGGTAGTCGTCCTCATCGTGGATCTCATCTCCTGCTAAGGAAAACAAATGGAAGAAAGGGTGAGCTAGAAAGCTCGTGAGTTCCCAAAAACATGCAATTCACATAACAGTTAAACATTTTCACTTAATAACAGAATGGCACTTGGAAATAAATCATGTAATAAAGCAGTTAACAACACTAGTAAGGATACGGGGCTCTGAGCTGTCCACGCTGCTTGAATACAAACCAGAGTTGACACTCCAACCTGTCATTATTCCTACGAGAACTCCACTTCCTCCTTACCTCCAAACCTCCAACGGGGACTCCAAACAAGAGTTTGTAACGGTAACAAGACAAGAGGTTTGGTTACAAAGTGGTTTCAGTGGTTTCAGTGGTTTCAGTGGTTTCAGTGTACTCTTTCAATTGGGACAAGTCCATAAGCCAAGTCCGTGAGTACTTTTATTTCAAGATCACGGTGTCAGTGGTCGGTTGCTCTTTAGGAGACAGGTTCGGTGCCAGAACTCAGTCTCGAGCACAGTACAGTACAGTGGGTTAAGTCACCGTGCTTCGTGACATTGAAATAACCCTATGGCTCTTCCCATTCTTCTCGGCCTATGCCCAGCCTACGGCACGAGTTGAAGGGTTCACCGATAGGTCTCAGGCATTTCCTGACCTTTTCAAACACATGCAGTCACTAAACAGTACTGTAACATTCTATCACTTCAGTTTACTTTTACTATCATTCAGTTTACAGTATTGCATAATCATTTTACTTAGATAAGGGTCAGTGCGATAAAGTACACACTGCCCTACCTAAGGGTTCAAAAATCAGGTTTCACAGTACAATCACAACAATACACATCATTTCAGTCATTTCACATAGCACATAACAGGCATGGAAACTCACCAAAGTAATAGGGCTCAGCCTCTACGTAAGGGTCGAATTCACTCTCCTCTTCGAACCCTAAACAAGTAAAAACAGTAGTTGAGAAATTCTGTTCCTTCACTCATTATTCAAAACAATTCATTTACACCCCTTTTCAGTTTTCAGTCAATGTTTTTCCCCAAAAATTCTCTCAAGGAAACACTTTCATTTCCAATACGATAATTCAAACGAATCTTTGAAAGATCATTATCTCATTTCAAAAACCATACATTACCGATGTACTCACTAGCATTTTTCCACATTTTCTTTTAATAAATCAGTCAGGTGAAAATTATCAACCTAAAATCATTTTTAACATAAACTCAACATTTCCTTCTTTAAAATGCGTTAATATAACTTTAAAACACTTTAAACTATAACCTTTCTTCCAAAATTCATTAAAAGAACCCATGACACTATAAACCTTCAAATGACATTTTTCACCCAATTTTCATGAGAAATACTATTCGTTATCTTTTCAAAAATCATACACTGATAAATGTACATATCAAATATTTTCTTAAACAGAAATTCATCACGACTGAATACAAAGTTTCAAAATCAAACATAGAAGTTTTCAAGTGTGGTCTTGGCCATTTTAATCATTTTTCCTTCAAACTTTTCAACAACTAGAAACCCTAATTCTAACCATATCGAAGCAAGTTCACAAATAACAAACAAATTCCCAATCAGGTCCTCAAGTCCGCTACCTAGAATTCACCTCAAGTCCGCTACCTAGGTTGGGAATCCAAGAGCCCAACTTCATCTTTTCAGATGATTTCCTTTTTATCAATATTAACTACAGATCTACACTAATCAACATTATTAAGGCTAGATCTACAAGATTCAAGTCTGCACCTACGGATCTACCAAGATCCAACGATATCCGCAAAGCCCAACAAGATCACTCAACTTTTTCTCCAAGAAAACACTCCCCAAGCTTGATAGCCTCCAAGATGCTCAAACCCACTCAAGATCTTCAAGTTTTGTCGAAGAAATCAACCTCCAAGTGCAAGATCAAGCCCCAAGATGCTCACCCAAGCTTTTCCTTCTTTCCTTTTTCCTTTCAAATTTTCGATCTCCTTTCTCTCTCTTCCTTGTTCTGAAGTGGGGGGGTGAAGATCAAGCCATAAAATCATCATCAACTCATCACAACTCAAATGATTTTGTAGGAAGAAAAGAAAAATGAAGATCAACCCACTTACCTCTTATTTTCTCCAAGAACTTCAGCCCACAACTCCTTCTCTCTCTCTCTCTCGGCTGCTAGGATGAAGATGATGGTGGTTGATGGTGGTTAAAAGTTCAAGAAGATTGATGAAAGTTGGAAGAAACTTTGAAGCAAAATCTCTCTCTCAAGCTCTCTCCTCTCGGCTCTTCTCTCTCTCTACTCCAGATTTTGCAGCTGAAAATGAAAGCTTGAAGCCAAGAAGTCAAGGCTTTAAAGTCTCAAAAAGTGCTTTTCCCTGTTTCAGGGAAAAAGTGCTTTTTCGAGCACTTTATGTCGCGTCGCCTAACTTACACTGCTCGGGTTCATTCCGACACTGTCCAAACTTATTAATATCCTCGAAGTATTGTCATTTATGCTTAATTTCTTCTTAAAGTCGCTAATCACGCTCCGGTAGAAAATTAAAGTCCTAATACGGCCAAAATCGCACACCGGCAAACAAATCGTATAAAATGCTATAAATTGTAAAATATTCAATTTAAATACAATTTTACTCATAAACAATTAAATAAACATAATTTAAATAGTATTATGTATTTTAAAAATAATTTGAAATTTCGAGGCCCTCACACACTCGACCAAAACTCCATATATGATTCTTGAATGTACGTGTTGTGTGATATATGAATGTATATGATGGGTATTATATGAATTGTACATATGATATTTTTGGTGATGAGTGACCATGTGGATGGTCTGATCCCAAGGGGTGCCTTTGGGGTCTCAATGTCGATGTTATTTCTGACCACTTGGGTGGTTTGATCTCAAGGCGCTGCCTTGGGGTCTCAATGGTAAATGTTATTTATGACCACTTGGGTGGTTTGATCTCAAGGGGTTGCCTTGGGGTCTCAATGGTAATTGTTATTTCTGACCACTTGGATGGTTTGATCTCAAGAGGTTGCCTTGGGGTCTCATTGGTAAATGTTATTTCTGACCAAATAAATGGTCTGACCTCAAGGGGTTGCCTTGGGGTCTCAATGGTCAATGTTGTTTTCCCGACCACATAGATGGTCTGATCTCAATGCTTTTGGGATCTCAATGATATTATTGGCTTTGAAGCCACCCGTATCCTTATTGTGGTGTTACTCTTGCTATTGATTTGAAAATTCGTGGCAATGTGATTTACATGTACCCCCCCTCCTGATTATTCACTAAGCATATAGCTTACCCCTTTTCAATTTGTTTTCCTTAGCAGGGGGCTGAAGCGGGAATTGACGCGTGGGAGGCATAGTGTAGCCTTTTAGCTTTAGTACTCGCTTTGGGTTGGAGTTTTGGCCATGTATATTGTATTTTGGATAGTAGGTGTGAGAAACCTTGTTGGGAGTTGTACTCTAACTTTTATGGTCTTGTAGTGAATATTATGTATATATATAATGTACTTATCGTCCTTCGGTGAAATTTGATGCGTTTATCGTTTTTGCTATCGAGTCCTGGCGAGAGCTGGGCAGGAGATCCGCTAAGCCCTTTGGTACGCCTCTGGGTACGGTGGGGTCGTCACAGTATTAATTTCTATAGAGGTTGATCATACAATAATTTAAGGCACATTTATTGACTTAAATTAGAAGGGAAGCAATTAAATACATAAAATTAATCAATAATAAAGTAAGTACCACATGTTTGAATTTCTAGATAAAAGTATGAAATATATGGGTAATTTTCCAGCCCTCACACTCTCTCCCCCTTAAAAGAATTTCGTTCTTGAAATTCTTACCTTGGCTCTCAAAAAGTTCAAGGTATTTCTTCTGCATCTTTTCCTCTAACTCCCAGGTTGCTTCCTCCAACCCATGATGCTTCCACAGAACCTTGACTAGACAAATTTGCTTGTTTCGCAATTCTTTTACTTTTCGGTCTAAGAGTCATATAGGTTGCTCCTCATAAGTCAAAGATTCATCCATTCGATATCTCTGTGTTGGAGTACATAAGCTAGATTTGGATGATACTTCTTCAACAATGAAATATGAAAAATATTATGTATCCTGGATAAAATAACAAGTAAATCCAACTAATATGTCACTTTTCCCACTCATTAGAGAATTCTAAAGGGTTCTACATATCTTGGTTTGAGTTTCTTTCTTTTCCCTGAGTTGATGCTTCCCTTTAATAGACTGATCTTAAAAAACACTTTATCTCCAATTTCAAATTTTAAATCTTTACTCCAGTTATCCATATAGTTTTTGTTGACTTTGAGCCTTTGGCAAATTATCTTTACCTTTTCATACACCTCTTCAACCCACAGAACTTTCTCTGGATCGAAAAACTTCCTTTCCTCTACTTCATCCTAGTAAATTGGTGACCTGCATTTTCTCCCATAAAAAGCTTCATAAGGCACCATTTGAATGGAAAAATGGTAATTGTTATTGTATGCAATTCAATTAATGTCATATGTTGATCCCAACTTCCACCAAAATCTATTGTACATGATTTCAGCATATCCTCAAATGTTTGAATGGTTCTCTTTGATTACCCATCTATTTGAGAATGGCATGTTGTGCTAACACTCAGTTTGTTGCCTAAAACATCCTGCATCTGCTGCCATAATAGGGATTCAAACCAGCAATCCTTGTCCAAGACTATATTTATAGGTACCTCATGCAATCCAACAATCTCATCCAAATACAACTTAGCTAGCTTCTAAAGTAAGTATCTCATGTTCACTGGCAAAAAATGTGTCAACTTAGTTAACCGATCAACTATTACCTAAGTTGCATCATGGTTTCTTTGAGTACGTGGTAATCTTGACAAAAAATTTATAGTAACGTGCTTCCATTTCCATTCAAGTATCTCTAAAAGTTGCAACAATTCCAAGGGTTTCTGATGTTCAAATTTAATCTACTGAAAGGTGAGACAACTTTGGACAAATTACGTAATTTTCTTTTCCATATTATCCCAGCAGTATAGTCTCTTTAGATCTTGGTATATCTTATTACTACCAGGATGCACTGTATATTTGGAACGATGAGTTTCCTCTAGAATTTTCCATTTCAACCCTTCATCTTTTGTACAATTATCCGACTTCGGAATCTTAGTATTCCATCTGGTCCCAAGCTATGATCGAGTAATTTTCTTTCTCAAGCCTTTTCCAGCCATTTTTACAATGTGGGATCTCACTCATAGGCATCCTTAATACATCTTAACAATGATGGTTACATCGTAATATTCCCAAAGATTACTTTTTGGCACTCAGGTTAAGGGTTGCACTTAGAAATTTCCTCTATTATTTGACTATCAATCCACCACTTGGGTTTTCCTACTAATAGCATTTGCTACTACATTAGCTTTTCTAGGATGTTAATTAATAGTATATTCATAATCTTCCAAAAATTCCATCCATCAGTGCTATCGTAAATTCAATTCCTTTGAGCAAATAAATATTTAAGACTCTTATTCTCAGTATACACTTCAAAAGTCAACCAATACAAATAATGTCTCCATTTCCTCAACATGAATACTATAGCAGCCAACTCTAGATCATGCGTCGGGTAATTCAGTTCATAAGTTTTTAGGTTCTGGAAAACATATGCAGTTGCTTTTCTATCTTGCAGTAACACACATCCTAATCCTTCCCTGAACACATCCATATTCACAGTGTAGCTATCTTTTCCATTCGGTAATGCTGGAACAGGGGCCATAGTTTGGTGTTTTGTATGTTCTTCAAAACTAGCCTCACATTTAGCATCCAATGCAAATTTAACCTGCTTCCAAGTCAAATTAGTTAGAATCCTTGTAATTTTAGAGAAATCCTTTATAAATCAATAGTAATACCCTACTAGACCCAAGAAACTACAAATTTTAGTAGGGTCTTCCGGTCGTTTCCATTCAACAATGGGTTTTACCTTTGTTGGATCCACAATGATTCCATCCTTTGAAATTATATGGCTGAGAAAAGACACTTTCTCCAACCAAGAGTCCATTAATTAAATTTAGCATGCAATTGATGCTCTCTTAGTGTTTACAATACTATTCTCAAATGCTACTCATGCTCTTCCCGAGTTTTAGAATATACCAAAATATCATTGATAAATATTACCATAAACTGATCCAAATATGGATTAAAGATCCAGTGCGTTAAATCCATAAACGCCACTGGTCCATTGATCAATCCAAAAGGTATCACTACAAATTCATAATGTCCATATCAGATGTTAAATGCAGCTTTTGGCACATTTTCATTCTTAATCCTTAATTGGTATATCCCTACTTGAGTTCTATCTTGGAAAACACTACAACTCCTTGAAGTTGGTCAAATAACTCATCAAAATGTGATAGAGGATATTTGTTCTGAACCGTAACTTTATTCAAACTCCGATAGTCTATACATAATCTTAAACTTCCATCTTTCTTTTCGAAAAATAATACTGGTGCTCCCCACGGGGATTAACTTAACTATATAAACTGCCATTCCAACAAATCTTGTATCTGCATCTTTAATTCCTTAAGTTCAATACGTGCTATTCGATAAGGGATCTTAGAAATATGAGTTGTTCCGGGCATCATTTCAATCTTAAATTCCACCTCCCTCTCAGGAGACAATGACACTAATTCCTCAGAGAAAACCTCTAGATAGTCTTTCACCACTAGCTTATCTTCTATCTTCACATTTTCCTCTAGAGCGTTAACTAAATAGGCCAAATAACCTTGTGCCCCTTTACTCAACAATTTTCTAGTTTGAATCCCTGAAATAAGGGTAGATGAGGCTAACTTACTCTTTACATCCAATCTTAGGGTTGGCTCTCCTGGTATACAAAATTCAACCACTTTAGTTTTATAGTTCAACTGATCATGATATCGGGCTAATCAGTCCATACCTGATATAATATCATACCCTTGAATAGGTAAAGTCATAAGATCCATCAACAATTTCCTTTCTCTAGCCTAAAACTCACAATTCTTGTATATCATGTTGGTTACCAAACATTGTTTGCTAGTAGGTGTTCTAACTTCTAGGTCATATGTTAACTTATCAGGTTTCAATCAATTCCACACATTAAATCAGGGTTCATAAAAGAATAAGGTGCACCAGGATCTGTCAAAATTTTTGCTAGATGATGAGATATGATTCTAGGACCTGTTGCTTGTCTATGACATATACCCTAACTGGTACCCTTGGTCTGCTACCTCCTTCATAGGTATACTTAGGGGTAGTGCTGTCCGTTTGTTGAGCATTAGTACTTTTCTACAGCTTTTTCAGATAGTTGCTAACTTGATGATTGGCATTCCCACAGAATAGGCACTTTCGTCCTTGTACCTAGCAGTTATCATTGGAGTGATTCACCTTCTTGCAATATCCACAAGCTAGGCGAGAAGCTGATACCTGGCCTACTCATGGGGTTCCTTTTGATTGCACCCTTCCTAATTGAGATCCTCTTGATGGAACTCCTTCTAATTTCCTGGGCATCAATGGTGGAGGAAGTAGAAATCTTACATCACCCACTCCTCTTCCTACTTTGGGAGGTGGTGTATTCTTACTAGGTTTTCCAAGTTTATTACTAAGTGTGCCACTTTTCATGCTTGGAAAGCTCTTAATTGGGTTTTCACGCTCTTAACCTTTTAGACTCTCTTAAAAGGCTAAATGAAAGAGTTTATGTGAACTACTACTAGTGCTTCCTAGATTTTGAAGTTTTACCCCCTAGACAAACTATTTTTTCCTCTTTTGCTCCATAGCAACCAAATCCGGGACAAACTTTGATAGTTTAGCAAACTAAGTCTTGTACTCAACAACACTCATTGGTTCTTGACAAAGCCTTATAAACTCATCCTCTCTCTTTTTCTGGATAAGAGGGGGAATAAATTTCTTATTAAACTCTCAGGTAAAATTTATCCTAGTCCAAGGGATGCATCTCTTTCCCACTTGGTCCTTATAACATTCCATTAAGAATATGCTACCCCTTCAAATTGGAACACAGCAAAAGGCACCTATCTTTCTTCCGAATATCTCAAGATTTGAAAGATATTAATCATATTCTTTAACTAGTTTTCATCTACCTCTGGGTCAGGACCCGCAGAAAACTTAGGTGAGGAAAACTTTTGAAACTGATCTGGAGCCTTATCCTCTCCTACCTCTTGGCCCCTAGGTTGGTTCGCAGATCCTTTGGTCCTGTTGCGGTGCTAAGCATTTTAGGAGATCCGTCATTTGGTTTAGGGCCATAGCTACTTGGTCTTCTACATTGGTCCCTAGTTTGCGGTTTTGATTGGCTGCAGATTCCTAACCTCCCCATTGTTCCTACGGTTTTCTAGGGCTATGCACATGACGACATCCCTCAGCTTCCATATTTCTCATAACCAATCTATATACAAATGGATAATAATCAATTATGCATGCATACAATAGCAGTTAGCTGAAACTATTAACACATTCATTTCATATATCATTACTACAAAAGCAAGTTCATGTCTAGTTAAATTACATCACAAAGTAAAGTCAATTGCAATACATAGCAAGTTCAAATACACTTAGTAATAAGTCAAACAAGCCATTAGTACAAATATATTCAATGCCAAAACAAACATGCTAGGGTTCCAAGTTAACCATCCCATATAAAATTTTTATTCTAGTATTTTGTTAGATCAATCCATAACAAAGCTGGTGGGTCCTATCCCTTCAGCTAGTTCATCATCATTTCTGACCCTATGAGCTTCTTCTACCTAGTCCTCCCTGTCTAAGTTCACCTCCACAACCTCTTCAATCATAACCTTGCATTCTCCCAAAATCTCTTTAGTCCTGTCCCTTACCTGTCTTAGTATATGAGTGAGACAGTAATTAGTGTCCTGCAACTGAACACACAAAGCATTGGTTCGCTGCTACTCCTCTATTACATTAGTTTCTAGCTCCTGAATCCTATTACTTTTCATTCTCATGACTCCCTCATTTCCTGTATTCTGGCATGAGCTCTCTCGTTTGTTATTACCAGGCTCAATCTCTCCTCAACTACAGCTAGTACCACTCGATCAGAATAGGAGTAAGTCCTCCAATAGTCACATAGAGTAGTCATCCAATGCCCTGCAATGTATAGCTGAAAGGGTGCATTCGTTCCCTCCTGAAACATAATAGTCCAACGTGGCCCCTGAGGTATCTCTTGCCTACCGTTTACCTCCATTCCTACAATTACAATTAGGATTAAAATCTTATTCAAACTTACCTAGAAATCTTACACCTGACAACTCATTCTATTAAACTTTAAATTTTTATACTTACATAATTCCTCAGTTTTCCCAGATCATTTCAAACTTAGATTCTGATACCAACTATGACCGCCCTACCTCACCCTAATGTGCACCCTAGGGTTTAGCAGACGGCCTACCTAACTCTTGCCAAGACTCACAATACTAAACTCCTAAAATAACATTTACTCTATCAATAAGTTCAAAATATTCATACTTATATACAAACCAAAAAGAAAGTAAGGATTGATCCACTAATGTTCATAGTCGAATTTTGTTTGCAAAATAAAGAAGATACGAGATAGAGACTTCAAGATCAAGCTATCACTATTCTCGACTTCTTTCGCTATGCCCAGCGAGGTTCCAAGAAAACAACAATTAATAAATGACACCAATCCACAATTTTGGCAAAATAATGTACTTCACAACAATTTAAAGCCAAGGCAAATCACTGTACAATTTACAGTATAACAATTCATTCAATAAGAAAGGATACAAGCTCACTTCGGGAGCTGATTCAATAGAATTGCCTACTCCGCCAATCACTTCTTATATCCTCCAAAATAGTAAACAATCCCCTTCAATCTATATTTATTTCAATAACCACCTTACTACAAAGTAATATTCGAGTACACCACACAGTTAGCTAGGGTGCCAACCTACCCGATCCAGCCTGTCACTGGCTTGAATAGGCCAGTTGGTGAAGGGTTTTGGGGCCCAATTCAACTAATGTGATAAAATACACATATGGCTTACAGTCAAGGACATTTATCTTAGTAGTTAAGACCATAGCAGTTTCAAGTTCAACTAAGTCGGGTGCGATAAAGTACATGCTTGCCCATCAATAATATTGCTAAGCAGTCAGGTAGACAACGATTACCAATCCGAAGGAAACATTTAACTAGGAAATGCACACAAGCAACACTCATCCTTATTGAAAATTCACACTTCAGCTTCGGGGTTACCCTTTCACTTACTATTGGCTCTTGAGACAAGTTACAGTTACCATAATTATTGGGCTATTTATTTGGTATAAAATCTTGGAGAACTAGCAAAAATCTTTAGATTTTTCAATGATAATACATACTAACTAATTAATTCCTTTGATTATCATGCAACCCAAGCAACTTCAAGTCTCGGTTCAAGGCTGTGAAATTTCCAGCAATTGCACTCTTTAGCTTTCTATCAAAATCACCAACTTTTCTTGCTTAGATGAGGTGCAATACAACATGCATGCTAAGATTAAAGTGTTATAAGGTATATTGAGCAAAGATATGTCAAATTACAGCTAAAATTTTGGAGATAAAACTGGAAAAATTCTAGCTTTCTCTCTCTTGGACTTCAGCAGAAATTTCGTCAAGGTTTACTTCAACTTTGCTTCAAAATCATCAACTTTCTCGCTTATTTTAAAGGTAAAACACACAATATATCATATAAAACATGAGATAAGACATATAGCATGAATTTCTAGTAAAAATCCATTCAAAACTCGAATTAAAAAGCTATAAAGTAAAGCTTTCTTTCCTCACAGACAAAGCTGGAAATTTCCAGCAGAAATAGTTTGGAAATGGGTTTTTCTTCAGCAAAACTCCTTTTCTTACCTCAAATCCAATAGGCATCAATTGTCTCAAAGTATATTCAGAGAATGAAGGGTATTACTAAAAATTTTTACCTTTTTTCATCACAAATGAATGTTGGAAAAGGGCTGGCAGCTCTTCCTTCTTTTCTCTCAAGTTTCAAGTGCAGCAAAGACTAGAATTTTCTCTATTTTCTTCCCTCAATCCTCCTGATTTCAAGGATATAACCCTCTCTTCCTCACTCTCAACTCTTTCTCTTGGTTTGAATGGAAAAGAATAGGATGAAAACCAAGTCTTTTTCTCCCTCTTTCTCAGGTTCAAGTATAGAAATGGCAAGAAAATTTTGGTAAGAATGAAGTTTTATTCTTGCTCAATTCTTGCATGAGATTTGCCAAGTGTCATTAGGTATTTGACAAATATTGAGCTCCAAAAGGCCACTTGTCTTATATGTACAAGAAAGTCTTATTCTATAAATGCATGCATTCTTATGCTATCATGCTATTATTCCACCAAATTCATATTTTAGTTGGTATTAATTTCCATTGAGGTTGATCATACAATAATTTAAGGTACACTTATTCACTTAAATTACAACGGAAGCAATTAAACATGTAAATCAATCAATAATAAAGTAATTACCATATGTTCAAATTTCTAGATAAAAGCATGAAATATATGGGTTAATTTTTGAGCTCTCATAGAAAATTTTATGAAAGCAAAAGTAGAAAAAAAAATTCAAAAAATTCAAAATCCATAGTTGAAAGAAGACTGTACCTTCTTATGGGGCTTAATATTGTTGTTTCCATTAGAAAAAATATTCAGTTGCTTTACAATGTATGCTTTTAATCACATGTAGGCAATTATAGGGTAAATAGCAATTACTGCATGTAATAGACATATGTGTTCTTTTGCCTACAACTCTATTATCAACTCATTGGACAAGGACAAGCCTTTCTCTGAAATATTGATGCATCCTTTGCTCCTTTGGGAGATTCACTGCTTGCAATACAAGATTGTACGAGAAGATTAGAAATGCAATTTTTGAGATTCTCTTCACCAGCAAACAGAAATAAAGAGCATCAGCCAATTTTAATTTTAAACAAGTCCAGGAGCAACTAATAATGCCTAGAAAACTTGTTTTGGAGAAAGAAACAAAATACCTCAGTTCTTACACTTTAACCCCAAAGAGCTCACTCTTCAAAGTTCAAAAGATTCATTTAGAAAAAAGAATACAAACATGTTATGTTGACATAAACGTCTTTATTTGATAAAGAATCTTCCAGTTAAGGTTCAGAAGTTAAACATGTATTCCATTTTATTTGGCAATGCTTTTCTTTGAATTTTCTTTATTACTCAACAGAAAGTTAATTCCAATAATAGAAAACAATTGTTATGATCTTTCTTCTGATTTTGAATTTTGGCCTCCAACAGAATATACATAAATATGATATTGGCCCCACTCAAATATAAGAAGGATCATTCAGCAACTTTTAATGGATAAGGCATTCATAGTAGGAACATTTCATGATTAATAAATAAAAGGTAAGTAGCAGTGTATAACCCTTAAAACCTAGAATTGAAAGCCCTAGAAAACTTTTCTCTCTAGCAAAAAGCACTTCTAAAAGAGGCACATGTGTATGTCTTGTAACCATAGCCAAAGAATCCAATACTTGCTCACAAGCTGGGTCTAATGGATGAAGATATTATCCATTCTGTAACTACAAAGGCAAATAAAAAAAATAAAACCCAAAAATGTAACCAAAAAATACAACTATGTGAGGACCCAAAAATTGTATTTTATTGAAAAATAAATAATAATAATTATATTAAGTATTATTGCTAAAATATTAGTGAATTTATGCATCAAGTTATCATTTTCTAATTTAGAGAATTTTTTGAGATTAAATTGCCCGATTTTGTTTCAACCAGTTTAAGTGTTAATTTTCGAGTAGTGACGTGAATAGTAGCTCTAAGATGAAACGGAGCATATGCAGAGACTTTACAGAGATATATTTATGGTAGGACAATGTCGGAAAGAGACAATCTAGTGAAAGTTAAGCGTCGCGTGCTAAAGCGACATAAAGTCAAGTTGGTGGAATTAGCCACCCACCTTCCTTAAAACATGGAGAGCCAAGCATTTTGTCCACTTATCACTTCATCTTTGCTCCCATTTCTTCTTCATTTTCAGCCACACGTAAGAGAGCAAGAGAGAGAGGGAGCTAAGGTAGAGAGAGAGATAGAGTGAGAGAGATAGCTTTCTTCTTCTTCTACTTCATCTTCTTGTTCTTAAAAACTTAATTTGAAGAGCTCATCTTGCTCTTTTTCTTCTTGTTCCAGCCGAGGTTGAGAGGGAGAGAGGGAAGTAGTCGAGAGAGAGAAGGTGGTGTATCCATCTTGATCCTTGAAGTTTTGTGGAAGAAATCATCAAGAAACAAGTAGATCTTTGACTAATCTTGGAGGATCTTGAAGGTGCAAGACTTGGAAATCCACTTTTGGAGAGGTCTGCACTTGAACTTGCTTGATTTCGATAGATCTTGAGGTAAGAGATCTAGATCTTTTAGTTTTAGCTTTAATAATGGCAGATCTTCTAGATCTACACTAGATCTACGGATTATTCTTGCTAGAAAGTATTATCTTGAAAGGTTGGAATTGGGCTCTTGAATTCCCAACTTAGGTAGCTGTCTTGAGGTAGCTTCTTAGGTAGCGGACTTGAGGAATTTTGTTGTGGATGTGTTCTGGATTGTTAGGTGAGATTTGAGAGATTTGTTGGTTCAAATTTTTGACTTTTAAGAAGTTCTATCTCATTTTTTCCCGTGTTCTTCCATGCTGAAATTTCCAGCAGTTTAAACTAAAATATTGGACAGTTTTGAGCTGCACATTTGTCTATGATAATGGCCAAACCAATTCTTTTGCAAAACATGAATCGGAGCATGGTAGCTTGTAAAATGACTAAAATACCCCTAACTGCTCCATTATCCTATTTCAGCTAACAGTCTTCATTTTCAGCCAATTTCCCAAACTTTCTGGCACTTGTAGGAGATGAATTAAAACTTTAATTTTATATTATTGAAAGCTTTATGATTCTAGTTTTAAGCACCATGCACTCAAATTCGATTTTCCTACATTAAGTTATAGTCTTTCTTCCGAAACTATCCAAAAATGCTGTTTTCAACACGATAGTTTCAATTTACTTTTGTAATTATGATTTTTTACCCAGAAAATGCATGAATTGAATTTCAGAGTCTTCACATGAATTGTAGGTCTTTGTTTTAGTTTCGAAATGGTATAAGATTCATCTTAATCTGATGAGTGTAGCTCAAGTTATGATCAAAACACCAAGAGATGACAGAAACTTGATAGTTTGATGCCTACCAAGTGTTTGATAAAATGTTGGTATGATACTGGTGGTTATGCCCATCAAGTGTTTGATGAAATGTTTGGTTTGAAACTTGTGATTTTAGGACTTGGCTTGAAATAGAGATATTTGTTACGGACAAGTGAAGTGAGCTGTGGTTGGTAAGTGTTCCAACTCCTTTTCAAATGGAAAATCTTTCTATTGTTTGCAAAGGAATGATTTGTTGAAATGATTTGCTAGTATTTACAAGGAAATGATTTACTGTTATTTCCAAGTAAAATACTTTTACAAGTGAAATAATTTATGAAGAGTTTGTGAGTTTCCGTGTATGTTACTTGATGTGATTTTCAAAAGTGACTTGAATTGTGATTTCTTTATGTGAACTTGAAATTCTGACTTGAGATGAATTTGGATTATTTGAAAGACTTGAATTTCATGAGAAATATACTTGATCTGTTTTATGATTTGATCTATCATGTGAGTGTTTCTCCTTTTCATGTGATTTTGGGAATTAAAATGAATAGTGTGCTATCTTGTGACTGATGTGACGTCGTTGGGTGAATACCCTCGACTAGTATGTGACGTCATTGGGTGAATACCCTCAACTAGTATGTGACATCATTGGGTGAATACCCTCGACTAGTATGTGACGTCGTTGGGTGAATACCCTCAACTAGTACGTGACGTCGTTGGGGTATACGTGACATCGTTGGGTGAATACCCTCGACTAGTTTGTAATGTCGTTGGACGAAATCCCTTGACTAGTCTACTTCATTGGGCGAAGTCCCTCGAGTAGTTTCAGTGAAGTATTGTGACGTCGTTGGGCGAAATCCCTCGAGTAGTTTCAGTGAAGTATTGTGACGTCATTGGGCGAAGTCCCTCGACTAGTCTACTTCGTTGGGCGATGTCCCTCGAGTAGTTTACCTGGTATATTCGAGTAATACCCATTTACGTGTTTATCTACTTGTTTTCAATAGTAAACTTGAAGTATGATTTGAACTGTTCTAGGTGAATTGCAAGCTTTTTTGGAACTCATTGGATTTTAGCTCATTCCTTTAAATTTTGTTTTCCTTAACAGGGATCGAGAACCCGAGTGAAGATGTGATTAGTTAGGGTTGGAACTTATCTTTTGAATTTTGCCTTGAAATGCTGAATTTGATATTTTGGGATTGTAAGATGAAATTGTGGTTGTGCCTTAAGTATATTAAATTGTAATTTGAGAAGTTGGGTTTTAAGTTGAATTTAGTAATGTTATTAGTTGTGGTTTGGTTTGGAATTGTTATTTTCGTTTACTTTCAAAGTGTTATTAGTTTTTCGAGCGAATGAGTCCTGGGGAGAGTTGGGTAGGCGGCCCGCTGAACCCTTTGGTTCGCCTTGGAGGGAGATGGGGCTATCGCAAACTACATTTTCCACACCCTACATATCGGAAGAAAAACTCCTATATTTATAAACTAAATGATGTACACACACACACACACATATACATATACATATGCATACATATATATCTATAGATATATATATGCATATATGTATTATATATGTGCACGTGTATATATATGTATATATATCTGTATATACATATGTATGTGTGTGTGTGTGTGTGTCTATATATCATTTGAGCTAGCAGACATAATTTCACATAGAGGTGTGTGAGATTTTTAGAGAAAAATCTAGAGAGAGAAAAACCATTAAATTTGTCCAGCCTGGATAGAAGAATCTCTTTCCTTTCACTTGATTTTGGCTTGAATTACCTAGTCACAAGAACTCAAAATTTTCTCAATCACATCTTCATCAATTTATGGGGTTAAATCTTGGTAGTAAGCTAGCACTCATATAGTTACAAGTGAATCTATCTATGGGATTTCTTGCATGGGAACTCTTGTAGATCACTACTAGAGCTAGATATGGGCAGCTTTTGTAGATCTCACCATCAATGGCTTCATCAAGCATGAAAATCTTCAACAGTTAGAGGTGATCTTCCTAACTAAGCTCTTAATCGCATGGAATCTATTCAAAGTGATCAACTTGAAGGAACTAAAATATTAAATTTCTATCTCATTTACATATTTGACTCCTTATGACATGAATCCGATGAGGGCCAAGCAATCCCCAACTTTATCTATACTAAATTTGTCATAGCGACACCCAGGGCCAAAGTAATTTCATGACATAGTAAATATTACAAAAATTTTTAATACTAAAGTAGCACTGTTATAATCAAAGTACTTTCAAATGATATTTCTAGCAATTATACAGCTATAAAACTCTCTACAAGATTCTAATGAAATGCCCATAGCAACAATAGTACCACACCAAATGGAGATTCCAGCCAAAAACACCAAATTTGAACAATTTCTAAAAAAACTTGAAGAAGACTGCTTAAATTTCCTATCCATCTGTCTATACTGGACATTATTATCACTAGAAGAGAGATCTTATTAAGTAGTATTATGCCTACAAGATTATATAAATAGTTCATCCAAAACAAAAATATTTTAGACTAAATTGGATACAAAGTGATTTAGAGCATGTACTATCTTAGCAAATCATTGAGCAGCTAATTTATATCTAAAACCGCAATTGATGTGGTTATATTATAGTGAAACTTATAGTGTACTAAGTACTATTTTTAAAACTTCAATGCATCTTAAGTCCTTGTGTCCTATTTTAACTTATTACTTATCGTTAATTTTATATTGATTTGCTTAAACTTTTACTGTATGATCATGAAATTTTAGATTCATCAGCTTAATCATAGTAATGCTATCATTGTTTGGTTAAGGTGGAATATATTAGTCCACCTCTATACATCAATTCCAGATAAAAAAGACTACTATTTCTAGGTTTTCCTATTCCAATTCAAATGGAATATGGATTATATATCTATTACTCATTTTTTAGGTTTTATGCCTTTTTTTTTGGTAAACTGTGTACATGGGGAGGGGATGCTAATCCCAATTTTATTAAAATGATGAAAAAAATAAATAAATCATGGAAGGGGATCAAACCTGACCTCTAATACAAAAAGATAACAATAAACAAGGAGTACTACTTCCTTACAAAAATATTCCTATAGTACCTAACACCTTGCATACCTAGTGAAAGAAGGGACCTGCAGCCCATAGGTAATTGCTACAAATTATCAAACAAAACCTGAACAGACAAATTCAAAGAAGCAAGAGCATCCTCTATGAGTTTGCTTCCCAAAAAATATGGTTTATTAATGTCGCCAACCTCTGTAACACAGCCCATATCCGATCCAAAATAGAACACAACGGCCACCTTACCAAAGCAAAATACATCACAAGATGAACTAATATCTTCGAATCAACCTCTACCTGTATAGGCAATAATTGTCTATCAATACATTACTCCAAACCAAACAAAAGAGCTAAAGCCTCTGCCTTCAACACATCCACACCATCAAATTCCTTGTAAAATGTGAAAACAATTTGCCCAAATGGACCTCTCACCAAACCGCCACCGGTAGCCTTACTATTCTTAACACTGGCATCTGTATTTAGTTTAAATCCCAAGATTGTGGCTTCCACTCAACCAGCATCGGTTGTACAATGATTGATTGGGAAATATTGAATAGATTCACAATCCATGTACCTTCAACTCCTCTCACCTGAGCATGAGCAAGAAATGTAGACTTCCCTAACGTGACAAAAAACTGATCAATTTGAAAAATCATTAGTGCAACTGAAAACCCCGAGCCTTCCTAAGAAACCACAAGATCACAATTGGAAAAATACCCCTCATATGATCTCTATTTGAATCCAAAACAGCCCAAGCCATCATTGCATTGAAAAAACAAGTGAAATATGCATATTGCAAACCAAACAGCCTCATATAATGATTCCATACTTGCTGCACCAAATGACCATCAAAAAATATATGCCGAATTGTCTCAGATTCCTCACAACAATAACACTGAGAAGCAATATGAAATCTTCTCTATCTCAACAGGTCTTTCGTTCACAAACACTGATGGAAAATATCTACATGCTAAAAAACAGAATTTTAGTGGCACAAAACTGGACCAAATTAGCCTATAGACAAGAGAAGAACACTTCCTTTTCCACAAAAAAACATAAGCTGAAGACGTTGTAAATGACCCTTGAGCAGATAAATTCCAAACTAACACATCCTCCGCATTTTGATCAACCACCAAAGAAACATTATTTTTCCCTCTTTATTTACCTCTATATCCAAATTCCTTGTTGCATTTTTCTCTTCACCAATTCAAATGTCCTCACTCTTTTTTCTCTCTTTTCTCTTATTTTGTCTCTCACATCTTTCTTTATTTTTCTTTTCAATGTCTAGGTTACACACTTTTTGCAATTGCACTTGTTCTTCCTACACTTGTTTAAGAGTCAAAGGTATAAGAGTTATTTTACTACCATTATGCAAGAAACTATACTTGTGGTTTGACCTTCATGAGAAGTATTTTTGTCAAATTGCCATGGTCTACCAAGAAGTAAATGACTAGTTGGCATAGGAATAACATCACATAGGACTTTATCTTCATACCAACCAATTTTAAAAGGAACATGTACCTGATTCGATACTCAGATATCTCCACAATTGTTCAACCATTAAAGTCGATAAGGCCTTGGATGTTCTTTTGTCCCCAATCCAAATGTCTCCACCATCAATAAGCTTGCCACATTTGCACAACTCCTTGGGTCAATCACCACACTATACACTTTTTCCTTAATTAGACAATGTGTATAGAAGATGTTCTCACATTGAGCTTCTTCCTCTTTGATGTGCATTACAAGAGTTCGATGTGGAACCAAACCAAGTCCCACCGTCTCTCCCATAGGTTTCTTTTCAGAGACTTCATCCTCCTCTTCCATCAAAGGAGGCATATCCTTGTACCCATCTTCATCATCAGCGACTATTTCAGCAGTTGATAGAACAATCATAGCCCTTTGATTCAGACATTAACTAGTGATATGGCCAACTCCTAGATATCGGAACCACCTGTTATCTTAGTTTTGTGGCTTTGGTCGATCATTGCAAGACTTCACAATTGGCTTGTCCTCCCTTTTGGAAGGCTGAAATTTTGGTTTTCATGAACTACCAAGCCTGGCCGAGTTCCTTTCTTCTTTTCATGGTTGAGAAATGCAAAAAAAAGGTGAGAAATTGGTTGGTGACCTCAACTGACCCTCCTATTGAGCCTCTTTTTAGCTTTGATTGCCTTCTCATACATATCACTAAGCTCTACATAATGGTGTATCTCAACTTGGTTAGCAATTTCTAGCCTTAAACCACTCAAGAAACTTGCCATGGTAGCTTCCTAATCCTCCACAATGTCAAAATTTCAAGCATTGAAATCTCCATCTTCTTGTAGCAGTCCTCTACACTTTGATTTCCTTATTTAAGTTTTGCAACTTGTGATATAAGTAACGATGATAGTGGCTTGGGATAAAGCATTTCTTCATGAGACCCTTATGCTCTCTCCAAGTAGAATCCGGTGGCTCTTCATTCCGTCTTGTATCACTGACAACTTGATCCCACCAAACAATAGCATATTTGGCAAACTCCATGCGGCAAGCTTCATCCTTTGCTCCTCAAAGTAAGAATTGTAGTCAAAGATAAACTCCATGTGTTTCTCCTACTCCAAGTAAGCATCTGGATCCAATTTTTCTTGAAAAGATGGAATTTTCATTTTGATCCCCTTGATAGGATTATTTTCATTCCTCATGTTTCTTCTTGGTCTCCTCAGTCTAGCCTCATAATCCTCTTCCGAATTAGAACTCTCAGATTCATGCAATTGTGCTTTACCTCAGCTACTTCTCCAACCACTTCCTTGAGTCAATTCTAGGCGATCCATCCTCTCATACACAGCCTCAAGTTTTTGCTCCATTATGTGATTTAAATCTCCCTTTAAAGATTCAGCAAAAAGCTTTAGGTCAAATGCTTGGGAACTTCCTTCTCCTCTGTTTAACATTGATGTGAGCTTCTTGGGGTCAAGACCTACATATGTCACAAAATCCGTCTAGGGTTCGATGGGGCTCGATGAACAAGGTCAAAAACAAAGGGGGTCAAGCTTATGTCTTAAATGACAGTTTTGGCATGTTTCCAAGTTAGGTTAGGTCAAGTTTTTCCAATTCGCGTTAGGTTAGATTCAACTAGCCTAATGTGGCTTGGTTTTACTTAAGTTTATTTGAATTTTATAGCCTATTTCCATAGATGTTTAAGGTTTCTTGTAGGCTATAAAAAGCCATATGCAGCCAGCAAAAAGAAAGAAGAATTTTGTGACTTTTTGTGATCAAATATAAATTCCAGATTTGCATCTTTCAACAAGAAGCAATCTTTTGGCTTGTGTGACCTATTTTTGAACATTGTAAGGCTGACCTTGAATGTTCATTTGACGAACCAATCAAGCAATAAGTTGATTGTAACTTCACCCTTCTTCAAAGTTTCCTTGAGTCCTTACTGCCATTTGAGTCTTGTTGATCCATGAATTGTTCTTCATCGTGTTACCATCAAGTCGTGTGTCTTGTGTCAATTTCATTTTTGAGTGAAAAAAAATTTAAAAAAAATCAGAAGCTAACCTCATGTTTTCCTTGAAAATCCAAAACTCTCCAATTAGCGTTTCTTAGATTTGTGTGTTCATCTTGATTCTTGATACCTATTGCGTATGTGATTCATGGAAATCTTGAATCAAATTGTGCTTTTCTTGAGGTTTGATTGATCTTGAGAACTCTCTTGAATAAAAGAACCTAGCATCACCTTAGAAAAGCCTTCGATTTCCTTGGAAACCAAGTGTGAAAGCTTGAACTTTTGCCCAAAATTGTTTGAGGCTGAATTGAGCACCAAGAAAAAATAAAAATTTCTAGAATTTTGTAACCAGTTTCCAGCAGCAAATTCGTGTGAAAAGCAAAGAAAATAACCAGCTTTGATTTTATCTTGGAAGTGGAAAGTTGTTTCCTTGCTATCACTTTTCAAATCTATTTAGAAGCTGTCAAATTGACCTACATTACCCTTAATCCATGTTTGTTAGGGGTATTTTCCCTAAAATTCAGAATTTACGTGTTTGACTAATCAAATCCGGACTATACGTGTTGACTAAGTCAGAGTTGCCTAAATCCTTGAAACACTTGCCAAATTAGATCTGTTTCAAGATTTTTAAGTCAACTACAATATTTGTTAAGTTGTTTTCAAAAGATTTCCATAGGATTGCATTTCGGCAAGTAATTTCTCGAATCTACCCTTCTAGGTCATTTTCTTAATCCTAATCGAATTAGGTCAAAAAATTCTAGCATTTGTTTTGTCCTTTGAGTGTGTTTTATCTATATTTCCATTGTAATTTCTTCAAATTCTTTTTGGCCATTGAGCTTCCATTTCAAGTCGAGTCGTTACAATTCTAATTGTTGATTGTTTTGGTCAAATTAAACTGCATTCCTTGGTTCGAATTACCTTGTTCAAGGGAGGCAAATTATAGTCATTAGAAGCTATTTGTGAGCTGAATTGAGTGATTCGATACTTAAGTGCTAAACACGAATGTGAGAGAAAACTTGTGAGGGAGTGAAGTGAGGAATCTTTTATTTCACTAACCTTTTTTGTAGGAACTTAATTATGTCTTACAAAGGTGATTCACAAGCTATTGACCTGAAGCTTCAAATAGAAGCCCTGAGGGGAGAAATCCAATGAATGCTTAAAAATTCAATTGAACCTTTGCATGAGTGTATTGATCAGTTGGAGAACTCTAATGACCAAACCAATTCCAGCAAAGGAAAACCTAAGCAATTGGAGTTTGACTCATCAAATGGGGAAGAAGAATGCTATGTACCTTGAATTAAAGCTGGTCGTGGAACTCATAAACCTCTTGATGACTCTATCAAAGGTGTTAAACTCAACATTCTGTCATTCCCAGGCAAATCCGACCCTGAAGCATATTTAGAATGGGAGAGCAAGATGGTGCTCATCTTCAAGTGCAACAACTACTCGAAGGAAAAAAAAGTGAAGCTCTCCGCAGTTGAATTCACCGATTATGCATTAGTGTGGTGGGATCAAGTCCGCCTTAGTAGGAGGCGAAATATGGAGTGCAAAGTTGAAACTTAGGAAGAGATGAGGGGTCTAATGCAAAAGAGATTTGTTCCCAGTTACTACCATCGGGACCTACATCAAAAGCTCCACACCCTATCTCAAGGGAGTCTAAGTGTCGAGGACTACTATAAGGAGCAAGAAATGGCCATGATGAGAACCGATGTACGTGAAGATGAAGAGGTGAAAATGGCGAGATTTCTTCATGGTTTAAGGCCTGAAATAGCTGAGGTGGTTGAGTTACAACATTACCTCGACCTACATGAGATGCTTGACAAAGCCATCACAGTTCAGAGGCGTCTCAAGAGGGGGGATAATACCTGCCAAAATGTTAACTACCAAGCTGAAAATTGGAGGAATGTGCAGCCGAAGAAAGAAGAAATAAAATCGGCCTAACCTATTGCAAGGCTTAGAGTTGAATCCTCTAGACTGAATTCCAAGGAGACTTCTAAAGCTGCCCAAGGGACTTCAAAGCCGTGTGATAACCCAAAATGCTATATTAATTTCATGTGTGTGCTTAGAGAATCTAATTACCTGTTTACCGTATTTTATGAAAGATTTAAGTACATAGGTATAAGTTGAATTTTTTTTAGGGCCTAATAGTTGTTAGAATACAAATTATCGGGAAAAAATTAGGATTAATAAGTAGATTGGTTGGATTGAAATTATTTTGATATCGTGCAAAGAATTAGGACAAGTGTCAATGGTGCTGCCATTTGTCAAAAAATTAGGATTAATAAGAAGTAGATTGGTTGGATTGAAATTATTTTGATATCATGCAAAGAATTAGGACAAGTGTCAATGGTGCTACCATTTGTCAAAAAAAATCTTGTAAAAAGACCATATTACCTCTCGTTTCCCAAAGAATGACCATGCAAGACAAGAAAATAAATAACAAAGTCTAATTCCATTTCTTCCATTCTTTGGTCCGAAGCTTGTTTCTTGAAGAGCAATTCCATTCCTCTCATGTCTAGTCTGAAATTCTGGTTTCCTGAAGTGTAAATTCTATTTCATCTCTTGTCCAAAAATCTTGTTTCTTGAAGTGGAAATTCCATTTCCAACTTTTGGTCCAAAGCTTGAGTGTTAAGTTAGAGAAACTTCTTTCTTCCATTCCACTTTGCTGCCAAGAAGAAATTGAGGGGAAGAGAAATTTCAGCTTTGCATTTTTTGAAGGAAAAAGGGGCATAATAACTCAAAAAACTCACTTTGAACTCTTACATGTTTGAAATTATAATTGCATATTGAGTTTAAGTTTTGAAGCTCAAGTTTTCTTGGAGAAAACCCTTGTTTAAGATGATATTGCTGGAAAACTTTGCCTATGAAGCTGGCCGGTTGGTTATAAGCCCATGCATGAGAGTTTTTAATAAAATTTTGCTATATAATCAAGCTACATGGCTTGGACTTTGAATATATATGGATGCATGTCAATTTTTTGGTTGAATAGCATGAGTTATGATGGAAGAAAGTTTCATTCTTCAATCTAAAATGAGATATCCAGCTTTAAGAACTTGATAGAGATATTAAGTTATGGCCTTGTCTTGAAGTCATTGATGGTTGTTTCTATGACAGCCCCACCTCTCCCTAGGGCGTACCCTAAGGTATCAGTGAACCGCCTGCCTAGCTCTCACCAGGACTCACTCATATAAATGATTACTAATTCTTCAAAGAAACAATTTAAGTACCAATCCCATACTTACAATCAACTCATAATCAAACTACTTCAATCTCACAAACCCAAAATTTCAATAACAATTTAAACCAAACAATAATTCACAAATTCATTACTCAAACCTTAAAATCCCAAAATACATAGAGTACTTAATTACACATTCAAAGTTCCACAATGCAATATCCCAAATTCATAATTCAAGTTTCACCATCCAGATACAAAAGAAAACCCTAATTCTAATGGTTGGAGCCTTCGCTTGGGTTCTCAGTCCCTGCTAAGGAAAACAAATTTGAAAGAATGAGCTAAAAGCCCAATGAGTTCCAAAAAGGCATGCAAAGCACATAACATATATAAGATTCTCACTCCAAATTCATATTTAGAAATAAGCAAATAAGGAAAACAATTAACAACATAAAGATAGGATACGGGTAGCCCTCAGGGGCTAAAGTCCTCGAAACTGGAGTACGTTCATGGACTGGCGCACAAATCACGTAGTTGACACTCCGTCATCTTTCATATGCAAAACCAAGTAGACAACCACTTACTCCTTTCTCCACCAAAACCCCCGTCCAGGCCCACCCACCTCACATAAACTTATATATTTGTGTATTGTTCTTCTACAAGGACAAGGCCATATGCCAAGTCCAGAGCACACAACACATCACGTAGTCTAAGGTTGTTAAATCACCTCGACTTGGGCCTTCCCAACGGCTCAATTAGATAACATACCAAGGGGATTTAGGTATTCTCGAGAATCACAAATTCAAATATATCACATCACATCATATAACCAAAATAGGATTCATATCACATCACGAGTCAAGAGGCTCAAAAGATACTTGAAAAGTCACAACAAAACACTTTTATAAATTTTTCCACTCAAATAGGAGTAAGTGCGATAAAGTACACACTACTCCATTTGAGGGTTCAATAATCAAATTTTCACATCAAATCACTCACTTAATCAATCATATTCCAAGTAAAATTCACATAATCAAGTAACATGCATGGAAAGTCACCAAACAAGCAAGGTTCGGTTTCCAAGTTGGGGTCTAGTTCAAACTCTTCCCCACTTCCTATAATCAAGTAAAAAGAGGAAATAAGTTTTGCCCCACAAATAGCGAAACTAAACTCAAATCTTATTCATTTGTTTTATCAAAATTCTTCACAAAATTCCTCTAACTTTGCTCGAATGAAAAGTAGTCATTCGAGTCGAAAATCATCTTAAAAGATTCCATTTTCAAATTGAGACATCAAATAACCAATCCACTCTATCGATGTACTCCATTCTCGCGACTTCTAAATTTTTAGTACAAGGAAATATAGTGAGGCATTTCACCTCAGAAATTACTCATTCGAGTTTAAACTCAACACTAAACTTTTAATCAAAGTTTTAACACAAGTTTAAAGCAATTCTCACCAAGTCTCAATGTACAAAATTCATGAAAATAGATGAAACAACTCAAACCCTCAAACCTGTCCATATAACTTATTTACCCCAAAATTTAGTGAAAACTCAACTTTTCACCATTAAAGTTCAAGATTTTAACTCTATTTAAACACATACTCATAAACGATCATAATACATATTTATTTAGGCAAAATCTAGCCAAGAAACATCATAAAATTTGGAAATCAAACATCACAACATCCCAAGTGAGATTCGGCCAGCTTCATACTTTTTCATCAAAATTTTTCAACAACATACCTACATTCTAACCACAAAATGAACTCATCTCATAAATATCAACCACAGCCACAATCAGGTCCTCAAGTCAGCTACCTAAAAGTCAGCTCAAGTCAGCTACCTAAGTTGGGAATTCAAGAGCCCAACTCAAATATTCCAATCATAAGCATTTCTAACAAAATAAACCGTAGATCTAACAGATCTAACACTAATAAGGTTAAAGCTAAGAGTTTTAAGTGTTATACCTCAACATCTATTCAGATCTAGCAAGATCAAGTAGGATCTTGCGAAGCTCTAACCAAGGATGACTTTCCAAACTTAGCAACTTCAAGAATCTCCAATCTTAGCCAAAGGATCCGCTTGCTTGAAGATGATTTATTCTCAAAACTTAAGAACAAGTAGATGACAAGCACAAGGAAGCTTTCCTCCCTCTTCCTTACTTTCTCTCACTCTCAGACTACACTCCCTCTCTCTCTCTCTCTCATGGCTGCCAAGGGAAGAAGAAGACACAAGAGAAATAGCTTCAATGGAGTCTTCAAGCTTCAATAAATGAAGGAAGAAGATGAAGCTGGAAGAAATTGGGATTTTCTCTCTCAATCTCTCTCTCACTCCAATTGGCCCTCTCTCTCTCTTGAAGCTTCAAAGGTTGGCTGAAAATGGAGGAACAACAAGCAAGAAACAAGGCTTTTTATAGACAAAACACTTGGCTCTCCTTAATTTCAGGAAAAAGTAGTCAAACTCCACTTTTTGTTGCGCCGATGCGCGACACTCTAACTTTTACTAGTTTATCTCCTTCCGACACTGTCCAACTTAAATATATCTCTATAATATCTCCACATATGCTCGGTTTCATTTTAGAGTTACTATTCACACTTCGGAACAAAAATCGATGCTTAAACTGGCCGAAACCAAACACCAGCAATAATTCTTTGGAAAATAATAATTCAAAGTATAAATTCACTAATATTTTAGTGAATAAACACAATATAAATATTATTATGCATTTTTAAATAAAAATAGAATTTTGAGGCTCTCATAGTTTCTTTTCTTGAATCTATGTTATATGACACTCTATATGTCGGATATTATATGTATGAATGTATGATGTTGTGAGCTAGTGAGAAAAATTGGAAATCTAGGTGAAAAGGTTGGAAAGGCCTTTGCTGGAATTTTTCCATCTTTAAACCCAAGAGAGAAAATTAAGATTTTATGATATGTCTTGGCAATTTGATGATGAATTGGTGAATATTTTGCCTAAAATACTTCATAAGCCTTGGAACTCAACATGCATGAAGATTTCCCCTAAATTAAACTAGAAAGGTTGATGATTTTGATGAAACTAAGGAGTAGGACTGCAAATCAAAGAGCAATTTCAGTCAACTTTTCAAATTTTCTAGCACTCGCAGGAAACAAATTAGGCTCTAAATTTTACACCCCAAAAAAATTTTTGAATCCAGTTTCAAACGCAATTGATAGTGCTCGATTTTGACTTTTTTACATTGAGTTATGGCCTTTTTCTTGAGATTGCTCAAATGCCCTGATCATTGACCTGACAGTTTCTAGTACTTCTGATATTGCAAATTTTGGCTATAAAAATGCATGAATCAGATTTCAATGTCTCGTATAAAATGTAGATCTATGTCTTAGCTTCGAAATGACATAAAATTCACCTCAATCCGATAAGTGTAGCTTTAGTTGTGATCAAAACACCAAAAGATGACAAAGCTGTCGCCATTAGTTCTTCATCTTTGCATTTCCTTTCTTCACTTTTCTTGGTTCAATTCCTTTTATTTGGTTCAAATGAATATTTTTCACTGCATATTATATTTGAATTATTGACCTAGCTGGTACTTGGGGTTCTTCCCTGATTTCCACTTCTTATTCGTTTTGAACCTTGGCGATTCTTTTGAAAACTAACTAGGATAAACCTTAGTTCACCTAAACTTAGGTTGGTTAGACTCTAATCTCTTTTCTGCTGAAAACCATAGATTTGTATATGTTGATTTCTCTATTTTCTTAAGTTAAAATTTATTTTGATTATGAATTTAACTTCAACGATTGATTTTGACCCAGAATATATGCTCAGGAGTGACGTGTAATCTTCTACTATTGGTGAGTGTCCAAGTGCATGTTAATTTTACTTGACTTGTTGTGAATGAACTTTCTTGGACATGCTATGGCCCTTAGAAGGCAAGCGTGTACTTTATCGCGCTTGCACTCCATGGAGCAAGCAAATGGTCACTGAATATGATTGATTGAAATTGCTTGAACTTGTGAACTTGATCTTGCATTGTGTTGGCTGGAGCATTGACTCGTCAACTTAAACATGAAATTATCATGGCTCGATTGATTGATTGCTTGCTATTGAATGAGGGCCGCTCGGTGCTAAGTGTTACATCCATTAGGGCGGGAGCCACCTCTAGAGTCCGCACTAGTACCTAAATTGTGGGGATGCCCAAAACCCATTGGTGACATTCAACTCGAGCCGGCTAGGGCTCGGTCGAGGGGCTTGGTGAGCCATGGGCTCTTGACTTGAAAGTCGATTGGAGAGTAATCTTGTCAATCACTGCCTGGGTAAATTCGAGTATTACCACCCTTGTTGGCATATGAGCCCGGTAGGGGGTGAATGGTGGACGGAGAATGGCGTAAAGTGGTGATCTACAAAAATTCTTATTGCTTGGTTGACGGAGTGTGAATGATTGAAATGATGTTCCAAGATCGTTTGAAAGATCGGCTATGGATTAGCTCCTGAGAACTCCTATATCCTTTTAAATGTGTATTTACTCCCTTCTTCAGCTATACTTGAACTTTATTGCTATCATACTTGTTTAAAGTAATTGGCATTTTTATTATCACACTTTCTTGCCTGCATGTTTTCTTGGCGTCACTGAGCTTACGCTCACCCCATTAAGTTTGTTATTCCTTAACAGGAACTTGAAGTGAAGAGTTTTGGTGGCATTAGCCTTGATCAAGCCTTGTCAAAGCATTTTGTATCATTTAAACTACTTTTGAATGTAAAGAAATACGTGGGATGTACTTAAAGTACTTTGGTTAGTAGATGAAATACTATACCCAAATACTGGAAATTGGTATATTAACATTTCTTGATTTTGACCGTCTCTTTTATATATCAAGTTTTCTAGTGAGTCCTGGCGAGAGTTAGGTAAGCAGTTCGCTGAACCCTTTGGTTCGCCTTAAGGGGAGGTAGGGTCGTCACAAGCTGCGTACCCATGACACCAAATGCGTCAAGTGCTAAGGGTTTGGACACATTGCATCCCAAGGTCGTAACTAGTGTGCCGTGCTCCTGCTGACAAATGGGGAGGTTTTAATAAATGACAAAAGTGAATGTGAAGGAATGCCACCCCTAGTAGAGGATGAAGAAGAAGAAATTGAAGAGCAGCCACCTAATGGTCAAATTGGTCTCTTTGTGGTACGTAAATTGCTTACCACTCGAGCCATTGGTGAGGATAATAATGGGCAAAGGGAGAATTTATTCTATACATGTTATCACATCAAAGACAAAGTATGTAGTTTGATAATTGATAGTGGGAGTTGCGCCAATATTTCTAGTTTACTCATGGTCAAGAAATTGGGCCTTCCTACTACCAAGCATCCCAAACCCTACCGACTTCAATGGTTAAATGAAGGAGGTGATGTATGTGTATTGAGGCAAGCTCGGGTGCCTTTCAAAATTGACCGCTATAAAGATGAAGTCGTTTGTGATGTGGTTTCAATGCAAGCAAGCTACATAATTCTTGGGCGTCCATGGCGATATGATCGAGACATGGACTTCAAAGGGAAAGAGAACAAATACATTTTTGCTCATTGTAATAAGAAAATTATTCTTGTTCCCTTAACCCCTACCCAAGTGTATGACAATCAAGTTCAAATGAAAAAGGAATATGAACTAGAACTTGAGAGGAAAAATAAAGAGAGAAAAAAAGAGCAAAAGTTGGTTGAACCTAGTGGGAGAAAAAAAGAAGCATTGTGTTCGGTTAGAGTCAGGAAACATGAGTGGCAAAATTGTTTTCTTGTGAGAAAGGAGTGGAAGCAAGAGTGTTTGTTTCCTACTTTCGAATTTAACCTATTTTTGCCTCATGTTTTCTTTCAATGTTTGTAGGTTTCAAAGGCTGTCCCAAATCATGAAGACAACACTGTTGATTCCTCAAAGGAAGTTGGTCGCATCTTGTTTCCAGCCAAGCATAAGTTGCTTAGTCCGTGGAATGATGACTTGCCTTCCAGCTACCAAGTCCTTCACCAACACAGTGGAAATTCTTGCCAGATGATGCTTGAAAAGGGAGTTGTTAATGCCGATTTTATTGTGTTGGGTGCTGATATGCAAGTGCTTACATTAATTCTTCAAGCTTTACATGCTCCTAGTCGTTGTATATTTATGGTCCTGAGCAATTGTTCTTCATTTATGTATTTTGATTTGTTCTCTAGCCCATTGCCTAGCTTGTGTCATGTTGTTTTCCAGCATATTTTCATGGATTTAATTGCTGAATTTTGTGTTCCTATCATCGGTTTGCAAGCTACTTCAGTTTTGTGTTTGTTTGCTAAGTGTTATGTGGAAATTACTAGATGTGCTGTCCTTTCTTTCATACATTGCATTACAAACTCATTGATTGAAAGTGAATGTGCTTCATAAAAGCTTGCTGTTTCGAATGTTGTATGAACCATGCTAAGTTTTTCACTTACACCTGCAAAAACCAGTCCATTGTTTCCCTTACGTCGTCTCCTTCCGCGACTGATTTATGTGCCATGATACATCGTAGAACTTTCATCCCCTTCCAATATCTATATGGTGAGCTTAGATTTGTGTGTTTCATCTTAGATAGGGCTCATTGAGTTCCTTTGGCAAGAGCAATTAGCTGTCTTAATGGATGGAACGCGCCTTAAGGAAGCGACATGGATGTGGTGACCGTTTTGGTAAGAAGGAGTGGAAATCCAAATGGCTGCCTATGCAGTGTTTTCCAGATTGTTCTGCTCCACATTGTGCACTGATTCGAGGTTAAATCTTCTCAAGAGGAGGGGAATGATGTGAGCTTCTTGGGGTCAAGACCTACATATGTCATGAGATCTGTCTAGAGTTGAATAGGGCTCCATGAACAAGGTAAAAACAAAGGGGGTCGAGCTTATGTCTTAAACGACAATTTTGGCATTCGAAGCTTCTTAGTCAGTTGGATGTTTGGTTGATATTTTGTTTAGTATTTGGTTGTTAATCAATAAGGAAAATTCAGTCCAAATTGCCAGCTTTATGGTCCGAATTGCCACTTGTTCATTTATAGTTTCCAAGTTAGGTTAGGTCAAGTTTTTCCAATTATGTTTAGGTTAGATTCAACCAGCCTAATGTGGCTTGGTTTTACTTAAGTTTATCCAAATTTTGTAGCCTATTTCCGTAGATATTTAGGGTTTCTTGTAGGCTATAAAAAGGTACATGCGGCTACTAAAAATGAAGAAGAATTTCGTGAGTTTTTGTGATCAAATAAAAATTCTAGATTTGCATCTTTCAACAAGAAGCAATCTTTTGGCTTGTTTGAGCTATTCTTGAACATTGTAAGGTTGACCTTGAATGTTCGTTTGATGAACCAATCAAGCAACAACTTGGTTGTAATGTCACCTTTCTTGGAATTCGTGTCTTGAGCAGTCCAAGTCACGAGTCGAAATTCCACCAATGTTGATATCTCGAGTTCCTGGATCCTGTTGTGTTTCTTACATTGTCATGGCGTAAGAAATCACATTAGACATGTTAAGATATTCCTGTAATAAAGGTTACTAGTAAAAGAATAATAAAGCCTCACATCACACTTACATGTTTACTCTCACACTTGTGTTTACACTCAAACATTCTATTAGGCTCACCAAATAATTCTCAATGGCCCTTGATTTCACCCTTGAAGAAGTTAGAATAGTTCAAGAGCAATCAACCAACTTACGAAATAGATATTGCACAAGTGTAGCTCGAATTGGACAGATTTTTGGTGACTCAAACAAGCTGGAAATTTGACTCAATGTATACTGGAAATATGACTCAAAATGACTCTTTTAATGACCAAAAGAATGACACAAGCAGCTGGAAATTTGGACACTTGAAGTGGAATTTTTGGAAACCTAGATTGTACTCTACCTGATCCCTTGAATTTGGAAAGTGAAAGTGTATTCCGATTTGGAAAGGTGTTTTTCTAGTAGATAATCATAGTTGGAACTTTCCTTTTCTCACAATTTTTTTATGAGACTTTGTTTCCAAAGTTGGCTGCACTAAGGATGAAATTAGGAAACTAAATTTGATAGATATGGAGATTAGGAAAGTAGCAATTTGGAAACTGCTTAGCAGCTGTTTGGATTCCTTTCTTGATCCAATTTGACTTAGGATTTGTAATAACAACTAAGGACTTTCCCTTGTTCAAATCAACATCAAATCTGATTTCTTTTTTTTTTTTTACTATAATACTGAAACAATATAGCAAACCAACAACTCAAAACACAAATAATAAAAGGGATATAACTTGGATATAGTCAACCAGGTCTAATGTCAACTGATATGAACTCGACCAATATTTGGAAGAACTCATATCCCACAAGTCCAAATCTAAACAGCGTACCAACATTTGTTTGAAGTTGTGGGAACCTAAAACCCCTTGTTTATGAACTAAGAAAGATTCTTAACCCACAAAGAAGCAATAGTTAGAACTTTGGATGAAAGTAGAAGCCATCACAAACGAATGTGATTCTTGTTTGATAAGCCAAGATGAATACTCAAACGAATTCTAAAATATTCAAATGTTGCTTCAAGAAGCCAAGAGAAAAACTCTCAATTTGCTAGAAAAATTCTATCTATTCTTAAATGAAAAAAAACATTTGCCTTTTTGTAGGCTTATTACACAAATCCTAAAGTGACTAAGAATTACTTAAGTTTGGCTCTAATTATTACTAATGCTGGCCGAACCACAAACTCCTAAAACTACTAGGAAAGCTTGCAAAAACCACTAGCAAACTAGGAGTGATTCAACTAAAGCTCAACATGAGCTTGCCATCACTTTATTCCTAATGACTAACAACTAGCACATATTAGACCAAACGACTAACACAGAAACTAAAAGAACTAATTGGCTAGTTTCAAGTCATGGCTCTTCAACCTTGAGAAAGGTCACAAACTTCAAGCTTTGCTCCATCCCTTCAATAGGTTTGTATTCTCCAATTTTCTCTTTGATAGCTTGTACAAGCATTTGAAGTGATGCTCACATTGGCCTTGCATGAGATCTTGTTATTGGACCACTTGGAGTACGCAACACATCATTCTTTGATGCTTGACCAGCTTGCATGTCCTCATCAAGTTAAGTTTGATTATGCTATCCATGATTTTCTAGTTTGAGAACTTGTACTTTCTATTTATGCTTAATTAGTTACCAACTATGAATCATTTGATAAGTGTTGAGCAATGAATATTGCCTTCATGATATGTTGGTTCTTGAACACTAACTTGTATTCTCTAAGCCGTTTCATCTCTCTTTCTCTCTTCGGTCTAGGGTTTCTTAGACTTTGATGTGTAGTTTGCATGGCTGCTTCGGCTGCCCTTCAGCCGATGGCTGGAAGGCAATCTCAGCCGGTGATGCAATCATCTTCTCAGCCTATGGTGCAATCATTGTCTCCGCAAGCTTTTCAAAAAAAATATTTCTCATCATTGTTCTCTCAATCGGCTGAACCTCGTTTAGAGTTGGAGCGGTCTACCCGGTGTGGAGAACCTACAATCCTATTCTCAAAGTCTGACTTGGCACGGGCTGCATCTCCATTTCAATTGGCCCTTGTTGGGAAATTTTCTCGTGGATGACCAGGGATGGAGGACATCCGAAAGTTTTTTACTACGTTAGATCTCAAGGAGGCGGCTACTGTGGGTTTGCTGGATTCCCATCATGTGCTCATCCGGTTCTCCTTCGAGCATGATTTCCACCGGATTTGGGGGCGTAACCTCTGGTATGTTTTCGGATATCCTATGCGTGTGTTCAAGTGGTCATTGGATTTTCATATTGATAAGAAACCATTTGTGGTTCCGGTTTGGTTTTCTCTCCCAAAACTACCCATACATCTCTTCAAAAAAGAATACCTATCTCACATAGTGGCTTGTTTGAGGAGGCTACTATTATGGATGCTGCAACAATGTCCTTGATGAGACCGAGCGTAGCTCGTGTGTGCGTTGAGATAGATTTGATGAAACCAATTCCATCTAGGGTTTGGATTGGGACTGGTGCGGGTGATCGGGATGGGTTCTGGCAGGCCCTAGATGCAAAGGATATGCCGCGATACTATGGACATTGCTATAGGCAGGGTCATGTTGAGGAGGATTTCGTATTAAGAACCCGGAGCTTCGGGTGAGCAAGGTGGTGCAATTGGAAAAATCTCAGAAGTCGCGGCTGAGTTTCAGGAGAAGAAGCGGCCTGGTGAGGTTTGGGAGGCTGCTGCTGGAGTCATGAGGGGAAAGGATGGGCCGATGGGGCCTTCCAATGTCACCATTGCTCCAAAAAAGGATTCAGAGGATGGGGTACAGGAGGTGGGGCTTGGAAAATCAAAATCAGACGCTATGACAGTTGATCGGGTGGATATGGGGGAAAATGCACATGTATCTCTGGGGCTTACTGATTCGACATTGGAGGGGGTGCAACCAGAAGCGACGCGGCCTGCATCGATCTTAGAGTACAGGAATTTTCAAGCATTCTTGGATGTAGCACAGGGTACGCAAGAGGATGCGGACCGGCCTGGGCAAAGGGCGGGACCGCAATTCCTGATAGATGAAGGGTTTCGGGCAGCAGCCGAAAAGGAGATAGAGCGGATTGCAGAACAGGTTGTGACGGAGGAGGATGAACTAGATATAGGGCCTGGGCAGGAGCTGGTGGCAACAATGAACTTATCACCGCGGCAGGCAAATCAGGAAACAATGGATGAACTTAGGCGGCGGTTGGATGGGCTTCGGAGGATTGAGGTGGCACGAGAACCGCCTCCTGACAAAGGTTCTTAGCAGGTTCTTTACCTTCTTTAAACTTCAAATATCATAATTAATTATGTTTAAGGTGTTATTCTAGAATGCGAGGGGTGTTCGCAAGTTGATTACTCTTGCAAGATTGAGAAAATTACGTCGTATTCATTCCTTTTCATGTTTAGCTCTTTGTGAACTGCATGTTGATGTTAAGCAATTGGATTCATACCGTATCAAGTTAAATTTCTAGTCCGCACTAGCTAATGTAGAGGGTCGGTTATAGGTATTTTTTGATGCGGGCTGCGAGGCATCTATTGTTGAGCAGTCGTCACAGTTTTTAGCCATCTGGGTTAACATCCCAACATTGGTAAGATCGTTCATGGCTGTATTTGTTCATGCATAATGTGAGGCTTTGTAACGTCGACATCTCTGGAATGATCTGACCTTACTAGATGGTTCGGGTCCAATGATGGTGGATAGGGATTTCAATGCGATCCTGTCTCCAGAGGAAAAGAAGGGGGGTCAACCATTCGTAGAACGGGAGGCATATGAGTTTCAGAGCATGGTTGACACAATGCTGCTAGAGGATGCTGGGTTCATAGGGCCTAGGTTTACATGGTGAAATAACCAAGTGGGTAGGAGAAGAATCTAGAAAAGGCTGGACCGACTGTTATTGAATCATCACTGGATGGGGCTAAATGTGAATGCTATGGTGAATCATCTGGGTCGACTAGGCTTGGACCATGCTCCATTATGAATGTCGTTCCGGGCAGAGGAAAACCAGATACAGAAGCGCTTCGCTTTCGTGAATGCATGGGTGTCTCATCCTGGATTCATGGATGTTGTGAAGAGTGCATGGTTGGAGCCAGTAGGAGGCAGACGCATTCTTAGACTACTACTGAAGCTTCGGAATGTGAAGGAGGCATTGTGTCACTGGAATCGAAATGAGTTTGGGGATGTCACGGATAATGTCAAGAGGGTGGAGAAGGCACTGGTAGATATGGAGATTACAGTGGAAAATGAGGACTCCCTCATGAATCGAGCACGGTTATCCACGGCTCAGGAGGAGCTCCGAGTAGCACATTCACGTGAAGCATCTTTCTGGCGTCAAAAGTCGCGGTTGAAATGGGTAAAGGAGGGCAATTCAAACTCGGCCTTCTTCCATTCTACGGTAAAGGGTCGGAGGATGAGGATGTTCATACATCATATTAGAAGCAATGGAGGTGATTGGATTGGGGAGCAGCAGGCCATTCGGGAAGAGGCTACACACTTCTTTGAGTTAGCTTTGTCATAGGAGGCTGCTACAAATGTCTCGGCTTCGATTATTGATAGGGTGATACCAAAGCTCATCACCGAAGAGGAGAACCAGGGATTGGTAGCTGTACCGGATGCCATGGAAGTTAAGGAAGTAGTTTTTTCGATCGACGGTGATTCGGCCCCAGGGCCGGATGGGTTTACAAGTGTGTTCTTCACATCAAAATGGGAAATAATTGCGGGGGAGGTAGTGGCAGCGGTTCAGGAATTTTTTGTGGGGGGTGAGCTATCGGTGGGTGTAGCTTCTACCTTGATTGCGCTAATACTGAAAGTGTCAAACCTCTCCTCCTTTACTAATTTCCAGCCTATTAGTCTATGCACCATCATCAATAAAATTATTTCAAAGTTATTGGTGCGGAGGTTAGATCAGGTATTGCACAAAATAATTTCCCCGCAGCAAAATGCATTTGTAAAAGGGCATTTGATTTCAGATAACATCCTTCTAGGGGGTGAGTGCTTCTTGGGGTTGAACAAAAAGTTAAAAAGGCTGAACTGTGCATTGAAGTTGGATATGGCCAAAAGCATACGACCGGGTGTCATGGATGTTTCTCGTACGAGTTCTGAGAGCTTTTGGGCTTTCGGAAGCATGCATTGATATGATTTGGCGAGGGATTTCATCATGTTAGTTCTCTATTTTGGTTAATGGTTGGATGTCAGGTTTCTTCTCGTCCTAGAGAGGGCTCAGGCAGGGGGACCCTCTATTCCCGGTTTTGTTTATTATTTCAGCTGAGGTGCTGGCAAGGGGGTTAAATTCGTTATTGGAAGTACCTGAATTCTCACCGTTCTCAGTGGCACGAAACTGCCCGCTTGGCATTCGCGGATGATATATTGGTGTTCTCCCGGGGGGATACGAAGTCGTTAAAATTGGTAATGTCGGTTCTCGATCAGTACCAGAGGTGTTCGGGCCAGCTGGTCAACATTTCCAAGGGTTGTTTTGTAGTTGGGCTAAGAGCTAAGGCGCGGGAGTGTGCCTTAATTAAAAAGTGGATGGGTTTCTCACGAAAGGCCTTGCCAGTCAAATATTTAGGATGTCCACTGTTTGTGGGTCGTCAACTGAAGGGATATTACTGAGGAATGGTGGATGCTATTCACGTGAAAATTCATGGTTGGAGTAATAAAATGTTATCAGTAGGAGCACGTATTGTGCTTCTAAAATCGGCGCTCGCCTCATTGTCGGTATATATCTTGTCGGTGAGCTGCCCACCAAAAGGTGGGCTTAAGCAGATTAAGAAGATTTTCTGCAATTTCCTTTGGGGAGCGTCGGAGCATGGGGACCAGTACCACTGGTCATCATGGGAAAAGATGTGCAGGCTAGTGGGTAAAGGGGGGTTGGGATTTCGGTCTTTACAGCAGGTTTCGAAGGCATTTGGCTGCAAGTTATGGTGAAGGTTTAGACAGGGGGTTCTTTATGGGCGGAGTTCATGAGGGCACGGTATTGTAGAGATGTTCACCTGAATAGTGTGGTGGTTTCAATCTCCTCATCTGGGACATGGAGGCATATGCTTTCCTAAAAAGTGGTGGTGGAGCTGTCTTTAGCTTGGGATCTCTCAGATGGGTCCTGTTCTTTTTGCTGGGATACTGGTCAGGGTTGGGGCCTCTGGCCTGGAAGTTTGAGAAGCTGGATTTCCATGTCTCGGTGTCAGATTTTTGGCTAAATGGGAGATGGGATCTTGTAAAGTTATCGACGGTGGTCCCTGTAGAGGTAGTGAAGAGGGTGCAAGAAATATTCCTGACGGTGGGAGAGGTTCGGGACGAGATGGTCTGGCCATTAAGCAATTCGGGCCAATTTGAGATTCGATCGGTGCTTCCGCTGACTAAAAGACCGCAGGTGTCATCCTTGGTCTGCACAAACATCTAGCAACCAGGGCTGCCTATTAAGATATCATTCTTTATGTGGAGATTACTGGATGCGAAGCTCCCAGTTGATGGAGTTTTGCAGTGGTTTTGGGTACACGGGCTTTCACGGTGCGTATGCTGTCAGTTGCCAAAAATCGAATCTGTCCGACATCTTTTTGAATGTAGCGAGCTGGCAAATGGGGTTTGGCAGTACTTTGAAGGGCTGTTAGGGGTTTTTTAACGAGATCGGGTGGTTCATAGTCGTCTTATCTCGTGGTGGGTGATTAAGGCGACAAGTATGGAACTGCGGTGGCTACTGTTAGTTGCCCCTTCAGTAATCTTTTGGTTTATTTGGAGGTTTTGGAACCGAAGGAAATTTGAGGGGACCTCGGAGAGTGGGAGTATATGCTTCATGGCAACTCAGGAACTGCTTCTGCTACTTCGAGCCAAATTTGGTTTCTGTGCTTCTGTCTCAACGTGGTCTAATCTTCTTCATCACCTTGGAGCTGGGCCAAGGCAGTGGAAGTCGATCATGCTTTCGTGGTCTGCTCCATCAGCTGGCTGCGTCAAATTAAATTCAGATAGATCATCTCACAAGAATCCTGGCCTTAGTGGGGGCGAGGGAGTTGTTCGTGACACCACTGGTCATGTTATTTTTGCGTATGCAGAAAGCTTTGGTGTTCTTTCCTCGCTACAAGCGGAGGCTCGTGCTCTCTGCTTGGGACTGGAGTTATGCTGGGTTAAAGGGATAACGAGGATTGTGGTCGAGATGGATTCAAAGGTGCTATGGTATATTGTCTCTTCTGGTGGTAAAGGTCCGCCTTCGATTCGACTCATTATACATAGTATTAGACAGCTCAAATTTTTAGGGATATCCTTTAGGCATTGTTTCCAAGAAACAAATACAGTTGCAGATTCCTTAGCTGCTTTCTCTCACACGGCATCCGTCTTTATTTGTTCGATTCGAGTATAGTGCTCCCGAAGATTTCTAAAGCATGTGCTCTGTTAGACCAGTTAGGCATCTCCAATTTCCATATTAAACGAGGGTAAGGCCTAGCCGCCCCTCACCTGTAAACTTATTTATTTTGGAATAAAAGGCCTGTAGGCCGCTTTTTGTTTAAAAAAAAAAAACTTGTATTCTCACAAAAGTAGGGAATATAGTTGGTTGGATTATTTTTATGCAATAACTTCACGAGCCTATCTAACTTGTTTCTTATCTTTCCATAAAAATAGGTTAAGGAAGATTACATGGAGGAGTTTAAAAGAATTGGCGAAAGTGATTCTACATGTTCATTAGTTAAGGTAGTGACATGCTTTTGAAAGTTATTTCTTGGCAAATCATTGGACCTAAAAGTATAATCAACTTGACTAACTACTAACCTTGGCTTAACAAGTGACTCTAACCCCCTGGAGTACCTCTCACTTGATCCCTAGGCTAACTCTTATAACTCATTCATTTCCTTTCATTTACTTCTTGCTTAAGTTCCCACCACAAGAATCGGTTCTACCACCTATCAGTCAGTTTTATTTGCTTTCTTATTACCACTATAAGGGTAGGTTCTTTTACCCCAAAGGATGATTCTAATTGCTTTACTATGGTCAGATTTTTTGCTTATTTCCCATTCCCTTAATCTCTTTTCTTTTAATTTACTTTGCATTTACAAGAATAGTTGTACTGCCTACCCTTTACTTGCCTTCCATTAATTATTGTCTAGATGATAAGGCAAGTGAACAAACTTTAGTGCTTGCTTACTCCTAGTTCTTGTGGGATCGCCCCTAATTCCCTATACTCGTTGACCCGTATACTTGTGGATAAATGGACAATTGGGATTAAAACTTGGTATAATAATATCTTCATCAAGTTTTTGGCATGGTTGCCGGGGACTAAGCATAAATTTGAATTAGATTTACAACCTAGGCCTAAGGTGCGACACTAAAGTTAAAATAAGCTTTATTAATATAGACTTTGTTATTTTTGTCTTTTTATCATTTTTGTTATTTGTAAGAACTACTCTCTTCACCAAGGAGTTTATTTATCTTCATATTCTATCATGGCATGAAGAGGAAGAAAACATGTTAAAAAGGAGCAAAAAAAGGTGGAAAGTCCTTCACTAATCATCATGTAATCAACATCTACAACTTCAATCATGCATAAATCCAGTAAAAACCATAAAGAAAAAGTAAGAATCAAGTGAGTTGAGTACCTCTTGTGAACCTCCAAACCAACAAACTCCACCCAAGAAAACCTCCAAGTTCTTTCCTCTCTTGCCTGAGTTGAAGATTAATGGTGTGAGCTAAGATTTTTCCCTTGATTTTCTCTCAAATCTAACAAGGAATGAAGACTAGAAAACTGAAAATTTTCCCCCCTTTTTCTGTTCTCTCTCTCGGCCCTCTTGTTGAGAAGAAGAAGAAATGAGAAGCTTGAGAAGTTTTAAGATTAGCTTGGAAGGAAAGTCATTGGTCAAGAATGAATCTTGTGTTGACACATGGCTTCTTCTTGTCCATGTTTCCAACAAAACTCCCACAATTTGCTTCTAACTCCTTAAGTTTCATGCAGTCTCCAATTAACACCACCAACTCTATTTTTTTTTCCAGTAATTAAACCTTAGAAAAGGTCTCACTAATTCTAGGGTTCTCACAAGAAATATAAGCAAATAATTCAAGAAATTTCGGGTGTATAATTCAAGAAATTTCAGGTCCTCACATTAAGTTCCTTAGTTATTTCTAGAAATCTTTATGGAGTAAGCTAGGAACTAAGCATTTTTTTTCTAGTCATCCTCAAACCGATGGTCAAACTGAAGTAGTTAATAGGATACTCTCTACTTTGTTATGTGCTCTCATTAAAAATAATCTTAAAACATAGGAAGATTGTTTGCCACACGTTGAATTCGCTTACAACTGCATAGTCCATAGCACTACACAATACTCACTATTTGAAGTTGTTCATGTTTTTGAACCTCTCACACCATTAGACTTGTCTCCTTTGCCTATGTCTGAGAGAGCTAATATGGATGGTCTAAAATGAGCTGAGTTTATGTATGATTTGCATCAAAAGGTAAGAGCTAATATTAAGAAATGCACTCTTCAATATGTCCAGAATGCTAACAAGGTCGCCGCAAGATGGTCTTTGAATCAGGTGATTAGCTGTGGATTCATATGCGTAAGGAGAGCTTTCCCTTGCAACAGCGAAATAAGCTCTTGCTACGAGGTGATGGACCATTCCAAGTGGTGGAGCTTATCAATGACACTGCTTACAAGCTCGACCTACCTGGTGAGTATGGTGTCCATGCTACTTTTAACGTGGCTGACTTGAGTCGTTTCCTTGCAGACGATGAGATTGATTTGAGGACAAATCACCTTCAAGAAGAGTGGAATGATGCAAAAAGGATGGCTGACCATGGTGATTCAAGTGGTGTTTAGATGGTGCCAATCATACTAAGAAACTTAAGGAATCAATGCAAGCTTTAGTTTGTGCCGTTCAAGATCAAGTTGGCCATGCAAGTGTCATCCAAGGACATGAGAAGGAAGATTCTACTCTTTATATGGTTATTCAAGTCTTGGATCAAGAGGAAGAAGCTTAGCAAGCAACCGGATTCATGAAGTGTTCATCTAGTTGTTGCTTGTTATGTTCTTGTCATTTAGTCAAGTAATAGTGTCATTTGTTTAGTATGAAAATCAGCCAGATTTAATTAGTGTAATAAGGCTGAATTAGTCTTCCTTAAGGTAGGTTTATTTAGTGATTTTATTATTAAAATTCGACCAAGGCAATGTGCCATAAGTCTTGTCCGAATTAGGTTAAAAAGGATCACTTAAGTGAATCCAAGTTAAGTTAGGTTTTTGAGTTTTGTTTAAGGCAATAAATAGCCCTCTTTATGGATGAAAATTCTACATTATCATTCAACAAGAATATTTTCCAACAAACGCTTTGTGTGAGCATCTTCTCTTGGCTAAGAGATCTTTTCTTGAATACTTGAGAGATTACTCGAGTGTCACCGACTTATCAATCAAGAAATCACCCTTGATTGTGGCATCTTCTACCAACAACCTTGATTCACTAAATCAATAGATTGTGAGTTGAGATTCAATTCAATGTTCGCATTCTAGGGGTTAGAAGGGTCAAGCATTCTTCCGCAACTTCAACTTGATTTCTTCGTCTAGATCTTAACTTCATGGGATATGAGTTTAGTCCTTTTAGGTGTGTTCATATCACAAGTTTTCTAAATTCTCTGAAAAATCATAATTTTCTACATCCTTGTTGGTTTTTAGTTGTTGGTTAGATTGAAATAGTCTTGAGTTCTCTTTGGGCTTATTCAAGGTGTGATAGCCCCACCTCCCCCTAAAGCGAACCTAGAGGATCGCCTGCCCAACTCTCGCCAGGACTAACTAGCAGGCTAAGTGAAATCACTAGATTTAACCAACTAAGTTCCATTTCAAAAAGCCAACTACTATCCACAATTACACAAAGTTCCAAATCCTACTTCTATTATAATCCAAATGTCACAAATACATCCCAAGTACAATTTGCATTTACTAAATGCTTGTCAAAATAAACAAAAGGTATCAAAAGCTTAATAAAAGATTAATCACAATTAGTGCTTCCATTAACCCTTCACTTCACTGCCCTATTAAGGAAAATAAATTTAAAGGGGCGACCTAGAAACTTAGTGAGGCCAAGAAAACATGAAGGCAAGCAAGTGCGATAATAAAAGTTCCAACTATTTTAAACAAGTACAATAGCAACAAAGTTCAAGTAAAGCTCATGAAGGAATTAAACACATATTCGAAAGGATACACGAGCTCTCAAGAGCTAATCCATAGCCGATCTTTTCAAACGATCTTGGAACATCATTTCATTCGTTAACACTCTGTCAACCAAGTAATAACAATTTCCGTAGATCACCACTTTACCCCGTTCTCCGTCCACCATTTCAACCCCCCAACCGGGCCCGCACATAGAAATAAATGATTCGGTAATACTCGAGTATACTAAGATTTCACTGAAGTGGAGAAGTCCATACGCCAAGTCTAGTGAACACAATTCAATACCCCATGATTCGTCAAATCTCACCGACCAGGACCTCACATCCGGCTGCAATTCGATTGACTTACCAATAGGTTTGGGTGTCCCCATTCAATAGCAATCAGTGAATCAACAGGACCATTTCAAGTTTAAGTTGGCGAGTCAATACTCCAACCAACAAACAATTCAAGTTCACAAGTTGAAGCAATATCAATCAATCATGTTCAATGACCATTCATTTGCTCCAAGGAGTGCAAGCGCAATAAAGTACACGCTTGTCCTCTCAAGGGTCAAGCAAGTTCATTCTCAACAAGTCAAGTACAATTAACATGCACTTGGACACTCACCAAGAGATAATTAAACGAGTAAGCTTTTTATTCTTCCAAAGCCGGATCACCCTCGTAGGTATCCTAATCACCTGAGGTCAAGAGTTCCAGTTACCTTAATTAAAGTTCTAATATAGAACAAGGATAAATCCAAAAGTAAGAAGTTCACTAGGATTCTAGTCAATAACTCAAGGAAAAGATACCACTCTTAATCCAACTAAAACAGCTAGTAGTTAAAGCTTTCTCCGGCAAAAGTAAGGTGAGAAAACTTATCACTTTCATTGCTTTAGAGTTCAAGATTTTGGCTCAACTTGACATATTTTCAAAGACAAATGTCACAACTTGGAAACCATAACACAAATTCAGATTTCAAGTGCACAATTTTTTTCTCAACTCAAAACACAAGATTTCTTATTTAAATCAAAGGAAACATCGAGTGCATGCTAAGTAAGGGTTTGAGTGTAACATAAAGTACAAAGGTTAATTTGAACTAAGGAAAAAGAAATGGAATCAAGAAAAATGAAGAAAGGAATGCTAAGGAAAATAGGCATAGATGACAACTTTGTCACCCCTCGGTGTTTTGATCAAAACTGGAGCTACACTTATCGGATTAGGGAAAATTTTATGCCGTTACAATTCCCATGAAGACTTCAAAATTCATTTCAGGCATTTTCATGGTCAAAAATCATAATTACAGAGGCAAAATGAAACTACCGGGTTGAAAATAGTATTTCTAGACAGATTCAGAAGAAAGACTATAACTCAATGCAGGAAAATTGAATTTGAGTGCCGTTAGCGGAATCTAAAACTATACTCATAAAGCTTTCAATGATATAAAATTCAAGTTTTTTTTCTTCTCCTACAAGTGCCAAATAGTTCGGGAAAATGGCTGAAAATGAAGACTATCAGCTGAAATAGGGTAATGGAGCAGTCAAGGGTATTTTGGTTATTTCACAAGCCATAGTGGTCCAATTGCTCTTAAAATTTATGGGTAGAAAGCTAACTCAATTCTATACAACTTTCATGTTTTCAGCTCAGGCTGGTTTGCACGTTTTCAAGGGAAAAGAAATCGCAGCTCATTCTGGTCCGCACTTTAATAGAAAATTTTCCAGGTTTGTTCTTCTTCTTTGAGCTCCACATTTACTCAACCAAATGGAATGATTTTCAAGAGATACTTTACACACACATAGCTGAACGTATAACAAGTATTTTTTTCTTCAAAATAGCAACAAAATTTCAAGCTTAAAGCTGAAAAAAATATACCAGAAAATCCGGATAGAATGCACCTCTTCCTCTCCAAATTTTTTTTCCAAAACTCTCTCACCAAATACAAGCTAAAATCAACCACAACAACAAACATCAAACACCAGAAAATATCCTCAAGGCCACTACATAAACATCCACCTCAAGACCACTACATAAACATCCACCTCAAGACATTCTACCTAAGTTGGGAATTCAAGAGCCCAATTCCAAGCAAGCCAAGATATCAAAGTTCTAACAATGGAAGCCATAGATATACCCATAAACATCATCTAAACAAGAAGAAAAAGTGATTAAGCAGATACCTCTTGGTCCAAGAAGTTCCTAGTGATGAAGTGGTCTTAAACTTCAAGAAAAATTCCACCAAGAACTTTGTGGTCCTTGGAGATGAAGCTTGTGAAGATCCCTTAAGGTTTCTTAGATGCAAGGAGCAAGATTTTGCAAAGAAAATGAGAGCTTTTCTCTTCCTTTTTCTCCTTAAAGAGTTCAGCCAAGAAGAGAGAGAAAAGAGGAAGAAAAGTGAAAGGAAAGAGAGAGAAAGATGAGTGAGAAATGGATTGGAAGAAATAAGAAAGTTTGTGGTGGATATTGGCCTTTTAAGTCAACCATGACTAGTGCCTCGATGCGACACCACTAAACCAACTTTTCACCTTTTTTTTTTAGATTTCCCTCCAAAACATTTCTCGTACCCTAATTTACTCCTCTTAACTCCTGCATGACACTCCATTCCCTCATTAGTTAATCGCGTCAAATTTTAGTCCACACGCTTAGCATATAAAATAGTAGACGAGACGAGTTGATAAAATGTATGCGTGAGTGATGGAATAAAATGATATGTCGATGCAGTTTAAAATAAAATGAGAAAGAGTAAAGTAAAGTGAAATAAAATAAAATAATATAAAGTGTAATAAAATAAAGTAAAGTGAATAATTTTTTTACAGGTCCTTACATCCTCTTCCCCTTAAAAGAATTTCGTCCTCGAAATTCATACCTTGATTAGGGAATAACTCTGGGTACTTCTTTCAAATTTCCTCTTCTACTTCCCACGTTGTTTCCTCCACTCCGTGGTTCTTCCATAAAACCTTTACTAGAGAAATTTGCTTGTTTTTCAACTCCTTCACTTTTCAATCTAATAGTTTTACAGGTTTCTCCTCATAGGATAAAGTCTCGTCAATCTCTATATCCTCCAGCTAAAGTATATAGGATGGGTCTGCATGGTACTTTTTAAGGTATGAAACATGAAAAAAACATTGTGGATCCTAGATAAATTTGATGATAGCTCCAACTTATTGGCCACACTCCAAATATGTTGAAGGATCTTAGAAGGTCCCACAAATCTCGGTTGTAACTTTTTCCTTTTTCCCAAAATTAAACTTACTTTCAAAGGAGTAATTGTAAGGAATACTTGATCTCCAACCTCGAATTGTAAATCCTTCCTTCGATTATCCGCATGACTTTTTTGCCGACTCTGAGTAGTTTGGATTCTCTGACGTATCAACTTAACCTTCTCATATGCCTCTTCCATCATGGGTATTAGAGCTAAGTCTAGCACCTTTCTATTGGAATGTATGCCCTAAAATAATCATTTTGTTTAAATACATTCCTTATTATGTTTTGTATTTTATAAACTTCTACTTTATCTGTCAAATGTTAGATGTAACTGATAAAGTCCTTAGAATATTTATTAATGTGATGATAGTCACAAGAGTTGATGACTATGAGATATCAATCACATTTATAGTAATATTCTTAAATTTTCCTAGTCATAGTATTAATGAGACAGGACATTATTAATACGGGAAGACTAGTACACAGTTAACCTCTACTTAGTGTAAGTAGTGGTTGTTCTCATCAACCATGATATAGGAAAACCTAGGCTAATGTGTAGATGAATTGTAAAGTACAAGTTCATTGGAGTGATCCACACAGAAATCCCATTAGGATATCTATCTAGTGCCAATGGTTGAATCTCTTATGGAAAATTGTGTAAATGATCCTAGACTTGAGATCACCATAGTATCTTGAGTGTGAATCACTGCCTTTTGACTCTATTGCTTGTTACTTACCAAGAGTGACTTAAAGAATAGAAATTGGGTGTAGTGTGAAGCATGGAAAGATAGTGAATGATCAAGAAAGGATTCACCACTCCGATAGTAGGAGTTGATATCCAGAAAAGTCACTAGTGGGGGATTAATCTTAATAGTCGACTACATTAGGTTAATTGAAGAATGTCTTCAAGTTAACCTAATCTAGAGTTAATTCCGGGAACTAGCAAATTTATTAGTCATTAGGGAATTGGCACTTGTTCCTTATTCCCTGAATAATAGGATATCAATGGTGAAAGGATAATAATTACATGGTAATTTTCCATGGAAAGGTTAGGTCAAAATTCCCTTGATTAATTTCGAGTACCTGGGTGGTTGTGATGTGTTGCTAAACACCGCTCACAATCTATAATTATTAATGAATTAATTATTGTAATTAATGATAAAATAAAATTGTTTATTTTATCTAATTCTCCTTGAGAATTGTAAGTCATAATTGTTACCAGTGTATTTTGGAATCGATTGGATCACACGCTTAGAGACTGAATTCTGGATTAAAACTATGTGTCCAAGTAGAGACTTGGAAATAAAATCGTTTGGGGTTTAATTGCAAAGAAAATAAATCTCGGGGTTTATCTGATAGATAGTATAAATCGTTTGGGGTTTAATTGTAAAGAAAATAAATCCCAGGGGTTTATTTGACAGATATGATTAAATAGTTATCTCTTATCTGTCAGATAACAGAAAGATAGAGAGAGGGTCATATGTTACGTTATTTGATTTTTAAATAAAACAACATGACCCTATCTCTTTTTCTTCTCTCTCTCTCTCTCTCTCTATCCTATCAATAAAATAGACTATATGATACGTCTGTTTCAGAATTGATAGAAAGAATAGAAGAGGTTAGGTTTTTTGAAAACTTAAGTAGAGGGAAAAACCAAAAAGAGAGAGTGAGAGATAGGCTAGCACCTTCTTCACCCTCACACACAAATCGTAGAGACGATCCAGGCTTCTCTCTCGCGTGGATAGCAGTAGAGGCAGGATGCTTGGACTGCTCAAGGAGCTGACCATCCTCTACAATGCTACAAGGAGAGGTTGCTAGGATTAAGGTAATCCTATAACTCCTCTTCTCTACAAGTTATATGTAAGCCTAGGTGATTCGTGGTGGGTTTTGGGGGTTAAAAATTTTTGTTTTTCCACTGCATTTGCTACCCCAAAACCTAACAGTGGTATCAGAGCCATCCCTAGTTCTTTGTGTATGACTTTATGTGTTTTGTTGTTAGTGTTCATGGGTTATTTGATTGATATATATACATGTGCTAAATTTTGGTTGAAAATACGTAGCTTTAATTTGATTAAAGTGGGGATGAAATCTGGAAATTTTCACAAAACAAAGTGTTATGTTTTGTTTTGAATATCCTGTGTAAAAGTTGCAAAAAAATCTGATGTATGAAAATCTTTTGAACACTTGATGTTCTAGCCCAAGGGTTTAATGACTGTTTTCTGCAATTGTTGCTACTATTGGATGATTTTTGGTAAGAGTTCTGCAAAAATTTTGCAGTAGCCAACGTTGGCTGTTGGTGTAAGGGTCTCAAAATTCAGATTTTTATTTTAAAAATGCAAATATTGTTCATATTGTGTTTATTCATTGAAATATGAGTGAATTTATATTTAAAGTGAATATTTTCTAATTTAAAGAATTTTTCAAGAATTATTTGCCGGTGTGTGATTTTGGCCAAATTAAGCGTTAAATTTTGTTCCGACGTGTGAATAGTTATTTCGAATTGAAATTGAGCATATGTAGTGATATTACGGAGATATTATTAAGATTGGACAGTGTTGGAATGAAATAAAATAGTGTAAGTTAGATGTCGCGCTCGACGCGACATAAAGTGGCCATAAAGCCACTTTTCCTCAAATCAAGGGATTTCCACCTTTTTGTCTCTTAAAAGCTTGACTTCTTGGCTCCTAGAGGCTTTATTTTCAGCTGCCATTTTGGAGTATAGAGAGAGAGGGAGGCCGAGAGAGTGAGGAGCAAGAGAGAGAGAGAAAGTTGCTTTGTTCTTCCATTTCTTCTTCCTTCCTTTCTTGAAGCTTCAAACCACCATTGAAGACATCCATTTCCTTGCTTGGAGCAGCCGTGAGAGAGGGAAGGAGAGAGAGGGGCTGGTCCAAAAATTTGATGGAGAAAAGAGAGGAAAATTGTAGCTTGTTTTTCCATTTTCCTTCTTCATCCAACATCTTGAAGTTGTGAGACTTTAGTGGAGGATTTTGTCTTGTTCTTCTTCATCTTTGGCTGCCATGTGAGAGTGAGAGGAAGAGGGGGAATATCTGAAAATTTGAAGGAAGAAAATGAAGAGAAAGAAAGCTTGTAAGGGTGCCTTGCTCTTGTTCTTGAGGCTTTTGTTGGAAATCACTATCAAAGTAGAAGAATCCCGGGCTAAGGTCGAAGCTTTTGGTGTCTCTAAGCTTGGAAATATCTTTCTCGAAGAGGAGCTCACGAGATCTTGATAGATCTAAAGATATAAGGTTCAAAACCCTTAGCTATAACTTGATTAGTGTTAAATAGGAAAGATTTACGGTTTATTTTACTAGCAATGATTATATTTGAAATGATAAAGTTGGGCTCTTGAAATCCCAACCTAGGTAGCGGACTTGAGGACCTGATTGTGGACATGATTGATATTTGTGAAATTAGTTCATTTTATGGTTAGAAGAGTAGATCTGGTTGTTGGAATTTTTGAAGGAAAAATGTGTGAGATGGCCGAACCTATTCTTGGCAATTTTAATGTTGGATTTCAAAATTTTTATAATATTTCTTGAAGAGATTTTGCCTAAGTATATATGTGATATGTTCACTTGTTAGTGTGTGTTTGAGTAGAGTAAAGTCATGGATTTTAAATGTCAAAGTGAAGCTCTTCATAAACTTTTGGATGAAAAGTGTTGATATGGTGGACTCGAAGGTTTTGCAATATTTTAGTTTAATTTCTGTGAGTTTTCAAATATAGATACTTGATGGGAAATGTTCTAAACTTGTGTTAAAGTTTTGACTAAGAGCAAGTGTTGATTTAATCGAGAAAAGAGTGATTTTGAGGTAAGAGACCTCGCTTAAAATTTCACATGAAAGAGAATTTGAAAGTAGTGTTTAGAGAATACATCGATGGAGTGTTATATTTAGAATGATAGAGTGATTTTAAAAATAAAAAAAAAAAGACCCGTTTGAGACCTTGTGTCGTGTTAAATGAATGCTTTTCCTTGAAGGAAGTTTGGAAACAATATTGATTGAAAATAAGAAGTGAAAGTAAATTGTTTTAATTAATGAGTGGGGAAGTGAATCTCAACTATTGTTTTATTTGTTTGAGGGGTGTGGAAGGAAGTGAAATCGACCCTAACTTGGAAGCCGAACCTTACTACTTCGGTGAGTTTCCATGCTTGTTATGTGATTATGTGAATATGAATGCATTGTGTTTAGTGAAGTGATTTTTGAAGTGAAATATAGTTTTGAACCATTTGATAGGGTAGTGTGTACTTTATCACACTTACCCTCATTTGAATGAAAAGTTAGTGTGAAAATGTTGTGTAATGATTTATTGTGAAAGTATTGTGAAATGATTTATATGTACATGTGAAATGTCAGGAATTCCTGAGACCTATCGGTAAGACCTTCAACTCGAGCCGGAGGATAGGCCTAGGTGAGGAGAAAAGTTCAAGCCATAGGATTATTAAATGAAATGAAATGTACTCGGGACTTGGCATTTGGACTCGTCCCCGTCAAAGGAGAGTACACAAAATTAAGTGAAGTGAAGTGAAGTGTTATAAAGTTTTATGTGTTTAGAATCAGGCCCGGTGGGGGTTTTGGTGGAGTGAGGAGTAAGTGGAGGTCTACATGGATTGCGTGTATGAAAGTTGACGGAGTGTCAACTACTTGGTTCGTGGACAAGTTTCGTGGATCTTGGCTCCTGAGAGCACCTATATCCTACCTTGTTTTGTTAATTGTTTTCTTATCTGGTTTAATTCCAAGTATGACTTGTGAAGTGAAATTCTTTATGTGTTAAGTGATTTGCATGTTTTGGGAACTCACGGGGCTTTTAACTCACCCTTTCCTATTTGTTTTTCTTAACAGGGAATGAGAACCCCAGTGGAGATGTCAACCCTTAGAATTAGGGTTTACTTTTGTTTTGTGCTTTTGAGAACTTTAAATTATGGAAATCGAGGGCTTTTGTGTTATGATATTGAATGTATGGAAAAATACTGTGTATTTGGGATTGTAATTTGGAAGCTGTGAATTTGTAAGTTATTGTGTGTTTACATTGTATGTTTTGGATTTTAGTTTGTTAAGTTGATTGATCGTTTGAGTGAGTGAATCCTAGCGAGAGCTAGGCAGACGGCCACTGATACTCTGGGGTACATCTTAGGGAGAAGTGAGGTCGTCACAGGTGGTATCAGAGCCTAGGTTTGATTAATTTGGGTATAGAGAAAGCTATTGAGATTAATTGAGAGTTTAGTAGGTTAAGAAAGGAATACTAAGTGATGGTTATAGTTTGTGGTTGAGTGTTAAGGGGATTTAAGTTCAAATAAGTCCTAATGGGATTCATTTTGTAGGTCATGGCTTCTGGTGCTGGTGATGATGCCATTCCGAGAGATCAACAGCCTATAGTGACTTATCGACCCGAGCCGACGGGTGGCCGCAGGGCCTATAACCCTAGGACTCGACCTAGCCGTGATTGTGATTGTTGGAGGACTTATGCCTACCCTGATAGGGTAGTTTTGGTGATCTATCATGAGAGAAAGGTCCTGACTAGGGTTACTAGAGAGTTTCGAGAGGAGGTGGACCAGCTGTTGATGGAGACACAGGATCAGGCTGAGTGGATCCGTGAGCTTGAGGAGGAGGTTCACTTGGCCATTGAGCGAGCAGTTAGAGTGGTGAGAGTGGCACTGGAGCGAGCTAAGGGTATAGCAGCAGAGTGCGAGACCCTAATGGAAGGAGTAGTCGAGGCCAATCAAGTTGAGGAGGCTTCTGTTGATCAGCCACCTACCGATGTAGACATGGGAAGAGATCATCGCATTGAGTCTGAGGGGGAGGCCGCTATGGTTGAGGGAGATCCCCAGTATCTGGAGACCGACCCATTGGAGAGTGCTTTTACGAAGTCTTCCTCTTTTGAGGCTTGATGGTCTAGTTTAACATGAAATTAGGTTTTGTGTAACCTTTTGGTGAGAAACACCATTAGAGTGGGTTCTCAATCCCTGTAGTGGCATGCATACTAAACTTTTCAAGTATTGTACTTTTCTTTAGATGAGTTTGTGAACTTGATGTGTATATTTTGTTATAAAGAGCCTGCTCTTGTGATGTACTCCTAGCACTCCTTTATTATGAAATGTGATTATAAAATGTTTTGCTTACTTTATAAACTGATCTCTTTAATAGTGTATTTATCTTCTTGTATTTACATTGAATTGTCTGCCCTCTAAAGAACTATGGAGGGTAGATGAGGCCGAGGTCGAGGGCGAGGGACTAGGCTACTCCAAAATATTGGAGGTGATCGTGAGTTGACTGCCGATCAGAACCAAGAGGCTAGGGTTAATTTTGTGGAGCAAATGGCTATGGCCATGAACCGAATAACTGAGATATTAGACCGTATGGCTGGCCAAAAAGGCCCTGGTCCTGAGAAACAGCCTATTAACCCTGGGGCTGGCGAGGATAGAGCTTTTGTACGATTTCAAAGGTTCAACCCACCTAAATTCTACTGTGAACCCAACCCTGAAGCTGCTGAGGGTTGGTTGGAAAGGATTTTAGATATTTTTGCTGCTTTGGATTATACAGAGGAGAGGCAAATAACATTTGCTACGTTTCAATTTGAAGGAGCTACCCGTTCATGGTGGATCATGATAAGGGCTAAGTGGGAGAGAGAGCAAACTCCTAGGACTTGGGTGAATTTTACTAGGGAGTTTAATGCTAAGTTTCTTCCTCCATTAGTTCTAGAGAGAAGGGAGGATGACTTCATTAGGTGTAGGCAAGGGTTATGGAGTGTCATGGAGTACGAGGCTCAATTCACTAAGTTGTCAAAGTTTGCCCCTGAGCTAGTGGCCACAAAGCAAAGAAGAATAAGAAGGTTTGTGTAAGGGTTGAACGTGGAATTATAAGAAAGTCTGGCTGCTACGCAAGTTAAAAGCTTTAGTGAAGCTGTAGAAAAGGCCTAGAGAATTGAAGGGGCCAAGGCACAGGTAAGAACCTTTAATGCCAGGAAAAGGAATGCACCTACTAGTAGTCGTGGCCCAATGGATGTGGGTGCTTCAGCTGCTAAGTTTGGAAGGGGAATGGGTAGGACAACCCCCTCTCGATCATCAAGGGGATCAAATTCAAGGGGAACATACTCTAGAGGAGCAGCGTCAAGGGGAAGTATGAGTGGAAGGGGGCAGTCGAGGGGAGTTTCTCAAGGAAGTCAAGCCTCTGTGCCTAGCGTATCTTGTGGTTACTGTGGAAAGATGAACCACACTGAGAGCAATTGTTGGAAGAAGAACGGAGCATGTTATAAGTGTGGAAATATCGAGCATCAGTTATCTGCATGCCAAGTGATCCAAGGAGAAGGTGTGACTAGGCCAGCAAGTAAACCCAATTCCAATCAAGCCAGAGTGGTGGGGAATCGGCCAAGGGTGCCAGCTAGGGTCTACGAAATTGATCAATAGTAAGTTCCCGACCCCACGGAAGTGGTTGAAGGTACAATCGCCATTTTTCATCGCTTAGTTAAGATTCTAGTTGATCCTGGTGCATCACATTCATTTGTAAATCCTGCCTTTTTGAATGGAGTAGATATAAAGCCTATTAGATTACCTTATGATCTGGATGTTAGAACACCCACGGGAGAACAAAGTTTAATTACGAGTTGGGTATACAAGAATTGTGACGTTTGGGTAGGAAAGAGGAAGCTAGTGGTGGATTTAATAAATTTGGATATAAAGATGTATGATGTTATTATAGGAATGGATTGCCTAGCTCGTTACCATGTTAAATTGGATTATAGGGCAAAGACTGTGGAATTTTCTATTCCTTGGGAGGCTACCTTGAGATTAGACGTATAAGGAAGGTTAACGTCATCTGCCCTTATTTTGAGAATTAAAGCTAGGAAATTGTTAAGTAATGGAGCTCAAGGTTATCTAGCTTTTCTTATAAACCCTCCAAGTGATAACATGAAATTAGAAGAGGTACCAATTGTGAAGGACTATCCTGATGTTTTCCCTGAAGAACTAGAAAATCTACCTCCTGAGCAGATCGTGGAAGTTAAGATTGATTTGTTACCAGGGACAGCCCCAATCTCTAAAACTCCATATCGAATGGCTCCAGCTGAACTTACGGAGTTGAAAATTCAATTGCAATATTTGTTAGAGCGGCATTTCATTAGGAAAAGTGTCTCACCGTGAGGAGCACCTGTGTTATTTGTCAAGAAAAATGACGGGAGTTTGAGGTTGTGTATAGATTTCCGAGGGCTTAATGATGTGACAATAAAGAACAAGTATCCTTTGCCACTTATTGATGAACTGTTTGATCAATTACAAGGATCGGTGGTCTTTTCTAAGTTGGCCCTTAGGCAAGGATTTTACCAGTTGAGGATTAGAAAGGAAGATGTACCGAGAACTGCTTTTAATTTATGGTACAGACATTTTGAGTTTGTAGTAATGCCCTTTGGATTTACTAATGCCCTTGCGGTATTTATGGATTTAATGCAACGGGTTTTCAAGCCCTACTTGGATCAATTTGTGGTTGTATTTATAGATGACATTTTGGTATATTCAAAGACTCGAGATCATGCTCAACACTTGAAGATAGTGCTTCGAACTCTAAGAGAGCATCAATTATATGCTAAGTTCAACAAGTGTGAATTTTGGTTAGAAAATATGTCCTTTTTAAGGCATAAGATCTCTAAGGATGGAATTTCTGTGGATCCTGCAAAAGTAGAGACTGTGACCCAATGGAAACAACCGGGAAACCCTACCAAGGTTAGAAGTTTCTTGGGTTTAGCAGGGTATTACGGGCGATTTATTCAAGATTTTTCAAAGACTGCGGAGCCACTAATGGATCTGACCAAGAAGCATGTGAAGTTTGCTTAGAATCCTAAGTGTGAAGCCAGTTTTCAAGAGTTAAAGAAGCGTCTGACGACGGCCCCTATGTTGACATTGCCAAGTGGAAATGATGGGTTTGTAATTTACTCAGATGACTCAAAAGAAGGATTAGGGTGCGTTTTGATGCAAAATGGGAGAGTTATTGCCTATGCCTCTAGAAAATTAAAACCTCATGAGCAAAACTATCTAACGCATGATTTGGAATTGGCCTCAGTCATTTTTGCACTAAAAAAGTGGAGACACTATTTGTATGGGGTGACATTTGAGATTTTCATTGATCACAAGAGTCTTAGGTATTTATTTTCTCAGAAGGAATTAAATCTAAGACAGAGGCGATGGGTAGAATTTCTTGAGGATTATGACTGTACCATAAATTATCATCCTGCGAAGGCTAATAAGGTAGCGGATGCGCTAAGTCGAAAGGCTCAAGTGGCAGGCCTGATGGTTAGGGAATGGGAAATATTAGAAAGGGTTAGCGAGTGGAATTCTCGTTTGGAGAAACAAAAGGTCATATTTGGGAATATAGTGTTGAAATCTCCAATGTTAGAACGTATCAAAGAGGCACAAAAAGGAGATCCTATGGTGCAGAAATAGGTTGAAAAGGTGAATAAAGGAGAAACCCTGGATTTTAAACTAGGGCTTGAGGAAGTCCTGAAGTTTTGAGATCGCCTAGTTGTTCTGGACAATGAAGGATTAAGGAAAGAAATTTTGGAAGAAGCACACCAAACTAAATACACAATTCACCCTGGGAGCAATAAGATGTATCAAGATTTGAAAGAGTTGTATTGGCGGGATGGTCTGAAAAAGGATGTGGCCAAATTTGTTCAAACCTGTCTCATGTGCCAGCAAGTTAAGGCTGAGTATCAGAAACCTTCTGGACTTTTGCAACCTTTAGAGATACCTGAATGGAAATGGGATCACATCACTATGGATTTTGTGACAGGTTTGCCAAGGAGCCAAAAGGAAGATGATGCAGTTTGGGTGGTACTGGATCGACTTACTAAGACTGTACATTTTCTACCCGGTGAGTATGAAATGTCCTTTGGAAAAGTTAGCTCGGTTGTACTTGGATGAAATTGTGAGATTACATGGTGTTCTTGTGAGCATTGTTTCTGATAGGGATCCAAGATTTGTCTCCCGATTCTAGCAGAAATTACAAGAGATTTTGGGGACTAAGGTAAATTTGAGTACTGCATATCATCCTCAAATGGATGAACAGTCTGAAAGGACGATTCAAACTTTGGAGGATATGTTGAGGTCATGTATATTGGATTTTGGAGGAAGTTAGAGTCAACACATGCCTTTAGTTGAATTTGCCTGCAATAATAGTTATCATGCCTCAATTCAGATGGCCCCATATGAAGCACTTTATGGGAGGAGATGTTGGTCACCAATTCACTGGAATGAGGTAGGGGAAAAGAAAATTTTGGATCCAATTGTTATTCCCAGGGTCGAGGAGGCTTGTGAAAAAGTAAAATTAGTTCGTGAGAGACTACAAACGGCTCAAAATTGGCAAAAGAGCTACGCCGATAGCCGAAGAAAGGATTTGGAGTTTGAATTAGGAGATAAAGTGTTCCTGAGAGTTAAACCCATGAAAAGAGGAGTGGTGTCCAAGAAAGGGAAGAAGTTGAAACCAAGATATGTAGGCCCATTTGAAATTCTCAAGCGAGTTGGCAAAGTGACTTACCAGTTGGATTTACCCCCTAGCATGTCTAAGATTCACAACGTCTTCCATGTTTCCATGCTCAAGAAGTATCATCCAGGCCCGAGTCATGTGCTACAATTAGGAGAGATTGAAGTGGATGAATCATTAACATATGAAGAGCATCCTGTGAAAATTCTTGATAAGGAAGTGAAAGATTTGAGGAGCAAGAAGATTCCTTTGATTAAAGTTCTTTGGAGAAATCATGCTATCGAGGAAGTAACTTGGGAAATAGAGAAAGAAATGCAGAAGAGGTACCCAAAGTTGTTTACCTAGAAAGGTAAGAAATTTTGAGGACAAAATTCTTTTAAGGGGGGAAGGATGTAAGTGCCTCAAAATTTAGATTTTTATTTTTAAAAATGCAAATATTGTTTATATTGTGTTTACTCATTGAAATATGAGTGAATTTATGTTTAAAGTGAATATTTTCTAATTTAGAGAATTTTTCAAGAATTATTTGCCGCTGTGTGGTTTTAGCCAAATTAAGCGTTAAATTTTGTTCCGAAGTGTAAATAGTGACTTTGAATTGAAATCGAGCATATGTAGTGATATTATGGAGATATTATTAAGATTGGATAGTGTTGGAATGAAATAAAGCATTGTAAATTAGACTGTCGCGCTCGACGCGACATAAAGTGGCCATAAAGCCACTTTTCCTTAAATCAAGGGATTTCCACCTTTTTGTCTCTTAAAAGCTTGACTTCTTGGCTCCTTAAGGCTTTATTTTCAGCTGCCATTTTGGAGTATAGAGAGAGAGGGAGGCCGAGAGAGTGAGGAGCAAAAGAGAGAGAGAATGTTGCTTTGTTCTTCCATTTCTTCTTCCTTCCTTTCTTGAAACTTCAAACCACCATTAAAGACATCCATTTCCTTGCTTGGAGCAGCCATGAGAGAGAGAAGGAGAGAGAGGGGCTGGTTCAAAAAGTTGAGGGAGAAAAGAGACGAAAATTGTAGCTTATTCTTCCATTTTCCTTCTTCATCCAACATCTTGAAGTTGTGAGACTTTAGTAGAGGATTTTGGCTTGTTCTTCTTCATCCTTGGCTGCCGTGTGAGAGTGAGAGGAAGAGGGGGAAGATCCGAAAATTTGAATGAAGAAAAAGAAGAGAAAGAAAGCTTGTAAGGGTGCCTTGCTCTTGTTGTTGAGATTTTTGTTGGAAATCACTATCAAAGTAGAAGGATCTCGGGCTAAGGTCGAAACTTTTGGTGTCTCTAAACTTGGAAGTATCTTTCTCGAAGAGGAGCTCACGAGATCTTGATAGATCTAAAGGATAGATCTTGCTAAGACCCGTTTGAGACCTTGTGTCGTGTGAAATGAATGCTTTTCCTTAAAGGAAGTTTGGGAAAAATATTGATTGAAAATAAGAAGTGAAAGTGAATTGTTTTAATTAATGAGTGGGGAAGTGAATCTCAACTATTGTTTTATTTGTTTGAGGGGTGTGGAAGGAAGTGAAATCGACCCTAACTTGGAAGCCGAACCTTACACTTAGGCCGAGGAGATAGTTTCGAGCCATAGGGTTCTTAAATGAAATGAAATGTACTCGGGACTTGGCATTTGGACTCGTCCCCATCAAAGGAGAGTACACAAAATTTAGTGAAGTGAAGTGAAGTGTTATAAAGTGTTAAGTGTTTAGAGTCGGACCCGGTGGGGGTTTTGGTGGAGTGAGGAGTAAGTGGAGATCTACATGGATTGCGTGTACGAAAGTTGACGGAGTGTCAACTACTTGGTTCGTGGACAAGCTTCGTGGATCTTGGCTCTTGAGAGCCCCCGTATCCTACCTTGTTTTGTTAATTGTTTTCTTATCTGGTTTAATTCCAAGTATGACTTGTGAAGTAAAATTCTTTATGTGTTAAGTGATTTGCATGTTTTGGTAACTCACGGGGCTTTTAGCTCACCCTTTCCTATTTGTTTTCCTTAACAGGGAATGAGAACCCCAGTGGAGGTGTCAACCCTTAGAATTAGGGTTTACTTCTGTTTTGTGCTTTTGAGAACTTTGAATTATGGAAATCAAGGGGCTTTTGTGTTATGATATTGAATGTATGGGAAAATACTTTGTGTATTTGGAATTGTAATTTGGAAGCTGTGAATTTGTAAGTTATTGTGTGTTTAAATTGCATGTTCGGGATTTTAGTTTGTTAAGTTGATCGATCGTTTGAGTGAGTGAGTCCTGACGAGAGTTAGGCAGTCAGCCACTGATACTCTGGGGTACGCCCTAGGGAGAAGTGGGGTCGTCACAGTTAGAGCAAAAGTTCATGACTCTGATCCGCGAAACGGATCTGCGAGATATATATCTCGCAGATCAGACTCGCGGATTCGGGATCCACGACCCAGCATCACGGATCGAGTTGCGGATCCAACTCGCGGATCGGATACGGTGGTCTTAGAACTTGATCCGCGCGTATCAGAGATCCGCGACCCAGCCTCGCGGATCCGACTCGTGAATCCTCTATGGGGTCTCAGGATCTGATCTATGCATGATAGAGATCCGTAAACTAGCCTCGCGGATTTGCCTTGGGGATCCTACTCAAAAGTTGATCCGCGAAGCAGATTCGTGGATCCGATCACGGATCAGTTTGGGAATCTCTGCGAAGCAAATTTTTTTTTTTTTGAAAAACTGAGTTTTCAATTTTAAAAATTTCCTGATTCTGATCCGAATTTTAATTATTGAAATTTGTTATTTCATGTTTTGTTAGGCCGGGAATTGATTTGAAATTTAATTTGATTAATTTAAATAATGATCCCAATTATTTTCTAATTTAGTTAGGAATAAAGGTGACCGAATAAAATTAGTTTTTGCCAAAATTTATTGCACATGTATGGTCTCAAAATTTGTTTGGGATCTTGAGATATAAAATTCAAATAATCCATGAATAACTGTATATTGTAATTACATGCTTTCTTTTAATTTTAAGTTGTTTAAATTTGTGTGGATACATGGTGGATGGTTGTGGATATAAGCTCAATATGATTGTGGATGAATGGTTGAATGGTTGTAAATTTTTATAAATAGGGCATGCGTGTCCTGCCTTTCTTATTTTTCTAATTATAATTTTTCTCCTCATCTAATTTCCCCCGAATGTAACTTGGAATTTTCTCTATTCTATTTGTAATATACAATAGATAGGAATAGATGATAGGAAATTATGTAATTAGTGTAGAAATTGTAAAATGAAAGATGAAGAAAGGAGCCGTGCAACTAGAAGGAGGATTTAACGTTAGTCAGCCACTAATTTTCCTAATGGCCGGGGAAATTAGTTTAGGAATATCCACAACCATCCGCGGTTTATTTTTTTATGCTATATTTATTTTTAAAATATTTATATGCATATTTATGGATGAGACTGACAAATGAATTTTTCAAAACCTCAAATTATAAAATGTTTTGAAAAAGGAAACAAATCCCTCAAATACAGTATTAATTTAAGACTGCCTTCTATCATTATAGTATAAAACAAAATGTGATTATTAAGTGCTAACTTGTTGGAATTCACCCAAAACTGCCTTACTTACTACATGTTTTTACTATAAGAAACGTTCTGAAGAATGATGGGTTTGATGTAACTAAAATTATGATTTGTTGGAATTCACTCAAGACTGTGAATTTTAGAGGTAAGGGTTGGGTTAATACATAAGGTGTAAAATCAAGAGTTGATAGCTAACGGATCTAGAAATTACAAATGGGTTGTAATTGGTAAAGTACCTACATGTTAAGATTATTTTTGATTTGTTAGGATTCACTCAACATCGAAAATAATTAAGATGGGATTCTAGCCACTATGGAATTTTAGAAAATTTTGGATCAATTGAAGAGGGTAATTGATTTGAAAAAAATAGTGGAAATAAAATCATGATTTTGATGTTTTTATGATTTTATTAGACAGAACTTTTTCTAACAAACTCTATCTTTATTTTGTTGTATAATGAGTAACAATCTGAGACTACGTACCATTCTCACTGATTGTAAACTAAATGACACAAATTTTTTCGATTGGAATCGCAATGTCCTACTCGTTCTCACCCACGAAAAAATTGAGTATGTACTTGATGGACCTATGCCTGAGGAACCCGAACGAAACACACCTGTTGCTGTTCGAAATGCTTACAGGAAGCATATGGATGATAATAGGACGGCTTCATTTATCATGATAGCATCTATGTCTCCTCAACTTCAGCAGCAGCACATGAACATGGGGGCATATGAAATCGTCCAACACCTGAGAGAGTTGTTTGAACAACAATCAAGGACGGTGAGATATGATACCTCCAAAGAGTTGTTCAGGTGCAAGATAGCAGAGGGAGCACTGGTTGCTTCACACGTCTTAAAAATGGTTGGGCTAATTGAGAAATTGGACGAATTGGACTTTAAGATGGACCAAGAACTAAATGTTGATTTAGTTCTCCAATCCCCGCCAGATTCTTTTTCACAGTTTGTTATGAACTACGAGATGAATAATATGCAGCATACATTTCCTCAATTGTTGAATGTGTTAAAAACTGTTGAGAAAGAAATAAAAAAGGTGAAGGGTCTTGCTGGAGTGCTTGTTATTGCTTCATCTAATAAAAGGAAGAGGCAAGAAAAAGGGTTTAAGAAACCCAAGAACAAACCTGCCAAGAAACCCAAAAAGGCCAAGGCAGACCAGTCCAAGGCAACCTGCTTCCATTATGGACAAACCAGGCATTGGAAGAGGAACTGCAAGGCCTATCTAGAAAGCCTGAAGCAAAAGAAGCTTGTCGAATCTTCATCAGCAGGTAAATATATGATTGAAATTAATGTTTCTGCTTCTAAATCAGACTCTTGGATATTAGATACCAGATGTGATTCTCACATTTGCACATCTTTGCAGGGTTTAAGGGACATTAGAAAGATGGGAAAAGGAGAAGTAACCCTACGTGTGGACAATGGAGCAAAAGTTACTGCTTTAACTGTAGGGACTTATTACATTAATTTACCCTGTGGATTGATTCTAGAATTGTCAAATTGTTATTATATTCCAACACTTACTACAAACATCATTTCCATTTCCTGTTTGGATTTAAATGGGTTTAAGATAACCCAAGAGAATAAATGTTGTTCTTTCTCTAAGAATGGTGTGTTTTATGGTTCTGGAAGTTGGAATAACGGTTTATATATTTTAGATCTTAACAACCAAATTCTCAATGTACAGGAAAAGAAAATGAAATTAGATAAACTAAACAAAACCTACCTCTAGCACTGTAGATTCAGTCATATAAATGAGAAACGCATTTTCAAATTACACAAAAGTGGGTACTTGGACTCATTTGATTATGAATCATATGATGTGTGCGAAACTTGTTTACTTGAAAAAATGACCAAAATGCCCTTTACTGGTAAGGGGGAACGGGCTAGTGATTTACTTGGGTTGGTACATACCGATGTATATAGTCCAATGACAATCACAGCGAGAGGTGGATTTTCATACTTCATTACCTTCACGGATGACCTTTCTAGATATGGTTATGTGTATTTAATAAAATACAAGTCTGAATCTTTTGAAAAGTTCAAAGAATTCAGAAATGAATTAGAGAAAAAACCGTAAAAGTATTAACACACTACGATCTGATCCTGGTAGAAAATACTTAAACGATGAGTTTCAATTTTATCTAAAGGATAATGGAATAGTTCCACAATGGACTCCTCTAGGGACACCACAATGGTGTATCTGAAAGGAGAAACTGAACCCTATTAGATATGGTACAGTCTATGATGAGTCACTCAAGTGCCCCAAAATTGTTATGGGGATATGTTTTGGATATAACTTCCTACACTCTTAATAGAGTACCCACTAAAGTTGTTGATTCCACCCCATATGAGATATGGAAAGGAAAGAAACCAAATCTGTCTTATATGAAGGTTTGGGGCCGCCCAACTTATGTGAAAAGGGTAGATTCAGATAAGTTTGAGACTAGATCTGACAAGTGCTTGTTTGTAGGGTATCCCAGAGAGTCTATAGGATACTATTTCTACAACCCAACTGAGCATAAAGTGTTTGTCTCATAGCATGTCATTTTTCTAAAAAAAGAGTTTATTCTAGAAAGGGTTAGTGGGAGTAGAATAGAACTTGAAGAAATTCAAGATACTCAAATTGAACTTGAAGAAATTCAAAATGAGCAAACAAACATTGAACAATCTATTGAAGAAAGGGTTCAGCCACATAATGATGAGGCACATACAAAAGTTGTGGATATTCAAGAGTCCTGTAGGTCAGTAAGAGTGCGCTTAACTTCCAAGAGATATGAGTTTTTATGAGCCAAAGTAATGATGTACTAGTCATTCAAGATGACGAACCTACTACCTACCAAGAGGTTTTGAATAGTCCAGACTCCTCCAAATGGTTAGAAGCCATGAATTCCGAAATAGACTCCATGTATGATAACAAGGTATGGACCTTGGTTGATCCACCTAAAGGGGTAAAACCCATAGGGTGCAAATGGGTCTTCAAGAAGAAGACCGACATGGATGGTAATGCAATTACCTATAAAGTTAGACTGGTAGTCAAAGGCTACAAGTAGAAAGAGGGAATCGATTACGATGAAACTTTCTCACCAGTGGTTATGCTTAAGTATGAGATTTGGTAGATGGATGTAAAGACTGTATTCCTTAATGGGAACTTGCAGGAGGATGTATACATGACATAACCTGAAGGCTTTATGTCGCCAAATCCCAATCAGATATGCAAGTTATAAAGGTCTATCTATGGACTTAAACAAGCATCCAGGAGCTGAAACATCTGGTTTGATGAGACAATCAAAGAGTTTGGATTTCTCAAAAATTCGGATGAACCTTGTGTATATAAGAAGTTAATGGGAGTTCAATCGTTTTCCTTATATTATATGTGGATGACATATTAATAATGGGAAACAATATCTCAATGTTACAATCAGTGAAGGGTTGGTTGTGCAAGAACTTTTTCATGAAAGATTTAGGAGAGGCAGCCTATATACTAGGTATTAAGATCTATAGAGATAGGTCTAAAAGGCTAATTGGTCTTTCACAGTTTACATACATAGATAAAGTGCTAAAGAGATTTAGCATGAATCAATCCAAGAAAGGTTTCTTACCTATGACTCATGGTATAAGCCTTTCTAAGAGCATGTGTCCTAAGACACAAGCTAAGACTGATAAGATACATAATGTTCTATATGTTTCGGCAATTGGATCAATAATGTATGCTATGTTATGTACAAAACCAGATGTCTCTCATGTTCTGAGTGTCACGAGCAGATTCCAGACTAATCTAGGTGAAGGTCACTAGATAGCCGTTAAGAACATTTTTAAGTACTTGAGAAGGACTAAAGATTTGTTCTTAGTATATGGAAATGGTGAGTTGGAACTTAAAGGCTATACTGATGCAAGTTTTCAGTCAGATAAGGATGACTGTAAGTCACAATCAGGCTTCATTTTTACTCTCAATGGAGATGCTGTCTACTGAAAGAGTCCCAAACAGGACACCAAAGCGAATTCTACAACAGAGGCTGAGTACATTGCACCTACAGAAGCAGCTAAGGAAGCCATTTGGATCAAGAAGTTCGTGTCTGAACTTGGTGTGGTTCCAACCATTGTTAATCCAATAACTCTGTACTGTGATAATAATGGGACTATTGCCCAAGCAAAGGAACCTAGGTCTCATCAGCAATCCAAACATGTATTTAGAAGATTTCACTTAATTAGAGAAATCATTGCCAGGAATGATGTAAAGATAGAGAGAGTCCCCATAGAGGATAACATAACTGATCCTCTTACTAAGGCACTATCCCAAAAGAAACATGATAGACATGTACTTTCATTTGGACTGAAGGTCATGAATGACTTGTTTTAGTGCAAGTGGGAGGTTATTGGAATGTGTGCTCTAAAACAATCATTTTGTTTAAATACATTTCTTATTATATTTTGTATTTTATAAACTTCTACTTTATCTATTAAATGTTAGATGTAACAGATAAATTCCTTAGAATATTCATTAATGTGATGGTAGTCATAAGAGTTGATGACTATGAGATATCAATCACATTTATAGTAATATTCTTAAATTTTCATAGTCATAGTATTAATGAGACAAGACATTATTAATACGAAAAGACTAGTACACAGTTAGCCTCTACTTAGTGTAAGTAGTGGTTGTTCTCATCAACCATGGTATAGGGATACCTAGGCTAATGTGTAGATGTATTGTAATGTACAAGTTCATTGGAGTGATCTACACAGAGATCCCATTAGGATATCTATCTAGTGCCAATGGTTGAATTTCTTATGAAAAATTGTGTAAGTGATCCTAGACTTGAGATCACCATAGTATCTTGAGTGTGAATCACTGCCTTTTGACTCTATTGCTTGTTACTCACCAAGAGTGATTTAAAGAATAGAAATTGGGAGTAGTGTGAAGCATGGAAAGATAGTAAGTGATCAAGAAAGGATTCATCACTCCGATAGTAGGAGTTGATATCCAGAAAGGCCACTAGTGGGAGATTAACCTTAATAGTCGACTACATTAGGTTAATTGAAGAATGTCTTCAAGTTAACCTAATCTAGGGTTAATTCCAGGAACTAGCAAATTAATTAGTCATTAGGGAATTGGCACTTGTTCCTTATTCCTTGACTAATAGGATATCGATGGTGAAAGGATAATAATTACATGGTAATTTTTCATGGAAAGGTTAGGTCAAAATTCCCTTGATTAATTTCGAATACTTGAGTGGTTGTGATGTGTTGCTAGACACAGCTCACAATCTATAATTATGAATGAATTAATTATTGTAATTAATGATAAAATAAAGTTGTTTATTTTATCTAATTCTCCTTGAGAATTATAAGTCATAATTATTACTAGTGTATTTGGAACCTATTGGATCACACGCTTAGAGACTGAATTCTGGATTAAAACTGTGTGTCCAAGTAGAGACTTGGAAATAAAATCATTTGGGGTTTATTTGCAAAGAAAATAAATCTCGGGGTTTATCTGATAGATAGGATAAATCGTTTGGGATTTAATTGCAAAGAAAATAAATTCTCGGGGCTTATCCGACAGATAGGATTAAATAGTTATCTCTTATCTGTCAGATAACAGAAAGATAGAGAGAGGTTCATATGTTACGTTATTTGATTTTTGAATAGAACAACATGACCCTATCTCTTCTTCTTTTCTCTCTCTCTATCCTATCAATAAAACAAACTATACGATACGTCTGTTTCAGAATTGATAGAAAGAATAGAAGAGGCTAGGTTTTCTGAAAACTTACATAGAGAGAAAAACCAAAAAGAGAGAGTGAGAGATAGGCTAGCACCTTCTTCACCCTCACACACAGATCGTAGAGACGATGCAGACTTCTTTCTCGCGTGGATAGCAGTAGAGGCAGGACGTTTGAACTGCTCAAGGGGCTGACCATCCTCTACAATGCTACAAGGACACGCTGCTAGGATTAAGGTAATCCTATAACTCCTCTTCTCTACAAGTCATACGTAAGTCTAGGGTGATTCCTGGTGGGTTTTGGGGGTTAAAAATTTTTGGTTTTCTATTGCGTTTGCTATCGCAAAACCTAACACTTTCTTTCCCCTATTTCGTCCCCATAAATCGGAGATCGACACTTACGGCTATAAAGAGGCTCATATGGAGCCATTTGTATAAATGAGTGAAAACTGTTATTGTAGGCAAATTCCACCAAAATTAAGTACTCACTCCAATTCACTCCAAAATCCAAGACACACGACCTCAACATGTCCTCGAAGGTTTGAATTGTTCTCTCCGATGGACCATCAGTTTGAGGGTGGTAAGTATTGCTAAAATTCAACTTAGTTCTCAATGTTTCCTGCATCTTGATTTTAAGAATTATAAATCCTATTTCATACTAGATATCATATAAACCGTATATTCTCAATCTTTTACATGAATCAAGGTGATGATTTTGTCATGCGTGTTTACAAATTTGAGTACCCCATTAATAAGCTAATCAAAGATAATAAGGATCACCTTAAGAAATTGTCAATCTACTCATTCCCAATCCAAGAACAAATCATACAATCCTTACCTCAATACCCCAATGGTCCTTAAGTATTCTCAATAAATTTTAGTGTCTTATATATCAAATTCTATAAGATCTGAACAATGCAATAATTTTGTCCTACTAGACCTTAACCCTATTATTCTTTCAAAACGTTTAGAAAAAAAATTTCAAGTAATCAGTAACTTCAAGAATCACATCCAGTTCCATACAAATATACACAAATATCAAAACACTAAAGGATAAACCTTAATTCAATAATATCTTATCGTAGTCTCCAAGTCAGAATTAGTAGACCCATAAAACTTTCAAAACTTTGCTACTCTACTAATTGCAACTTACTCCTATCAATTCAAATCTTACATCAGATACAATAAGGCTCTTGGGTTCATTCCTCTCCAACAAAGATAAAATATAGTTTTATATTTCAAAAAATCAAAATGTTTTAAGAAAAGTGTGTAAGATTATTGGAATAACTCTTGCAAGAATGAATTCTTGCATTCTTGGTTGTTTACAAAAGACACTCTTAGTTAACTTTAAATTGAAAGGGGTAAGATGGTGAGGACATAAAAGACTTGGGTAAAACCCTTTTTTTTAATAAAAGAAATCACTCTAATAACTCAAGTTTCACGAGAACACTGTAAACAAGAAATGTTCAAAACTTAAACAAGAAAAACAATGTTGCAAAAACTAAATTGCTTTCAAAACACGTTTATATCAAATCTAAATATCAATATCTAGAAAGGCGAAGAAATACAATATTGAATTGAAAACTTTTGAGTTCATTCTTTGATTTAAACTTCACACATAATAGATAAAACTAGAGTATGAGGTTTAAACATGAAACACTAAGTATTTTCCCCAAAGTCAATTACAACAGGTTCCATTATCAAAAGTAGATTAAATTTCTTCCCATAAGCTATTTAGTTTATATCTAAAACTCGAAAAACCATTTTGCATTCCCTTTATTCATGGATAATTGAACCTTAACTACTAATCATAGGACAAAATCTTTCACCATCATATGAATAAAAGTTTACAACTCTTAAACCCTGATTGTCTTTACACACTCAACTATGTTCAAGTATAGATCGAATACCAAGTCACCATCACTAATATCTAGCCATCTCATGAACTAAAGCGAACCATCAATTTACTTCATACTCTAAATATGACTAACTCACATCATGACCAAACACCAATGTATTCAGCATATATCTTTAAACCGTACTCCTATACTATCTATATCCTCAACGTCATCCTGTGGTTTCCATTTCTCACACAGGTCTAAGGCAATATAGGTATAAAAGGGCGAGAAACAAGTAACCATAGATGCAATACTAGTCAATTATAATCCAAAATACAATTATTAGATTTCACAAGATTAATGCATGTAATCACAACGGATACAAGTAATCATATAACAAGTCCAAATATATCAGAAATTAAGAAAGTCTATAGTGCTAGCACAATACACATTCAAGACAAGTATCAAATTTCAAATCAAACCACCATCAATAGAAACCTTAACCAGGGCTTTACTAACCTTGGCCATAACAATCCTCATAATTCCAATTTCTTCAATTTGTTCAGACTTAGATTCAGCACTCAAATCCTCCATGTCATGACTTTCACCATTACACTTTAACCTGTCCATGTTATCCCTTAGTTGTCTTTCCTATTAGTCAATCCAATTATTAGACTCCTAGAACTATTCACAAAATCATTGGTCCACTCTTGTTCTTCGATTACTCTAACTTCAAGCTCTCGGATGCGATCATTTTATATCCTCAATGTCCTCTCAGTTCTTGTATCTGGAGATAAGTTCTCTCCTTGAAAACCAGGAATTTCATTTACACACCCCAAAATAAGCTTTTGAAAACGTAAGAAGAGCGATTGAAGTAACAAAATCTCATCAAGTTCAAGATTTACATTACTAGAATGCAAGTTCGTAGTTCCTCCAAGAACTCAAGGGTTTCTTGTTCAAAATATATGGGCAAATTTATGTGCAAAAATATATCAATTTACAATTGAAAAACTTCAACTTATTGGTAATACAGAAATTCCAGCAAAACTCATCAATTGCTCACCAATTTCTAATTTAAAAATCTAGTAGAATGAGTTTGATAAGTCAATATTTTGCATGTTTTTAGTAAGATTAATTATGTAGTTTTTGTGTGTTTTTGGTATTTTTGTAGCTAATAAACTAGGGTTTCTAGTTAATTTTGCATTTAATGGCCTCAATGATGAAAAATGCAATTTTGTGGATTAATGTTATAAAATCTTCATGTTTTTGTAGGATTGCTTATTTATGATCAAATGAGATAAAAATGTGGATATTTGTCAAGAAGCTTGGAAGAAAAATTGGAAAATGAAAATTGCAATTCAATCAATGAGGAATCAAAGGGATAAAAGTCGGAGCAATTAACGCGCTAATTTCACGACAAAAAACTCAGAATTTGCAAGTTTCAAGTGGAGTCGCGAGTCAATACGCGAACCAACAAGTGAAAATTTCACGTAGCTCGCGAATCCCTCTCATAGAAGACAGGGGAAGCAGATCCGCGATGTGATCCTCGCGGATCCTCAGAAAATGACGGCTGCAAGTTGCAGCCGAATTCCAGTTTTTCAGCTCACTTCCAGCTCAATTTTCAGAAAAATTTCAATGAAGGCTGCGTGAAGAATTGTGTGAAATTGAAGAAACAACTCATAGCAAATCCAAAACACAATTTGCTTCAACATTACAACTCATTTGAGATTGAAATTCAAAGGATTCAATGCATGAAGACAAGAGATTCAAGAAGCCAATTTCTTTGACTTTTCAAAACCAAACTTTTCTTGTATTCACATGATAAAGTCTTGGAAGTTTACGGATGAATTCATCTATAAATAGGACCTCTTGTAGACATTTGAAGGAGGGAGAGAAGAAGAGAATTAGAGAGAGGATGTAGAAATATAGTCTTTACTAGTTCATTAGTTTAGTAGTATAGTTAGTAGTAGTATGTTTAGTTAAAGCCTCTCAAATCCTAGAGTGAGGATGAACTTGTTGTAGTTGTGATTGTGAAGTGGTTGAATTATCTATGTTCTCATTGATTTTGCTAGTTTAAGATTGTGCTTATGCTTTATGGTTGATTAGCTACCAACTATAAATGATTTGATGTTGATGAGCAATGAAAAACTTGCCTTCAACAAGATCTAAGTTCTTAAACACCAACTTATATTCTCACGAGAGTAGTAAATATAGTTGGTTGGTTTTGGTCTTACACTATAACTTCATTGAGCTTATTTATCTTGTTTCTCTCTTTTCTCTATGAAAATAGGTCAAGGAAGATTCCAAGGAGTTAAGGAATTGGCGAAAGCAATTCCGAGTGACTTGCTCATCTTAAGTGAGAGCTTGTGCTACACATGACCATTGACGAAAGTGATGGCATAAAAGAGGAAGTTATACCTTAGAACATCATTGGAGAAGGGACATAATAAACTTGACTAACTTCTAATCTAACTTAACAAGGGATTCTAAAACTCTAGGATCTTAACTCTTTACTTGCTTTCTTGTTATTTCCTTTCTACCGCCAATTGGATGTCTTCGACACCTAGCGGTCGGTTTTACTTGCTTAATCCTGCTACCTAAGGACGGTTTACCGCCTTCTCCCTTTATATCTTTGTTGTGATAGTCTAAATAATAGAGAAATTTGAAAATCACCAGTACTTGACACTCTTCCTCGTGGGATCGACACCTTATTTCCCTATACTCAATAAACGATCCGTATACTTGCGGTAATATAGGGTTATAAAGGTTATTTAAAATTTGTGGAGTAAAGAAAAATCCTATCAATGAACATACATGTAAAGATTGGCATGTTATAAAGTGTTTGGAGCACATATGTGTCATTTCCAACTATCATTGTGAGCATAAAACTAGTACATCTCAATTTTCTTTTAAACTTCAGAGCGAAAAATTTTCCAGCAAATAAATAGGTGGAAAAATACATTTAGTTCCTTTGAAAACTCTTTTGCTTTGGCTCAAAACCATTATATAAGAAGTCAATTAACAATCCTCTGTTTCTCATCTCCTATAGCTTATTCCTTCCATTCGTACAAGTACAATGATAGTTCAAGTCTTACTCAATCTTTCACTACTAATCTTTCACATAATGTTTCACTTCAATACAACATTACTTAATTCCTCAATTTCATCTTTCGACCATTGTATTGTAAGTAACTCTCAAGCAATTCAAGTAAGTCTCACAGTCCGACATCCTAAAATTGAAACCTAAGATACACTACAGTGATCTAAAGTCTAAAACTTTGATACCACCTGTGACAGCTCCACCTCCCCCTAAGGCGAACAATAGGGTTCGGCGGACTACCTGTCCGACTCTTGCCAGGACTAACTAGCAGGCTAAGTGAAATCACTAGATTTAACCAACTAAGTTCCATTTCATAAAGCCAACAACTATCCACAATTACACAAAGTTCCAAATCCTACTTCTATTACAATCCAAATGTCACAAATACATCCCAAGTACAATTTGCATTTACTAAATACTTGTTAAAATATACAAAAGATATCAAAAACTTAACAAAAGATTAATCACAATTAATGCTTCCATTAGCCCTTCACTTCACAACCCTGTTAAGGAAAACAAATTTAAAGAGGTGAGCTAGAAACTCAGTGAGGCCAAGAAAACATGCAGGAAAGCAAGTGCGATAATAAAAGTGCCAACTATTTTAAACAAGTACAATAGCAATAAAGTTCAAGTAAAGCTCAAGAAGGAATTAAACACACATTTGAAAGGATACATGAGCTCTCAAGAGCTAATCCATAGCCGATCTTTTCAAACAATCTTGGAACATTATTTCATTCGTTGACACTCCGTTAACCAAGCAATAACAATTTCCGTAGATCACCACTTTACCCCTTTCTCCTTCCACCGTTTCAACCCCCTAACCAGGCCCGTACGTAAAAACAAATGATTCGGTAATATTCGAGTATACTAAGATTTCACTGAAGTGGACAAGTCCATATGCCAAATCCAGTGAACACAATTCAATACCCCCATGGTTTGTCAAATCTCATCGACCAGGACCTCACATCTGGCAGCGATTCGATTGACTTACCAATAGGTTTGGGTGTCCCCATTCAATAGCAATCAGTGAATCAACAGGGCCATTTCAAGTTTAAGTTGGCGAGTTAACGCTCCAGCCAACAAACAATTCAAGTACAAGTTCAAGCAATTTCAATCAATCATGTTCAATGACAATTCATTTGCTCCAAGGAGTGCAAGCACGATAAAGTACACGCGTGCCCTCTCAAGGGCATAACAAGTTCAAGCAAGTTCATTCTCAACAAGTCAAGTACAATTAACATGCACTTGGACACTCACCAAGAGATAATCAAATGAGTAAGCTTTTTATTCTTCTAAAACCGGATCACCCTCGTAGGTATCCTAATCACCTGAGGTCAAGAGTTCCAGATACCTTAATTAAAGTTCTAATATAGAACAAGGTTAAATCCAAAAGTAAGAAGTTCACTAGGATTCTAGTCAATAACTCAAGGAAAAGATACCACTCTTAATCCAACTAAAACAGCTAGTAGTTAAAGCTTTTTCCAATAAAAGCAAAGTGAGAAAACTTATCACTTTCATTGCTTTAGAGTTCAAGATTTTGGCTCAACTTGACATATTTTCAAAGACAAATGTCACGACTTGGAAACCATATCACAAATTTGGATTTCAAGTGCACAATTGTTTTCTCAATTCAAAACACAAGATTTCTCATTTTAATCAAAAGAAACATCGAGTGCATGCTAAGTAAGGGTTTGAGTGTAACATAAAGTACAAAGGTTAATTTGAACTAAGGAAAAAAAATGGAATCAAGAAAAGTGAAGAAAGGAATGCTAAGGAAAAGAGGCATAGATGATAGCTTTGTCACCCCTTGGTGTTTTGATCAAAAATGGAGCTACACTTATCAGATTAGGTCAAATTTTATGTCATTTCGAAGCTAAGACATAGATATACAATTCCCATGAAGACTTCAAAATTCATTTCACGCATTTTCATGGTCAAAAATCATAATTCCAGAGGCAGAATGAAACTGTCGGATTGAAAATAGTATTTCTAGACTATAACTCAATGCAGGAAAATTGAATTTGAGTGCCATTAGTGGCATTTAAAACTATACTCATAAAGATTTCAATGATATAAAATTCAAGTTCTTGTTCATCTCCTACAAGTGCCAAAGAATTTGGGAAATTGGCTAAAAATGAAGACTGTCAGCTGAAACAGGATAATGGAGCAGTTAGGGGTATTTTGGTTATTTAACAAGCCACAGTGCTCCAATTGCTCTGAAAATTTGTGGATAGAAAGTTAACTCAATTCTATACAACTTTCATGTTTTAAGCTAAAGATGATTTGCTCTCATTCTAGTCTGCACTTTAACAGAAATTTTTCGAGGTTTGTTCTTCTTCTTTGAGCTCCACATTTACTCAACCAAATGGAATGATTTTCAAGAGATACTTTACACACACATAGCTCAACGTATAAAAAGTATTTTTTTCTTCAAAATAGCTACAAAATTTCGAGTTTAAAGATGGGAAAAATATACCCTAAAATCTAGATAGAATGCTCCTCTTCCCCTCCAAAATTTTTTTTCCAAAAACTCTCTCACCAAATACAAGCTAAAATCTACCACAACAACAACCATTAAACACTAGAAAATATCCTCAAGACCACTACCTAAACATCCATCTCAAGGCATTCTACCTAAGTTGGGAATTCAAGAGCCCAACTCCAAGCAAACCAAGATATCAAAGTTCTAACAATGGAAGCCATAGATCTACCCATAAACATCATCTAAACAAGAAGAAAAAGTGATTAAGCAGATACCTCTTGGTCCAAGAAGTTCCTAGTGAGGAAGTGGTCTTTAAACTCAAGAAAAATTCCACCAAGAGCTTTGACATCGTTGGAGATGAAGCTTGTGAAGATCCCTTGAGGTTTCTTGGATGCAAGGAGCAAGATTTTGCAAAGAAAATGAGAACTTTTCTCTTCCTTTTTCTCCTTGAAGAGAAAAGAGGAAGAAAAGTGAAAGAAAAGAGAGAGAAAGATGAGTGAGGAATGGATTGGAAGAAATGAGAAAGTTTGTGGTGGAAATTGGCCTTTTAAGTCAACCATGACTAGTGCCCTGACACAACACTACTAACCCAACTTTTCACCTTTTGTTTTAGATTTCCCTTAAAAACATTTTCTCGAATCCTAATTTGCCTCTCTTAACTCTTGCACGCGACTTCATTCCCTCACTAATTAATCGCATCAAATTCTAGTTCACATGACTTGGCATATAAAATAGTAGACAAGACAAGTCGATAAAATGTATGCATGAGTGATGGAATAAAATGATACATCGATGCAGTTTAAAATAAAATGAGAGAGAGTAAAGTAAAATGAAATAAAATAAAATAATATAAAGTGTAACAAAATAAAATAAAATGAATAATTTTTTTACGATTCCTTACAAAGGAAGGTAATCTAGGCCCTAAGTAAGGTGAAATCATTAGAGTGATTTGAACTTAAGACACATGAGTCAAGTGAAACACAAGCGCAAGTAAAACACTACATGAGCTTGTGTGTTGTAAGGTGCTTTTCTCTCTAACATTGTTTTGTAGGAATCATGTTAATGGAGATGAAGCTAATTCATATGATCAACAATTCACCATGGAATGTATATCAGAAGAATGAGGTGAATAAATGCTCATCTAGAATGTTGCCATCCTGCTCTCAGAGGGGTCAACGACATGGTATTGAGAGCTATAATTGAGAAATTGGAGGTCATCAAAGCTTTGCAAAATAGTTTATTTTACACTCGATATGAAATGAAGAATAAAGTTTGCAGCTTAGCCATTATGGAAGTTATGAAATTAGTCTTCCAAGCACCATCTTGGTCAAAAAGGGTAATCTTCCAACAATTGATCATCTTCGACCATATAAATTGCGAAGTGTTAGCGGAGATACTTGGATTACTAAACAAACAATTGCTCCTTTTCGTATTGGCAAATACATATGATGCGAACCCGATTCTCTAAACTCCCGCTCTTGAAGAAATGCTCCGATCATGCAGCAAGGATCTATCTTGATCAGCCTATGGATACAAATTAACGGAAATCCTACAAACCCTCTAACCCTCGAGATTGCAAACAATATTGAAATAATCTCAACCCACAATCTAGCGAATTAGCGAACCAAGGAATTGGTAGAATGGCGCCACAACTCAACGCGATCTTGAATTGATAAACCAAAACTTGAACAAAGGAACTCATTCACTTTGTATCAAGGGTCGTTCCCAAGGACCAAGAAAGGAGAAAACTCTCAATTTTATTTCACCAGAATTGTCTACCATTAAACGATGAAAAGTAGGCTATTTATAGCCTTTACAAAGCAAACCCTAATACTACTTGGATAACGACACAAAACCCTAACTTAGTTGGATTCACTTAAGGTGACCAACTTAACCCTAATTAAGTTGCAAAACCTAAATGGCTACTAGTGATCAACATGACCAGTTTTATTAACCTAAACTATTCGGCCTTCATGAACTAATGAAAACAACAAACTAAAGAAAATATGTGAAAAGTGGAAAAAATTATGCAAATTCGTGACCGGAATCTGCGAGGCATGGATCCGTGAGGTATGGTTTGCGGATCGGTCCGCAGATTGCATGATTCTGCATTTTCCTTCGCGTTTCAGCTTCACGCTTCTTCCTCCACGTACTTGACCAACATTTCCCAAGTTCTCTGACCACCTTAGGATGAATTTCTAAATGAAGCAACTTGGAATGAATCAACTTGGGGCATTTGAACTTAGTATGAACTTGTAAGCACATGTTGGCATCCATGCTCACATCATTCCCTCCCCCGTAAAAGCGATTCATTCTCGAATCGATACCTGGATCAAAAACGAAAGACGAAGAGTGAGTAGCAACAAAACAAATAGATTCACTTAATTGACCTAATTGATAACAAGTAGGAAACACGTGAACACGATGCAGTATTCCAATACCTCTAACACAACCTAAAAACACACTAAATGACGCAAGCTCAAGATCACCATACATCAATACCATGTCGAGTCCCATATGTTCAACAATTTCCATGCCAAATTCGTTGGGGACCAATGAACAAAGTGAAAAACAAGGGCGTTTGGCATTCAAATTGTGTTAATTTTCTCGTCGTGTTAATTTTCTCATTTGATCAAGATTGAAGAATAAGGACACAATTGTCCATTGTCCCATGTTTTTCCTTAGTCGTTTGTTATTAGGAATAATCTGATCAGTCCTTAAGGGAGCTGGCCGAATTCTACTTGGGTTTTAAGTCCATGTTTAATATTTAGTAGTTTCCTAAAAACTAGGGCTATGTTAGCCAATTTTAGTTAGGTTAGGTTTTTAGTAAACTAAGTCCAAATTGGTCTAGGATTTGTGAGTCTTTTGTAAGGCTATAAATAAGCCTACAAACCATCAATTTTATTCAAGCAATTTTTATCAAAGAAATTTCCAGCAAACCGTGTGTTTTGCACGAGACCTTTTCTTGAATACTTGAGAGATTAGCTTGAGTGTTCTTGGACTTATCAATCAAGAACTTCACTTGATTGTGGCATCATCTACCTTAAATCCTTGGTTCACTAAATCAAAAATCATGGGTTGAGATTAAGTTCATAGGTTCGTGATTCCTTAGTTTGGAAAGTTAAGGATTTTCCGCACCTTAACTTGATTCTTCATCTAGATTCTTGGGCATCGATGGGATACGAGTTTAGGCCCTCTGGGTGGGTTCGTATCAGTTGGTATCAAAGCAAGTTGACGTTATCAAGTATATCCCTTTTTTCTTATTTATTTTCATTTTCTTGGTGTCAAAATTCTGTCCAGAAAAAAAAATGTACTGTTCATTGATACTGTTCATCATTACTGTAGCATACTGTTCATCCAAATTTAATCTCTAGTTTCTTGATTGTTGGTACTGTCTTTCTTGTGTTCTTGTGTCTTGAGTCTTGAATCAAAAGAAAAAAAAAGAGTCAAAATCCGTCCGCAAGTTAAGTCTATTGCTAAGGTTTCTTTTGTGTTATCTTATTGTCCAAAATTCTAGTTACCATGAATTTCTTGTTGTGTTATTTTTTTTTTCTGCCAGAGTAGATAGAAACACACACACACAGACAGTTAGATTAGAAACACTTAGGAAGTCATCGCCAAATTGAGTCAAAGACTAATTTAAGGGGGATCCACAAGGAAACCATGTTCAGCCAATTGGTTTGTTGTGTCATTTGAGTCTTGAAAATCTGATCATAATACGTTCTCCTTATTGCTAGTATTCTATCTGCATCTATCTTGCTATTAGTTGTGTTGTTCTTGTGTCTAAATTCTGCTTAGAGTTGGTCTTATATGTTCTTGTGTGCTGTCCGTTTATTTTGTCTTGCAAATCATAAGTTTGTCGCTTGGAAACTTGAGTCTTGAACAATTGCTGGAAATCCGTGCTAATCCTTGCTAAAACCTTTGAATCTTGAACTTGTTTTGTGTCCATCTTGGGTTCTTGAAACAAATCCTAAAGTTCTTGAACAAGTTTCAACCAAATCTTGAACCTTGGGGCTGTTTGCTTGAATTTCTTGAAATTGATTGAATGTTCTTGAATTCTGGAAATTCACAATTGATTCTTGAAGTTTAAAAGCAGAATCAATTGGCTGAAAGGAAAAAAAAAAGAAAGAGAAAAGAGAAACAGAAATGAAAGAAGAAAGAAAGAAAAGAAGCCGAACTGCTTTCCTGGAATTCCTGACTTGAAACCAAATCTGCCTTACTTGTTGATCTAAATCCTTGTGTTGCAATTGTTGTTCCAAGCTTGAACTACACCTTGGGGGTTGTTAGAACATAATTGCATGGTTTGGGAAGGTTAAAAACGAATTTGGAAGTTGAAAACATAAACCAGAAATTTAGTTTCCAAATTCCAGAAATCCTATCCAAGCTTGAAAAGGTTTCTTGTTGCTTGAAAAATAATCCAATCTGAATAGGAAACCTTCCAAACCCTTTCAAGAAAAGTTTCCTAATCTTTAAGAAGCAACTAAGCCTCATCCAAAGAGGATTAGACAATCCAAAACAGCTTGGAAACCACTAGCCACCGCCTTGACCAAACCTTGTCCTAAACCGATTTGGCTTGAGAATTTTGTGACCCGAATTGCTGTCTAAATTGGTAGCCACTAATCTCACATGATTTTGTTCTGTTTCCAGCATTTAAGTTGTGTCTTTTAACTTGTGATTAAGGTCGGTCAGGTCAAGTCTTTTCCTTTCCAATTCCAATTAGGTGTTATAGCTTAGTTTCCTAAATTGAGTCTTGTTTCCTAATTTAGTTTTGTCCTAGTTTCCTAATCTTTTTTCCAGCATTTTTTGTGCCCATTTTATAGTCATAAGTTGAATTATTAACCCTCATAAAGTGCTCTAGAAATTCGTGGGAAAATTGACCAAATTACCCTTGAATCTTCAAGTTCATTTTTTTAGGGTTTCCTTAGTTTGTTTTCAATCAAAATTTCTCCAGCTTTTAAGTCAAATTGTAGTCTTCTTAATTCTCAATTTCTTGCATTGTTTCTCCTTCTCCAAGTGAACCAGCCGTGATACATCACATTCTTGTGAGATTATTGTGATATAAGTCTTGAATACCTTAGGCAATCTCTGATTTCTTCAAGGAAGGAAATCAAGGATATAGAGAGTTGCTTGGTGAGATCATTAGAGTGTGCCAAACACTTGAGTGATACAAGAGAGTGAGGGAAACACATAAGGGAGTGTGTGAGGCATTTTCTACTAACGTTTTTTGACTTTTGCAGGTTTAACCTTAATTTTACAGATTTAACCATGGCTAAGGAAGATGAGATAACCATGAATAAGTTTGATTGCTTGGAGGATAAAACCTTCAATAGGAGGGGTTCCAAACCTTCTAGTAGCCATCGAGAACATCACCCTTATGTGCCTAAAGGAGTAAATGTTTTAGCATTACGTGATGTAGAAAAGCAACTGAAGGTCATTAAAGCTCAACAAAGTAACTGGTTCTACACTCGTTGCTATGTCAAGGATCAAATTCTTAGCATGGCCACTAACAGGAGTTGTACAATCAACCTTGCAAGCATTGTCTTGGTTGAGAAATTGAATCTTCCAACCGTTGATCTTATTCAGCCATATAAGTTGCAAAGTGCTAGTGGTGGTATCTGAGTTACTAAGCAGGCACTTGTTCCTTTCCATATTGGTAGATACGTAGATGAGGTATTTTGTGATGTTGTTCCTATTCAAGTGACGCATATATTGTTGAGAGAGTTGTGGATGTCTGAGAATGATGTTAAGTATGATGGTCAAACTAATAAGTATTCCTTCATATTTAATGGTCGTCGTTTCAAGCTTGGATCACTCACTTATGAGCAACTTTGTGAAGACCTTGCTATTCTTCTACATGAAAATAAATCAAGGGATCTAGTCAAAAGCGATGCACAATCACCTCGAGAGGAAGCCACTGCACAAAAGGTTGATAAGGGTGACAATGCTGTGCAACAAATCTTGGCACACAACCAGGAGGCAGTTGAAGTTCAACCAACGCTAGCTACTACTCAAGAATCTGAATCGTGTGCTCAAGGAAAGCAGAATACAAGTGAGCATGTCCGTTCGGCCATTGAGCCTAGGAAGGAGAAGAAAACCAGCATGCTAGCTGTGACAGCCCCACCTTCCCCTAAGGCAAACCAAAAGGGGTTGGCGGACTGCCTGCTCGGCTCTCGCCGAGACTCACTACAATCCTCAGTCAAATTAAAATGCCAACTTTAAATAATTACAGTAGAACTCCAACAATTACGTTCAAGTACTTCCCAGTAATAACATAACCATACATCTTACAATTTAAACTCCATTACATAGAACCCAAGTATTTCAAAATCATGTTACAATCATGAAATGTTACTTCCATACTTTAATACAATAAACCCATTGTCCAAGACACCAAGAATAATATACACTGATGAACTAGAGTTAATCCAGCTAGTCCCTCTAGTAAGTCTCTTCAAGTGCTTCCTCTGTCTCGAGTCCCTATGGGGGGGAAAATAAAACATTTTTGGGGTGAGCTTAAAAGCTCAGAGAGGTTCCAAAAATTAAGCAAATATACATTTAGTCAAAATCTTAACACTTGAATTGAATAGCACTTTTCCAAAATATTTACCATTCAACTTAAATCATGAGCAAAGCCTTTCATGGAGAGCGATAGTAAATCATACTTGAGTTAATTGCAAACACGAGTAAATCTCTTCGGGGAAACTCATTTCAGTCACTTGAGCATTTGAATAATAAATAAACAAGCAATTCACTTCAATCACTTCAAAGGTACTGAGACGGGATGAGAGGTGCCTACCATCCTGATTTGGTGTGACACATACTTCCGTTCAGATTCACTTACACTTAAAATACTGAGATGAGATGAGAGATACCTCCCACTCATTCGAGTGTGGTACATACTATCTCTCAATACGTATGGCTGACGAGACAACGCTCCAATAGACATATTCACAGTTAAGATTAAGGCAGGATGAGACGTACCTACCACTCATAGAGTGTGGCACATACTGCCGCTTATCACATAGGGTCGACGAGACAACGCTCCAATCGACTTATTCATCATTCACTCTCAAGGCGGGATGAGAGGTACCTACCACTCATTGAGTGTGGTACATGCTACCGCTTAACACATTTGGTCGACGAGACAACGCTTCAATCGACTCATTCAAAATTCACTATCAAGGCAGGATGAGAGGTACCTACCACTCATTGAGTGTGATACATACTTCCACTTATCAACACAAATCAAATTTCAAGTCACAGCACATATTCAACATATAACTCATCTCTAATCTCAGTCTCAAATTCACATGAACAAATCACCATCTCAGTTAGTATTTGTGAATCAAGACAAGTAACATACATAGAAACTCAATACATAGAAACTCACAAACTCTTTATAATTTTACTTGTAAAGCATTTCATTGGGAAATAGTAGTAAATCACTTCAATAAAACATTCCTTTGTAAATACTAGCAATTCATTTCACAAATCATTCATTTGCAAACCATAGCAAGATTTTCATTTAAGAGAGTTAGAATACTCACCGAAATAGTAGGGTTCAGCTTCCACGTAAGGTTCAAGTTCAGTTCCTTGTACACTCGCTAGAACAATTTCAAAAACAGTAGTTGAGATTCACTTCTTTACTTATTAACTAAAACATTCCACTTTCACTTCATAGCTTCCAATCAATATTTTTCCCAAAATCCCTCAAGGAAAAACACTCATTTTACATGATTCAACATTCAAATAAGTCTTTTGAAATTCACTATATCACTTTTATCACAAAACTCAGCACTCACTCTTTGACAATACTTTAATATAACTTTAAAACATTACAAACCATATCTTTATTTCAAAATTCATTAAATTTAGCCACAATACTGTAAAACTCTCAAATTCCCTCAAATAACATTTTTCACTCAAAAATTCACGAGAAATTTCACTTTTCATCTTTTAAAATTCATACACTCATAAATGAACATACCATATGTTTTCTTAGATAGAAATTCATCACAATAACCATAAAATCTCGAAATCAAACATGGAAATTACCAAGCATGGGTTTGGCCGTCTCATACATTTTCCATCACAATTTCCAACAACAAAACCCTACTTTCTAACCATATCATGACAAATTTCACAAATATCAAACAAATCCCAATCAGGTCCTCAAGTCCGCTACCTAGAGGCCACCTCAAGTCCGCTACCTAGGTTGGGAATTCAAGAGCCCAACTTCATCATTTCAAATATAGCCATTTTTACCAAAGTAAACCACAGATCTACGATATTTAACACTAATAAAGCTACATCTAGTAGTTTTGAAGCTTATACCTTCAGATCTAAGCAGATCTAGCAAGATCACTCAAGATCTTGTGAGCACTTCACGGGAAATGACACTCCAAGCTCGATATCTGCAAGAAGTTCCAACCTTAGCTTGAGATCTTCTTACTTTGAGGTTGATTTCCACCAAAAACTCAAGATCAAGCAACACACCACTCGAACAAGCTTTATTTCTTCACTTTTCTCTTCCCTCAAGTTCAAACCACTTCCTCTCTCTCTCACACTCACACGGCTGCCACGATGAAGATGAACAAGCCCAAAATCCTTCAATCAAGTCTCACAACTTCAAGATGATGAATGAAGAAGAAACTTGGAAGATCAAGGTTGAAGCTTTTCTCTCTCTTTTCTCCTTCAAATTTCAGACCAGCCCTCTCACTCCTTTCCTCTCTCACGGCTGCTACAAGGTGAAGAAGATGATGGTCTTCAATGATGCTTGAAGCTTCAAGGAAGCAAGGAAGAAGAAGAAGGAAACCAAGAAGACAAATCTCTCTCTTTTCTCTCTCTGTGGCCAGCTGCTCTCTCTCTCTTTAAGCCCAAATTGCAGCTGGAAAAAATGAAGCTTCAAGAGGCCAAAAGTCAAGTCTTAAGGGGGACAAAAAGTGCCATTTCCCTATTTTAAGGAAAAAGTGCTTTTTGGGCACTTTATGTTATGTCGCGCACGGCAGTCTAACTTACACTATTTTACTCCATTCCAGAACTATCCAACCTTAATAATATTTCCACAATATCATTACATATGCTCGATTTCAACTTAGAATCACTAATCACGCTCTGGTAAAAATTAAACACTTAATTCGGCCAAAACCACACACCGGCAAATAATTCGTTCAAAATTCTCTAAATTGGAAAATAATCACTCAAAACATATATTCACTCATATTTCAATGAATAAACACAATATAAACAATATTTGGCATTTTTAAAATAAAATCGGGATTTTTCGAGGCCCTCACACTAGCTAGGGTTAAAGATGTGAAAGAAGCTTTGCATTCTAATCAGTTTTTACTTACTTTCTTTTGCAAAGAACCTATACTCGCTAATGAACTTGATACTTCCTTGCCTAGTGTTTTCCTTGAGTTTTCACAGGTTCCAAGGAATGTTTACATGGCCGAATTTGGCCTTAAAGGCTACGTGATATTTTTTGCATGATTGGAGCTCAAATTGAACCATCTAAATCATGGAGTGGTTCGCATGGTGAACTTGCTTTTCAACAACCCATGATTGAGAAGGGAAGTTTCATCACTCACTCTTATTCTCTTGGTGCTGAAAAGCTAGTTTTTGCATTGCATAATCCCAATGAGAATGTCATCACATGTAGTTATTGTGTTATCCTACATTCTAGTCCTTTAGTTAAGTCTTTTGAGTCGCATCATTTTGCATGTTTTCCATCTATTCTCCATGCTAAATTCATCCTTTTACATGCTGTTTTTCATCAATTCCATTCAGCTTTGCATGTTTTTCAAGGGTCAAATGCATCTTTTAATTGCATTCGCATGTGTTAGAAGCATCTAAAGAGTTTGAATATGATTCCTTATCCATCATCACTTGTATTATTACATACATGTGCTAAGTTGATTCTTATCATTGTAGCGCACGCATTCTTAACTTGTGTGATGTCTTTTGATTCGAATTTCCATCTAGGATCCATAAGTAATCGATCTTTTAGTTGTTTTGTATTTGATCCAGGCATACACATGGGAGCACCTAGCTTGCATGAAACATCTTTTGCTATGGATATGGTGGTGCTATCTACGCAACGCTTTGATTCGAGGTCGAATCCTCTCAAGAGGAGGGGAATGACACGAGCTCAAGATCACCATACATCAATACCATGTCGAGTCTCATGTGTTCAACAATTTCCATGCCAAATTCATTGGGGACCAATGAACAAAGTGAAAAATAAGGGCATTTGGCATTCAAATTGTGTTAATTTTCTTGTCATGTTAATTTTCTCATTTGATCAAGTTTGAGGAATAAGGACACAATTGTCCCTTTTCCCATGTTTTTCCTTAGTCGTTTGTTATTAGGAATAATCGGATCAGTCCTTAAGGGAGCTGGCCAAATTCTACTTGGGTTTTAAGCCCATGTTTAATATTTAGTAGTTCCTAAAAACTAGGGCTATGTTAGCCAATTTTAGTTAGGTTAGGTTTTTAGTAAACTGAGTCCAAATTGGTCTAGAATTTGTGTCTTTTGTAAGGCTATAAATAAGACTCCTAACCATCAATTTTATTCAAGCAATTTTTATCAAAGAAATTTCCAGCAAACCGTGTGTTTTGCAACTTCTCTTTCTAAGAGACCTTTTCTTGAATACTTGAGAGATTAGCTTGAGTATTCTTGGACTTATCAATCAAGAACCATACTATGACAGCCCCACTTCTCCCTAGGGCGTACCCTAAGGTATCTGTGGACCGCCTACCTAGCTCTTGCCAGGACTCGCTCACATAAATATCGCTAAAACATTAGACTAACATTCAAATCTCAAATCTAAACTCAATAATAACTTACAATCACATTACACCATCCTTACAATCTCCAAATTACATAAAATACTTATCAAATGTTCAAATTTTCATAATACAAAAGCTCTCGAAATCACAATCCATGTTTGTCACATCAATACAAAAGCAAACCCTAACTCTAAGGGTTGGCTCCTTCACTTGGGTTCTCGGTCCCTGTTAAAGAAAACAATTTGGAAAGAGTGAGCTAAAAAGCCCAGTGAGTTCCAAAAACAAAAAAGCTTACAATTCACGTAAAACAGTTTGAATCATACTTCAAGTATACAATTCAAATCAAGTAGATAGACACTTAAATGGATATTGCTCATATGAACTACTCGTGGGACATTTCCCATCAAAGTAGACAAGTCGAGCGACTTCGTCCAAGACATCACAAACTGGTCGAGGGTACTCGCCCTACGACGTCACTTTATTTCATTGAAACTAGTCGAGGGTATTCACCCTACAACGTCACATACTAGTCGAGGAATTTCACCCAATGACGTCACAATACTTCACTGAAACTACCTGAGGGACTTCGCCCAACGAAGTAGACTAGACGAGGGATTTCGCCCAACGACATCACAATCTTTCACTGAAACTAGTCGAGGGACTTCACCCAACGCCGTCACAATAATTCACTGAAAATAGTCGAGGGAATTCACCCTACGACATCACATACTAGTCGAGGGACTTCGCCCAACGACGTCACAAACTCTTCATTCACTATTTCACTTATAGAGCATTTCACTTAGAAATAATAATCAATCACTTCAATAAATCATTCCTTTAAAAGGGAGTCGAAACACTGGCAGATCCTTCATAAGTTATTTCACTGGTAAAAGCATTTTACTTAGAAATAGTAGTAAATCATTTCTTTGTAAACACTAGCAAATCATTTCAACAAAATCATTCATTTACAAATCATGGCAAGATTTTCATTTAAAAGAGAGTTAGAACTCTCACACATATAGGACACTGCCAAACACTTTCACAATACTTTTATTTCAAATAAAGGTAAGTGCGATGAAGTACACACTACCATACTTAACAATTTGAAAATCCAAATTCACGTCAAATCACTGGACCAACACAATTCGAATCATTTTCACATAAACACTTTACATACACAGAAACTCACTACCCCATCCGAGGGTTTGAAAACTATGCTTCATTTCAAACTCACTTCACTAAACGCAGTTGCAATCATTTTCACATAATCACATAACAAGTATAGAAACTCACCAAAATAGTAGGGCTCAGCTTCCACGTAAGGATCAAATTCACTTCCTTGTGCACTTCCTAAAACAATTTAAAACAGTGGTTGAGATTCACTTCTTCTCTCATTCATTAAAACGATTCACTTTCACTTTTCTAGTTTCAATCAACATTTTTCCCAAGATTCCCTCAAGAAAAAGCTTTCATTGCACACGATACAATATTTCTAATGAATCTTTTCAAATCACTTTATCATACTAAAATGGCACTCCATCGACGTATTCTCTAAGCACTACATTCACATTTTCTTCAAAACAACATTTAAGTGAGGTTTATCACCACAAAATCACTCTTATCACAAAACTTAACACTTACGCTGTGTCAATACTTTAACAAAATTTTGGAACACTTCAAACCTTATCTTTATTTTCAAATCATAAGATTTGCTCACAATACGGTAAATCCCTCAAATTCATTTAAATTACATTTTTCATTCAAAAATTCATGAGAAATTTCACTTTTCATCTTTTAAAACTCATACACTCATAAATGAACAAAAAATGCGTTCTCTTAGATAGAGATTCATTAAGAACAATCGCAAAATCTCGAAATCAAATATGGAAATTACCAAGCATGGATTTGGCCATCTTATACATTTTCTATCACAATTTCTAATAACAAAACTCTACTTTCTAACCATATCATGACAAATTTCACAAATATCATTCAAATCCCAATCAGGTCCTCAAGTCCGCTACCTAGAGGCCACCTCAAGTCCGCTACCTAGGTTCGGAATTCAAGAGCCCAACTTCATCTTTTCAGATGTAATCTTTTCTACCGATCTAAACCATAGATATATGATATTTAACACTAATAAAGCTATAACTAGGAGTTTTGAAGCTTACCCCTTCAGATCTTTCAAGATCCAACAAGATCAAAGAAGATCTTGTGAGTTCCTCCTTCAAGAATGCTTCCAAGCTTAGCAAACTCCAAAAGCTTCTATCTTTGCCCTTGATCCACTAGCTTTGATGGTGATTTCCCACAAAAACTTCAAGAACAAGCTCAAGAAAACCCACACAAGCTTTCTTCCCTCTTTTCTTCTCTTTTCAAATTTCGGACCTCTCCCTCTCTCTCTATTCCCATTCGGCAGCCAAGAATGGTGGAAGATACCAAGATTGAAACCTTCAAGGGAGTCTTGATGCTTCAAGAAAGTTAAAGAAGAAGAAATGGAAGAAACAAGGTTTCAAGCTTTCCCTCCTTTCTCTCTCAAGACTCTCGGCCTCTCTCTCCCTCTTTCACTCTCTCATGGCAGCGAAGAAATGAAGAAGAAACCAAGATTAAAGCCCTCCAATGGTGTCATGAAGCTTCAAGAAATGGAAGAAGAAGATGAGCTTATGTTCTCTCTCATTTCTTGCTCTCAAATTTGTCCCCCCTCTCTCTCTCTGAGCTCAAAATAGCAGCTGAAAAAAAATGAAGCTTCAAGTGGCCAAAAGTCAAGCCTTAAGAGACAAAAAGGTGCCCATTCGCTGATTTAAGGAAAAAGTGACTTTTGGTCACTTTATGTCGCATCGAGCTCGACAGTCTAACTTACACTGTTTTACTCCATTCCAACACTGTCCAACCTTAATAATATTTCCATAATATCACTACATATGCTCGATTTCAATTTAAAGTCACTAATCACGCTCCGGTACAAAATTAAACACTTAATTCGGCCAAAACCACACACCGGCAAATAATTCGTTTAAAATTCTCTAAATTGGAAAATATTCACTTTAAACACATATTCACTCACTTTTCAATAAATAAACACAATATAAATAATATTTTATATTTTTAAAAGAATACTGAATTTTGAGGCCCTCACACATACTTGATTGTGGCGTCATCTACCTTAAATCCTTGGTTCACTAAATCAACAATCATGGGTTGAGATTAAGTTCATAGGTCCGCGATTCTTTGGTTTGGAAAGCTAAGGATTTTCCGCACCGTAACTTGATTCTTCGTCTAGATCCTTGAGCATCGATGGGATACGAGTTCAGGCCTCTGGGTGGGTTCGTATCACTAAAAGCACTAGACAAATATCAATACTCTTAGCACAAGAATCACATGACTTAGAAACAACAAATAACTCATAAAGACTTGATATTAGACTCTTACAAGTAAGACAATCACAACTCTCAAAATGACTCAAAGGGCTACCAAAACAATCAACACAATTCACACAAATGGCACGACTTTCAAAAGCAAAAGAATTAACCATAGGATAAGATTGGAGACTCCCTTTCAAATTCACAGGTCGGTTGGTGAAAATGGTACTCAATTCTTTGGAGTGAATATAGAAATTGGCAATGCCTCGAAAGAACATCGTTCTATTGAAAGACTTTGCAATGGTGCACATGAAAACCATCTTTACTTCACCTTGTTGTACCTGTAAAAGACCATTAACACTAAACAAAGGAAAGTTAAGATCGTTAGGAAAATAATAAGCCCTTTCACGCTCATTTATTTTTTCACTCACAATTAACTCACGTGCACTCTTTTCTTCTTCTTATTCACTCAACTCACTCTCTTCTTTATTCACACTACACTCGTATTTTACCTCACATACCTTCTCACATTCCTCACATAAATCCTTCCCAACTAGCATTTGATGAGTGGTTAGTGTAGTGGGCAGTTCAAGCTCATTCTTTTCATGTTCAGAGTATGTCTTTAGATAGGTATCCAATATTTGCTCAAGCTGTTCCGTAAAAGAATCTATCTTGGACACTTGACATGACCCTTTAATTTCTTGCTCATGCTTCTCAAGTGAAGCACGTTTGGTCAAGGAAAGACTCCACTGACGCCTCCTCTCGAGCTTTTCTTCAATATCCATAGTGGCATGTGCAACTTCGTACAATTCCATACGGTCATTCACCTCAAGGCGATTAGCTATTTGATCATCTAAATCCTCCAGGAATTGATAATGACAACTGAATCCTCCACAATTCCGGCTTGATCGATGATTGAGCACATCTCTTTGTAGTATTTTTTACCGATTTGATGCCTTGTCGAAGAGCACGGAATTTCAGCAACAATTCCTTTAGAGGATTGTACATAGATCTTTGGCGCATCATGGTGATAAAATCTGCAAAGAAAGGTTAGGGAAAATACAAGATAATATCCTCACGCTCCCTTAGTGTATCCACTCAACTCTCGTGTATGCACTCAAATTCCACTCTAGTAATCTCACCAACTCTTTCAGATCCTTGTTCACAATCCTTGAGACAATATGAATTGGCTCACGATTAATCAATTCAATCCGGTTGGCATGTGACAACGTATGAGAATTTTGGAATGGATGACCTGCAATTTTAACTCAATTTTGGAAGGAAAAGAATGACACAATCACAACTGGAATTTAGCCTTTAAAGACACGGTTCAAATCTAGAAAAATTGACACAAGAAATACAGCTGAATTTTAACCCTAATGACATGAATAGAATCTGGAAAATGGACACAAGAAACATGGTTGGAATGACACAAATCAACCCTGGAAATTTCAGACTTGAAGGACAAGTTTTAGCTCCCGAGAATGACTCAAGAAGACACGTCTGATTTGACCAAAAAAATGAATGGGAATCTGGACCTGTTTTGGCTTGAATTTTCTGACCTAAATTGCGTGCTTATTGACAGCTTTGGGAAGCTCAAAACTCAAGTTGTATCTGGTCGAAATTGGTCTTGGTTTGGTTAGAAAGAATTTTCAAAACTAGCTTGGAGGAAGGATGCTCGAATTAGGAAACCAGAATTTTGCCCTTTTGGAAAGTTCTTGGCTGGTTTGGATAAGGTTTCCAATGGCCAAGGTTCCACAAATAGGAAACTAGTCAAATTACTCCACCAGCTTCCCCCTAACAGATTAAGGTTTGTTTTGGAAACAAAAGGATGCTGCAATCTCAGGTTGTATTCTGGAGTTTCCAAATTCTATTTGGGTTTCGAAAGGCTAGTTTGGAAGGTTCTTGTTTGAATTCGGTTGACCTACTGATTTGGAAGGTTTCTTAAACACAAAGCTGCAAATTTGCTGATGAAATTCGGATCAACAAGAGTTGAGGTGTGTGATCCGTGTGTAGGAAGGAAAACAAGACAGCTTCGGTTTCCCTTTTTTTTTTTCCAGATTTTTCAGGTTTCAAGAACGCTTGTTTGTTCAAGAAACTTGGGAGAAAAATTCCAGATTTGCTCGCAGCTTTTCAAGAAAAGGTTTAAGGCAGATTTGGAGCACAATTTCTGGAGGAAAATTTAGCCAGCAATTCAAGAAACAAACACAATTAAAGCTAGGCAACCTTGGAAAAGCTTTCCAGGTTTCAAGAAGTGACAGCTTTCTTTTTTTCGTTCTTTTGTGTTCTTGGGGTTTCAAAGTTTCAAGATGGAAGTTTCTCTAATCAAGAACTTCAAGACGTTTAAAAGTTGGATTCAAAATTTCCAAGAACAAGGCACGATCCACAAAACAATCCAAAATCAACCAGAATTAACAAGAAATAGTTCAAGCAGCATTAAGACATGACAGTAGCAACGCTACAGCAGCAACTCTCTCTCTGTTTTTTTTTTCCTCTTTTGTTTGAAGCAACAAGAACAACTATGAAGAGACTCACAACGGGATTAGATGACAATAAAGAGACTAGAACAAGACTCAGACTCAAGATGAACTTTGCAGCAAGGACGACACTCAAGCAGTAATTTGACACGACAATTGGACAAGATATGAGACAAGAAACAATACAGAACGGTCCACAACACACACAACGGAATGCAAGACTAATCCCTAGAACAAGAACAAGAACAAAGTACGGACAGATTTGACAAAGAAACAAGACTTGACAAACAAGGAAAATACAGCAACTTTGGATGAACAGTAATGACGCGTGAACAGTGACGATGGATGAACAGTAACTGATGAACAGTAAAAAAAATTTTTTGGTAATAAGGTTAGATAATAAAAAGAAAAAGGATATTAACTTGGGTCAAGAGCTGAAACTCTGATACCAACTGATGCGAACACGATTCTCCAAGCTCCCGCTCTTGAACGAACGATCCGATCATGCAGTGGAAGGATCTATCTTGATCAGGTTATGGATACAAATTGATGGAAATTTTATGACCCCTCTAACCCTCGAAATTGCAAACAATATTGAAATAATCTCAACCCACAATCTAGCGAATTAGTGAACCAAGGAATTGGTAGAATAACACCACAGCTCAATGCGATCTTGAATTGATAAGCTAAAACTTGAACAAAGGAACTCATTTACTTTGTATCAAGGGTCGTTCCCAAGGAACAAAAAAAGAGAAAACTCTCAATTTTATTTCACTAGAATTGTCTACCATTAAACGATGAAAAGTAGGCTATTTATAACCTTTACAAAGCAAACCGTAATACTACTTGGGTAATGACACAAAACCCTAACCTAGTTGGATTCACTTAAGGTGACCAACTTAACCCTAATTAAGTTGCAAAACCTAAATGGCTACTAGTGATCAACATGGCCTGTTTTATTAACCTAAACCATTCGGCCTTCATGAACCAATGAAAACAACAAACTAAAGAAAATATGAGAAAAGTAGAAAAAATCATGAAAATTCGTGACTGGAATCTACGAGGCATGGATCCGCGAACCATACGGATCACACCATTCTGCATTTTCCTCTGCGTTTCAGCTTCACACTTCTTCATCCCACGCACTTGACCAACGTTTCCCAAGTTCTTTGACCACCTTAGGACGAATTTTTGAATGAAGCAATTTGGAATGAATCAACTTGAGGCTATTTGAACTTAGTACGAACTTGTAAGCACACGTTGGCATCCATGCTCACATCGACATAGATAAAGTGTTGTGTGATATAGTCCCAATGCAAGTGATGCACGTGTTGTTGCGGAAAGCATAGATATTTGATAGATACATTAAATATAATGGACTTACTAATACGTATTCGTTTATATTTAATGGTCATCATACCACTCTTTAACACTTTCTTCTGAGCAACTTTGTATTGATCTAGTGTATATGAAGAGCTAGCTTGAGCAAAGCAGTGAGAAGAAAGAGCCAATTGTAAGATTAGAGAGTGAAAAATCAAGTGAGTCAAGTGAGAAAGAAAAAGAATGAAAGTTAGCAGTTTAGAAAAATGGGAATGATATAGAAAGTAACAATGTAGCTGAGCATGAGAATGAGAGCATGATGGTAAAAGTCGAGTGTTAGTGAGAGAGCTTACTTGCCTACTAACAATCTTAACTTTACTTTGTGTAGTATTAATTGTCTTTTGCGGGTTAAATAGGATGAAGTGGAGATGATCGTGAGATGTTCAATTCTTAAGTCCTTTAAAGAAATTAAGAGCTTTCATGTAATTTGTTGTCATGGAGTTGTACATCTTTACAACTTATAAAGGATTTCTACTCCATAACTTACCTACTGATGTTGATGAAAGGTGTCAATGGAGAAATACTAAAGTCAAATTGTCTCTATTACACAAATACAATCCAGCTAGTGTACCTTTATTGTCTCTATTTGCTGAAACATTAAAAGCTAATTGTTTTGTTTTGGATGTAGGAATAGAAGCAATGGATACATGTTCAATGATTAATGAATCAATAAAAATACTGTTGAATCATGAAGTCTATCACATTGGTGACATAAAGACCAATTCACTTGTGGATAATGCTAATTAATGGCATATTAAAGTGAATCAATATGGTAAATTATTTGTCGATCCATTAGTCATTGACAAGGTAAATTTCTTATCTAGAATTCTTAATTATCATGGAGGAATTGGAAGGGCTTGTTTGCCTATAAACGTATTAACTTTTCTGAATGTTTATCTTGTTGATGTGAATGAGTATCCCTTGTGCTTAATGAGAGATAAAACTCTTGAGTTACCACATGATAAAACCCTTGAGTTAACTGGAATTGTTTTTAAGGTTGTCTACATACGTAATGTGGGTAATCATCTTGTGTTCACTATGTTCATGCTTGTTTTTCTTAGAACTATTAGTTTGCATTATGTTGATCAATTTTATGTCAATTTGCATCAGCTTGTGAGTTGTGTTTGTCTTAGTTGTGGGAGTATATTTTTGAATCCCTATGCGCTGTTTGTTTTCCTTCTTTTATGTGACCATATTTGTGTTATCCCTATGATTCTTGAGTTAATACGTATAGTGTTTAAAGTAATTTATTTGCGTGAAGTTCTTTGTTCTAGCCTATATATTATCTATGCAAATTGTGTTATACATCGACTTGAACTAGTTTATATGGAGAGTGTAATTGTTTGAAACCTTGGGTATTAGAATGGTGCATGCCAAACCAATCATTTCCTTCTTATTATCAAATTGGTAAGTTTAGTGCTTATAAGTGTTTTATTGTCATTCATTTCTCTCCCTTTGTATTTGCTCCAAGTATCAATTTGAGGTCAAATCTTTTCGACGAGAGAAGGAATGATAGAGGTACAAGTAGTCTTGCTGATATGTGTTCGTGGTAAATGGGATGTAAGATGGAACATGTGCGTCAAATTGTGTATGTGACCAAATTGAATAGGCGACAAGTTTCATGGCTCATGTTTATCTGAACATTCCCTAATGTGCTCCATTGCAAGCAAGAGCTCAATTTGAGAACAAATCACTTTCAGAAGAGGGGGAATGATGTGAATGTGAATCTGGTTGTCACATGAAGTGATTATTGGTTTTGAGTCAAGAGTTCTGATGACGTATTCAATAGGAGCTTTAAATGTGCACGTATAAATGCATTAATTCACCTAAATTCAATTGAAGGACTTGTGATCATGGAGGAGAACCAAAGTGTGTACATGGATAAAAGGTCATCCAAACATCTATTTAGGTGAATAAAGTTGTATGGATGAATGTTTAAAGGATATGCTCAAAAGATGTGAAGAAGAAAATGTTCCAGAAGAAGCCATAAAAGAACACAACCCAATACGCAGCCTACACCCCACGTTTTCACATTAGGAGAGAACCAACACAACATCTAGTTCTAAGTTCGGTGCCATACTTCATCAAATCACTTTCTATTGTTTTCCATGTTTTATTTCACTTTTTGATGTATTTTAGTTAGCTGATTGTTAATTGCGTTAGTTATTGTGAGTTTTCAATAAACTAGCCGATATGTAGTATTGGGCCATTGGCTTAGTCAAGTCCATATTAGTTAGTAGATAGAATAAGTAACTAAATCCAAATCCAACTCGGGTTCATTTTAGTAGGTTTATGTTGGCTCTATATAAGGCCGTCTCTATTGCTTTATAAGAACTAACACGTTAAAAAATACTTTACAGTATAATGAGAGTTTTCTCTTGATTCTTTGTGAATTATCTTTGAATTTGTCTTGCGTGTGTCTTGATGCGTTCAATTTGACTTGTCCATTAAGAGCGTGCTTGATTGTCACATCTGTTAGTATATATGCCCTAAAGACAATCACTTTTAGGGTCCCTTATATGTACTTGACTTATTTATGCATTAATAAATGATATATTTATCACATTGATTGCTTGTATGTTAATACTTGTGTGATAAAGTCCCTAGAATAAACTTGATCAATGAGATTATAAGTGTTATGATGATGAGACTCATTCGATTAATTATAAAGTTTATTCTTAAATATCTCTAGTCAAAGTATTAATAAGAAGGGACATTACTAATACGGTTAGACTATGCCGCTTTTGTTAATAAAATAGTAGATCTCAGCTACTATGGTGTATGAGACACCTAAGCAAGTATGTGGGTGCTTGATGATATGATCAAGTTCACTAGATTGATCCATTTAGAGATTACTTTTGTGCCAAAAGGTTAATCTCTAAATGACATTTTATGTAAATGATTCTTGGACTTAAGATTTTCATAGTATCTTGAATATGGATGTGTATGTTTCAATTGTTATATGATTGCTCCTGTAAAAGGGAATGCTCACATCATTAACGTTTGGGTATATACATTTGAAGTATGGAAAGGTAGTGAATAATCTATAAGGATTCACCACCTCTTGTGGAAGAGGAGTTATCTCATTGTTGGCCTCTTGTGAAATATGACTCAAGAAATCTTAGTACTAAGTGAATGAGTCTTAAAAGCTGGTTTTAAAGTACTTGTTCTTTTAGAGTTATATTTTGGTACAAGAAAGATACATTAATCATGTATGGAATTGGTACATGTTCCATGATTAATGTGAGATAAGTATGGTGAAAGGATATAAATTACATAGTAAATGTTCATTGAAAGGTGAAGTCATCCACTTGACTTTTCTCATTACTTGGGTGGTCATGATGCATTGCTAGATGCCAATCTTGATCTATAAGAATGAGTCAATTGATTGATTGAGTCAATGATAAATTAAAAGGGTTTTTTAATTTATCTAACTCTTATTAAGTGAGAATTATGATTTATTCTTATTGCCAAGTAATTGAGAACCTAATGGGTCACACACTTTAAGAATTCCTTTGGTCGAATTAAATGTGATTCAAATAATGATTTGAAATTATTGAATTGGATTATTTATGGTTTAATTTGTGAGACAAATTAAACATTGAGGACTTATGGTGTAATTATGGTTGTTTCTTCCAAGACAAGGAGTTGTACTTGGATTAGGAAATTAGATCCTTAAGGAAACTAAGTTATGCTTGGATTAGGAAACTGAATCCTTAAGCAAACTAACTCCGATTTCCATACGGTTTTGGAACAATCTAATGGTCTATAAATACCTCATATTACTCTTGCTTAAAGATACAAGACAAGACACAACTTTGAGGGTTTTTATCTCTGAAAATTCGTTTGGAAAAATTACCCAAAAATTAGAAAGTTGGGCTAGGGTTTTATTTTAGAGTGTTAAGAGGAGAAAAATTGTTTCTTCTTCCTACTTGACAATCGAGCAACCCTAGTTGTGAGATAGAGTGATTATCTCATTCACTTGTGTCAATAAAGGTTAGCTAGCACTAACACAAGCAAGGGTTGAATAGCCTTGGAGGTTTCGGCAAAAGGAATTTGTGTGGATCACCGTTAGAGGTCAGCTTGAGCTGCCACGTGGATTCACACCTACCTCTACGCATTGTTAGTACTCCATTGTTTAAGGTATTCTCAATAAACACCCTTGTACAAATTGCATGTTTTATCAAGGATTGATCCTCTCTTGGAATTGAAAATTTTAATTTTATCCGCTTTATTTCTTCAATTCCTAACGGTGGTATCGAGCCAACCTTGATAAGACATGCAATTAGTTTATTTAGTTGTCATATATGTTAATTAAGAATTAATTATATGCGATTCAATGGTGGTTTAAAAATTGAAAATTTAAAAAAAAAAGGGTTTTTTTTTTGTTTTCCGGATTTTGTCCTCAAAAGATTTTATAGTTCTTGGAAATCCAAAGTTTTGGAAATTAGATAACAAGTAGGAAACACAATCAAAATTGGAAAATAGATATGACTTATTAGGAAATAAAGATTTCCTAATCTAACTTGTGTTTTAGGAAACCTAAAACAATAAGAAATCTAGATTTCTTATTTAAGTTAATTTTCCAAATTTGATCTTGGTTATTTTCCAAAAGTATCTTTGGAATTATTGCCTAAATTTATTATGAATAAAATAAAATTATATCAAATATAATTCTGAAAAAGGTGGTTGTGCGTCGCTGAAACTTTTAGCGACAGATTTCTTGTGAAGGATATTCGTCGCTAAAACTTGTTTTCTGTCACTAAAGCTGTTTTTAGAAATTGATTGAACAATGCGTCGCTGAAACTTTTAGCGACAAATTTCTTGTGAAGGATATTCGTCGCTAAAAGCTGTTTTCTGTCACTAAAGCTATTTTTCAGAAATTAATTGAATTTGATTCAATCAATTTTTAAACCCCTTGGATTAAAGTTTTTATTGATTAAAGACTTGTGCATATAATGATATATGACTAGAACTAAATAAAAAATTTTTTTTTATGCTTTCATTTAATTATATATTATATGAGTGCATGGTGGATGATTATGGACTAAGACCAATGTGATTGTGTGTGGTTGAATGTGTGAATGGATGGATTGATGGTATTTTGAAATAGGGTCTATGCACCCTGCCTTTCTCTCATATTCTTGATGTAAATTCTCTTTTCATCTCACTCCCCTTGAATGTAACTCAAGGTTTCTCTCAAAAAAAAATGTAATGTATTTTTTATTTATTCATTAAGGATAGGGAGAGGGTAAGGATACAAATGTATAGATTAGAATTTACAATTGTAATGTACAATGAAGATGGAGATGGCACTACATCCACCATGACGGCACATACAAAGGTGTACAGGGCATGGAGATGTTTTTGTCCCTTAGTTTGACCATCTAGTCTCCTCTTGGCTCGGGGAAACTAGCTTAGGATTAAAGTCCATAATCATCCACGTTTATAGTATGTTTGTTTATTTATAGATAAATATGCATACTATGTTTGATTTGATGAGACCTTTATAATATATTTAAATTATTAGTTGAAATCCCTCAAATTAAATATTAAATCAAGTTGAAGTTGCCTTCCATTATTATAGTATAAATGATCATGTTCAAGTTAACTTGTTGAGTACACTCAAGGTTGCTTTACCATGAGGAGTTTTTGCTATGAGATAAGATCTCTGAATAATGGGTATGATTTAACTAAAATTTTGTGACTTGTTGAGTACACTCAAAGTCATAAAAAAAATTTTTTTTTTTAGAGGCAAAGGTTGGGTAACACATAAGATGTGTTGTCAAGAGTTGATAACCCAACTATCTAGAAGTTACAAGGGTTGTAATTGGTAAAATGTACCTACCTTTTGAAATTATTTTGATTTGTTGAGTACATTCAAGGTCAAAATAACTAAATGGGATTCTAGACCCACTAGGAATTGTTAAATTCCCAAATTCATATATGAGGGTTATGAAATTTGTATTAAAATAGTGGGAGCAAAAATCAAAGTTTATTTATGTCATTTAATTTGGTTTTTGTTTAGCATAAATATCAATATTCATTCTATTTTTACTTTGTTGTAGAATGTCTTCCAACATTAGTTTACGTGCTATCCTTGACAATTGCAAATTGACCGGATCTAATTTCTTGGACTGGCAACGTAATTTGAGAATTGTTCTCAAGCATGAGCGTCTTGTCTATGTTCTTGATGCATCCCTCCCCTTGGAACCACCGCTACCTAATGCCCCAATTGAGATTGTTGAACAGTTCAACAAACATCATGCGGACAATGATACAGTTGTATGTGTCATGTTAGCATCCATGTCTTTTGAGCTTCAAAAGCAACATGAACACATGAATGCTTATGATATAATGTTTCACCTACAAGAGTTGTTTGGTGCACGGTCTAGAACCTAGAGATATGCAGTTTCCAAAGAACTGTTCAGGTGTCGAATGGCAGAAGGCTCTTCAGTGACTGAACATGTGCTAAAGATGATTGGCTATATTGAAAAATTAGGCCAATTAGGCTTTGTCATGGACCATGAGTTAAGTGTTCACCTGGTTTTGCAGTCACTACCTGACACATATTCATACGTCGTGTTAACATACCACATGAATAAAGTGGAGACTACGTTACCTGAATTGTTGAATATGCTCAAGGAAGCCGAGGCCAATCTTAAAAGGGACAAGGGCCCAGTTTTAGTGGTTTCTTCAAATTCCTCAAGGACTAAGACTAAAAAGTCAAAATCTAAGTCCAAGAAGAACAAGAAGATAACCAAACCTTCTGGGGGCATAAACAAGAATAAGAACAAGGCAAAGGGCAAATGCTTCCATTGTGGCAAAGATGGACATTGGAAGCGGAATTGCAAGGACTATCTCGACAGCCTTAAAGAGAAGAAGCTTAATGAAGCTGCTACTCAAGGTGTGTATATGATTGAGGTTAATCTGTCTACTTCTAATAATTCCTGGGTATTGGATACCGGAAGTGGTTCTCATATTTGTTTGAATATGCAGGGACTAAAGGAAAGTAGAATGTTGAAGAAAAATGAAGTGATCCTACGAGTAGGCAATGGAGCAAGAGTTGTGGCCATAGCTGTAGGAACATATCATTTATCTTTACCTAGTGGACTTGTTTTAGAATTAAACAATTGTTATTATGTTCCAAAGTATTAACTGCAAACATAATTTCTATTTCATGTTTGGACATGGAAGGTTTTCCATTAGTATTAAGAATAAATGTTGTTCTTTTCACGTAATGGAATTTTTATGGAATGCTCCTATGAAAAATGGTTTATACATTCTAGATATAACAAATCCAATCCTCAATGCAAACACTAAAAGGCGTAAATTGGATGGTGTTAATCAAACGTACCTTTGGCATTGTAGATTGGGTCATGTAAATCAGAAACGCATATCCAAATTATACCAAAATGGTTATTTGGACTCATTTGATTATGAATCATTTGAAACATGTGAATCTTGTTTGCAAGGAAAATTGACCAAAACTCCCTTTACTGGGAAAGGCGAGAGAGCAAGTGAGTTGTTAGGATTGATACATAGTGATGTATATGGTCCAATGACAATTCAAGCTAGAGGTGGTTTCTCCTACTTCGTAACTTTCACTGATGACTTTTCAAGGTATGGTTTTGTCTGCTTAATGAAACACAAATCCGATACCTTTGGAAAGTTTATAGAGTTTAAGAATGAAGTGGAGAAACAACTTGGTAAAAGTATTAAAACCTTAAGATCCGATAGAGGTGGAGAATACTTGGACCAAGAGTTTGAACGCTATCTGAGAGATCATGGTATTCTTGATCAAAGGACACCTCCAAAAACACCACAAATGAATGGAGTTTCTGAAAGGAGAAATCGCACCCTATTGGATATGGTACGATCCATGATGAGTCATGCAAATTTGCCAAAATCGTTTTGGGGGCATGCCCTGCAGACAGCTTCCTATACTTTGAATCGTGTTCCATCAAAGACTGTTCCTTCTACTCCATATGAGATATGGAGAGGTAGAAGACCAAATCTTTCACATATGAAGATTTGGGGATTTCCAGCTTATGTAAAGCGGGATGTGTCAGATAAACTTGAACCAAGATCTGACAAATGTCTATTTGTGGGATATCCAAAAGAAACAATTGGATATTACTTCTATTATCCAATTGAATCAAAAGTGTTTATCTCAAGACATGCTACCTTTCTAGAAAAAGAGTTTATTCTAGAGGAGAGTAGTGGGAGTAAGATAGATCTTGAAGAGGTTCAAGATAAACAAATAGACAAAGAACAGTCGATGGAACTGGAGCTAGCTTCTCATGAGGCGCAACAAGAAGCTCCAGATACACAGGATCTTCGTAGGTCTAATAGACTACGCCATGCACCTAAGAGGTATGATGACATATTCATCTTAGAAGAAGATGATACTCCGACGACCTACGAAGAGGTTCTAGAAAATAAAGACTCCAAGAAATGGCTTGAAGCTATGAAATCGGAAATGGATTCCATGTATGGTAATAAGGTATGGACTTTAGTCGAACCACCTGAAGGGATAAAGCCTATAAGGTGCAAATGGGTCTTCAAAAAGAAGACCGACATGGAAGGTAAAGTTGTTACCTATAAAGCAAGGCTAGTGGCTAAGGGTTATAATCAAAGACAACGTGTTGACTTTGAGGAGACCTTTTCGCCTGTAGCCATGCTTAAATCCATTCGAATAATGCTTGCTATAGCTGCATACTATGATTATGAAATTTGGCAAATGGATGTTAAAACAGCTTTCCTTAACGGAAACCTTCAAGAAGAAGTGTATATGACACAACCTGAGGGGTTTACATCTAGAAATGCCAACAAAGTATGCAAACTGCAAAGATCTATTTATGGTCTAAAGCAAGCTTCTAGGAGTTGGAACATTCGTTTTGATGAAGTAGTCAAAGGGTTTGGTTTCTTACAAAATCAAGACGAATCATGTGTATATAAGAAGGTCAGTGGGAGCTCAATATGTTTCCTTGTGTTATATGTGGATGACATATTAATTATGAGAAATGACATACCCATGCTTCAAGCGAAAGGTATGGTTGTCCAAGAATTTCTCCATGAAAGATCTAGGAGAAGCAATCTACATTCTGGAATGAGGATCTATAGAGATAGATCGAAAAGATTGTTGGGCCTTTCACAATCCACATACATAGATAAAATGTTAAAGAGATTTAACATGGAAAATTCTAAGAAAGGCTTGTTGCCAATATCTCATGGCATTTACCTTTCTAAGGATATGTGCCCTAAAACTGAAGAGGAAAGGGCATGCATGATTAGAACACCTTATGCTTCGGCAATAGGTTCTATCATGTACTCTATGTTGTGTACTAGACCCGATGTCTCATATGCTTTAAGTGTTACAAGCGATACCAAGCTAATCCGGTGACAAACACCGGGTGGTGTCAAAAATATTCTCAAATATTTGAGAAGAACGAAAGACATGGTCTTGGTATATGGAGGTGCCAATTTGCAAATCGAAGGATACACTGATGCCAGCTTCCAATCTGATAAAGATGATAGTCGGTCTCAGTCTGGGTACGTGTTCACATTAAATGGTGGAGTTGTGACTTGGAAGAGTTCCAAGCAGGAGACCACAGCGGATTCTACAACTGAAGCTGAATACATCGCAGCTGCTGAGGCAGCCAAAGAGGCCGTTTGGATCAAGAAGTTCATCTCTGAACTTGGTGTGGTTCCTTCCATTAATGATCCAATAACTTTGTATTGTGACAATAATGGAGCAATTGCACAGGCAAAGGAACCAAGGTCTCATCAACGGTCCAAGCATGTATTAAGACGATACCATTTGATCAGAGAGATCATTTGGAGAAATGATGTAAAGATAGAAAGAGTCCCCACGGATAAGAATATAGCTGATCCGTTGACTAAGCCTTTGTCTCAAAAATTACATGATAATCATGTAAGCTCATATGGCCTTAGGCATGTGAGTGATTGGTTTTAGTGCAAGTAGGAGATTGTTAGTATATATGCCCTAAAGACAATCACTTTTAGGGTCCCTTATATGTACTTGACTTATTTATGCATTAATAAATGATATATTTATCACATTGATTGCTTGTATGTTAATACTTGTGTGATAAAGTCCCTAGAATAAACTTGATCAATGAGATTATAAGTGTTATGATGATGAGACTCATTCGATTAATTATAAAGTTTATTCTTAAATATCTCTAGTCAAAGTATTAATAAGAAGGGAGATTACTAATACGGTTAGACTATGCCGCTTTTGTTAATAAAATAGTAGATCTCATCTACTATGGTGTATGAGACACCTAAGCAAGTATATGGGTGCTTGATGATATGATCAAGTTCACTAGATTGATCCACTTAGAGATTACTTTTGTGCCAAAAGGTTAATCTCTAAATGACATTTTATGTAAATGATTCTTGGACTTAAGATTTTCATAGTATCTTGAATATGGATGTGTATGTTTCAATTGTTATATGATTGCTCCTGTAAAAGGGAATGCTCACATCATTAACGTTTGGGTATATACATTTGAAGTATGGAAAGGTAGTGAATAATCTATAAGGATTCACCACCTCTTGTGGAAGAGGAGTTATCTCATTGTTGGCCTCTTGTGAAATATGACTCAAGAAATCTTAGTACTAAGTGAATGAGTCTTAAAAGCTGGTTTTAAAGTACTTGTTCTTTTAGAGTTATATTTTGGTACAAGAAAGATACATTAATCATGTATGGAATTGGTACATGTTCCATGATTAATGTGAGATAAGTATGGTGAAAGGATATAAATTACATAGTAAATGTTCATTGAAAGGTGAAGTCATCCACTTGACTTTTCTCATTACTTGGGTGGTCATGATGCATTGCTAGATGCCAATCTTGATCTATAAGAATGAGTCAATTGATTGATTGAGTCAATGATAAATTAAAAGGGTTTTTTAATTTATCTAACTCTTATTAAGTGAGAATTATGATTTATTCTTATTGCCAAGTAATTGAGAACCTAATGGGTCACACACTTTAAGAATTCCTTTGGTCGAATTAAATGTGATTCAAATAATGATTTGAAATTATTGAATTGGATTATTTATGGTTTAATTTGTGAGACAAATTAAACATTGAGGACTTATGGTGTAATTATGGTTGTTTCTTCCAAGACAAGGAGTTGTACTTGGATTAGGAAATTAGATCCTTAAGGAAACTAAGTTATGCTTGGATTAGGAAACTGAATCCTTAAGCAAACTAACTCCGATTTCCATACGATTTTGGAACAACCTAATGGTCTATAAATACCTCATATTACTCTTGCTTAAAGATACAAGACAAGACACAACTTTGAGGGTTTTTATCTCTGAAAATTCGTTTGGAAAAATTACCCAAAAATTAGAAAGTTGGGCTAGGGTTTTATTTCAGAGTGTTAAGAGGAGAAAAATTGTTTCTTCTTCCTACTTGACATTCGAGCAACCCTAGTTGTGAGATAGAGTGATTATCTCATTCACTTGTGTCAATAAAGGTTAGATAGCACTAACACAAGCAAGGGTTGAATAGCCTTGGAGGTTTCGGCAAAAGGAATTTGTGTGGATCACCGTTAGAGGCCGTACGCTTGAGCGGCTACGTGGATTCATCACCTACCTCTACGTGCGTTGTTAGTACTCCATTGTTTAAGGTATTCTCAATAAACACCCTTATACAAATTGCATGTTTTTATCAAGGATTGATCCTCTCTTGGAATTGAAAATTTTAATTTTATCCGCTGCTTTATTTCTTCAATTCCTAACAACATATTCTGCCTATATCGGGATTCTTCAATTATTCTTTCATGTCGGGTTGAGATAATATCAAAATTCATGTGTTAGGATTCTTATTCGATCAAAGTTTTCGCAGCCAAAATTGTCCATAAATGATCCTGAGGCTGGTCTACCTATCAAGTTTTGTTGGTCTCAATGAGGTTCGTATCACTCTTTTATAAGAATAATCAACAAATTAATTATTTAAATAATCCTTAAATCTGAAAAATGAACTAAAGTAATTAAATAGTCAAATACTTAAATCAGGTGAAAAGCACTAAAATACTTGGAGGTTATTAAGAAGTCAACTACACACGTGTCATTTTCTAGCAGCTATTGCAGTTGATGCACTTTACATACACAGCACCACGTAACTGAAAATAAGTGGTCTCTTTTTTCCCGTATCTTGCACATAAAACTGGTGTAAAATTAGGTGTTGGTTTTCTCTGGTGATCATAATTTGATTTCTCTTCTTAGCTACTTCTCTTCATCAACCATTATCTGCATTGTGGAAGATGAACTGCTTCAGGCAGATTCAGCGGCAGCAACATCAAGATGATGCTTGGCTTTTTTCTCAGTACTCGAGACAGATAAATTATTGAATTTCTTGATCACCTGACACTTGTCATGGAATGTGATGAAAAAGTACTGTCCATTCTTTTGATCCTTAACCAAGAAACAAGCTAGACTACTAAGGCAGGACTAAAACGGCAGCCTTGCTTTAATTTTCGCTCAGGTTTGAGGCTGTTTGGCCTTAAGCTCCCACACAGTGTACTATATACAACGTAAACAATGAGTAAAACTAAATCCCGTTCGGTGTGGAATCTTACAAGGACTTGGATATAATAAGAATTATTTTTGTAAATATTTCAAAAACGTGGAAGTTGAGTTAAGGAATGGACTTGAGGTGCAAAATAAATATTTAAATTAAAATTCAAGAAAGTTGTCGAGTACAGGTGGCTTTGCCAATAGTTTGAAAGCCCCCTAAATATTTGTTGAGACTTGCTGAAATCCGAGCTCATGTTAGTTTGGTTACTTCTAGTTTTAACCAAATTTGCCCCTTTGAGGTTTGCTGCTTAGTATGTCGATAGCAAAAAGAAAATAAAATGAAGAGAAGAAAGGATCACGATTCCTTGTCCTCAATACGGGGAGTTGCCGTTAAAAGTTTGAAAGATTTTTTTTTTTTTTGAAAGATATGGATAAGCACTGGTTTAGTTAGTGCACACAATTAAACACATAAATACATGTACGCGTTTATTTTCTCTATTGTATTTTTACCTAGTTTTACTATTTAATTTCATTTTTACTAAGTATTAATACTTGGGGCCTCTCTAAATTAGAATCCGTTTTGGGCACCAATTAGACAAACTCATTTTAGTATTCTATCATTGAATTCACTTTGCCTTGAAATCTCTTTTACATGTCATTTTATAAGTCAAACACGAAGTGACGTAATACCCAAATGGAACAGTATATTCACCACAAAAAGAAAAAAAAACTTGTTGTTAGGAGATTAAATAACCCATATTGATTTTCCATAAATTGCCCACCCTACTAATAAAATGTGGAGCCATTCTATTAGCAAATTCCTAATTGTTTTTGTGTTGGATTTCATAATACACATCGAGTCAATCAAAATTACTGATCATCAGTTACTATGCGTACACTGTTGAGAAAACTTTCCGACAGACCTCTAAACTATTCAATTTGCACTGTTTTGCCCCTCAACAATAAATTATAGCAAATAAACTCTTGAACAACAAAAAATGCCCAGTTTAAGGACTTCCGTCAATTTTTAGAGTTAAATGTAATGGAACTAGGTGCAAAAATGATCAAACAGAAAAATCAACCCATGATTTGATTAAAAACCAACTATATTAATTCAATTAATAACATCGCATTTAATGTTTCTTCTTCTTCTTTCATTTTTCATCTTCCCTAGGCAATTTTTAGATTAATTTTGCTGGTTGATTTTTTTTTTGTTTGGACAATTTTACCCATAATTCCATCACATCTAATGGTCAAAATAGACAAAAGTCCTTAAACCAACCATTTTTTTTAGGGTTTATTTGTGACAATTTATGATTTAGGGGCCAAAACTATGACAGCCCACCTCCCCCTAGGGCGAACCAAAGGGGTCAGCGGACCGCCAGCCCAACTCACGCCAGGACTCACTCACTCGAATGACCAATAACCCTTCGAAAGTGAACGTAATTAACCATTTCAATCCAAACCACAAATAATAACTTTACTAAATTCAACTTACAACTCAAACTCTCAAATTACCATAAACCATCAAATTCATCTATTAATTTCAATCTTATACAAAGCGAGGCAATCCTACAAAAATACTAGCTTCCTCGATTCACATGCCACACCTCGAAACCTGTTATGGAAAACAAATTGGGGTGAGTTAACGCTCAGTGAGGCCAAGAAAACATGCCAACATGCAGGCTCAAGAAAATTACACCTCTATTAAACATGATAAGTAACTAGGACTTTGAACAAGAATACAAATATAGTATTTAATTACACATTAAATAAAGGATACAAGGGCTCTCAGGAGCCAAGTTTCATGAATTTTGATCACATTCCAAATAGTTGACACTCCGTCAACTTTCTTATCCATGTAGAGCTCCACTTGTCAACCATCTCCGTCCACCATTTCACCCCCCAACCGGGCCCGCTCGTCAAAATAGAAATTTGGTAATACTCGAGTATACCCAAGTAAGTAGTCAGCGAGCGCACTCCAACCGACGAAAATATGTGAAAACTCATGATTTACCAATCCCTCGGCCAAGCCTTTGCTGGCCCGAAGTGAAAGGTTTACCAATGAGATTTTGGGCGTCCCCAACAGGTCTAAATAGTAAGTAAGATGATGAGACAACGCTCAATCATCAAACAAGTACAAGCACAGGTCAGGCAAGTTATTTCAAGTACCACAAATACAAGCAAGCAAGTCAGGTCAAGTAAGAGAGGTCGGACGAGATAAAGTATACGTCCGCCTCGACAAGTTTAATATTACAAACAATTTAAACAAGTAACAGATCAAGCAAGTCAAAAAATCATGCACTTGACAGTCACCAAATAACCGAGAGCAAGCGAGAAAATTCAGGAGGTCAAACAAGCGTCTCGGTGTCCACGTGATCACCTAAGATATGAAAATCCATTTTCAAACGTAAAATGACGCGACATGCATACACTCAATGCTAAAACTCATGAGAAACATTTATAAACACTTAAAATAGAAAAAGGAGTACATGCATGGGCGTTAAACGAAAAATGGACAAGAACAAAATGAAAACGGAAAACACACACTAAAAGGTGTACAAGACAGTTTTGATACTTTGTACGCCGTTACCCATAACTCAGGCTACAAGTATCGGATTAGAGTTCACGAGGTGCCGTTTCTAAGATAAGAGAACAAGCTAAAACTTTCATGAAGACAACTTCTGCCTAAATTCACTCTTTCTAGGACAAAAATGCGGAAACAGGTCCAGGAATTTCAGTATCAGGATTTCCGACAGGTTTGATTCAAACGATCATAACTCAGCGCTCACAAATCCAAATCAAGAAATTCCATAGCCGTTAGAAAGCTAACATACAAGGATACAATTCTTAAGAGACATCAAAAGCAAAAACATTCATTTTCCTGGTCAAAATGACCCACTACAGTAGCAAAATAAGATTCCTGACAGAAACAGGGTATCAGGGGTAATTTAGTCATTTCACATGCTACAGTGCTCCGATTCATCTGAAAATTTACAGGTAGAATCCTCACTCAATTCTATACAACTTTCATGTTTTGTGCTCAAGCTAATATAGTCTCCATCATATTCGAATATGCAAACCAAATTTGGACAGAAAATCTAAACAAAAATTTAACACTTGGAGTTCATCCATACCAATGAATTTCTAGCCATCCAATTCAGTTCCTAACTAAGTAAATTCAACTTCCAATCATTAATTCCCAACATTAAGTCTTGCAACTAATGAAACCCTAACCCTAGCTCTTGGCCAAGGTTCAAGACAAGCAAAACAATAAAACCAATCCATGGAATCATCTTAGAAGCTAAGAATGAGCATTAATCAAGGCTAAACATCAACCAAATTCATCAATTACACCAATTACATGAAATTCCAACTTTCAAAGTGAAGTTAGTTACCTCCTAACTTGATGTTCTAGGCAAGAACTCCAAGCTCCCAAGCTTCAATCACTTCCTCCTAACTCAAGCTTCAAGATTGGATGGTTGGAACACAAGATTTTCTCTTGTTTTTGTCTCTTTTTTTTTTCCTTTCTTTCTTCCCTTGCTCACGGTTTTCTCCCTTTTCTTTTCTGCCTTCCACCCGACTCTCCTCTCCCATTTTCCTCCTAATTGGTCTCAATTTGGGTTATAAGATAAAGCCTAGGAGATATTTAAGGCTTGGGTCAAAGGGTTGGTCAAAACTATCAAGCCAACCCTAGCATTTCAATGATCTTCCACCTTGGCCCCAAGTGATTTCATTTCCTAGCAATTAAGTCCATAAGTTGTAAATCCAACTTAGTCCACTAATACTTAATCACACCTAGTTAGGTCACTAATCACCCAATTGACGTAATTAACTCCCGTGAGCATGCAAGTTCACACCGAAAATTCATGAAATAACCAACGTTTGATTTGTACATATAATTAGGGTTTCGAGAAAATATATTAGGGTTAGTACATTTAGGGTTTAGTGTGCAAACAAATTAAGGTTTTGTCAAAATTTAGGGTTTTCAAAGCAAACTTGGGTTTAAATTTCAAATTAGGGTTTTTAGACTTGTAAAACAAAATAGTTAAAACAAAACACTTTAAGAAGTAAAACAACCATATAAACACCTTGGCAAACAATAATTACTATAATTAGCATTATTTAATATTTTCCAAAAACTTGGGAAAAATCGGGGCCTCACAAAAACTGTACAAAGGCAATAGTTTAGGGCTGTCCGGGAAGTTTCCTCTACACTGTTTAGAGAAGAAAACAAAGAAACAAACGTTCCTCTTTCCCCTCCTCCTAAAACAAAATGAAAGCTCATATGGAATTGTGGTACTTTTTCATTGAGTGATTCTCAAGTCTAAAAAAATCAAATTTAAGCTTGAATGAGAGGTATAAATTAACCAAACTACTTGACTCAGACTTGCAAGTAGATCGGTCAATTGCTTGACTCAAACTCAATTAATGTTGAGTTCGAAGATCAAGTTCAAGTCGAGCATGAGTTATTTGATAAGGTAATTGAGTCGAGTTTGAGTAGAAAAAATCAAAATTTGAGTACTTATCAAACCTTATCAAGTTGATATTTATAATATAATATTTAATTAGTTATTATAAAATTACAAATTTTACTAAACAACGGGGTCTGAAAACTCAATTGAATTTGATTAAGTTTGATTTGGTCGAACTCGAGCTCAAGTTGCTCGAGTATTTTTACTTGAGTCAAGATTAAACAGTGCACTATTCGAGTTTGTTGACTTGACTCAATAGAAGCCTTAGATTGAACTAGTCTTAGTGAAAAAATTAAAAAGCACAATGAAGCTCCTTGCAGAAATCTTTTTTGTTTCTTTTTTTTTTAATCTTTGATAGTTGGGATTGGTGGAATTTAAGAAGTAGAGAGGTGGAAGGAAGATTGAACCCAAAAACTCAAATTCATAGTGTTTCAATCTTAGCCACTACATCAAGATCTTCTTCACCATTATGTTGAGATTTTTTTTAAGGTAGACATGAAACAGGCCTTCATCGCTTAACTCTAATTCACTATGTCACTACTAAATATTTTGCTTAGTGAGTGATGCTGATTATTTTTACGATGCTGGCTATGAGTTAAGGTAATAGACAATAAGTGCCTGCAATAATGGATCCTATCATATTGTTCTATGTTGTATTTGGTTTATATAGTTTCATACATTAGTGGGTTGTGGCCATTCTACTGTAGCTTCAATTTTCTTTGGATCCACCAACACTCCTTGAGCGGATATCACATGTCCTAAGAATGCTATACTCTTTGATCAAAACTCAAACTTGCTCAATTTTGCATACAGCTTCTCTCTTTTCCATATCTCTAGAACTTCTCTGAGATGTGCAACATGAGTTTCTTCATCAAGAGAGTACACCAAAATTAATGTTGCCTTCATGAGCAGTCAATTTGAGGTAGGTGGTGCTATCCCTCTATACTTTGCAAATGTTTTCATGTGAAAATTTTATGACCTTGATTTTATTTTTTAAATATAAAGTGCATCATGTAACGTTATTTAAGATGCTTTACATACAATTGTTATGGTTGAGTGGCATGTTTTATGAAATGAAACGAGCTATGCATGTGATATATGAAACAAGTTTTTGAAGCTCTATACAGTTATGGAATTGACGGTAGGGACTATTGTCCTGACCATGTATGAAGTCATGGAGTCGGTATAAAACCCGATCGATTGACTTAGTCATGGAGTCAGTATAGAGCTCGACCAATTGACTCATGTCATGTCAAGTGACCAATCGGTAATCATGAAACCTATTGGTCACCCCTCCCAGAATAGGTTTAATCCCTAGGGCCGAGTACTTAGAAGTCGGATATTGCATATACTTGTTATGAGCTTATGTGAAATGTTTTAGTACCGTGATTTTCCAAGCATGATTATGTGACCATGAATCTCAAGTCATGACTGCCACTCATTTGTTCTCACATGCACATAACTGAAGTTTGTCATTGATTTGCTCTGCATGTGTGGTGTGTGAAAATGCTTTGGTATGAAAACAATGGTCACATGATCCAATAGAGGTGTAGTACTATCTACTGGGCGATTATCGCTCAACCCATTTTATTAACATTTTTGCAGATCTTGAGGACTATGAGATAATATTTGAGGAAGAGCCTGATGATGACTTTTATTAATGCTCAGTTGTTTAGAACTAGGGAAAGATTTATTTTCTTGTCTTATTTGTTCGTCAAGCGGCGGTGTTTATGTATGTTTCTGAGTTGTTGAATTTCTTCAGTACGTAAGACAATAGCACTTTTTGTGATAGCCCCACCTCCCCCTAAGACGAACCAAAGGGTTCGGCGGACTGCTTGCCCAACTCTCGCCGGGACTCACTACTAATCCACAATCATATCACAGACATCAAATAATTACAATGCACGATTTCCAAAATCATAAATACAGTACTATCTATTCCAAATACACCAAAAGTCCAACAGTCCAAACTACAATTAATACAAGAGATGGTCCAACCAGTCACTCTAAGAAAGATCACTTCCCGCTCCTCCATCTCAAGCCCGGGGAAATAAAATATTTTGGGGTGAGCTAAAAGCTCAGTGACTGTTTAGTGAAAACAAGAAATTTCACATTTTATCAGATTCGTGGACATTTGAATTAAATATCTTTTGTAAGACTCTGGGTACGTGTAAGTCGAGAACATGGTCACACTTTTATCTTAAAAATAATTTAAAATCTTTTATTTAAGATGATAGAATAAATAGGCAAAACAAATTGTCAAAACTCACACTTAATGTAAAATAAAACAATACACTCAAATCACAAAAGCTTGATCGAAACATGAGTCAATGAATATCACAAGTAGTCAAATATCACATTTAAAATGTAAATCAAAGGAACGAATATCGCAACCAAGTACAAAATACATTGAGCCTCTCAACTAGGAGATGGTGTTCATGAGGAGAACACTGCTCGAGTCTCTCAACTAGGAGATGGTGTTAAAGAACACTACTCGGGCCTCTCGACTAGGAGATGGTATTCTCGAGGAGAATACTGCTCGAGTTAGCAAGAAGTCATAAGACAAATGTAATAACAAATACATTTAAAAGGATATGGGTGGTTTCCAAAAGCCAATTCCACAAGAGCTTGATCATAAGATAGCCCGTTGACTCTCCGTCAACTTTTAAGTCAAGAACCAAAGTCCGTAGATCACCACTTATCACCAAGCACCGCACGCCGTTTCACCCCCTTACCAGGCCCGAACACCTCAACAAATCAAATGTGGGTAATACTCGAGTATACCGTGTTCCAAAAAACCAAATCGAATAACCTACGGTTCACCGATCTTCTTGACCAAGCCTATGCTGGCTCGATACAACCGGCTCACCAATAGGGTTTTGGGGTTTTCGGAACCCCAAACGAATCAAATTAGTCGATGGGATATCGCCCGAATGACTTTTCACATCAATGTATACAAAGTCACAAATGAATCAAATTAGTCGACGGGATATCACCCGAACGACCTTTCACAAATCGAATATAGGCCAAAGGCCAATTCACATGGATTCAAACATCAAAGTACAAAATTTCAACAGAAGAGATCGAGTGTGATAAAGTACGCACTCGTCTTGATCACATTAAGTGGCTCGCAAATCATGAGAGCGGATCATCACATAATTCAAGTATTCAAGTATTTTCAACTAATCAAGTTAGTCAAGTAAATAGGCATGGAACACTCACAAATCCTTCAAAATTATTCCACTTGTAAGAGCAAATTTTACTTGGAAATAGTGATAAATCATTTCCTTATAAATACTAGTAAATCATTTCAACTAATCATTCCTTTGCAAACAATAGCAAGATTTTTCATCTGAAAAGGAGTTGGAACACTCACCGAATCAAGCAAAATATCTTCAAATGCTCACACCCAATTATCCTTTATTTTCTCCTTCCAAATATAATAGCGAATGAAATGAAAAGCATTCAGATTCGGTTACCTCAGACATGAAAACCAAATGCATATGCTAGTTGTTGTCTTAGCTTGATAGAAATACAACTTGGATGCAAAAACCAAAAAATAACCATTCCAAATTATAAAGGTGATCAAATGGAAATCTTATCAACATATTAGAATCATAAATGAGTCAGTCGGGACATGGCAGAAATGCACAAGAGTCAAAAGGAATGAGAAAAGCAATTGTGAAAGTGAACCAACAATGGACAGGTTCGTCGAGTTTTGGTAATTTGATCATAACTGTGGCTACACTTATCGGGTTGGAGTGTACTTTATACAGTTTCGAAGCTAAGATATATCCCTACAACTTTCATGAAGAAGTCAGACATCGAATCAGGCTTAATCAGGGTCAAAATAGCTCATCCCAGAGACACAAAGAAAACTGTCGGCTATGATCAGGCTGGTCAGACAGCCTTGGGAAAATGGTCATAACTCTTTGTAGAAAAGTCAAAATTAAGCTCCGTCAGTGGCGTTTAAAACTAGATTCATAGATCTTTCCAACAGTGTAAGACTCGGCCTCTAATTCATTTTCTACAGTCAACAGTAATCTCAGAAAATTCACTATTTTCCATTCCTGATTTACCGATAAATTTTCCAGCTTTGGTGCAACTTCTTCTATTAACTCTTTAAAGTTAATTCCATCACTTAACAAGGTATTTAACATGCTAAACAGAAATTAATTCCATCATCCAAGCATCACAAATCAACAAACATTTCATCAAACACTTGGTAGCCTACAATGAAAACCTAAGTTCTAGTTATCAAACACAAGAAACCCTTCCATGATTTTCCTCTCCAAACACCCACAAGCACTTTAATCTCATCTAACTAGCATCCCCTTTGAATTTGAAGCTCATTAAAGCATAGATAAGTGAGGGGTTACCTTGCAAGTAAAGAGAGAAATTTCACCCAAGAGCTTCACTCCTTGCAACCAAGCTTGATACCGAAGTAATAATCTAAGCTAGGGTTTCACTTGAAGATGTTTTTTCCTCACTTAAAATGACTAAATCAAGCTTAGGGTTTTAGTGATTTTCTCCTTCATGTGGCCGGCCAAGAGAGAGAAGAGTGGAGGGAAAATTAGTTCAAATTTTTTGAAGATGAGAGATTAAATAGAAAGTCTTAAGTCAAGGCTTTGTTGGATTGTTGACAAGTGTCATCTTCTTGGCCAAAAATAGGATAATATCTTTGCAAATTGCCATCAAATCCCTTAATGTAAAATGTGATCCACTTAATACCATATAAGTTTATGTATTTGGCTACATGAAATATGTAAAATACAATTCCAAATTAATTTCATACAATACATACAAAATAGAGTACTTAAGGAAAATAATGCACTTAATGAAAATTGTATGCTACCAATGTTTAAAGAAAATGATATGCACTTAAATAGATAAAATGACAGGTAATTCATGAAAAATTTTGGGTTTATAAATCAAGAAATTTTGGGTCCTCACACTTTTAATTTTACCATACAATAAATAGAGGATTTATTCTCATAATGGCTCTACTAGCTAGTCATGATCCATGTAATCTTGTATTCCTTGAGACTGACTTGAGAGTACAGCGAATGTCGAGTTAAATAAGAATTACACTATAGTAAGTAAAGGTAAAAGACTAAGAGATAACCTACGTTAGTGGTTATTCTGGTGTTTTGGATAAGATAGTGGGAAGACAAAATCTTCCCAACTACGTAAGTCTGATTATGATTAGATAGTGGAAAAAGAGTAGGAAGTATATTGAACGTAAATTCCCAAAACACTTCATTCTCTCCCTTTCCTTTCTCTTGTCAAAAACACAAGAACTCCCAGAAAGATTTTAGAGAAGAAGACTTGCCGATTAATAAGAGTAGGCAATTACAATTCTTGCAAATCTGGTAAGTTCCCAACATACAAGAACTTTTATCTATTAAATTATGATTAAATATAAAATTTGTTGCTCTTATCTCCACATGTTCATATGAGTTAATAGTAAAAATTTAGAAACGAATTCATGTCTGGACTGGTATATTTGTATCTGTTAGTTACATGTATGCAAGGCTTAATTTTGAGTGATAGGAAAAATATTAGAGTTGTATGTTGGATATAGTTGTAGAAATCAATCAACTGTGGGGATGAAATTTTGGAAAAAAAGATTCTGCTGGGGAGGAAACTAGAAAAAAAAAGGTGAATTTTCGACCATGGAGGAACAAGAACAAGGAGGGTTGCTGGACCCTCCTCGTCCCTCAAGTCATTGGTAAAAGGGCCGGCAGCGAGTATCAGGTCGGCCAAGGGCTGGCCAATGGAGTAGCAGCTGCGGTCGCCAAGAAAAAAATATATATGGAATCAGCAGCGGCATCAGCTACTGTTGATCGTTGACAGCAAGGATGGAGGATGGCGGCAGGAGGCCGCATAGTGGTGGTATAGTGTAGGAAGAAACAAGAATTAGGGTTTCATTAAAAAAAATTCTAGAAAAAAAATATGAATATCGCCGGTAGCAAGGATGGAGGATGGCGACGGGAGGCCGCATAGTGGTGTTATAGTGTAGAAAGAAACAAGAATTAGGGTTTCATTAAAAAAATTCTAGGAAAAAATGAGGAAGAAAAAGATGACCCATTTTCAAATGGGTTGGATCCAAGAAACCGGATAAGGTTTTTGGAATTGGATCAGATCAAGAAAACTCCTACGAGTTGGACTTGGGTTTGGATTAAACCAAATTGGGTTGGACTACAGAGTTGGGCCTATAAAACTTAAAGGGATTAGGTTTTGTTTGGGTTTAATAATTTGTTAAGTGTTGGGTCAACTACTTGGCCCAACTTACAAAGATTTCAACTTAATTGGTGTAGCCCAAATTTATTTAATGAAGGTCCAGATTTACTAACCCAAAACCAATAGAATAGAATAGCCCAATAAGAAATAAAACTAGTATTATCAATAGTAATCATGATTAACTATTGAGTTAATTAAATTGTTAATTATTAATAATCAATGGGGAAATAATGGATTAATAGTAATTAATTAAATTATTAATTAGTTATAGGAAATAGTTGAATAATTAATTAATTAATAGTAATTAGTCAAATGATTAGTTAATTAATGAACATTATTTAGATGATTAACTAATATTAATTAGTTAAATGATTAAATAAATAATAGTAGTTAACGAAATTATTAATTAGTTAATAGTAAATAGTAGAATGATTAGTTAATAGTACTCAGTTAAATAACTAATTAATTAATATAATTAGCTAAATGATTAATTAATTAATAATAATTAGTTAAATAGTTAACTAATTAATATTTATTGGTCAAATGATTAATTAATTAATAGTAATTAAATAAATTATTAATTGGATAATAGTATATAGTTAAATAAATAAATAAATAATAATTAGTTAAATAATTAACTAATATATTAGTTGGCTAAATGATTAATTAATAAATAGTAATTAAGTAAATTGTTAATTAATAGCAAATAGTTAAATGATTAATTAATTTATAGTAATTAGTTAAATTCTTAATTAATTAAGGGTAATTAATTAAATGATTAATTAATAGTTACTAATTAATTGAGTGATAATTAATAGTAATTAGTTAAAGGATTAAGTAGCTGATCAATAGTGAATAATTGAGGGATTAATCAATTAAATTAATTAACTAAAGATAATACAGATAAAAAGGAAATAGTTAACGAACTAATAAGTTAGCAACTTACAGGAATTCCATTTTAGGGAAATTATTAGAGATTAATTATACATTGACCAGGCATGAATCCCGGGGTATATTAAGGTCTTACATACTTATGAAAGCAACTAATTAAGATACTTGTATGTGTATATAGGAACAACGTTAGCTGTCAAAAATTAAGATTGCCTTCACGGGCAGTCAATTTAAGGTAGGTGGTGTCATGCTTCTGTACTTTGCAAATGTTTTCATGTGAAATTTTTATAACCTCAATTTTATGTTTTAAATATAAAGTGCATCATGTAATGTTATTTAATATGCTTTACACATTATTATTATGGTTGAGTAGCATATGTTATGAAATGAAACGAGCTATGCATGTAATGTATGAAACAAATTTTGAAAGCTCTACAAAATTGTGAAATTGATGATAGGGAGTATAGTTCTGACCATGTATGAAGTCATGGAATCGGTATAAAATCTGGCCAATTGATTTAGTCATGGAGTAGGTATAGAGTCCGATCTATTGACTTATATCATCTCAATTGATCAATCGGTAGTCATAAAACCTGTTGGTCGCCCTCCTAGAAGGAGTCTAATCTCTGAACTGAATACTCAGAAGTCGGATGTTGCATGTACTTGTTATGAGCTTATGTGATACCATGATTTTCCTTGCATGATTATGTGCCCATGAATCTCAAGTCATGGCTGCCACTCATTTGCTCTTACATGTACATAACTAAAGTTTATCATTGATTTGCTCTGCATGTGTGGTGTGTGAAAATGTTTTGGTATAAAAACAATGGTCACATGCTCCAACAAAGGTGTAGTACTATCTATTGGACAATTATCACTCAATCCATTTTATTAACATTTTTGCAGATCTTCAGAACTATGAGATAGTGCTTGAGGAAGAGTCTGAAGATGACTTTTATTAATGCTCGACTGTTTAGAACTAGGGGAAGGATTTCTTAGGAGATATTAACTTGAAACTCTATGAAAAGGAGAAACCTCATTATGAAACTTATTTATTAACTCTCGTTAGGTCTTGAAATCATATTTCACACTCTGGCAAGTAGACCTAAATATGAATATCTCCCATTTTTTCATAATTGGTTCATAAGACACCTAATACCTTCCCTACCAAAAATCTCTTAACTTAAACCCAAGAATGGCTAGCATAGATTAAATCATCCATACCATTTGCAACGGACTTAATCATATACTGATAAGAATTTGATCCCAAGCAAACACCAACATTACATATCATTAATCAAAACGTCGAGCATCAAGTTCAACAGCCTCAAGGTAAACACAACTTACCATGTAAAGCATTCATTGCACAATTTTCAAAAGATAAGATTACTTTAGTCAATACAATCAACAATTGCTAGCTTAGACAATTACATCAGATTTGCCATAGTCTAATCCATTGTGTTGGACAGCTCCCCACTTGATGTCCAAATTCACCACACCTGAGACATGTGCCAACTTTTCGACGACATATTCCACTATGAATTTGCCATTAAATTCACACTTAACAGCTACATCTTTCTTCGGGAAGCATCCATTATTTCTTTTCTTCATTCCTCTATTCAGAACTGCGAATTTATCTCTGCTAATCTCTTTACATTTCTCTTTCACATCACGTGAGCTTCCTTCATCATTTCTAACTTGATTGTCAGGAGTACCTTGAGATGCAGTTGGAATAGTTGAACATATCAGTTCAGATTTATTTTGTAACTCCCCATATATCCCTTCATATTTCTTTTCCATTTCCATATACTTGCTCACTATCTCAGTTTTCTCTGTGTACTCTTGTTTCCATCGCCCTTCCCAGTATGCAGACAGTCTCATCTAAAATTCTACTTCCTTCTGAAGGACCTCTATTTCCTCTTGCATATCCTCCAATTTCTTCATATCCCTAATTTGCTCAACTTCTGATGTTAACCTACTAGAAAAACCAAAATCTCTAAATTAGTAAACAAGAAATCAAAGATCAAATAAGGCAACAACTAGAGATTCTATAATACTTCCTTCTATCCTTGACGCTTAAACAAGTGGTAATTATTCTCTCTTATGCTTATCTCAAATCACTGAACCATTCACCCAAGGAATCACTCCTATTCCTTGATTCAAAAGTCTCATACCTTATCGAGATCCCTATTTTTTAGCTTATCTCAAAAAGGTATGTCTAGGAAGAGGCCATGCTAACTCTTCTCCTAATAGGACTCCATCCCCTCCTTTCTCTTAATCCCTAGGTTAGTCCATACGTTTAGGACCTTGACGATTGGCCAAATGTTCTAAAATGTCGATCATCCGAATAATGATGGCGGCTACTAAATTTCCCTCTTCATCACTCTATCTTCATTCCTATCCAATCTTGAACACCGGATCACTTTTGAAGGCTTAGGGCTACCCAAACCTATGTCCTCGAACCTATCTCGTCTCCAACCATCCATAGTTTTATTATAGGTCTAGATGCATGAACAAAATTGAAAGTGCATGACCAAAATATAAATATGTATGTCGACAATGAAAATACTTTAAAAATAAACATAACCTTCCATGTGTACATTCTAAAGTTTACAAATAAGTTAACAAGTCAACAGGATCAGGTACAAAACGTATGGCACTCAAGGGTTTCGGCGAAAACAAGTATTATGTTTAACAAAATATACAGGCCAAAACACAAGCATCACTCCAACTATCATTAGCAAAAGATATAAAAGGTCAGGGCGTCCCTAGACTAGTTCGCAGCTGAGTTTAGAGGGCTCAATCTCTTGAGTAGAGTCAATTTCATTTTGAAAACAAGAGCTGCATCAACTATCTCTTTAATTATAGCCACATACTCAGTTACATTGTCCTCCGACAATCACAAGTCACATCTCAACTAACTGGGACTACAAAGGAGTAGGCCTTCCCAATCTCTCACGAAACCTTATGACTCAAGGAGGCCTCTTGTTACACTATTTCCATTTTCCATTTCCTACAAGGTAAGAATCATAAGATTCAAGATTAGAAACTTATAGCTACCTATACACTTTCCAACTCCAGAGATGTAATCGTATTCAAGTACCAAAACAAGAACGAAGTCAATCAACACTAAGGTACATCCAATTATAAAGATCAAGCACTAAAGGATATCCCACACTTAATGATAATCCCATAATTTCTTTATAAGTCCTTAGGTCAATGTTAGCCTCATAACTATTACCATTGTTCAAGAATTTCACCCATTACCCTGCAAGCAGTGTTAGCCTCTCACAATTCTCTTATTTCTTACCAATTCAATATAATAAATCCTCAATTATTAAATCCTACTAACCATCAGAATCACAAATACTCACTATTTCACTTTTCACTTAACACTCAAACTAACCCCATAGTCCAACATCTTATAATATACTCTACAGAGATCTAAAACCTAGGTTCTGATACCAATTCTGATGACCCCACTTCCCCCTAAGGTGAACCAGAGAGTTCGGTGGGCCGCCTGCCCAACTCTCGCCAGGACTCACTTACTAAAAAGTGACTAACAATCCTTTAAAATAAAAGAACAATTCCAAGCTAATGACACTTAAGTATAACGATTTCAACTTACATCCCAACTCAATAAAAATTACAAGTTATAACACTTGAATTGCCATCAAACTTTCACCTTACAATTCCAAAAATACAAAGTTCAGGATTCTATCACAAAGTCAAAAATCACTTCCAAATACGTCTCAAGTGCTTACTTATAAAAGTCAATTATCTTAAACAGGTACGCAATGGATTATACAAAAGATCTTAAAACTATATCCACCAAGAACCCTTACTTCAAGTCCCTGTTAAGGAATAACAAATATAATAGGGTGAGCGAACGCTCAGTGAGGTCAAGAAGAACGTGCAAGCAAGCAAGATCAAGTAATATACACTTTCATTGAGCAAGATAAGTGACCACAACTCTCAAGTAAGAACACAAGTAAGGAAACTAATCACACATTCAATAAAGGATACGGGAGCTCTCAGGAGCTAGTCCACCGTTTGATCTAGATTTCCAGTTGGGTTGACACTCCGTCAACATAACAAGAGGAAGTCCATAGAACCCCACTTGTCAACCATCTCCATCCACTGTTTCAACCCCCCACTCATCAAAACACGTTAAGTTGGTAGTATTCAAATACACCCATGCAAGTAGTCAGCAAACGCAATCCAACCGACGAAATAGGTAAGGACCCATGGCTCATCAAATCTTTTCGACCGGGATCTCACGCCTGGCTGCACGTCAATTGACTAACCGAGGGGTTTAGACATCCCCGTAAATCACTAGTAAGTTGACGAGACAGTACTCAATTGACAAGCAAGTACACGTTCAGGCAAGTTATTTCAAGTACGAGCAAGTACAAGCAAGTAAGTTCAAGTCAAATAAGAGAGGTCGGACGAGATAAAGTACATGTCCGTCTCTACAAGTCCAATAATACTTTCAATTCAAGCATGTAACGAGTTCAAGCAAGTCAACAAGTCATGCACTTGACACTCACCAAGTGTAATTCAAGCAAGCAAGCAACTTCAATCTCCCAAAATTGGATCGTCTTCAATCCGATCTTGATCACCTAAACCAAATGCGGCAAATGAGTCCCTTATGCCACTCACAACATGATCTCAAGAATTACATCCCTCTTACCCATTTAAAGTCACTTAAGAAATTTGAGTAATATGACAAAACTTTGGCTCATGCCGAATCGATAAAATCATTTACTTTTTTGCTTAACCAGGTTCGTTTCGCCAAATCAAACATACTAAGGCCATTATTTTAAAAGAGGTAGTAACATGCACATTTACTAAAATCAATCACCAAAATTTGAGGAAAAAGGGAAAGGCAAAATTAGCCCCGCTTGACCAATAAGAGTAGAAATTTTCTCCTTTCTTTTAACCTTTCAAAAATTTACCATTTCGACTCGAAATCGGCTCACCTTCAAGAACAGAAAAATTAACAATGTTTATTGATCAAATGTGCATCAAAATATTCCCAAAACAGTCCACCATGTTCAAATAAGGGCAGAAGTTTCAAAGAAGAATCTTTTGATTCAAAACAAAAAGTTTCCAACTTTGCACAACCCAATTTTGGAAAATCATATCTTGAGTTTCGTAAGTCCAAAAATCATGAACTTTATACCGTTGGAAAACAAATTCAAAGTACTAAAACTAAAACTATTTGGAAGACACTTTAGTAAGATAAAATTCAAAAGTAGATCAAATTTTGACTTCAAATCACAACTTTAACAATACACCTGAACAGAACAGAATTGAAAATCAGTCAATTTTACGGATTTACTGGGAATTGTAGAAAATGAAATAAACTCTAAAATTTAAAAGGTTTAAAGATCTCTAAGTCTAGTTTCCAATGCAATAGACGGATCTCAAATCTGATTTTGCTACATTGAGTTATGCTCATTTTTCTAAGGCTGTGCAGGCAACCCTGCGAAAATTTTCAGAACGTGGCAAGTTGGAGAAAATAGTTTCTTTCCCTCAAAAACTCCTAGTTTTGATTCAAATCCAACATACACTCATAGCACATAGTTTTTTGAGTGAAAGCAAGCCAAGAAACATCAAGAAAATTTGAAAAGCAAAGTTGGAAATTCCAGTTTTCATTCGACTAGCAAGCAGTCCATTTTCTCAAGTTTCTAATCAAATTTTCTCCAAGATTCAACCATAAAACAACAAAATCTCACTCAAATCCATAAGGGCTTCATCAATCATTAGCCCTTGAGTATCATTAAGCAAAATCCAACCAAATCTATTCAACAAGTCAAGATCTATGCTAATAGTTTCGCCACTAGAACATCTAGGGCTATTTCCTCAAGTAAATTGCTAAACTCACCATAGATCAACCTCAAATCAAGTATATATTCTATTTTTATGGCTAAAATTAAAGGATCTAAATGACTTTCAGATTTTACCTCAAGATCTAGCAAGATCTAGTGAGATTTTGCACCAAAATTTCCTTCCAAGCTTCCTCCTTCGAGTTTCCTCAAGAATGTCGAAGATCTTCTTGTCTTCTTGGTGATTTCTTCAAAAATCTTCAAGAACCTAAAGATGGTAGGTCTATCTCTCTCTCTCGACTCTTTCTCTTTCTCTCTCTCGGCCCCCCTCTCTCTCTCTCTCTCTCTCTCTCTCTCTCTCGGCTATCAACAAGAAAAGAGAAGAAATTTGTGGGCTTTGGTGATTCTTAAGTATCTTACTTCAAGGTTGGAAGATGAAGAATTGATGGAGATCCTCTCTCTACTCTCTCTCTCTCTTGGTCAGCTGAAATGAAGAGGAAGAAGAAGAAAATGAAGTCCAAAGTCTTGTTTTTGGCTTATATAAGAATTAGCTAAAAGCTACACCACGTGTCGCATTCCTATTGGTTCATAATCTAAGGTAATCTTATCTTATCCACAACTTTCGCTTTTTGCACTATAACTCCCTCTAGTCTCTTTAAAATTCATTCCACACATTATTAATTATCTCTACATACTCTAGGTTTTATCTTAAAACCAAGATTCACGTCACGTCTAAAAATTTAACACTTAATGCTAGAATAGAAAATCGAGCAAATATTTCAAAGAACAATTTACTAATCGTAAAATGATGACTGAATAGGAAAAATACTACTAAATTTGTGCAACCAAGTAAAATAGTTTTTTTTTTTGAAAAGATAAAAATTTGAGAGTCCTCACACTTATGGCTGGATAGTGATGCAGATATAGCAAGTGAGCCTGAGGAAGACCTAATAGAAGATGATCCCATAGTCGATGATCCCGATGGGGATGGAGCGGCGGATGATGGTGACGCTCCCTCAGGAGGTGAACATTAGAGGAGTTAGAGAAAAATTTGATATCATCGATTTTATCTTTGGAATAATAAGTATGTAGATTTTCTAGTTCAGTTTCATAATAAATTTGGCCTTAATGTTACGGCCTTATTAGAGAGGTTTCAAAAGCCATGTATGTTAGAAGTCCAAAAATAGGGTTAGGTTTTGAATCTTTGAACATGTAATAGGAATTGGGAATTTTCTTGTTTTAAAATGATTATTAAATAGTTGCTTTTCAATTTTTGCTATATGATTCTCTAATACTATTGCTGAAAAAATAAAATTAATTTATACATATATAATTATGCATACACACATATATACATATATATATATACACACACACACACACATATATACATATATAAATAACAGACCTTACCCTAGTTGACATTACTTTACTTGATTTAGGATGTGGCACCAAACACTAGACGTGATGGGAATCGACGAAGTGCCTATCGTAACGAGAATGTCGAGAGTAACTAGGGTAATGGATCAAATCAAAGAAATGGTAGTGGAGGCGTGAACTAGGGAAACGGGCCCAATGGCAATGGATCCAATGGTAACCTACCTTATATGATGATACCTGCGAAAATGGTAGCAGTTTGGACCTGGGTAGTCCAAGCACTGCAAAGGCAAGCCCAGACCCAAGCAGTGTTGGCCCAGATTCAAGCTGTCAATGCACAAACTCATAGGCAGGGAGGAACCCATTTCTGTTATGAGAAAATAAAAAGAGTCCATGTTCCCATATTTGATGGGACCCTTGACCCGGATTTAGCTGAAAAGTGGTTGGATGAAATTTAAATAATTTGATACTGCTACAAGTTCCTGAAGAGATGAAACATTTGATAATAAGGCCATTCTTGGTGGGTGAGGCAAACAAATGGCAGGCGATCATTGAGCCAACTATAATTCCACCAGTTAGTTTGGAGAAATTCAAGGAAGAATTTCTTGAGTACTTCTTTCCACCCATGGTTAGAATGCAGAAAATTGATCAGTTTGAAAAAGTGAAACAAATATCTAGAATGTCAATGGTGCAGTATTCTAGCAAGTTTACCGCTTTGGAAAGGTTTGCTCCGTCTACCACGGCGGACCCAAAACTAAAGAAGTATAAGTTCATTAAGGAATTGCTAAGTTGTATCCAAACTAGAGTTATCTCCTCCCATACCTCCACATTTAATGATGTACTAGATGCTACTGTGAAGGTTGAAACAGACTGTAGAAGGTTGGATGATGAGGATAGGAATAGGAGTTCAAGACCTGGGAACGAAATAGTTGCATCAGGAGCGCTGAACCAAGTGGACGATTCTGGTTGATAAAAAAGAACCATGGGCCATTTCCACGGCCAACTAGAGGAAGAACCTATTCTCAGTGTAAGACCTGTGGAATGTGGCATCCAGGAAAGTGCCGACTAAGGACTGAGGCATGTTTTAAGTGCAAGCAACAAGGCCATAAGGCAATGGATTGCCCAAATAATAAGGCTGGTGGGGGAAAAAGAGGTAGTTCCTCGAGCAACAGACCAAAGATCCATACCAGGGTGCATGCTATGACTGATCTTGAGGTGAAAGCATTGGGGGATGTAGTCACAGGTACACTGTTGATCAGTTTTGTACCAGTATATGTGTTATTTGACTATGGAGTTAGTCATTCATTTGTTGCTAAGAAATTTGTAAAGTATCTGTGCATGCCTTCTAAAGGGATGGACCATCCCTACCGAGTGGCTGTTCCAGAAGATAGAATATTGGTATATCGTATTAAGTATCCGAATAGTAGGATAGAATTGGAATATAGAAAATTAGAAGCAAATTTGGTACAAATAAATATGAGCGATTTTGATGTGATCTTAGAAATGGATTGGCTAACTAGACATTACAGAAAAATTGATTGTAGGGAGAAGAATGTGCTTTTTGCAAATCCCAATCAAGAAAACTTCTCATATCAGGAAAATACAGATGAAAGAAAGACTAATAATGTGACATTTCTATCTGCCATGCAAGTTTATAGGTCATTAAGGAAAGACTGTGATGTATATTTGGCTTATGTGGTAGATACAGAAAAGGAAGAAACACTATTGGATAGAATTCCGATGGTAAAGGATTTTCCGAATGTATTTTCAAATGACCTTCTTGGCTTACCCCTAGATAGGGAAATAGAATTTGAAATCAATGTTGTTCCAGGAGTTGCACCCATATCTAAGGCTCTATATAGGATGGCCCCTACTAAATTGAAAGAACTCAAGGTATAGTTGTAAGAGTTGTTAGATAAGAAATTCATTAGCCGCAGTGTTTCATCATGGGGTGCGCCAGTACTATTTTTTTAAGAAGAAATATGGCAATTTTAAACTATGTATTGACTACCAGGAGTTGAATCGAATTACGATTAAAACAAATACCCTCTCCCTAAGATTGATGACCTTTTTGATCAGTTAAAATGAGCAAAAGTGTTTTCGAAAATAGATTTAAAATTAGGTTACCATCAACTAAAGATTAAGTCCGAAGATATCTCAAAGAGTGCTTTTCAGACTAGATATGGGTATTATGAATTCTTACTAATACCTTTTGGATTTAACTAATGCTCCTGTTGCCTTTATGGATCTAATGAATGGAGTGTTCAAACCATAATTGCACCACTTCATAGTGGTATTTATTGATGAAATTATGATATCAAAATGAACTCTGTATGGTCTCTGCATGGGATGAGATTGGGCCAATGATATTGGGCAAGATTTGCAAGGATGCAAAGTCCAAAATGAGGGGTGAATGTGATACCCCCTCCCCCATCGAAAAAGTACGGTGTTATGGACCAATACTTAAGTAGAGTTTAGGCACTCAAGTTCAATTTGAGATATCCATTTTGGGCTAACGAGAACAGAGCCCAAGTAATTGGGATTAACTGCTGAGTCTCGAGTCACGTCTTGGTCTTGCGGGTCTAGGGAGTGACACGGAACCTCTTGTGATCTAGACAAATAATACGGATCGGGGACCCTATTTTTCAAAATGGTTGGATTGAATCCCACCGGCTTTCAGGTTAACGAGTATTTTTACCCATCCCTAGGTGACTGTGAGACTTTTAGTTTGATTTCCAAACTATTCCATTTTTCTCCTTTCCCTTATAAAGTATGGAATCTCCTTTTCAACAAGAATAAAAATCTCTATACTTCAAATTTGATTGTCTTTTTTGCAAACAATTACATGTTGTTACTTATGTACTAGAATTGTGACCTGTGTCATGCTCAGGTTTACATTTAAAACAAGAGTTAATCTTATATGCACTGACAATGTATGTACTAGCATCCTGTTAATATTATATCCACTGACAATGCATGTACACAGTGTATGTACTATCATCATTGGATACATAACACATATGTAAAATTTAGATTTCAAATTCAAATTCGAATGGTGAAATTGTATGCACTGTCAGTGTACAGAAAATAAATTATTAAAATAATAAAAAAATAATTAATCATTTATAATAGTTATATGGAAAAAGTTTAAAAATAAAAATAGTACTAATTTAGTATCTAAATTTTATTGTATTTATGTATCTTATGTAAAACCTTAAAGTATACTCAAAAAATATAAAAATGATCACAAAAGTAATTAAAGAAGTATCAAAAGTAATTAGACATAAAATTATATGATAATTTTTTTATACATTATCATACATAAAATTCAAATCATACACATGTGGCATATATTCAAAGCTACTAGTGTAAAAAATAACTACACTATAAGTGCATAAAAAGTTAATCCAAAATTATATCCCTCTTTTCTTGACGCTACTTCTCCCAATCTACAACTCCTCTCTCCTCAATACCTCTTTTGTTAGTAGCCTATTCCTCACTTCTTTAACACAATCATTTCACATCCCTACAACTCTTTACCCCATCCCCAAACCCTACACTCTCTTCGCTCTATTTTACTCTCACCCTATTTGTCTCATCTCTGACCTAATTTTATAGCCCTGCTTATCCTCTATTCTACTATATTTTTCACCTATATTATAACTATAAATGGTAGCCTATTTATTTTGGCCTGCTCATCGACAAATTTGTGTTTGGGTATGTAACTTGATCGGGTTCAAATGGGTGACCCAATCAAATGTATGAATTAGTGGGTACTAAATAGCACTTATTCAAAACCTAATTAAGTTTGAAGTAGATTCAAAACTCAATCATTAGTGGGTAAATATAAATAATACCATTCCGATAATTATGTTCTAATTTTTGTAGAAACATATTTAGTATTCTTTCCTCTTCTTTAATTTTTGTTTCTTTATTTTTTTTTAAAATTTGTCCTACTTCCTCCATCCTTTCCATTAAAGTTTAATAAACTTCTTTATTGTTAATTAATTTCTTGCATTAACCCCTAAATTATTTTTAGATTCTCAGTAGAGTGAAAAAAATCTCAAACTCACTATGATTACCATTCTTTTCCTTTTATTCAGGTAAAATTTTATTTACTAACTTGATATGTTTTTCATTTTTTATTACAATTATATACTATTTCATTGCTAAACCAAATTAATATAGGAGAAAACATATATAAAATTTTTAGTTTTAAATCATAAATAGATAATTGGATAACCCAAATCCATCTGGACCCATATCCATTCATGACTTTTTCAATTACCCATTATTTCAAAGTTTTAATTTGACTGGTAGGAAATTCTTTATTTTAAATTTAATTGGTGATAGGATTAGATATGGCGCACAATTTCAAAGGCTTTAATTATATTTTATGCATTGAAAGAAATGGAAAATGAATAAAAAAAATGAGAGGTTTGAAAGTTGTTAAGGATCTATACTAATTTTAGCTATGGAGTCCTAAAATTTTGCAGATATGATTTGCATTTTCGGTGACTTGATTAGTGGAAAGGTCACGTAAGCATGGCAATTTGAAATGAAGAGTGGATAAGGTTTCAGGTAAACGTGCATGTCAATTTGATAGTAACTAACATTTCAAATAGTTAGGTAAATATGTGTTAACCAAATTTAAAAAATCTAAAATAAAAAAGGAATTGATATTTTAGAGGTTTATGGAGACTCCTGATAAAAAACCCTTCTAATACATATAGACAAAGATACCTGAAAGGAAAGTGCTAAAGATATCACTATGTAAATGATTAAAAAATTGGATTAATCACATTATTTGTCAGATTTTACAAATCAATCTTTATTAATCAAGGATTAAAATGGTTAAAATGATAAAGTTGTAATAGGGTGAATGATTTTAATTTGCGATTGATTACATTATCCAAATTTATTTTCTTTAATTATGGATGATAAAGGGGGTTGAAGAAGAAAAACAAACCATAAATGATTTATTAAGCACTGATTTGAAGTGGTGAAGTTCTAAATTTTAAATTTGAACCATCATAGGATTAGCTATAAATCACCATTTCAAATATTTAACTCAATTTATGTATTAAAATAAACAAAAAAAAATCCAGAAAAAGGTATGAAAGATTTGGAAACCACTAGGGCCTTCACTAAAAACCTACTCTACAATACATATATTGTGACGACCTCATCTCTCCCTAGGGTGTACTCTAAGGTATCAGCAGGCTGTCTGTCCAACTCTTGTTAAGACTCAAATACAAATTCACAAGCCAAATCTTAAAAGAGAATACAATCCCTCAAAACAAGAGTTACAACTCCAATCGAAAATATTAAGAATCAACCTCAATAAAAATTCACTATCCATCTAACAAATCCATCTCGAAGTACGATACTAGATTTAGACTTACAAGAACCAAGTTTGACCCTTACAAACCAAAAAAAGAAACTAGGGAGACAAGTATATTACACTTAAATTTAGAAGGCTTAAATATAGTCTCGGCCTTCCTCAAAATTTTCGTCTACAAGCTCGCCCTCGTTAAGGAAAACAAACTAAAGAATGAGCTTTCGTTTAATGAGATCCCTGAAAACATGCAACCAACAAGGTATCATACAAGTCTCAAGAATTATAAATCAAAACAAGATAAAATATACATGTTCCAAGAAAATGGTAACATGATCAGATGAAAGGATACAGAGCTCTCAAGAGCTAGCTCAAGTCGCTTGATTAAGATTCAAGTCACCTATTGACACTCCGTCAACTTTATACAAAATTATCAACAAGTAGAACACCACTTCACACCATTCTCCATCCACCTCACAACCCCCTACCGGGCGCACATGCAAAAATTAAGATAGGTGATACTCGAGTACACCGTTCAAGTACAAGTTCAAGATTGAATCCCGATTCATGATTCAAGTGTCAAGATTTCACGTTTCAAGACCCAAGGTTCGTTGATGTGATAGCCCCACCTTTCTCTATGACGTACCCTAAGGATTAGCGAACTACCTGCCCAACTCTCATCAGGACTCAAATACTCGAAGTACCATCAAAGCATTAAAACTCAACCCTTTTTCAAAATAAAGTAAAACTCCAAGTTACATGGACATAAAGTTTACAAATGTCTCAATCCTAAAGTTCACAACCAACTTTAAACTTACAAAATGGAACAAATCCACTAATACATCGGTACTTAAACAAAAGGTAAACACTTGACTTTTAGGCCACAAGCAAACTCTCCGACCTCTTACACATCCCCGTTAAGGAAAACAAAAGCGAATGGGGTAAGTGAAAACTTAATGAGGTCCCCAGATAAAACATGCAGTCATATTAACAAATAGGCAAAACAAATAGTCAAATATCGCATTTAATGTAAAATTAAGCAACACACTCAAATAAAGGATACAGGTGGCTTCCAAAAGCCAAATCCACCAAAGCTTGATCGAAACATGAGTTGTTGACTCTCCGTCAACGTTTGAAGCCAAGAACCAAGTGCATAGACACCACTTACACCACAACCGTCCACCAATCATCCTCTTACTGGGCCTGAACATCCCAACTAATCAATTTTGGGTAAAACTCGAGTATACCATGTTCCAAAGAACCAAATTGAATAACCTATGGTTCACCGATCTTCTCGACCAAGCCCACGCTGGCTCGATACAAACGGCTCACCAATAGGGTTTTGGGGTTTCGGAACCCCAAACGAATCAAATTAGTCGACGGTATATCACCCGAACGACTTTTCACATCAAAGTACACAAAGTCAAATCACAGTTCGAGTAGTTCAAACTCCAATGAAAGTCAAACGGAAGAGTTTGAGTGCGATAAAGTACACCCTCGATTCAACCTCAGTAGTCCAAACATGTATGAAAGGTAAGTAAGTTCAATAGTCACATTTCAAGCAACTCACACCGTCACGTAGTTCAAGTAAACACATAAGTCATGTAGTTCGAGAAATCACGCAAATTCATGAAATAAGCAAGGGAACACTCACCAAACGAAACCAAGTAACTCAAATGTTCACACCTTGATCACTCTCGATACCACCTTCAAGCCCTATGTACAACCAATGTATACAATCATCAACTCAAACCAAAACAAGTAAATGCAACTTAACAAGTGCAAATGAATGCTACTAGTTAATACGCCTAAACTAGGAAGTTCTAGGGTGATTCAAGGTCAGAAAATGATGAAACATTGAAGGTTTAATAGATTCACAAGTCAAGTATGATATTCAGAATGAAATAAGCGCACAAAGATTCAAGAATCATCATGGTTCGGCCAATAATAAGTTCACAACAAAAGCTAAAGTTCGGGTATAACAGTGGGTACTGCACAGTCTTGGAAAAACGGGTATAACTTGGTGTAGAAAAATCAAAATTGAGTGCCGTCAGTGGCGTTAGAAACTAGACTCATAGGGATTTCCAACAGTATATGAGTCGGCTCCTGGTTCATTTCCTATCAATACCAGAAAAGCTAAGAAGTTGACTGTTTTTCCAATTCTGACAGAGTGCAAAACAGAAAATTGGTTCAAAAGTTTACACAATTCAAGAGGTTTTCACTCATCAAAATACATTAATTTCACTTCAATTTGATACAAAAATTTCCTAAAAATGTTTCTCAACAAGAATTAGTGAAGCTTGAGCAAGAAAAAATCACAAAACAAGAGGGAAACCTCCCCCGGCAGATTTGGCCAACAACCTTCTACAAAACAGTCCACAACTTTCTTCCAACCTAAAAGTTCAAACCAATTTCTATAACTTTTCTAGCATGGATATGGAAGCTAAACAAGCATCTTTCTCAAAGGAACAATCATCAAAGACAAGTGATTAGTGCTAATCCAAAAATCAAACACATAATAGGCATAAGGTCAAACGAACTCTCAATATGCAACTACAAGAATCCAAATCAAAAACTTATGTTTCCAATCATCAACCATCCTTAATCATCACCAAAAACCTTCATTAAACTAACTTTAAAGATCATAGATTTAGGGTTTTGGAAGAAAATTACCTTAACAAGCTAAAGAAGTGGGTCACCAAGCAACTAAGATATTCTCCTACCAAACTTGAGGATTGATGGTTAAGGTGCTAGCAAACTTTCTCTCTTTGATTTCCTATCAAACTAAGCAAGATTTAGGTTGGTTTTTGTGAGTTTTCTCCTCTCTTTTTCTCTCCTTAAATTCGGCCAACCATTTCAAGAAGAAGAAGAAATTGTGTTGTTTTTAAAAGAGAAAAGTTGGAGGAAAAAGCCATCAAGTCAAAGTTTAATTCTTGTGGTGACAAGTGATGGTTTCTTGGCCACTTTCTAAAAAAAATCTCACTTATTTACTTCTAACTCCTCTAATTTAGTTTAGTCTCCAATTAACACCAATAAATCCTATTTTCCTAGCAATTAAGTCATGCAAGAAGTTCTCACTAATTCTAAAATTGAATCTAAGAAAAGTTTATCTAACCAAATAATAAATAATATACTTAGTGAAAACATACCACTAATGCACTAAAGGAATTTATATGCACTTGAATGAGTTAAATGGTAATGTATGCATGGAATTGCTAGGGCTCTCACACTCTCTCCCCCTTAAAAGAATTTCGTCATTGAAATTCTCACCTGGAGTCGAGAATAACTCAGGATATTTCTTATGCATTTCTTCTTCTATTTCCCAAGTGGCTTCCTCAATTCCATGATTCCTCCACAAGACCTTGACTAGAGGAATTCGTTTACTTCTTAGCTCCTTTATTTTCCGATCTAAGAATCGCACAGGCTTCTCCTTGGAAGTCAGAGACTCATCAATGTCAATTTCTTCTAGCTTCAAGACGTGATTGGGATCTGTATGATAGTTCTTTAATAGAGAAACATGAAACACATCATGGATTCTGGATAAGCTAGCTGGTAATCTCAATCAATAGGCTACGGCCCCTACTCGCTGAAGAATTTCAAACGGCCCCACATATCTGGTTGGAGTTTCTTTCTTTTCCCCATCGTGAGGCTTCGAAGTGGAGTAATTTTAAGAAATACTTTATCTCCAACTTCAAATTCCAAATCCTTTCGCCGATTATCTGCATAGCTCTTTTGTCTGCTCTGGGCTATTTGAAGTCTTTGACGAATCATCTTTACTTTTTCATAAGCATCTTCAATCCATGGCACTGTGGTTGGATCCAACATTTTCCTTTCCCCCACTTCATCCCAGAAGATCAGTGATCGACATTTCCTACCATAAAGAGCTTCATACAGTGCCATTTGAATAGATGAGTGATAACCATTATTATAAGCAAATTCTACTAGTGCCATGTATTGACCCCAACTCCCTCGAAAATCCAGAATACATGTCCTTAACATATCCTCTAGGGTTTGAATGGTCCTCTTCGAATGACCGTCCGTTTGAGGATGATAGGTCGTACTGAAGTTCAACTTAGTTTCTAGAGTTTCTTGCAACTTTTGCCAAAATCGAGACACAAATTGAGGATCTCTGCCAGAAACTATGCTCACTGGAATCCCATACAGTCTCACTATCTCATCCATGTATAACTGAGCTAATTTTTCCAAAGAATACTTCATGTTAATGGGCAAGAAATGAGTTGACTTGGTTAATCTATCAACTATTACCCAAATAGCATCGTGACCTCTTTGAATTCGTGGCAATCCCGACACAAAATCCATTGTAATATTCCCAAAAAGTACTTTCTGTCGATCAAGTCTAGGGTTCCACTTACTTACTTGTTCTAATAATTTTCACTCCTTAATCATCAATCCAGCTATCTAAGCCTTTTGACTTAAGGCATCTGCTACCACATTAACTTTTTCGGGATGGTAATTAATAGTATAGTCGTAATCCTCCAAAAATTCTATCCATCGACGTTGCCTTAAGTTCAACTCTTTCTGGGAGAACAAGTACTTCAAACTTTTGTGATCTGTATAAACCTCAAAAATAATACCATATAGGTAATGTCTCCACTTCTTTAGGGAAAAAACAACTGCCACCAATTCTAAATCGTGGGTAGGGTAATTTTGCTCATGAGGTTTTAGTTTCCGAGAAGCAAATGCAATCACCTTCCCATTTTTCATTAAAACACATCCTAATCCTTCTCTTGAGGCATCAGGATACACAGTGAAACTGTCTTTCCCATTTGGTAAGGCCAAAACTGGTGACTCGGTTAGTCGTTTCTTCAATCCTTGGAAACTAGTTTCACATTTAGATTCCCAGACAAATTTACCATACTTTTTGGTCAAGTTGGTCAAAGGTCCTACTATTCATGAAAAATCCTTAATGAATCAACGATAATACCCTGCCAATCCCAAGAAACTGCGAACCTCAGTAGAATTTTCTGGTTGTTTCCACTCAAGGACAACTTCTACTTTAACTGGGTCTACAGTAATGCCCTCGTTTAAAATTACATGCCGTAGAAAAGAAACTTGCTCCAACCAAAACTCATACTTGCTAAATTTAGCATATAATTTATGGTTCCTTATGGTTTCCAAAATGATCTTTAAATGTTGTTCATGCTCCTCTCGGGACTTGGAATATACCAGAATGTCATCAATGAACACCACCACAAATTGGTCTAGATAAAGTTTGAACACCCGATGCATTAAATCCATGAATTCTGCAGGGGCATTAGTCAGACCAAAAGGCATCACTGCAAACTCAAAGTGCCCATATCTAGAATTAAAGGCAGTCTTTGGCACATCTTCTTTCCTAATTTTTAGTTGGTAATACCCCTGTTTCAAATCCAACTTAGAAAAGCCACAACCCCTTGTAATTGATCAAATAATTCATCGATATGGGGTAAAAGGTATTTATTCTTCACAGTAACATCACTTAGGCCCCGATAATCTATGCATAATCTTAAGGTACCATGCTTCTTCTTTACAAACAGCACTGGCACTCCCCAAGGAGTCTCACTCTCGCGTATAAAATCGCGTTCCAACAAATCTTACAATTGCAACTTCAACTCTTTAAGTTCAGCGGGTGCCATTCGATATAGTGATTTAGAAATAGGGCTTGTCCTAGGTAAAAGATCAATCTTAAATTTCACTTCCCTTTCCGGTGGCAGTGATACTAATTCATAAGGAAAAACATCTGAAAAATCATTTACCACCAGAACATCTTCCAATTTCACCTTATCTCCAGGAGTATTAATTAGGAAAGCTAGATAACCCTGTGCTCCTTTACTTAGCAATTTCCTAGACCGAATTCGCGAAATAAGTGCAGATGAATCCAATCTACCATTCACATCTAATCGCAGGATTTCTTCTCCAGGTATGCAAAACTCTACCACTTTAGTCTTACAATTTAATTGGGTAGAGTATCAGGTTAACCAGTCCATCCCTATAATGACATCATACCCCTTAAGATCCAAACCAATCAAGTCCACCACCAATTTTCGTTCTCCTACCCAAATCTCACAGTTTTTATACACCATGTTCGCAATTAAACTTTGATCCCCAGTAGGTGTCCTAACTTCCAAGTCATATGGTAATTTAATAGGTTTTACATCTATACCACACATGACAGTAGGATTTACAAAAGAATGAGTTGCATCAGGATCGATTAAAAACTTGGCCAAATGGTGGAAAACAAGAATTGTACCTTCAACCACCTCGGTCGATTCAAGAACTTGGTTTTGGTCCAAAGCATAAACCCTAGCAGGCACTCTCGGTCTACTTCCATTTGCAGCCGGTTGCTTAGGGTTGGTTTTGTCCATGATTTGACCATCCATTCCTTCACAGGTTATGACTGGGCATGAAGCGATCTGGTGCTCAGCACTACCACAACGAAGACATTTTCTTTCCTTTCGCCAACAATTATCTATGGTGTGGTTTGGTCTTCCATAGTAACTACAGTTCTCACAAGGAGTCGATACTGAACCTCCTTGAGAGACATTTCTTTGTTGTCCTCTGCCACTTTGAGCTCCTCTAGACCGCGCTCCTCTTTGTGGTCTAGGAAATCGACCTCCACCAGCCCTCTTTCAAACTTAGGAGTTGGAAACGTCTTATCAACCTGTCCTGTAGTGCTACTAGATGCACCTCGTTTCTTTACTTGAAAAGCCCTAACTTGAGCCCTAACCTACTCAACCCATTGGGCTTTCTCAAGAGCATCTCTGAAAGTATTAACCTGGGCTGCAGCTCAGGATTTTGTCCCCTCAAGAATTTAGGAGGAGAGAACTTTTGGAACCATTCTAAGGCTCTATTCTCGCCCCCCCTCATGATTTCTAGGTTGGTTATTGGGTTCTAAACCTTGTCGGTTCGCTAGCCGTTCTAGAATATCAGTCATACGGTTAATAGCTATAGCAACTTGGTCTCCCTCATTGACCCTTGATCCCTGATTTTGGTTAATAGCAGACCCTTATTCACCTTCTTGTTCATGAGGCTGTCTGCGTCCACGTCCACGACCTCAATCACGTTGTCTCATCTCCATTTGTTTTCTTACAGATCTAGGGTTGAAATTATGCAAGAATGAAGATGCATGATTGCATACATAATATAACATATAATATATAAACAAAACAGAAAACTAAATACATTCAAATACATCCAATATACTTAGGTTACAAAACAAAAGCAAGTTCCAAAGGTTTCATACACAAAAGATACCTATACAGAAGATACATATGTCCCCCTTGACAAAATACACAAAACAAGTTCCCAAAAAAACATAGTACACCCAAGTTAAACACAAAAGTCTTACAAAAGTCAAACATCACTTTCCTAACTAGCCTATCTCACTAGTCAATTCCCAATAGAGCTAGCAGACCCTCCATTCTCAAAAGCTCTGCTGCCAGGATCTAGGCCAGCTAGATTCACATCCACCACATTCCTAAAAAAAGCCTTACACTCCTCTAAGATGCCCACAGTCCGATCTCTCACGTCCCTCAGACTCCTAGTGTGGCGCGCATTAACTTCTTGCACTTGTTGGCGCATAGCATCAGTCCATTCTTACTCATCTAGGATATCCACCTCAAGTTCAGCTATACTAGAGGCTTGCATGTGCATAATAGCCCTTAGACTCGACAGTTCCTCTAGACCCCTCTGGTTGGCTCGAATTAATCCCCTCTTTTCACGAAGTACTGACAAGACTACCTCATTTGGGTACGAGTAAGTCCTCCAACAACCGCATTGCAGCCTAACCCGACGGGCTGGATTCCAAACCCTATAAGCTCCTCCAGTCCCCGATGAATAACGAACTATAGGAAGGCGTCTCTGAGGCGGTTCATTTCCACCATTTCCATCCATTTCCTACAATAAAACAAGTCAAAACTTAGACTAACTTATCAAGTTTTGAAGCTTAATTAAGAACTCATTCACACTTAAATTACTACAATTACCAACTTCCTAATCTGCCCAGGCCGTTTCAAACCTAAACTCCGATACCAACTGTGACAGCCCCAACTTTCTCTAGGGCGTACCCTAAGGATTAGCGAACTGCCTGCCCAACTTTCGTCAGGACCCAACTACTCGAAGTACCATCAAAGCATTAAAACTCAACCCTTTTTCAAAATAAAGTAAAACTCCAAGTTATATGGACATAAAGCTTACAAATGGCTCAATCCTAAAGTTTACAACCAACTTTAAACTTACAAAATAGAATAAGGCCACTAATACATCAGTACTAAAACAAAAGGTAAACACTTGATTTTTAGGCCACAAGCAAACTCTCCGACCTCTTCCACATCCCTGTTAAGGAAAACAAATGGGAATGGGATAAGCGAAAGCATAATGAGGTCCCCAAATAAAACATACAGTCACATTAATAAAATGACAAAACAAATAGTCAAATATTGCATTTAATGTAAAATAAAGCAACACACTCAAATGAAGGATACAGGTGGCTTCCAAAAGCCAAATCCACCAAAGCTTGATCGAAACATGAGCCATTGACTCTCCGTCAATGTTTGAAATCAAGAACCAAATCCGTAGACACCACTTACACCACAACCGTCCACCAATCACCCAGTGACCGGGCTTGAACATCTCAACTAATCAAATTTGGGTAATACTCGAGTATACCATGCTCCAAAGAACCAAATCGAATAACCTGTGGTTCACCGATCTTCTCGACCAAGCCCATGCTGGCTCAATACAAATGGCTCACCAATAGGGTTTTGGGATTTTCGAAACTCTAAACAAATCAAATTAGTCAACGGTATATCAATCAAACGACTTTTCACATCAAAGTACACAAAGTCAAATCACAGTTCGAGTAGGTCAAACTCCAAGTGAAAGTCAAATGGAAGAGTTCGAGTGCAAGTGCGATAAAGTACACCCTCGACTCAATCTTAGTAGTCCAAACATGTATGAAATGTAAGCAAGTTCAATAGTCACATTTCAAGCAACTCACACTGTCACGTAGTTCAAGTAAACACATAAGTCATGTAGTTTGAGAAATCACGCAAGTTCATGAAACAAGCAAGGGAACACTCACCAAACAAAGTCATGTAACTCAAATGTTTGCACCTTGATCACCTCGATACCACCTTCGAGCCCTGCGTAGTCTTGGGAAAACGGGTATAACTTGGTGTAGAAAAATCAAAATTGAGTGCCGTCAGTGGCGTTAGAAACTAGACTCATAGGGATTTCCAACAGTATATGAGTCGGCTCCTGGTTCATTTCCTATCAATACCAGAAAAGCTAAGAAGTTGACTATTTTTTCAATTCTGACAGAGTGCAAAACAGAAAATTGGTTCAAAAGTTTACACAATTCAAGAGGTTTTCACTCTTCAAAATAAATTAATTTCACTTCAATTTGATACAAAAATGTCCTAACAATGTTTCTCAACAAGAATTAGTGAAGCTTGAGCAAGAAAGAATCACAAAACAAGAGGGAAACCTCCCCCGGCAGATTTGGCCAACAACCTTCTACAAAACAGTCCACAACTTTCTTCCAACCTAAAAGTTCAAACCAATTTCTATAACTTTTATAGCATGGATATGGAAGCTAAACAAGCATCTTTCTCAAAGGAACAATCATCAAAGACAAGTGATTAGTGCTAATCCAAAAATCAAACACATAATAGGCATAAGGTCAAACGAACTCTCAAGATGCAACTACAAGAATCCAAACCAAAAACTTATGTTTCCAAGCATCAACCATCCTTAATTATCACCCAAAACCTTCATTAAACTAATTTTAAAGATCATAGAGTGAGGGTTTTGGAAGAAAATTACCTTAACAAGCTAAAGAAGTGGGTCTCCAAGCAACTAAGATCTTCTCCTACCAAGTTTGAGGATTGATGGTTAAGGTGCTAGCAAACTTTCTCTCTTTGATTTCCTATCAAACTAAGCAAGATTTAGGTTGGTTTTTGTGAGTTTTCTCCTCTCTTTATCTCTCTTTAAATTCAATCAACCATCTCAAGAAGAAGAAGAAATTGTGTTGTTTTTAAAAGAGAAAAATTGGAGGGAAAAACCATCAAGTCAAAGTTTAATTCTTGTGGTGACAAGTGGTGGTTTCTTGGCCACTTTCTAAAAAAAATATCACTTATTTACTTCTAACTCCTCTAATTTAGTTTAGTCTCCAATTAACACCAATAAATCCTATTTTCCTAGCAATTAAGTCATGCAAGAAGTTCTCACTAATTCTAAAATTGAATCTAAGAAAAGTTTATCTAACCAAATAATAAATAATATACTTAGTGAAAACATACCACTAATGCACTAAAGGAATTTATATGCACTTGAATGAGTTAAATGGTAATGTATGCATAGAATTTCTAGGGCTCTCACAGTTGATCATCTCGACTAAGACCCTGCCGGCTCGATTCGGCCAACTGGCCAATGGGTTGGGATCCCAAGCAAGCAATTCAAGTATAAGACATTCAATTCACAAGATTCAAGTAATAAAATTCTAGTCAATATACGGGATCAAGTGCGACAAGTACATCCTTACCCATCCAATAGCAATTCGAGTACGAGTATGAAATTTCAAGGAGACAAGTTGTTCAAGCAAGCAAGTTCTGTGAGGCCCCGTACCACCAATTTAAATTATAAATTGTAAAAATCTGATATTTTCACAAGATTATTTTATAAATTTAGCTTGAAATATTTGATTTTCGTATATAAATTGTATCGGTACAAAAAGTTTTAAAATGCATTTCGCACGTTTAAATTATGTTGTTAATTACATTATTAGAATTTGCATACGAGCCTAGGGTTGACTATTCGACATAAGTTTTGAGAGTTAGAATATGTACAGGAGTCGTAGTATCAAGTCCAGTGAATTTACCCCGACGCAACAAAAAAAAAGAGAGGTTTTATGTCAAACCGGTAGCCTTTCTTCCTTTCCTTCATTTTTCCAACAAAGCCTCAAAAGCCAGCTTAACCACCACCACTCATTCTTCTTCTTCTCCATTCCTCTTGGCCGGCCATCCTCTCCCCATTTTCTCTCAAGAAGAGCTTTTATTTTGCTCACAAGAAGCTCTCCAAATCCTTGCAAAAATCTTGGCCAAAACTTGTTTGATCTTCCATTTAATCTCTTGCGATTTGGAGGCCATGGAAGCTTGAAGAACCCGAGCTCTAGGAGGGAAAAATTGGTGGGTTTTGAGCTTCTAGACAGCTTCATCTTGAGGATTTTGTTCTTGAAAGAAGAGGTACTTTGCTTTCTCTTTATTCTTTTGGTTACCCATCTTGTGAGTCGAAGCATCATTTACTCATTAATCTCATTCTTGTTGTTTAGAGTTGTTTTGAGTGGGCTCTTCGACTCCCACTAGAGTTGGTTGTGGCTGTGGTTGATGTTGTTGTTGTGTTATGGTGATGGATTTTAGCTTAGTTTTGGTGTTTACAAGTTAAGAAGAAAATCTGGTGAAGAAGGGTTGTTGCTGTCCGAATTTTCTTAGAGATTTTTCCCCTGTTTTGCCTCTAGAATTTTGTGGCTTTGCTGGTAAATTGGATGCTAATATGAAGGGCTTTGAGTGTGCAAAATCCCTTTCAAAAATCCCTCCATTTGGTTGTGTTAAAGTTGAGTGAAATGAAGACAGCAAACCTGGAATTTTTCCTTTCAGTTCTGTCCGTATGTGCTGTTCTGTTTTAGTGTGGCTTTGGTCCAAAATTTTACTATCATGTAACCTCAATTTGATTAAGAAATGTTGTTAGAGTCTTGGTTTTGAAAATGGAAGGGAATGGGGGTTGTTGTGGATGAACCAAAGGTTGGAAAGGAAAAGAATTTCGTATGGTAGATTTGAACTCCAAATTTTCAGTCAACTTTGGGCGCATGGATCACTGTCTTCCCGTATGATTTTTTGGCTAAATTTTGGTACAAATGTAGTTCACATACGAAGGTTTATTCCTACAAAATTTGGTATTTTTCCAGTATCATTTCATGGCCCAAATTATGCTCCAAAAATGACTCTTCAAAACTGGAAAACCAAGCTATTAGAACAGTTTACTGACCTAAGTTCAAGTGTCTATAATTTCTTGCTCGGGAGTCAAAATCGAGCGCCGTTGATGGCGTTTGAAACCAGACTCCAAGGGCTTTCCAACGGTATAAAATTTGCATCTTATTTCATTTTCTATAAGTTGCAGAAATTCCGGTAAGTTGACTGATTTTGCAAAATGATAACACTATGCTTTGACAACTGCTGAATCTTGCGGCTTCATTTGACTTATCTTGCAAAATGAATTTGAAAGGGAAGTCTTCTAATGATTTTTAGTATGTCAAGTCCAGTTTTCAACGCCTTAAACCATGTCCATTTTTGACATGTATAGCATTAGTTATGGGCTGAGTGAGAAACGGTGGCATGAGCTGTCTTGGTAGAATTGAAGTGTGATGGATATAGGTTTGGATTCTAGTTAGAATGGATAGTTTATGAAAGCTATATTTTGCTCAGGTGATCAAGGCGAATTCGAGAGTGACCCGACTTCAGAAATCTAAACTTCCTCTTGCTTGCATATTGGTGAGTGTTCCAATCCGTTTTAAATCAAATATTTTACTACTATTTGAAAATGACTTGTGAAATAATTTACTCGACTCATATTTGCAAAGAAATGATTTACCACTATTTTCAAGTAAAATGCTTTTACGAGTGAAATAATTTATGAAGGATTTGTGAGTATTCTTTGTTGCTAGTTGTGCTTAAGTGTTTCCATGATTTGAATAGGTGCTTAATTGATTGATTAGGTTTGTTTAAATATATATACTAGTGCTTCTATGCAAAGTGAAATTTAACTATTAATTTCGATCGTTATAAGTGAGTGCTTGGATTGGTATTTTACTTATCTTGATTTGAAAGTATTTTATTACTAAATGTGTTCTATTAAACTATTACATTTTGTTTTAAATAAACTTGTTCCTCCTTTCTAACGAGGCTTAAGGTGAAGAGGTTGACGTCAGGGGTCCCTTGCTCCTGAAGGAAAGTGTATACTTTATTGCACTCTCTTAAGGGGTTTGAAGATTGAAATTGATTGTCAGTTGTCCCTCGCTTCCAAAAATGGTTGATAGCTATTTATCATTACTTGAATTACTTGTGCATGACTGTAGGCCATGTGTACTCTAACACATTGGTTGAATAAGGCCTTTTTTCCTTCGTTACCGGCCTATTCGAACTAGAAGCGGACTCGGTCGGGTAGGTTAGTAACCTAGGGCACTGTACGGTGTACTCGAGTATTACCACTGGGTGTTATAAGGAGGAGTAAGGGGTTGACTAACGGACAACACGGACTGCAACTGCTCCCGGAGGACACTGTATCCTTTCAATATTTGAACTAAATGTTTACTGAATTATTGTTTACTGCATATTGTTTGTTAAATTAAGTGTTTATGGGACGATTGTTTAAGGACTTACTGTTTCTTGTATTCTCTTAAATGAAAAGATTCTTAAATACTTTCAATATGAATGTGTGACCATGTTCTCGACTTATACGTTATTCTTTTAAAGACTCAAATGTTTACAAAATGATATTTAATTCAAATGTCCATGAATTTGATAAAACATGAATTTTCTTGTTTTCACTGGACATTCACTGAGCTTTTATCTCACCCCAAAATATTTTATTTTTTCCCCCACAGGTCTTGAGATGAAGGAAAGCATGTGTAGTGATCTTTCTTAGCATGACTGGTCGGATTATATCTTGTACAATTTGTAATATTGGACTATTGGACTTTTGGTCCACTTGGACTAGTTGGAAATGTAATTATTATTTAGAGATGTTGCATTGTAATTATTTGAGATCTGTAATATAATTGAGGAACTGTAGTGAGCCCCGACAAGAGCCGGGCAGGCTGTCAGCCGAACCCTTTGATTCGCCTTAGGGGGAGGTGGGGTCATCACAAGTTCATCAACCAAGCATATACAAGCACTTGGAACACTTACTATAATTTCACAAGTTTTACTTATCACTCAGAATAGAGGTGGCAAAAATATCCAAGACACATTGGGATCCCATACTCAAATTTAATTTGGGCGAGATAACTATCTAAAATATGGGTTTGGGCCTTATTGGATATATACCCAATAATAGCCATTTAAAATATGGGATTGTATGGGATTTATTTGGAATCCCATGGGTATTTATTAAAACAATAACAAAATAATAAATAATTTTTTTTCATTTCCTTCTCTAAACCTCGGAAACTGAAGAAGGTGTTGGAGACGCATACCGACAGCATATTTTTACAAATGCATATTTTTCAAAGATGATTTGATATTAAATTCAAACTTTATCTATCTTTTTGGCATTAAAAAGTGAAATTTTGATGATTGTTTATTGACTGGAAGATGACATTTGGGAGTTAGGATTTGTTTTTCGAGAACACCTGCTACTAGGAATTTTTCCAAACATCCACCAAAAAAAAAAAAGCTAGTGGAACCTTTGGTTTTTATCTATTCAACATGAAATCCTAAAAAGAATCATCCAGTTATATGAAATTGGTCTTTTATAAATTTTGTATTTAGAATAATTTATTTAGTTTGAAAAATAATAGCATAATTTATAAAGAAGAGTCTAGAACTTTTATAAAGTTAAATAAAAAAACTAAATAATATAAAAAGAAAAGACAATATTTGGATATTTGATTGAGAAAAAAGAGTTTTTCTTAAAAAATAAATAAAATGGGATTAATTTTGGTATTTGGGTAGGATCAAATGGGTGTAGCCCATTTTAGTCCCGCCCAAATTAGTCCCACAACTAATATGAGACTATTTGGGTATAATCCATATTTTTCAATCCCAAATAAGTCCCGCCCAAGTCCCACTCATCCCGCCCATTTGTCATCTCTAACTCAGAACAACACTGGTTTCTTCACTTACGAGCCCTGGAGCAATAAGACACGTTTCAGGTAGCGACTATTAGCTAAAATAGCCATACACAATTATGGATATCAATTTGAAACAAGATAGGAAACAAGAACAAGGGAAATTGCATAGCGTATTCCAAAAACTCATTATTTCTCTAAAAACTCATTATTTACTTTTCATAGTTAAAACTAAGAGACAACTTGAGCACATTCCCAAGAGGTCTTAGCAATTATCACTTCGCAAAACAAATGAGTTTGCTCTCTTTTAAGAGACTCTACTTTGGTCTCAATTTATTACTTAAGCAAAGATAAGATATAAGAACATTCAGTATAATTAATCCAAATAACCACGAGTGTATTGGTAACGGCCCCACCTCGCTCTAAGGCGAACCAGAGGGTTCGGCGGACCGCCTGCCCAATTCTCGCCGGGACTCAATCGCTCAATTAACTTCAATAACAATTCCAACCCAAGAAATCATTCCTATCATGACTAACTTTATATCCAAACCATCTACTTAAAGAAACTAAAAGTTCAACTTACACTCCGAAAATAAATTCCAAGTATTAAATATACATACAAAAGTTGAAATTTCAAATCCCAAACAAAAAGTTTAAGGTTCCAAGATCTGATACAACAAATCAAAATACAAAAGTAGGATCTAATTCTAGGCAATGATGTCTTGTCATGAATTCTCAATTCCTGTTAAGGAAAAACAAATAGGGGAAAGGGGTGAGCAAACGCTCAGCGAGGCCAAGAAGAACATGCAAGCATGCAAAATCAAGTAATATACACTTTTATTAACAAGATAAGTAACCAGAGTTTTCAGGCAAGAATGCAAATAAGGAAATTAATTACACAAGCAATAAAGAATATAGAAGCTCTCAGGAGCTAGTCCACCGCTTGATCAAGATTTCCAATAGAGTTGACACTCCGTCAACCTAACAAGAGCAAGTCCATAGAACTACACTTGTCAACCATCTCATTCCACCATTTCAACCCCGCAACCGGGCCCGCTCATCAAAACAGGTAATTTGGTAATACTCGAGTATACCCAGGCAAGGAGTTGGCGAACGCATTCCAACGGACGAAACAGGTAAAGACCCATGGCTTACCAATCCCTTGGCCAAGCCCTTGCCGGCCCGAAGTGAAAGGTTTACTGATGAGTTTTGAGCATCCCCAGTATGTTTATGTATCAAGTAGGATGATGAGACAACGCTTAATCATCAATCAAGTATAAGTACAAGTTCAGACAAGTCATTACAAGTACAAGCAAGCATGTTCAGGTCAAGTAAGAGAGGTCGGACGAGATAAAGTACACGTTTATCTCGACAAGTCCATTAATATGTTCAATTCAATCATGTAACGAGTTTAAACAAGTCAATAAGTCATGCACTTAACACTCACCAAAAGTCAAGAGCAAGCGAGAGCAAATCAAGAAGTCAAATAAGCTCTTCGGTATCCACGTGATCACCTAAAACATGCATAACCAAAATTACCTAGGTATTCAACCAAGGCCAATTTTCAAATAGTTAAATTTCCCGATCCAAGTTAAGAGAAATCTCATGTGGTTGGAAAATCCATTGCCCAAGTATGGAATGGTGTGCAAATAACCAACCAGGTTATGCTTGAAAACCAAAAAATGTTTCCAAGGCATTTCTAAACTTTCATCACTTCCTTAGAAGAATTTTCAATTTTATGCGACATTCTTTGAAAAATCATAACTTGAGTTCTATAAGTCCAAAAATTACGAATCTTATATCGTTGGAAAACAGACTCAATGTACTAAAACTTTTCAGAAGACACTTGTATAAGATTCAGATTAGAGACCAGTCAAATTTCAGTTCAAAACCGCTGCTATAGAAAAAAAAAAAGGACATAACAGTCTTAATTTTTAGTCAATTTTGAAAATTCACCAAAATTCACAGAAATTTAACTAGCCCTTGAAATTTATACCACTGAAAGATGTTGACGTCTAGTTTCAAAAATAACAAATAGAACTCAATTTCGATTTTTCTACACCAAGATATAACAGTTTTCCAAAAACTGATTTTCAAAACCTTCTACATGAAAGTTTTAGCTATTCACTTAAGCAAGCAAGCAAGCAAGAAGGCTAAGCTTCGGTAGTCAGTTCTCCCATGGCAAAGTCTTGATCACCTGAGTCAAAGTTCAACTATCAAGCCCTAGCCAAACAACTAAACCCAAAACTTAACTCAAACTACTTAAAATCACCAAAGGTCACACTGCCACAGTTTCTTTTTTGGGCTATATCTAAGGCTACACTCATCAAAATTGGGCAAGGCCTATGGCTATGGAAACTAGACTCAGAGCACTATAATTCATTAGAAGTGCTCGCTATGAGATTTATTTTGTAAGGTAGGCTAAACTGAGTTGCAAGATACCCCAAGGAACAAAAACAGGAAAAACAGTTTCGAAAAACAGCCATCTTTCTTGATTTTCTGGGATCGATAGAAAATGAGTTAGCATACAAGCCATATACTGTTGGAAAGCCCTTGAAGTCTAGTTTCAAACGCTACAAGCGGTGCTCAATTTTGACTTCTGAGCAAGAAAATATAGCCATTTGAACAGAGGGCGTAAAGCTGTCCTGACAGCAAAATTTTAAGGTTTGAAGAGTAACTTTGAGGCATTATTTGAGTAACGAATTGATACTGTAAAAACACCAATTTTTGTACACATAACCCTCAGTAGGTGAGCTACATTATTACCAAAATTTAGACCAAAAAATCATATGGTAAGGTAGTGATCAAAGCGACCAAAATTGACATAAATTTTTGAACTCATTTCTGCCGAACAGAAAATCCTTTTCTTTTGCAACATTTGGTTCATCGAAAACAGCCCCCATTCCATTCCATTTTCAAAACCAAGACACTAGCAAAATTTCTTGAGAAAATTGTGGTAAAATGATAGCAAAAATTTGGACCAAACATCACCAAAATAGGGCAGTAAATTTCGGGCAGAATGGAGACAGTTTTTCCAAATTTTTGGTTATCATTTCATGAACTTTTGAAGCACCAAATGAGAGGGTTTCTTAGCTAGGAAAATGTCCACTTAAAGATCAAAATTTCAGCTCTCAAAACAGCCAAGAAACTCATGAAAATTTACAGTTAAAATAGGGCAGAAATCAGCAAAAAGGAATCGGCAGCATGACTCTACTCCTCTCTCTCGGTTTCTCCTTTTTCCTTTCTTCCTACTTTCTAACTTCCAAGAACTCAACACAATCACTCCATCACATGTATATGCATCACAACAATCTAAAAATCAATAAATGTGGGAGTTCATAGAGCCCACAAAGCCATCCAATTCAACAAAATAACAATAATGAACTATCAAAGCTTAGAGCTGCATAAATAGAGTCAAAAGAGCAAGATTGTGATGGAGCAACTACTCTTCCTTCTCAAATGTAAACCCTAGGTTGAAGGTGATCTTGAAATGCACCAAGATCTCCTCTTTTTCTCCTCCAAAGCTCGGCCCTCACACAAGACAAGATGGTCTTCAAGCTCCAAATGAAATGGTGGAAGATTTCTCAAGCTTTCTTGGTGGATTTGATGAAGTTTGAAGTAGTTTTTGAAGACAAAAATGAAGGGGAAGAGGGAGGGGGAGTTCGGCTGCAGCAAGAGGAGAGAGAGAGGGTTTTTGGTTGCTTTTGGATGATGTGAAATGGTGGAAGAAAGAGAGGACATAAAGCCTAAATTTAAGGGGCAAAAGTCAAAAGTAAATACTAGGTCATTAATGCTCCAAATTGAGCTTAATTCTAATCACTCACTTCTAATCCCTCAAGTAGGTTTTCTTAATCTACTAATAATCATCCTTACTCTCCAAGATTACGTCACTCTCGGATCAAATATTTGCCTCAAAAAATGTGCCTTTCTCATTTTTCATAATTGTGCGATAGAAAAATTAAATTGAAGGGTAAACGTAGTTTTAAGGTAAAATGAGGTAATATATGGTGCAAATGCAATTAAAATGATTTAAATCAATTATTCAAAAAAAATAAATAAACAATCAAATAAAGATATCAGATAAAATAAATTTTCAAATCCTCACAGTATCAAGCCAAGTATAAAAGTTGACAATTTCTTTTGTTCCATTTAGTATTCATATTATGCTAACATTAGTCATTTAGCTTCATTAGAATGTCATTGTTTGTTCACTAAGTTTCATACATAAAAGTGCACTTAAAACACATGAGCTACTAACTTGATTTGGATTGTCTAGATTCCTTGTAGTTTCTTGAAGACAAATCCGTGTGCGAGATACATTTAGTACACTTCAAGTTGAAAGATCAAACTCAAGTTCTTAGCACATTCTAGGATGCATCTTGTGCAAATTTGGTAAAAGTGCCTAACATAAATATCATTACAAAGGTCTTAACAAACATGAAACACTCGATCGGCAATATGATTATGAGCAAAGTTAGTTATCAAACTATCAAGTTTATGTCAGCTTCTATTGTTTTGGTCATAACCGGAGCTTCACTCATTGTATTGAGATGAATTTTTACTGTTTCGAAGCTAATACATAAACCTACATTTCTTATGAAGCCATCAAGATCCAATTCATGTATTTTCATGGCCAAAAATCGCTATCTCAGAGGTTCAGAAAGCTGTCGGTTAAATAGGGTTTTTGGGCAGTCAAGGGTAATTTGGTCATTTCACATTCTATAGTACTCTGATTCATCTGAAATTTTGTGAGTAGAAATTTGACTCAATCCTCTACAACTTTCATTTTTTGTGCAAGAGCCAATTTAGCCTTTATCATAGAGGAATTTGCAGATCAATTTAACACAATATCGGGCAATATATCAAACACTTGCTAGGCATGAAATATTCTTTCATTTTCATGATACTCCATCAACTAAGCTTAAACATTAAGTACTTAGGCTAACCAAGAATCACTTAAATAACATAAATCAAGTATCACTTAAATAACATAACAAGAATAAAGTCTTACTAAATCACTTGAGGTAATCCAAGAAACTTCTAAATATCATGCTAATTTGTGACTTTCATAAAACATATATATCAAGTTCCTCAAACTTAAGGGAAAAGTTGAAGTGTTTTAGCATGCTATACCTCCCATAGAGATCACAAAACCTAACTTGAGAATTGAGCAAGTCTTCCCCCAAAGTTCCTTGCACAAACTTGATCCAAAAATGAAGTAAGAAAACTAAGGTTCCAGTGGATTTTGTGGTTGTCGGAGTTGTTTTTCTCTCCCTCTCTTTCTCTCTCAAGTTGGCCGGCCAAGACAAGTGGAGAATGGAAGAGAAATTGAGCTTGGAAAGTTTAAGATACAAGGCTTATTTGGTTTAAGAAATAATCTCTTGGAAAGTTGTGGTAAATTTTATGCCACATGGCAAGTTCCTAATGAAACCACATTTCATGCTTCTAAATCTTTCATTACACCAACCATCTTTCACTTCCAAAAATAGCCTTTTATATAACCATCTTTCACTTCCAAAAGTACCCTTTTATATTTTAAGTAACTCCAATTAAATCCTAACTCTCACTTTCTAGAAATACCCTTATCCATTTCAAACAATTCCAATGAAACCGTTGGTTATTTCTTGAAAGTAAAGAAACATAATAAGTCTTGAATCATTTTTCCAATTCACTAAGAAATTCAATTCATCCAAAATAGAAAATATATTAAAAAAATACATTTTGAAAGCACCTTGAATTTTTAGGACATTACATATATACTATTATTTTGATCCGTGTTATGCACGGATTTATATTTAAAAGAATAATGATAATAAATGAATTATTCATAATAGTTACATAAAAAATTGAAAACTCAAAAGAGTATAACTTGGGTATCTAATTTATATCATTTTTATATATCTTATCTAAAGCCTTAAATATATTAAAAATATGAAAAAAAAAATCATGAGAAAAGATGCACACCAAACACAACATTACTACCCCTATCTCCCACAATTTCTCTATTCATGCCACTTTTCCTAATCCATAACATCCTCTCCTCAATACTCCATGTATTTTCTATTACCCTCTCCCTTACATTCGTAACCCAATTTTCACCCATCCTTACAACACTTTCCCGTTTCTTCAGTTCTTATTTTCTCTTTACTCTACCCTACTCCTGCTGAATTACCTTATTTTTTATTTAATTTTGCAACGCACTTATATCCTATCCTACTATTATTTCCATCTATTTATAGTTGTAAATAGTAACATATTTACTTGGGTCGTTCGTCAACTAATGGGTTTGCATATATAATTTAATTGGATTCGAACGTGTGACCCAATTGAACATGTTAATTAGTGGGTATTAAATTGACAGATTTGGATCACTTATTTTGACCTAATTAAATTAGGCAAAGGTTCAAAATCAATCATTAGTGCATAAATTTAAATCACTCCAATAATTATTTTCTAATTTTTACAAAGATATATTTATTTGAAACTCACTATGATCGCCATTTTAGGTTCCTCTGTGTAATTTTTTTATTTTTTTTCTTTGTTTGGGTGAAAATTGATTTACTAACTTGATATGTTGTTTTTTTTTTAATTACAATGACATACTACTTTGTTGCTAATCAAAATATGAAAGACAAGGTAAATAAAATTTAGTAGTGAACCATGACTGGATAATTGGATAACTTAAACCCATCTAAAACTATATTCATTGATGGATCTCTTATCCAAAATTAGAGTAATGCAGATGCAACTAGGTAAGTTGGGACTAATCAAATGAACTATCAGATTTTGATCTTCCAAAATGAATATAATTAGGAGTATTAACATTAATGGAAGACAAATAAGAAGAGAAATGAAAATTTAATTGAGGAGTAAAAGGTGTCAAATTTGAAAGTATCAAATTGTAAATTTGAGATGGTGATAGATTATGGATTTATGTAGTAAAATAAATGAAAAATATAGAAAAAAAATGGGAAGTTCAGAAGCTTTTGAGGAGGTTTCCACTAAAAAGTCACTCTATAATACACACACACACGCATATGTCTACATGTGTGTGTGTGTATGTATATTGATTGTGACATTTTTCTTTTTCTTTAACGCACTTTCTTTTTCATTAGATTTATCAAGTTTTTATTTCTTTTTTCCAAGTTTTTATTTCTTACTTAAACTAAAATTTTTGTATGTGCCCAAAAAATTTTTAATATGTAAAATGAATTTAATTAAAATATTTCAAAATAACATTCTTAAGCTAATGATTTTGAAATAGCCTTCTTTATTTTAATCTATAGAACTTTTGGTTAAATTGCAGATAGTATCAATTATGTCTATGGAATGAAACATCACATAATCACTTTAAAAATAGGCAAACTTTTACAAGAAACTCCATAATTTATTTTTTATTATATTTGTATAATATTTGTCATGTCATGAGTCAACTAATGGCAAATTACAGTTTGTCTAAAAATTGAGGCAATAACCCTTAATCCAATCATTAGTTCGAATCAATGAGCGAGTTGGGTCTCAATATCTTCGCACCGAGTGAGCAAGTTTTGGAAGCATGTTCATGCTTATAAGCACGGGCTAATAAATACAAGCACACAAGAATTCTGAACCGTGTTATGCACTGTTAGGTCCGGTCTCAGGAAATTGACAAAAAGGGTTCTTGGCAACCCAACAAAGACAAATAACAAAGCAAAAGTAAATAAAAATAGAGACACAGGATTTACGTGGTTCGGTCAAATTGACCTACGTCCACGGGCGGAGGAGAAGCAAATTTACTATGAAGAAGAGAGTACAAAAGTCTTAGGAAAGTGTTCCTAAGCCCAAAACCACCCAATACTAAAACACAAGAAAACTCCAAAATATTTTACTACAAAAGTGGGCTTAATAATTATAAGGCCCAAATAGCCCACTAAGCTCTCTTGGTTTGGTGTGTAAATCTCACCAAAAAGCCCTCTTTATTTATAGGCAATAGAGGAAAAGATTTCCCAATACAATAACCGATGTGGGACAAAGCCACACATAACAAATCTCAACCTTGGCATGTCCCTAACATTGACAACTAGTAAACTTGCTCCACCTTCTCCACAGAAGCCCCAATGGGCTTATTCACGAGCAATGAATACCAATCAAGTCCAAGCATTGCTTGAACTTGTAAACTGGAAGAGGTTTGGTAAACATGTTAGCAGAATTCTCCTTAGTATTTATCTTCTGAATAAAGACTTTTCCTTCAGCAATAATATCTCGAATGAAGTGATACTTCACGTCAATATGTTTCGTCCTCTCATGATACATCTGGTCTTTAGTCAAGTGTATGGCACTTTGACTATCACAATAAATAGTAATAACACTTCGATGTAGATTAAACTCGCCAAACAAACCCTTTAACCACAAAGCTTCTTTGATTGCCTCGGTTACAGCCATATATTCTGCCTCCGTAGTAGATAAAGCTACAACAGATTATAAAGTAGCTTTCCAACTGACTGCACAACTACCAATGCAGAATACGTAGCCTGAAAGTGATCTTCTCCTGTCAAGATTCCCAGCGTAATCTGAGTCTACAAAACCAATCAAAGTGTTATTATTTCTTCCTCTTCATCTGATTGTGGTGATCGAGCAGCAGATAATCGAAAATGAGTAGCAAGAGGAGTACTGACTGGTTTAGCATCTTTCATGCCAAAACGCTCCAAAACTTTTTCTAGGTAATTTTCTTGGGTCAAGAATAACTTTCCTACTCCTCGATCTCGCTTGATATCCATGACAAGAATTTTCTTAGCTGCTCCCAAATCTTTCATGCAAAATTCACTGTTCAACTGTAGTTTCAAAGTGTGAATTTCTGACAAATTCTTGGCAGCAATGAGCATGTCATCAACATAAAGCAACAAAGAAATGAATGAGCCATCATGTAACTTCCGAAAGTAAACACAACTATCATACATGCTCCTTGAATAACCATGACCCAACATAAATGAATCAAATCTCTTATACCACTGTCTTGGAGATTGCTTCAATCCATATAAGGATTTCTTCAACAAGCAAACATGGTCTTCCTTTCCTTCAATTTCAAATCCCTGAGGCTGTTTCATATAAATTTGCTCTTCAAGTTCACCATGTAGAAAAGCTGTCTTAACATCAAGTTGTTCCAATTCCAAATCATACATGGCAACTAAAGCAAGCAAAACACGAATAGAGCTATGCTTAACAACAGATGAAAAAACATCATTGAAATCAATACCTTGTACTTGACTGTAACCCTTTGCAACCAACCGTGCTTTGTATCTTGCATTTTCAACCCCTGGAATACTTTCCTTCTTCTTAAAGACCCATTTGCATCCAACAGTTCTCTTATCTGAAGGCGGTTTTACAAGAACCCAAGTTCCATTTTGATGGAGAGACTCAATTTCTTCATTCATTGCAATTAACCACTTAGCAGAATCATCACAAGAAACTGCCTCTGAATATGTAGAAGGCTCACCAACTGAATCAGTTTCTTCTGCAACAGATAAGGCATATGCAACCATATCGACATATTTTTGTGGTGATCGAATATCTCTCCTTGGTCGATTTTTGGCTATGGAATATTGCTCCTCTTCTAAATTACCCTCATTAGTACCTTCAGGTACCTCTACTGGCATTTGTTGGATAGGAGCGTCAGGTTGAGAAGGTTCAGAACTGCCAATTTCAAGCTCCACCTGCTTCTGTGTACTATTATCTGCACTACTAGAAAAACCCTTCTTGGAAGATAACATAGAGAATTCATCAAAAGTTACATCTCTACTGATCACAAATTTTGGGGATTTGGGATCAGGGCTCCACAATCTGTACCCTTTCACCCCAGAAGTATACCCCAAGAAAACACACTTCTTAGCCCGAGACTCTAATTTTCCTTCATTCACATGCATGTATCTTTGGACACCCAAAAACTTTTAAATCAGAGTAATCAGCAGGAGTACTTGACCAAACTTCCTCAGGAGTTTTGAAATCAAGAGATGCAGAAGGAGCGCGGTTGACAATATAGCAAGCCATATTAAGTGCCTCTGCCCAAAAGTCTTTTGTCAACCCAGCATTAGAGATCATACATCTTGCTCTCTCTAAAAGCGCTTACGTTCATACGCTTCAGCTACACCATTTTGTTGAGGCGTCATCCTAACAGTCGCGATGCGAACAATTCCTTCATTCTTACAAAATTCATCAAATTCACTTTCACAAAATTCCATGCCATTATCCGTTCTAAACCGCTTTATTTGTTTACCTGTCTGTTTCTTAATCAAAACTTTCCATTGCTTGAAAGTTAGGTAAACATCATTTTTATGTTTCAAAAAATAAATCCAAACTTTCCTTGAAAAATCATCAATGAAAGTCAACATATACCTGGCACCACCCTTAGAAGGAACACGAGACGGACCCCATAAATCAGAATGAATATAATCAAGAGTACCTTTTGTCTTGTGAATTGCTGGTGAACTGAAACTGACCCTTTTCTGCTTCCCAAAGATACAATGTTCACAGAATTCCAATGACCCGGTACGTTGTCCACAAAGAAGTCCTCTTTTACTTAGTATGCCTAAGCCTTTTTCACTCATGTGCCCCAAACGCATATGCCACAATTTGGTGATGTCAGAATCAGATAATGATGATGATGATGATGAAACTGCAACTGAACCTGTGACAGTAGAACCCTGCAAAATATACAAGTTTCCAGACCTGCAGGCTTTCATAACAGTAAGAGCACCCTTAGAAACCTTCATTACACCATTTTCAGCAGTGTATTTGCACCCAAGAGCCTCCAAGGTGCCCAAAGAGATGAGATTCTTTTTCAAATCAGGAACATGTCTAACATGAGTAAGCGTCCTCACAATACCGTCATGCATTTTAATTCGGATAGTACCCTTACCAATGACATCACAAATGGCATTATTGCCCATCAAAACAATTCCACCATTACAAGCTTCATAAGTGGAAAACAAATCCCTATTGGGACACATATGATAAGAACACCCCGAATCTAAAATCCATTCATTTTTAGACTTTGTCCTGTCATCAGTCACACAGAAAATATTACCATCATTCTCATCAGCTGTAACACTGGTTTCAGCGGTTTCAATCCTTTTCTCAACAGGTTTCCCTTTTTGCTTTAATTTATTTTTCAATCTAAAGCAATCAGCCTTAATGTGCCCCATTTTATGACAATAATTGCACTCCAAATTCCTATGTCTGGATTTAGATCTAGTTTTAGATCTACTACTGCTAGGTTCTCTTCTATCGACTGCCTAACTACGGACCTTCGCGACCCCATTAATTTCCCCTAATATCCCTCGCTCATCTCCTTAGATTTTAATGCGATTTAATTTCGATACGCTAGTTTCTTTTCCATAAATCATAGTATCACGTAAATATTTAAAGGATTGGGAAGTGAACACAAAAGTAACGGGGATCCTCATCATCAATTTTCGAATCTATATTCTCCAAATCCATAATAATGGAATCAAATTTATCAAGATGTGAGAGTATAGATATACCTTCAGACATCCGAAGCATATACAGACTTTGCTTCAGATAAAGCCGATTCTCAACTGTCTTCTTCATATACAGAGTTTTAAGTTTATCCCACATGGCCTTGGCTGAAGTCTCGAGCTACCTCCATAAAACTTCGTCAGAAAGATTTAAAATAATGGATCGGCCTTCTTATCCATCTCGCAAAATTTGTATCACATTCTCGGCTTTTCTCAATTCCCTGTATCGCTAAATCAACTCCGTCTTGAACTAAAATTGCCTCCATCTTTAGCTACCACATCCCGAAGTTGACATTCCTGTTGAATTTCTCGACAACTGTCTTTGTTATCGTCATTGTTGCCACAGAACCTAGAGCCTCCTAAGAAGCTCTGATACCAGTTTGTTAGGTCTGGTCCCAGGAAATTGACAAAAAGGGTTCTTGGCAACCCAACAAAGACAAATAACAAAGCAAAAGTAAATAAAAATAGAGACACAGGATTTACGTGGTTCGGTCAAACTGACCTACGTCCACGGGCGGAGGAGAAGCAAATTTACTATGAAGAAGAGAGTACAAAAGTCTTAGGAAAGTGTTCCTAAACCCAAAACCACCCAATACTAAAACACAAGAAAACTCCAAAATATTTTACTACAAAAGTGGGCTTAATAATTATAAGGCCCAAATAGCCCACTAAGATCTCTTGGTTTGGTGTGTAAATCTCACCAAAAAGCCCTCTTTATTTATAGGCAATAGAAGAAAAGATTTCCCAATACGATAACCGATGTGGGACAAAGCCACACATAACATGCACGAGTTTATATTTAAAACAATAACAAAAAATAATAAATTATTTATAATAACTATATGAAAAAAGTTAAAAGAAATAAAAAGGGTGCTATGTTATAGCTTACATTCTCTTTGCTCTATCTTATTCTCACTCCATTTGTCCTATCTCTAATATAATTTTATAGTCAAATTATTTCCTATGCTACTATACTTTTCCCCTATTTGTAACTATAAATGGTAATCTATTTATTTTGACTTGCCATTGACAAATGTGGGTTTGGTATGTAATTATGAATTAGTGGGTACAAAATGGTAGATTTAGATTGCTTATTTAAAACTTAATTAAATTAGAATCAGATTCAATCTCAGTTAGTGGATAAATTTAAATAATAACAATCCAATAATTATATTCTAATTTTTGTAAAAATATATTTAACATTCTTTTCCTCTTCTTTAATTTTCATCCCTTTATTCTTTTCTAAATTTTATCCTACTTCCTCTATCCCTTACATAAAATTTCAATAAACTTCTTTAGTGTTAATTAATTTTTTGAATTAACATCTAAGTTATTTTTAGATTCTTGGTAGAGTGAAAAAAATCTAAAAGTCATTATAATTACCATTTGGATTCATTTGTATAATATTTTATATTTTTCTTTTCATTTGGGTAATGTGTGATGAGTTCGTTATCTCAAAGTTGGAGATGTGATTTACTAGATGTGTTATCAATTAGTGAGGTTTGTTATTATAGTGTTGAAGATGCGGTTTTACAGATGTATTACGGGTAATGGGCTCCCATAAATTTAAATGTAAAAAGGGATAATAGTTATCTGATATATTTAAATTAAAATAAATGTAAAATATAGGAAAGAGGGATTGGAATTTTAGATGTCTATGAAGGCTTTTTATCAAAAACCCTCTCTCTAATACATATAGATATAGATTGTACATCATATATGCTATATAGGAGAAATAATATATACAGGATCATTGTATTCGGTGTTATTTTATAAATTTCTTATTGTGTTTCCTTTTGTTGAAAATATTGTATGTGAGATAAAAATAATTTAAAAAATTAAAGTTGTTTTCAAAATCTGTCCAAATAGAAGTTAATGATTTTTGTAAATCATTAATAAAAAAGCATCAGTTGTCAATTTTCAACATAAAAAATAATCAGTTTTCAAAGAAGAGTTGGATAATGTCTTGGCTTTAGATGTTGGAGCAGCTAAGCTCTCTGAAGAAGTTGGTTCAACTAGTTTGATTGAGGACTGATTAGAAACTAAATTCAGTATTGTTGGGATCCGGACGCGGAATACATGATTATTGAGAAATCAAGTACACAACAATTTAATAACAAACAAGCCACAAGCATGAGACAAAAATGACACACAAGATTTAACATAGTTCGACTCCACCATTGAGCCTACGTCCACGGAAAGAAAACCCATTCTTTATTATGAGAGAAACCCCATACAAGAATACAACATGAGCCCATGCCTAATACTTGTATAATTTCTCTCACCTCCCAAGGACCATCTCTGACCCCAAGTATAAGGCTACATGTTGCCTCTTGTGTACTTCTTGTGTGTCCCCTTGTAGTATGCCAAACCCCGACTATTTATAAACCTTTGGCCAACACCTAAGTGATAATAAGAAATAACTGCTAGTTTCTAATTCTATACAGAATAAGAAATAACTTCTAATTCCTTGGCTACTACTCCAAGTAACTAAACCAATTAGGAAACTGGTTACTTCACACATAAAACAAGAAACCTACCTAAAAGAAATTAAGCCAATTTCCTAATAAATCTCCACCTTGGTGGATTTTTCTTTTAGCAAGCATTTGCCTTCAACTACCATGTAATATGGTACCGAACTACACACCCGAATTAATACAGTTCTGACACCAATTGATGCAATCCGTAAATGAACATGTGTAGTTATCCTAAATCCAACATCCAGTTGATTCATGAGAAGGTGCCTCAATTCACCATCTCTCTTTGCAGGATTTCTTCTCACCACAACTTGCAACTTGGGATCCCCTACTTTGTAACCATTGAGGAACCAAGTTGTAAAATTACCATACTTCTTTCCATCCTCAGGACTATCTCACAATGTATGGTTTTCAAGACTCCACCTCCAACAAAAATCTCGCAACCACTAGAGTCTTCTAATGTATAGAAATTAGATTATTTTCTTTCTTTAGGACATATGCCACACCACTGAAAGAGCATAATCCGAACTAAAAATCATTGCGATGAAGTATCAACCATTGGAGTTGTGAGAAGGTCTCCACTGATTCACTTCCAAAATCGATATTTGACTCAACCTTTTCCTTGACCCTTGAATCACCAGCTTAGATTCATCGTCAATAATTTCAATGCTTTTCAACTTCTCATCCTTCACCTTCAATGCTTCTCGTCAAGCCATTGACAGAAGGATATTACTCATTAAATTACTGAATTGGTAAAGCCACCAACCCACTTGATCTCAATAGTTCACCAGGATCCAACCACGACCCACTCTGATACCAGTTTGTTAGGATTCGGATATGGAATACATGACTATTGAGAAATCAAGTACATAACAATTTAATAACAAACAAGCCACAAGTATGAGACACAAACAACACACAAGATTTAATATCGTTCGACTTCACCATTGAGCCTATATCCACGGACAGAAAATTCATTCTTTATTATGAGAGAAAACCTCATACAAGAATACAACATGAGCCCATGCCAATCATTGTATAATTTCTCTCACTTTCCTAATAATCCTCTCTCAACCCATTATAAGCCTAAATGTCGCCCCTTGTGTACTTCTTGTGTATCCCCTTGTAGTATGCCAAACTCCGTCCATTTATAGACCACATTACTTGGCCAACACCCAAGTGATAAAAGGAAATAAGTACTAGTTTCTAATTCTATATAGAATAGGAAATAAATTCAAATTCCATATAGAATAGGAAATAAATTCAAATTCCTAAAGTCATACAAATAGGAAATTCCTTGGCTACTACTCCAAGTAACTAAATCAATTAGGAAACTAGTTATTTCACACATAAAGCAAGAAACCTGCCTAAAAGAAATTAAACCAATTTCCTAACAAGTATACTGTTATTTTGGATATTAAGACTGCAATCAAGAAACAAATGAAATCCATTTGACTTGATTTTTTGTTTTAATATTTTTTTGAATCATATATTGTTTTCTTTCTTGGTGATAAACTTTGATTCTTTCTAAATCGATGAAAGAAGAAATTTTCACTTTTCATATCCAACTTATGTTTTAGAAACTTTGCACCTCAAGATTATCAAATGTTCCAAATCAAAACATTGAGGACACAAATTGAAATTAGCCCTTTCTCATGATGAACATGTAACCTCAATGGAAAAGTATACAAGCACAATATACATTTGCTTCCTACAAAGTTTTTTTTTTTAAAATTAAAAAAGCCACTTATCAGTAGTTTGAGAATTTGTTTAAAAGTTTCTGCGATTTATTAAAGAAGGGCTCATGTTTGTTTGGTTAGTTCTAATTTTAGCCATGTTTGCCCCCTTGTAAGTTTGTTTCTTAACATGGAGAAGGGAAAAAAAAGTACTGAAATGAACAAAAGAAGGAATCCATGATTCTTTTCTATAAATATATTGCTTGAAAAAAAAAACAAAAAGGGGGAAAAAGAAACCTTTTCTCTCTACCCCTCTCCTAAATCAAAATAAAAGCTCAAATGGGATTGTGGTAATATTTCTTGAAATGGTTCTCAATCATACAAGCTAAAACTAAAACTAAACTTAATTGTAATAACAAATTAAATAGATGCTTCCCCATCACCCCAACCCCACCTCACCCAACACAAAAAAAAAACCCAATACTCAAAAACAAAGCGCCTATTTCCACTCATAAATTAGTAACCAAATCTAGAATTAGTAATCAAAAAGAAGAAACTAACCTAATCCTATTTATACTTTTACCAATAATACAAACTTTGTAGGATACTCTCTAGAGGATGTCCAATTATTGATGTGATAATTGCAATTAAAAATTAATTGTATGAAAAATGTATGCAATAACCTCAACTTGCATTTCAGCCATTACAGAAATAAAATCAGCCCAAAGAAAAAAGTAATTTGTCCGTTTTATGTGGCGGCCCCACATTTCTCAAGGCGAACCATAGGACCCATGGCCACCAGCCCAACTCTCGCCAGGACTCGAGCATGCAATCAATTCGACTAGGGTTTGTCAAACAGGATATAACCTTAAAATAGATCAACATAACTTACAACCCAACATCCATCAGGGTTCGATCCACAGACTCTTACCACAATAATTCAAAGGAAATTTTAAACATTGTCATCAACATCATAATAGATTCAAAATACATCAATCACTCAAAAGATTCAACTGGCTTGTACTCTTTCAGCACTCATCTCAATACTTGGAAATCCTAGGAAGGGAAAAATATATGGGGTGAGCTTCTAATTCCAGTGAGAGTCCCAAAACACATAGCAATTAAGCACATAGACATAACAAGCTTTCGTAAAACATTAATGTCCATATAGGACTAGTTTTCAAGTACGGTAAAGTTTCCAATTAAGGAAAGTTGTAAACAGTAGTTTCTTCTCCAAATATGAGGTTTCAAAACAGTAACAATCATGGTGCTCATTGAGCCAATCAATCAGGAACAGTCACAGGAGGATACAGTGCTCATGGAGCCAATCAGTACAGAGTCTGTAGTACTCTGGTCAGTCATTTCTTTTCTCATTCTCCAACCCCTTACACCCAACTTTGGATCCGAAAACCAAACAAGTAGGAGGTGGTGTACACTCGAGGTAACCTTTAAACATGACCCAGGGTCCGTCGACGTACCCGACCAAGCCCTACTGCCAACTCGGAATAGGCCAACTCACCTCTGGGGTTTGGGATCCCGGCCAACGGTCATGCGCAATTGACATACACAGGCACAATTACAGTGGTTTAGTTTTTGCTTTTAGAGGCGCGGGACAACTGACAATCAATTTCAACCTACGAGCCCCCTTAGGAGAGTGCAATAAAGTATACACCCACCTTTAAGAGTAAGGGGCCCTTGAAAGCCAGCCTCTTCACCTCAAGCCTCGAAAGGAAAACAAGTTTTATTATTTTCTTAAAACAAAACGTACTAAACCACATAACACGTTTGAGTCAAGATAAATAATAATAACTTACTTTTCATAAAACCCTAGTTTCATTTATTCAAACAATAATCACATTTAGTAAACAAGTATCAATCAACAACAAGTAGCCTAGAAAACAAGGATCAAATAGCAACAAATAGAAACCCTCACCTTAGTTTGGTCAAGGTTGAGTAGGTGAGTCGAAATCCTCGGTCTCAAAGCCCTCGTTTGTATCACCGACGGGTCCTGAGGTACATAATTACTATATCAACTTTTAATTATCAAAATCAATTTTGACCACTTCACATCTTTTTATAAAAACAAGAATATATTTAGGTTTACCTAACGAGTTGATAGGGTGATAAAACGGTGGTTCGAATTTCAAAGATATGGGTCTTGGTTAGTTAGGTCAAAATTGCATGAGTTTCGAAAATCGGCGAAATTAGGGTTGGAACAATTTCAATAGTTGATGTTTTTAAAAGGGTTAGAATAATGTAGCATATTATGACTAACGGGGTTTAAATCTATTTGTCGTAGTACAAAACAAACTTTCGTGGCTTTGGTTTTAAAACAATTTAATTTTGTTTTACATAATTGAAACAAGTTTTCATACCCAAAAATCGGAATAGTGAAAGTTAGGGTTTTGGTCAAACAACCAAATTTTGAAAATGGAAAGTTCTTATGGTTTTCATGGCCAAAGCTAATCTGCCATGGTTTCTTTCAAAATTCAAATCGGAAGTTTTACTTATACAAATTGTACGATTTCGGAACCATTGAAAACTAGATTCATAGTTCTTTATTTTCTCAGAAAACACCAAGATCAAAAATCATTTCAGAAATTGGTCAAGTTTGGCCATTAACATTCAAGATTGTCATTTTTCCCGAATTTCACAGATTTGATTTTTGAGTGATGTTCATCAGTTTTCCATGGCGTGTAGAAAATGAGTTACGGGGCGTATAAGGTACCGAAACGAAGCTCTTTGGGTCTAGTTTTGGATGGCACTGATAGCACGTGATTTGGAGTTATAAACAGTGAGATATAAACATTTTATTTTAGTTCGGTTTTGCCTACTGATTTCTTGGAAAAATATAGTTTGAGCAACTTTTGTGAAATTTCAGCCATATAGCCGCGTGGTTAAAGGTTTGGTTTGATTTCCAGAATGCTAAGCGGGACTCTTAGCATGTGATACATCCATCTAACAACTCAAGAATCATGCACAAGCTCAAAACTGATCAAGTGTCTCATTCAACCAGATTTCCAAATGAGGAAGCCACCAAGAACCGGTGCTTCCTCTTATTTTCCTTTTTGTTGTAAAATCATCTTTTCATTCAAAAACCAAACTTTCAGGTCATTGTATATTCAACCTTTAATCTGGCCGAATAGGTCTTATGCAAGGAAAATAGATTTTCAACTTTCCAACAAGCAAATAAACAACTCAAGTTTGGTTTTGTTAAACAATTTATCCATGAAAACTTTTAATTAAAGCCTCATCAATCAAATGGAATGTGGCACATGCAAGGGTCGATTTCAATAAGTTACCAACAATAAGAGCTTCATCCGAAGTAGGGCAAAGCCCTTTAGCCCACATTCATTCCAAAACAGCAAGTAATCAAGGTTATTGAACCACAACTAAACACAAGAAAAAGGTCCGGCCATCATCACTCATCATGCATGGAGTAAATAGAATGAATCAATGTTTTAAAGCTTCGGTCAGCTTAGGGGCATCAAAATGATATCCCTTATCAGTCCACCAGAATTTCCATCAACATAATAAGGTAATATATGCATGCAAGCAGGATTTTAAGCCCACTAGTACATGTACGGCAGTTTTAGGAAGTAAAATAATATCTTTAGGAGGTAAAACAGCTTATTTATGTTAAAGGAAATGTAAGATGGATTTCCTACCTCCAACCGGCCTCAAGAGCAATTGCACAAATGGTTTTTTGAGCTAATGAAGTCTAATTTCCAGCTACAAGATAAGAAGCAAATCTAAGAATGGAAAACTAAGCTGTGAAAGAAGTTCACACAAGAGGCTATAGCTTACCCTCTTTGTTGAGCAAGAACCGGATGAACAAGACTGCTTGATGTTGAATCAATTCTGTTATCCAGCTTCAAGAAAATGAAATAAGCTAAGGAAAGAGCTTCCAGCCATCTAGGAAGTTTTATAGAAGTTGTGACAGCCCCACTTCTCCCTAGGGCGAACCCTAGGGAATCGACGGACTGCCTGCCCAGCTCTCGCCAGGACTCAATAGCTAATATAAACCAACAACTCACAACTTACAAAACTAAAACTCCCAAATTCAAAAGTCAACCAACATATATACATAAGTTTCATACCACCATTCCAACTTAAAACATAACAGGGTATTTAAGGATACAAAATCAACCTCTAAACTTATCCATGATAGGGTTTGCTAGTACATTCACCCTTAAACAAAAGTACAACAAAAACTTAAACTACTTGCACGTACTTCCAATCCTAAGCTTAAGCAAATCCCCCTGCTAAGGAAAACAAAAGGAAAATAGGGTGAGCTAAAAGCCCGTGATGTTCCAAAGACAGGGCATGCAAAATAGCAATTAGCACATTTGCACCACAAAGATTTTGATAAACAATCACACTAGCACATTTGCAATAAAATTTGGAATTTCAAGTATAAGTACGAGATGATCACAAGAGTCAACCGGAGATGGTGCCTATGCACTACTCAAGCTGCTCGACTCGGAGATCAGTGCTCACGAGGAGTTCAGCACTCAAGCTTCTCTTACTGGAAGATCAGTGCACAAGGATCACTTAAATAACAATTTAAATATAAAAGGATACAGATGGCTCTCAGGAGCCAAGTTCCACAGCAGCAACTTGATCCAAGTCCGTTGACACTCCGTCAACCAAGGAAATGCAAGAATTAATATCCAGTAGAACCCCACTCGTCAGCCATACCCGTTCACCCATTCTCCCACCTTACCGGGCCGAACACCAACACGAGGTAATACTCGGTATACCAAAACAAGAAACAGGATCCAAGGGCATCATTAGTCTACTCGACCAAGCCCTAACTGGCTCGATTCGACCAACGAGCCGATGGAGTGGACTCCGATCACGAGTCCCAAGAACTAATAACAAGATTAGCCCTTGTGATATCACACAAGTGGCCATTTCACAGGCACAGGTAACAAGCACATGTAAACAAGCTTCTAAATAGATTAGTCGATGGGATATTACCCAAACGACTCACAGATTAAATATAAGCAAGGGCCAAATCCACAGGTATCACGATATCAAGGATATACAATTCAAGCAAAAGAGATTGAGTGTGATAAAGTACGCACTCGTCTTGATCACATTAATTAGTTCACAAATCACAAGAACACAAATCATCACATAGTTCAAGTATTTCAATATTTCAGATATCAAGTTGATCAAATAACAAGCATGAAACACTCACCGAGTCGAGTGAAATATCTTCAAGTATTCGCACCCAAATCCTCCTTACTTCCTCGTTCAAAGTCTAATATCAAATAAAATGGAACATATTTAAGCTCGGTTGCCCAACCAAACGTGATCAAATGCATATGCTCAATGTTTCTTTTCATGGGATAAGAGTCGTATTTTGGATGCACAAATCACGAAATGACCAATCCAGTTTATGAAGATGAGCAAATAAAAGTCTTAACAACATCCTAGAACCACGCATGAGTGGGTCGGGGCAGGGAAAGAATACACGAGAATCGAAAGGATTAAAAGAAGCAATCGCAGAAATGAAATCAATGTTGGACAGGTTTGTCAAGGTTCAGTAACTTGATCATAACTGTGGCCACGCTTATCATATTGGAGTGTACTTTATGGCATTTCGAAGCTAATACATAGCTCTACAACTTTCATGAAGAGGTCAGGTATCAGTTCATGCTTTATCACACTCAAAATGGCAAATATCAGAGAAGCAAGAAAAACTGTCGGAAAAATTCAGGCTGGACAAACAGTCTCAGAAAAACAGTCATAACTCGACGTAGAAAAATCGAAATCAAGCTCTGTCAGTGGCGTTTAAAACTAGGTTCATAGGGCTTTCTAACAGTATAAGGCTTGAATGCTAATTCATTTTCTACAGTCAACAGTAACCTCGGGAAGTTCACTGTTTTTCCAACCTGATTTTCTGCGAAATTCGAGCTTTGGTGCAATTTCTTCAATCAACCCCTTAAGGTTATTTCCATCATTTGCCAAGGTGTTTAACAAGCTAAAACAGAAATTAATTCCATCATCAAAGCATCATAAGTCATTAAGCATTTCATCAAACATATGGTAGGCATAAAATCAAATCAATTCTCAAGTTGCAACTACAAGAATCCAAGCCTAAAAACTAGGTTTTCAAGCATCATCCTTCCATAAACATCACTAACAACCTTCATTAGATTAACTTTTAGGATCATAGAACTAGGGTTTGGATAGAAAAATACCTTAAGAAGCCAAAGAAGTAACTTTTCAAGCAACCAAAATCTTCCCCTACCAAGCTTGAAGATTGATGGTTAAGGTGCTACCAACTTCCTCTCTTTGATTTCCTATCAAACTAAGCAAGATTTAGGTTGGTTTTTTTGTGAATTTTCTCCTCTTTTTTCTCTCCCAATTTCGTCCAAGACCTTCTCAAAATGAAGCTGAAATTGTGTTGTTTTTAAAGAGATAAGTTTGGAGGGAAAAAGCCATCAAGTCAAAGTTTGAATCCTAGGGTGACAAGTGGTGATTTCTTGGCCATTAGCTAACGAAAATCTCCCTTAATTGCTTTCTAACTCCTCCAATTTAATTTAGTCTCCAATTAACAACCAACACATCCTATTTTCTTGGCAATTAAACCATGCAAGAAGTTCTCACTAATTCTAGAGTTCAATCCTTAATCAAGTATAATCAAACGAAATGAATGCACTTAGGGGAAAACATGTCACTAATGCACTAAAGAAATTTATATGCACTTAAATGAGTTAAATGGTAATGTATATATGGAATTTCTAGGGTGAAATATATGCATGAAATTTCTAGGGTTCTCATAGAAGTGATTAGGGTTTACCTTTTTGCTTGCCCTAGAATCGGATGAAGATGACCAGCTTGGTTCTTCCAGAATTTTAAGCTTGTTTCCAGCAGTGTTCGGCCAAGATTAGTTCTTGGTGCAAGGGTTGATCGATCAAGACGAAGTGAAGAAATGGAGGGAGGAGGTAGAGCTCTTGGTTGAGAGCTTGAGGGTGAATTTCTGGAGTAAGGTGTGTGAGAGTTTGAGGGGAAAAACTGTAGTGGTTTGGATGTGTGAGTGAAATGAGAGAGTGTGGAGAATGGCTGAAAATGCTTAAGGGAAGAAGAGAAGGCTGCGGATGGCTTTGAGGGAAGAGAAAGATACCTGAAATTACTTGCTCAAATGAGCATAATTTTGCTGAAATGGATGCCAAATGGCATACCCCTTTCATGCATTGGGCATGAAGGAAGGTGGGGCATCATTAGCTTTGGCTAATGAAATCTGAAAATCCCCCCTTGCTCCTAGCTCATCATGTTGCCGGTTGAAAAAGGGAATAAGCATGTTTGCTGCCAGATTTTTCAGCACAAGTTTGACAAGTGGCAGTCGTGGAAATAGGAGAGTGGGTGGCTGGTTTCTTGCTGAATTGATAAAGGAGAAATTTGAATTTGTTTGGAGAGAGATGGGGACTCAAATTTTTGCTGAAATGATTCGAATTTTACTGAAGAGAATGAGTGGTTTCAGCTACAAAATTTTTTGGTTCACAAAACTTGGATGAAGTCAGTTAGGAATTACGGATTCTACTTTGCCGAAGAGAGTTGGTTCGAGTTTGCTGAAAGGAATCGATTCCAATTGTTATCATGTCGTCTTTAAAATTTTGGGAGTGAAGCCGGTTGGAAATTGAAAGAAAGAAGAAACACTGATGGTTTAGTGCACACGATTGTCATGGTTTCGAGATGATTTGTTTTTAGGTATGGTTAAACCCTAATCTTATTGAAATGATTTCAAATACTTACTTAAGCTTCCCAAACTATCGTCCGGTATCTTTTCGTTGGTTTTAAAAAAAAAAATTCGTGATCATGCGCATGCACTAGCAAAATTATGAGGACCGTTCACGAGGAATTTTAAATAAATTTAGGGTTTAGTTCACGGCCCTCACATTTTACCTCATGTGAGTTTTGCCAAAAATAACAGCGCCCACATTAAAGGGCTTGTTCACCCTCTATTTAATGAGTTGAAAGATACCTTTACTAGTGGAAAATAAATATTTCTTCTACTCATTATGCCACTTTTGGAGTGAAAATGTTCATATGCCAAGGGTGTGAAGAAGATAATGGAGAAATAAAATGTTGAAGTAAAAGCTAATTTTTGGGTGTAAAATGCAAATATCCTTTTCAATTACAGCAAAAAAAAAAAACCTTTTTAAATCTAAAATGTACAAGTTCTAGCAAATTAAGAAATGTGAAAGAAATATGTGCTTGAACTAATTTTGAATTTTCTCTCATAAAATTCAAATCAATAGAAAAATGGGTTTCAGCGATAAAAAATTTTGTGAGAAAAAGAAAATGGCTGCTAAAACATATAAAAAGTGACCAAAAATCTCTTCGATAGTAAAAAGTAAATTTAAAAAGATACTGGTGACCAAATAAAGATTTTGGTTGCCAATTTTATCGCTAAAACTTTGATGCCAAAATCTATTTTTGTGGTATTATATTTGGCGACCATCTAATGAATACAGCAGCCAAAGTTTAGTCACAAAACATTTGGTGTTTTGGTGACCAAAAATAGTATTTAGTGAAAACCTAAAATTATTTTTTAATTTTTAAAATTTTATAAAAGTAAATTTGGTGACAAAATTGAAATTAGTAGGAAAACATTTTACACAAACATGATGTCCTATTTGAAAATATTTTAGCAACCAAATTTATGTTTGATATGTGAGGACCCGTAACACCATTTTAATTTTATTTTCTTAATTTCTATGTCATTTTATTTCATTTCATTTTATTTTGTTTAATAAATTCATGTCATTTGCATCGACATGAAAATTTTCAAAATTGTCGCGCACACGCTTAAATTCTTTCATTTCTTTCACTGCATAAGTATTTAAATTTCACATGTGGGTTTAGACTCGACCCTTAGGTATAGGTTTTGAGCGATAAGTATTGTGTTCGGGGTACCCTAGTGAGAGGAAAGAAATGAAGCCGTATGCGTCGCGTCGTGACAGTAACTCGAGTTGACTTCAACGTGACATAAAGTCACTTTTTGCTTTATGTCAAAAAATCTTGTCTTGCCATCTAGTCAAGACCACTCTTGCAAACACACTCTCTCTCCTCACCATTCCTCTCGGCCGATCTTTCCTCTTCTTCCTGGCTCTCAAGAAAACACTCCAAATTCTTGCAAAATCTTAGCCAAGCTTGCTTAAATCTTCCTCCCCATCTCTTGCAATTTGAAGACCATTGACCCTTGACGAGCTTTAGGAGGTGATTTTAGTGGTTTTGGTGACTGTTGGACATCATCATCTTAGGGCTTCTTGCTTGTGGGAAGAGAGGTAATCTTCTCCAACCCATCTCATCTTCTATTGAGTTGGTTATCTTGTAGTGCATAGCTTCATTGGTTGGATTTTTGTTGTCTTGGTTGCTTGAAGTGGGCTCTTGGAATTCCCACAAGGTAGTAGTTTTGAGGATTTAGTTGTTGTTGTTCTTGTGTTGTTGTTGTTGTTGTTGTGGTTGTGTTGAACCTTGGCTTGAGTTGGTGCGTGAGAATTAAAAGAAAATCTAGTGAGAAGGAACAATGGCTGCTATCCGAATATTTTCTGGAAATTTTCCCCTGTTTTACCCCAGAAATTTTGTGGTTTATTGATGCTAAAATGGTTGATATATGTTGGGCCTTGTGTATGTGAATTATCTACCAAAAAATGTTAATCGTGATCCCGAATTTTGATAATTACAAAACAATTGAAGAAATTGATCTAATATTTTCCATTGAGATCTTTGACAGCACAAGTCATCAAGGCAGGAAACCTATTGAAGAAACTGTTGACTGTCAGACGGATGATACCTTGTATCGGACGTCCGATAAAACTCGAAACTTCAGTATCGGACGCTCAACTCGGCGTATCGGACGTCCGATAGACAGGGGATCTATCGGACACTTCTTTCGGACACACAACATCCACATCGGACGTCCGAAGATATCCAAGAAATTTTTCAAGCTCTCTGGCCGCTTTCGGACGCAAGCCATCGGACGCAACAACATGTATCGGCCGTCCGATCATTTTCATGAAGATTTTCTGAGGTTACTGGTCGCTGTCGGACGCAAAACCTATCGGACGCAGAATCATCCATCGGCTGTCCGGTAAGGAACGCAACAGCCTATCGGACGCACAACAGAGTGTCGGACGTCTGATAGCTCCAACAGCTAGTTGATCTTTCAGCTTCTCCTATCCGTTGACCTCAATTTCAAGGCACTTTTTGGTCTCCTATAAATGCAAGCATTGTCTGAAAATCAAAACAACTACTGTACACTTGGATAACAAGTTTTTAAGAGTGATTTTAGCTAAAAAATACTCTTTTTGAGTAAGATTTGTTAGTCTTGAAGTGTGAGCTCATTGCTAATCTTTTCAATTGTGAGTGAGTTCATTATTTGTGTAGCTTCGTAAGGGTTTTCAGTAAGAGTGTAAAACTTCCTGGCTTGACTAAGTGTAGCTTGGGGTAAGAAGGAAGTGATCCTTCCATTGTACACAAAGTGGATTGAAGTTCATCAAATTGAAGAAGCTTTACTTGAGGAATTTTTCTTCAAGCTCAAGTGGAGCTAGGAAGAAGTTTGGTTTGCTTACTCTCAATCAATTTCTCAGCTCTCTTCTCAAATTTATTGATTGAAATCTCATCTATACTTATTGGTCTTGATTGTCAATTTGCTTGACAAACCTTTTGTGTGCAAAGTTATTATTAAATTTGAAAAAGGGGCACTATTTGACTAGTTCTTAGTCAACCTATTTCACCCCCCTCTTAGGTTGTCTTTGGGCCTTACAATTGGTATCAGAGTTTGGTCTCTAGGATCAAGCTTGACCGCTTAGAGTAAAGATGACAACCAACAATGCCATGTTTTTTGAGGGTCAATCAATCACTAGACCACCAATGTTTAATGGATCAAATTATGTGAGTTGGAAAGAACGTATGATTATTTTCTTGCAATCTATTGACATCGATCTATGGTTTATTATTAGTGAAGGTCCTTACACTACTATTATTAATGATCCTATCACTCATGTTCCTAGATTAAAAACAAGGGATGAGTTGAATCATGAGGATAGGGCTAATCTCACATCTAATGCAAAAGTCATGAATGTTTTATATAGTGTACTTGATTCAAATGAATCCATTAGAATGAAAGGGTGTAAATCTGCCAAAGAAATTTGGGACAAACTAAGAGAGATTTATGAAGGTAATGAGGATGTGAGAGAACAAAAGAAATCCATTCTTGTTACTAGATATGAATCATTCAAAATGGAAACTCATGAAAACATTGATAAGATGTATTGTAGATTCAATGATCTTATTAAGGAATTAGAGGTTTTGGAAAAGGAATATACTCTTGGTGAAAAGAATAGGAAAATTTTGAATGCTTTACCTAAAGAGTGGGAGAACAAAGTGACTGCCATTGAGGAAGCAAAAGACTTGAATTCTATGTCTATTGAGTCTCTCATTAATTCTCTAACATCTTATGAATTGAAACTTAAAAGCAAGGTACAAGATGAAGAGGAAGCAAGAGCAAAAAGAAGCATTGCTCTAAAAGATGCACAAGATGAGGATGACTTGGCTTCACAAGATGAAGAAGATGGTGATTGTGATGATAGTGATCTTGTACTCTTCACAAAAAGCTTCTAAAGGATACGCAACAAGAGAAGATTCAGAAAAGGAGGACCAACCAATCAAAACAACAATCAATTCAACACAAAGTACAAAGCAAGATATGATACAAACAAGAAGCAAGGAGACAAATGCTTCGAGTGTGGGCAGCCCAGTCATTATGCGGTAGATTGTCCAACAAAGAAGAAGAAAGAAATGAAGAATGAAAGAAAACCAAAGTTCAGCAACTTCCAAATCACTTGGAACGATTGCAACTCAGAAGAAGAAATTGAAGAAGAAGAAGAATTGGCTCAAATTGCCTTTATGGCAATTGGTGACAATGAGGTAACCTCTCATCCTCAATCTGATAGTGATGATGATGATGATGATCTAGAGTCATTTGTTGCAAAATTGCATGAAAGCTTAAAAGAATCTTATGCTAGAAATAAGGAACTAAAATAGAAAATTACCTTTCTTTTGCAAGACAATGCAAACTTGTTTCAAGATAAGAAAAGGTTAAATTATGACAATGATTGCCTAGTAAGAGCTGAAATAGAATTGTAACATGAGCTTGAAAGAAAAACTAGTCTTTGTGAATTGCTTAAAGAAAGACAAAATGACTTGAAAAGGAGAATGGATAATCTAGATATGATCCTTCAAAACAAGAAACAAAATGTCTCTACAAGAAATTCATTTAAGTCTCATTTTAATCCCTATGAAAGGAAACTCACCTTTAGTGCAAATGAATTTACAATCTATAGAAAAAGTGGAGTTAGGTTCATTAAACCAATTCATGTAAATAATTCTACCATTATGTGTGATTTTTGCTATCAAGTAGGTCATTTAAAGCATGATTGCTATGTGAGAAGAAATATGAGAAAAGGAGTAAGATGTATGTGGTTAGTCAAACATGACTCTAACCATCAAGGACCCAAAAATTAAAAGGGTACCAAACTTTCTATTTCTTGTAGGTAAAGATTGAAAAAGTTATGAAGGAATCAAAGTGGTTCATTGATAGTGGATGCTCAAGGCACATGACCGGTGATCCTTCACAATTCATCAAGCTCAAATCAAAGTCAAGTGGAAAAGTGACTTTTGGAGATGACATGAAAGCTAAAACAATTGGAGTAGGTGATGTGGGTAAGAATGGTGAAACATTTGTGCATAATGTTCTTTTAGTAGATAATCTAGGCTATAATTTGCTTAGTGTTAGTCAACTATGTGATAAAGATTTATTTGTTTTATTCAAAAAGCATGAATATTTGGTTCTTGACTCGAAATTTAATATCATTTTCAAAGGAAAAAGATACAATGACATCTATGTTGTGATTCTTGAGAAAATTGACTCTTCTAGTTTTAAATGCCTTAAAATTTCAAATGAAGATTCTTGGTTGTGGCATAGAAGACTTTGTCATTTTAACATGGATGTGATAAATGAAATTTCTAAAAAGGAACTTGTTAGAGGTTTACCTAAAGTCAAGTTTGAAAAGGATAAGATTTGTGACGCATGTCAATTTGGCAAACAAACCAAAACATCGTTCAAACCTAAAAGAAATGTTTCAACATCTAAACTATTGGAACTCTTACATCTTGATTTATTTGGTCCTACACCTATTGCTAGCTTAGGAGGTAAAAGATATTGTTTTGTGATTGTTGATGACTATTCTAGATATACATGGACTGTTTTTCTTGCTCATAAAGATGATGCATTTAAAAGTTTTGTTTCTCTATTTGCAAAAGTGCAAAATTTACTTGGTTTGCATATTATCAAAATTAGAAGTGATAACGGTTCAGAATTTAAATTTTGTGGCTTTCCGGAATTTTGTGATCATAATGGAATATCTCATGAATTTTCTATTGTAAAAACCCCTCAACAAAATGGTGTTGTTGAAAGAAAAAATAGAACACTTGTTGAAACAGCAAAACCATGATAAGTGAAAATGATTTACCAAAATATTTTTGGGCGGGGGCCATGAATACGGCTTGTTATGTAATGAATAGAGTCTTGTTAAGACCAATTTTGAATAAAACTTCTTATGAGTTGACGTTTGATAAAAAGCCAATTGTTGGTTATTTTAAAGTTTTTGGATGTAAATGTTTTATTTTGAATATTAAGGAACATCTTGGTAAATTTGATAAGAAAACCGATGAAGGAATTTTCTTGGGTTATTGTGAAAATAAAAGAGGATATAGAGTTTACAATAGAAGAACTCTTGTAATTGAGGAAGCAATTCATATTACATTTGATGAATCTAATGGCAATTCTTCCAATAGTACTTGTGTAGATGATGATGTAGGTATTCAAAAGAATCTTGAAAAGCTTACACTTGAAGAAGGAAACAATGGTGAAATGGAAGAAAATTCAAAGGATGGTGATGTTCAAGAAAATCGAATGCTAAATGAAGAAGACAAGGATGATGATGCACCAAAGGACCTTCCTAAAGCTTGGAAGTTCATTCAAAATCATCCTAAGGAGTTAATCATTGGTGATCCATCCGAAAGGGTAAGAACTCGTTCCTTATCAAGACCTTTATTTGACAACTTTGCATTTGTTTCGCATATTGAGCCTAAAAATATCAATGATGCCTTAAAAGATGATTATTGGATTGTGGCCATGCAAGAGGAGTTAAATCAATTTGAAAGGAATAATGTTTGGACTTTAGTTGAAAGACCTCAAAATTATCCTATCATTGACACTAAATGGGTGTTTAGAAATAAATTAAATGACAAAGATGAAATTGTAAGAAATAAGGTTAGATTAGTGGCTAAAGGGTATGCTCAATAAGAAGGTATTGATTATGATGAAACGTTTGCTCCCGTTGCTAGATTAGAATCTATAAGAATGTTTCTTGCATTTGCTTGTTTTAAAGGTTTTAAATTGTATCAAATGGATGTTAAAAGTGCTTTCCTAAATGGTTTTATTGATCAAGAGGTTTATGTGGATCAATCACCCGGTTTTGAAAATGAAAAATTTCCTAACCATGTATTTAAGCTTTCAAAAGCATTATATGGTCTAAAACAAGCCCCTAGGGTTTAGTATGAACGTTTAAGTGGTTTCTTAATTGAAAATGGTTTTAAAAGAGGCATTGTAGACACTACTCTTTTTACAAAATAAAAATCAAATGATCTTCTTATTGTGCAAATTTATGTTGATGATATGATATTTGGTGCTACTAATGAGCATTTGTGCAAGGATTTTTCCACTATTATGCAAAATGAGTTTGAGATGAGCTTAATGGGAGAATTGAATTTCTTTCTCAGACTCCAAGTCCTTCAAACAAGTGAAGGAACCTTCATCAACCAAATTAAATACACCAAAGAACTTCTCAAAAGGTTCGGCATGGAAGATTCAAAGCAAGTGGGAACACTGATGTGTACGTCCACCAAGCTTGAGAAGGATGAAGAAGGTACTAATGTAGATGAGAAAAAGTTTAGAGGTATGATCGGAAGCCTTCTTTATTTAACCGCAAGTAGACCGGATATCATGTTTGTTGTATGTTTATGTGCTCGTTTTCAATCTTGTCCAAAAGAATCTCATTTGAATGCCGTTAAAAGAATTTTCCGTTATTTAAAAGGAACTATGAATTTTGGTCTTTGATATTCTAAATGTGATGAATTTACTTTGTGTGGTTATACGGATGCTGATTTTGGCGGTTGTAGAATTAATAGAAAAAGTACTAGTGGCTCTTGTCATTTTCTTGGATATTGTTTAGTCTCTTGGTTTAGTAAGAAACAAAATGTTATTTTCTTGTCAACAACCGAAGCGGAATATGTTGCCGCTAGTGCATGTTGTGCTCAATTACTATGGATGAAACATACCTTGAATGATTATGGTTTGACATATGATAATATGCCTATATTTTGTAATAATACAAGTGCAATAAATCTGACAAAAAATCCCATTCAACATTCTAGGACAAAACATATAGACATTAAGCATCATTTCATTCGTGATCTTGTTCAAAAAGGTGAAATTTGTGTAAATTATATTTGTTCAAATGATCAAATTGCTGACATTTTCACAAAAGCACTTCCCTTAGAACAAATTGTATATCTTCGTTCGAAATTGAGCATTTTAGAAAAGGAACCTTAAGCTTTTCTAGTGAAAACTTATCGGATGTCCGACCCTGATAAATGGACGTCCGACTGTGTTCTTGGTCATTTTCTAGAAAATGCTATTGGAATGCATGGGTCGGACGCTTCACGACGTTCGGACATCCGACACATGAATAGTCACACTGCATCAAGTCATTTCATTTCATTTCCATTAGTCAAACACATTTAATTCGAATGCACCTTCCCCAACCACCTCAATTCAAAACTCCAAATTCCAAGCCAAATTTTCACCATTTCTCAAAATTGAAGGTTCAGACTTCTTCACTTACCTATTCTAGTCGAACCTTCATCATTCTTCTTCCCTATAAAACACCCTTCTTTTCATCCCCAAATTTCATCCGAAACCCTAAACCTTCTTTTCACCTATTTCTGATTTGAAAAACCGATACATTATCACCCAGTTTACTAGTTCATCACTCTGCATATCACATAGACACCTTAGCATCACTACAAGAAAAATGGTGCACACTCGTGGTGTTTCAGCAGCTACCGAACGCAAGAGACAACTAAGGGATAAGGATATTCCTTCTCCAAAGGGCAAACGAACTTCCCAGAGAACCAGACGTGGCTCTGCTACACATCAACAAACTCGTACCACTCCTTCTAATCCTCAGGTTATCACAGAACTTGCTCCTTTACCCAAGTTCATAGATTCTGATGCTGAGTCTAAGTTTGCTTTGTTTTCTCAAAAGGTTTCATCATTCAGAGGTCCATTGTCCCATCTGAGTTTAGGAAAATCGATCTAAAGTCTGTTCTTAGGTTGTTTGAATTCCAGAAATGGTCTCACATCATTGTTATGCCTAATATCTATTACCCTGACATGATGTATTAGTTCTTTGCTAATCTTAGGAAGGGTAATTCGTGATGAGCTTAAATCCCGTGTCAATGGAGTTGATTTAGTATTTGATTCTGATGTTGTGAATGAAATTTTAAAAACCACCATTGAGTTTGGTTGCAAAAGCAAGATTGCAAACTTCTTTTCTTATGAGGAAAATCCAACAAGTTTGAAACATTTCAATACTGAAAAATTAATGGCTTATTTTCAATCCCCTTTTCAAATCCCTGTTGATGCTAAGTTGGAAGACTTGAGTCCTAAAAATCTGATCACCTTTTCAATCATTTCAAATTTGCTTGTTCCAATTGATGGTCATCGGACAGATGCAAACAAAATGGAGTTATATCTGTTTTATTACTTTGTTGAAAAAATCAGAATAGGCTTTGGCTTTGTTATGTGTAAGTTTCTGATGAAACTCTCCACTGATACAAGAAGAAAACTATTTTGTGGGAAGTTTTTAACTCCCATCTTCGAACATTTCAAAGTCTCTATAAGCAGTGTGTGTCCAAAGGACTCGATCTCCTCTATGTTTTCAAAACAATATTTTGAAAGAAAGAATTTAAAATTCCTTGATGGTGTTTGGTGCACCAAGGAAGCTGCCTCTGAGTCACGTTCAAAGAAAACACATGATGTTCCTCTCAGTTCTAGTATTACTAGAACTCTTAGATTCACTCCAGGTCCATCGATTCATCTTAGGAAGTCAGTTTCTAGGATTTCTCCTCAATCTGAAGTCATGGAACTGCTAAATGAGCTCAAAAGTCATGTTATTCTCCTCGAACATGATCTTATGTTAACCATGACATCCGATCAAAAATCTAATTTTCTTGACAAAAGAAATCTGTTATTTCCTCCTCCCTTGGATGAAAATCCTTCTCAAATCAAAAAGCCACGAACTGATCCTACATTGGAGGCTCAAGAGGTGACTGAATCACTAACCCCACAACGTGATCCCTCATCATCTGAAAAAGGAAAAGAACCAGTTGGTGTGGAAGAGGAAGATGAAGAGGATGATGGTGAAGAAACTGAAGAAGAGGATGATACAGCATACAAGCTTATCAGAAGACGCCCTGGAACTCGATCTACATTCACCCTTTAGGCACACTAGGATGCACCCACACTTCACATTAGAATGCACAAATCTCTTTTTGTTCCCTTCTGCTAATGTTGGAAGTGTATCAAACTATCTTACTGCTTTCATTTAAGTCTTTTGTAATTCCTTCGGGAAATCAGCACTTCAGTACTTTTGTTGATACTATTCTCTGTTAATGATGATGAATGCGACTTTCTTTTATATATGTGAGCTATGATATGTTGATACTCTCTCTTGTTTAACTGTGATTAATTGATTTGTGATGGTAAATGCCATTGAATGTTTTTGGATTGTGTTGCTGGGATGTTGAATATTGGAGAAATGATGTTGGATGTTATTGTTGAAAGTTGTTTGATTGAATCTGCATCGTGTCACTGAATTTGGACATGATGTTATTCAACTGAATCTAATGTAGATTGCAGCACTGGAACTCTGCTTGGACTGTTGAATGTTGTTGTTAAATGTTGATTTGGACTGAATTATGCTGATATTGATAACCGTTTTTGGATTTGGCATGTTGCAAATGGTATAATACTACAAACACATTTGGTATACTGCAGGCACATTTTTGTTTTGAAAATTTCATTTATGATGACAAAAAGGGGGAGAAAAAATGTGATTTGAACCTGTGACGACCCCACCTTCCCCTAAGGCGGACCAAAGGGGTCGGCGAACCGCCTGCCCAACTCTCGCCAGGACTCACTCACTCACTTGTTCAATATAACTTAACGAACTAAAACCCTGGATACAATAATGAAGGATACAACATCTTACAATTACACAACATCCAAGTTACAATTCAATAATTCACAGCTCCATTATACAAGAGTCCACAAAAGGGGCAATATTCAAAATTCTCCAAAATACATATCAAAACATATGAAAGCCCTAATCTCAAGGGTTGGCACCACCACTTGGTTGCTCATTTCCTGCTAAGGAAAACAAATGGAAAGGGTGAGCTAAAAAGCCCGTGAGTTCCCAAAAACATGCAAGTCACTTAACACATAAACAATTTCACTTCACAAGAACACTTGGGAATATAAACAGATAGAAAAGCAATTAACAATACAATGTAGGATACAGGGGCCCTCAGGGGCCAAATTCCACGAAACTTGCCCACGAACCACGAACCAGGTAGTGGACACTCCGTCAACTGTCACTATTACCATGTAGAACTCCTCTTTCCCCTTACTCCTCCAAACCCCCACCGGGCCCGCACGCCAAACACTTTTCACTTCACTATGATAGTGTACACTGCACTTTCACTTTTCGAGACAAGTCTCGAGTACACTTCACTTAAAAACACTTCACTTTATTTGAGTACTCTCCATTAGGGACAAGTCCATACGCCAAGTCCAGAGTACATTTTCAATTCACTTCACTTCACTGGGTTGTTGCTCTTTTAGAGACTGGTTCAAAAACCAAGTTCCGAGCATATATCACTGGTCTGAGTCACTGTGCTTTGTGACATTTAGGTAACCCTATGGCTCTTTCCTTTCTCCTCGACCTAGGCCTAGCCTCCGGCTCGAGTCGACGGGTTCACCTATAGGTCTCAGGGATTTCCTGACCTTTCCAAACACATGGAATCACTATAATACACTTTAAAGCACTTTACAATCAATCACTTCAAGTCACTTTCACAATCACTTTTACTTAAATGGAGTAGGTGCGATAAAGTACACACCATCCCCATCAGAGGGTTCAAAGATCAATTTTCACAAAACATTCACTTCATTGCATTCATTTACAAACATTTGCACGTAAACATGAAACAAGCATGGAAACTCACCGAAGTAAGGTTCAGCTTCTACGTAGGGTTCAAAATCACCGCCTTGCACACTCCCTAAAATAATTTAAAACAATCAATGAGATTCAATTCATTCTTTTTCATTCACTAATCACAGTTCACTTCCACTTTTAGTTTCAAACTATAATTTTCTAAAACTCTCTCGAGGAAAAGCCTTCATTTCACATAGCTCAAAGTTCCAAATAAATCCCCTTGGGAAAATCACTTTATCATTTCAAAAGGAAACATCTCACCGATATACTCATTGGCACTACAAGCACGTTCTTTTTTCACAAAACATTTAAGTGAGGACTCACACCTCAAAATCACTTTTTACACAACACGTTCGACATTCATTTTTGGCTGAAACTTCCATTTTGACATAAAACGCTTCATATCAAGCCATTATATTCAAAATCCCCAGAATTTAGACAAAATACCGTAAAACCTTCAAATTCAGTCAAATAGCACTTTTCACTCAAATTTCATGAAAACTACACTTTTTACCCTTTTAAAATCCAAACACTCACTCACACACACATACACTCACAATTTGAACAATATACACATTTTTCTCAAAAAGTAAAACCCTTCGAGAACATTCACGACATTCCAAAATCAAACATTGAAATCACCAGGCATGGGTTTGGCCATAACATACATTTTCCTTCAACTTTTCAACAACTGAAAACCCTAATTTCTAACCATATCAAGGCAAGTTCACAAATAACATTCAAATTTCCAATCAGGTCCTCAAGTCTGCTACCTATAGGCCACCTCAAGTCCGCTACCTAGGTTGGGATTTCAAGAGCCCAACTTCATCTTTTCAGATGAGATCATTTTTATCAATATAAACCACAAATCTACACTAATCAACACTAATAAAGCTAGATCTACAAGATTCGAGGTTTATACCTCCGGATCTATCAAGATCCAACGAGATCCGGCAAGATCCAATGAAATCCCTCGAGCTTTCCTTCAAGAAAGTAGCCTCCAAGCTTGATGACTTCCAAAACCCTCGATCCTAGCCCAAGATCTTCAAGATTTGTTGATAAATTCGCTTCCAAATGCAAGCCCAAGCTCGATCTCAAGTTTTTAAACAATCACTCTAACTTTTCTTTTCCTTTCTTTTCCTTCAAAAATTCGGACCTCACTCTCTCTCCTCTCTCCTTGGTTCGGTTGAAATGGGAAGGAAGAAATCAAACCCACAATCCATCATTCAAGTTTCATAGAGTCAAGTTCTTGTGGGAAGAAAAGAAAATGGAAGATCAACCTCAACTTACCCCTTGTTTTCTTCCAAGAATTTCAGCCCAAAGCTCCTTCTCTCTCTCCTCTTTCTTGGCTGCTAGGAAGGAAGAAAATGATGGTGGTTGATGATGTTTGAAGCTCCAAGAAGATTGATGGAAGATTGGAAGAAGTTTGAAGACAAATTCTCTCCCTTTCTCAAGCTCTCTCTCTCGGCTGCCTCTCTCTCTAACTCCCCAAATTTGTAGCTGAAAAATGAGCTCCAAGGAACCAAAAAGTCAAGGCTAAAAGGTGCCAAAAAGTGCATTTCCTTATTTTAAGGGAAAAAGTGCTTTTTGGCACTTTATGTCGCGTCACACACGACAGTCTAACTTACACTGGTTTCTTACATCCCGAAACTGTCTCGCCATAATAATATTTTCAAAATATCACTACATATACTCGATTTCAAGTCCAAGTCACTATTCAGGCGTCGGAACAATTTTTAACGCTAAATTTTGGCCAAAACCACACATCGGCAAACAATTCGTATTAAATTCTCTAAATTGAGAAATAATCACTTTAAACATATTTTCACTAATATTTCAATAAATAAACTCAATATAAATATTATTATGCATTTTAGAAATAAATTCAAATTTTTGAGGCCCTCACAGAACTCGTGTACCGTTGAGTAGTATTGATCAAGTAAGGGGGAGCCTATTAATCATCTAAATTTAAATAGGCATTCGAGTAAGGGGGAGTTTTGAGCTTTTAAATTCAATATTGTTTAAATCACATTCAATTGTTTTGGCATCATAAAAAAGGGGGAGAATGTTTGTGAGGGCCGTGAACTAAACCCAAAATCTTGTTTAAATTTTTCATGAATAGTTCTCATAATTTTGCTATGGCATATGCATGATCACAAAATTTTGAAAACCAACGAAAATGTTACCAAACGATAGCTCCGGAAGCTTAAGTAAGCCTTTGACGTTGTTTCACTACAATTAGATTCCAAATGTACCCAAAACTAATCCGATGAAACCCTACACTCATGTATACAACGCCCTAAGCACTTCTTTCTTTCTTCCTTTCCCAACCGGCTTCACTTCCAAATTTCTTGAACGAAATGATAGCAATTGGAGCCCATTTCTTTTCAGCAAAATTGAATCCATCTTCCCTCCAAGCAAATTTGAATTTCTTTTCACCATATCAGCAAGAAAACCAGCCGCCCACTTCCACCTCTTCATGGTAGCCACTTGTCGATTTCTTGCTGAAAAGTTGGGCAGCTTAAACCAGCCATTGAGCCCCTTATTCCCAACTGGCAGCTCCTTAGATTGGAGCAAGAAGATTTCATATCACCTTAGCCAAGGCCAATGATGATCACCACCCCTCATGCTCAATGGAAGAACAACCGGTTGCCATTTGGCATTCATCTCAGCAAAATTTTGTTCACTTTAGCAAGGCAAATTCAGACCCCTTTTCTCTCCCCTCAAGGCTGTCCAAAATCCTCATCAGATTTTACCTTCCATCCCTTTCCCATTTTTCTCCAATTCACTCTCACATTTCACTTCAACAATCTTCTCTCCAAGCTCTCAACCGAGAGCTCTTCTCCTTACTCACACACTCCACTTCAGAAAATTCTCTTAAGCTCTCAACTGAGAGTCTCCCTCCATTTCTATTTTTTTTTTCTTGACCCATCAAGCCTTGCACCAAGAGTAACCTTGGCTGCAAGTTGCTGGAATCAAGCTTGAAGTCTGGAAAGAGCAAGGCTGATCTTCTTCCATCCGTTCCTTGAACAAGTAAGAGGTAAACCCTATTAACTTTTGTAAAACTTCTTGGATAGCTTGGAGTTTTTCCTCCTTAGCTTGTCTCTTTTCTTGTAGCTGGAAACCGGACTTGTTTAGCTCAAACACACCACTTGTTCATCCGTTTCTTGAAACTAGTTGGAGGTAAGAGTTATTTCTCATCCTCTTTAGCTTAAAAGAAATGGTTCTCTTCTCAAATATATCATCTTGATTCATGAAACTGTCATGCATGTACCGGTTGACTTGAAATCTTGCTATGGCAATTTTTGTATCCTTTTTGTATTGCTAAAAATCTTGTTAACCGAGAGAAAAGCCATTGTTCTTGATTTCACTAAGCTTCCCAAAGCCAAATGAAAGTTTAGTTTGTTACTTCATGCATGATAGTTGAATGTAATTGGACTTTTCCTTGTGTTTTGTTATTGTTGGTAACCTTGATTTTCTTGCTGTTTTGAACGTTTGTGGGCTGAAGGGTTTTGCCCTATTCCATCCGAAGCTTCTCTTGTTGATAACTTGTTGAAATCAAGTCATGCATGTGCTATATTCCACTTGATAGATGAGGCCATAGTTAAAAGTTTTCATGGGCAAATGTTTTAACTAAATCGAGCTTGAATCCTTCATTTTCTCCTTTGACAATTGTATATTTATTTTCCTTGCATGAGTCACTCTTGGTTGGCTTCAAACTGAATATATGCAATGACTTGAAACTTAGTTTTTGAATGGAAAGATGATGTTACAACAAGAAAGAAAAATAAGAGGAAGAAAACCGGTTCTTGGTGACTTCCTAACTTGAAAATTGTTGGTTGAAACTTTTGATCAGCTTTTATTCGTATCCATGAATCTTTAGTTTCTTAAATGAATGTATTGCATATTGAGGGACCTGGTTGGTATGCTGGGAATTAAAATAGACCATTAACAACGATGCTATGGAGCTGGAATTTTCATAAACTGTTCAAAACTCTTGCAATTCCAGAAAATCAGTAAACAAAATAGTCTAAAACAGAATGCTCGTATCTCACAGTTTATAAGTCCAAATCACATGCAATTAGTGGCATTCGAAACTAGACCCAAATAGATTCGAATCGGTACCTCACACGTCCCGTAACTCATTTTCTACACACCGTGGCAAACTGACGAACATCGCTGAAAATCAAACCTGCGATTTTGTCAAACATGATGGTTTCGAACTTTATTGTCCAAATTTGAGTGATTTCTAAATTGATTTGGTCTTCGATGTTTTCTGAGGAAATAAAGAACGATGAATCTAGTTTAAACGGCTCCAAAATCCTGCAATTTGCGCGAGTAGAACTTTCGATTCAATTTTTGAAAGAAACCATGGCAAATTGGTTTTTCACACAACGTACCTTATGAAACTTCATTTGCTATATTTGGTCATTTGACAAAACCCTAATTTTACAAACTCAAATTCTGACCTATAAAACTTGTTTTAAAATCCATAGAGGTATTGTACTTTAACAAGACCAAAACGGGTAAACACGGAATCAAATTATTTTCAAGCCAAATTCAAGTCATGAAAACTCATTTTTGTACTATAACAAATGAAATTAGACACCACTAGTCAATTTTCTAACCAAGGCAAGTTTTCTTCTATTTTCTCCAACGTAATACTCTACGTTATCAAAATCCTTTTTAAAAATCAACTATTAAAATTTTTCAAACCCTAATTTTGTCAATTTTTGAAACTCACGCATTTTGACCAAGACCTATATTCTCAAAATTCGAACCACCATTTTACCACCATATCGACTCATTAGTAAACTTAAATACATTCTTGTTTTCATAAAAGAAGTGAATTGGTCAAAATTGATTTAATAATTGATTCAATGAGCACCATGATTGTTACTATTTTGAAACCTGATATTTGGAAAAGAAACTACTGTTTACAACTTTCCTTAATTGGAAACTTTACTGTACTTGAAAACTGGTCCTATATGGACACTAATGTTTTACAAAAGCTTGTTATGTCAATGTGCTTAATTGCTATGTGTTTTGGGACTCTCACTGGGTTTAGAAGCTCACCCCATATATTTTCCTTTCCCAGGATTCGAGGTATTAAGTTGAGCGGTGAAGAAAAGTCAAGCCAGTTGAATCCTTTGAATGCTTGATGTAATTTGTCTATTATGATATTGATGACAATGTTTGAAATTTCCCTTGAATTATCGTGGTAAGGATTTGTGGATCAAACCCTGATGGATGTTGGTTGTAAGCTATATTGATCCATTTTAAGGATATATCCTGTTTAACACACCTTAGTCGGATTGATTGCTTGCTTGAGTCCTAGCGAGAGTTGGGCCGGCGGCCGCGGGTCCTATGGTTCGCCTTAGGAAACGTGGGGCCGCCACAATGTTAATCGTGATCCCAAATTTTGATAATTACAAAACAATTGAAGAAATTGATCTAATATTTTTCATTGAGATCTTTAACAGCACAGGTCATCAAGGCAGGAAACCTGTTGAAGAAATTGTTGACTGTCGGATGGACGATACCTTGTATCGAACGTCCTATAAAACTCGAAACTTCAGTATCGGAGGCTAAACTCGACGTATCGGACGTCCGATAGATAGGGTGTGAGGGCCCGGAAAAATTTTTCCTAATCTATTTTAAATGTATTAATTTTTGTAAATAGAATTTTATTTCTTTTAGCATGTATATAAATTATTTTTACCCTAAATTTATCCCGGAGACTTTAATCGAATAAGCGTAGAAATTATTCGGGGTTCTAGATAAAACAAGTACCTAAGAATTGGGGTCAAATTGGAAGCATTTTAGCTTCATGCAATGAAACAACGAGTGGCAACTTCCTTGTGCCATTTGTCAAAAATCTTATAAAAAGACCATTTTACCCCTCATTTTCTAACAATTAACCATGCAACCTTGACCAATATATAAATCAAACCAAGACAAGAAAATCTGATCACTTGCCAATCTGAAATTTCTTTTCCTCCACTTCAGCCGAGAGCTCAAGCTCAATTCCTCCAAAAGTTCATCCTCTCAAACTCATTTCTCCCTCAAGCCTCACTTACCCTCCATCTCAAGATCAACCTAGCCTTAATTCCAGCCCTTACCAACCTATGATCCTGAGCTAGAAGACTAGGAAGTTGAGCCCAATCCTTGCAAGTTTCAGCTTCAACCGAGAGCAAGCTGTTGAGTTGCAGCTGCACTTCTTCAACAAGGAAAAATCCAAGTTAAGCCAAGTAAAAGCTAGGGAAGGAAGCTGTGAGACCCTACACCAAGTACACCAAACAACCAAGGAAATATTTGGAGTTCATTGCTGCCAAAGGGAGGAAACAAACTGGTGGGGAACTAGGAGAATGCCATCTGCTTTGTTTTGATCTTGCCAAACTGAAAACAGGAGGTAAATAATCTAGGAAACTCTTCTAAACACCTAGTAAAACATGGGATAATGCATGCATGTTAACCTTAGGCTTTAAAAGAAGAATTTCTGAGAGCATGCATGTTAGTTTTGAGTAAATCTACCAAGGAAAGTTTCTAGTTGCTGTCCGATGGTTCAAGCCTATATCTTTCCAGGATTTCAGTTGTTTTGGCAGCTTAAAACTTCAGCTTTTGTTGCTTGATTTCATGGATTAGATTGATGAATGTTATATTAAATCATGCACATGGATATTAGATGGTTGTTGATGATGGTTAAGGCTTGAAAGAAAATCCTGCTTGAACTCCCGTAGTGCTGGAAGAAAATTCCAGCAAAGCTGAAGTTTGTAAACATCTCATTTTCTTGCATGATATCTCTGTTTTGAAGCTAAAATTTTGATGACATCTTGTGTGCTCAAAGTATGATAGAAATCTGAGCTTGCATGTTGAATTTTACTGAAAATGAATCAAGTTTCATGGCTGGAATTTAGTTACTGCACTCTTGTAAGCTGTTTTGAGTTTTCAGCCTTGATCCATGGCTTGAATGTGTTGTTTGAGTTGGATAAATGTTTGAAAATGAGCTGGAATCTTGTTGCTAAGTCTCTAACCTACTGCATGAAGAGTTTAAGCATGAGAACTTGCAATTTTAGCTAAGGAAATGACATGCACAAGGCTGTTTTGCAGCTAGCAGATTACTGCTGAAAATTTGATGAAGAACCCCAAAGCTGTTGAGACTTATTTACTGCTTTGTGCTTCTGTTATGACTTGTATCTTATATATATATGTATGCCTGTCAGTTTTGGGTTGAAAATATAAGGTTTTAGGGGAAGAAAGACCAATTTCCTCCAACTATGTACGTTCTGGATTTTTGCAGGACTGCTTGAGCAGTCTGGGGAAAACAAGCACAATTTGATGTAGAAAAATCCAATTTGAGCTCTGTTTGTTGCGTTGGAAACTAAATTCAGAGAAGTTTAAACCCCATAAATTTCAGAGTCTAATTCATTTTTTAAAAATCCCAGTAAATCTTCAAAGTTGGCTGAAATTCAAAACTGTTTTCATTCTCAGGTTTTAAAACAAAACTTTGAACCTATTTCACTCGAGCATTGTATTAAAATGCTGCTTGGCAGCCTATTTTGACTTGATCTTGCATATCTCCAGCTTTTCATGAATGCTTGATGAACTTGAATCACTCGGACCAAAAGTTGGAATCTTGAATTAATGAGCTTGAGCTTGATATTTCACTGCTTTGGTTAATACTTGACTGCCTATTGCTATTCGTGCATGCCTTGATGTTTAACTGATAGTTGATGATGATGACCTAAGGTTTGATTTGCTGGGAACCAAACCAGACCTTTAACCATGTGGCTAAGTATTTAGAATTTCACAAGGTTTGCTCAAAACTTGCATTTTTCCAGAAATCAGTAAGCAAATCGGACCAAAACAGAATGCTTGTATCTCACAATTTCTAAGTCCAAATTAGGTACTATTAGTGGCATTTGAAACTAGACCCAAAGAGCTTCGATTCGGTAACTCACACGCGCCATAACTCATTTTCTACACGCTGTGGCGAACTGATGAATATTGCTGAAAATCAAACCTGCGAATTTTCTAGAAATGATGGTTTCGAAACTTAATGGCCAAATTTGAATGATTTCTGATCTGAATTGTTTTCGATGTTCTCTGAGAAAATAATGAACTATGAATCTAGTTTTTAACGGTTCCAAAATCATGCAATTCGCACGAGTAGAACTCCTGATTCGATTTTTGAAAGAAACTGTGGCAAAACTGGTTTTTACGCGATGCACCTTATGAAACTTTCATTTACAACATTTGGTCATTTGACTAAAACTTTAACTTTTACAAACTCAAATTCAAACATATAAAACTTGTTTTAATCCCGTAGAGGTATTGTTCATTAGCAAGACCAAAACGGGTAAAACGGAATCAAATTATCTCTCAAACCAATTAAAATTATGAAAAACTCGTTTTGTACTATGACAAAAGAACTAAACCTCCGTTAGTCAATTTTCTAACTAAGGCAAACTATTTCTAAATTATTCAAAGGTGATACATTACATTATCAAAACTCTTTTAGTGTATCAATTACTAAATTTGTTAAACCCGAATTTCCCCAAACTCTCGGAACTTACTCATATTTCGATTAAACCTAAATACATCCTTGTTTTTCATAAAAGAAGTGAATTGGTCAAAATTGATTTTTATAATTAGAAATTGATATAGTAATTATGTACCTCAAGACCCGTCGGTGATACAAACGAGAGCTTTGAGACGAAGGATTTCGATTCACCTACTCAACCTTGACCAAACTAAGGTGAGGGTTCCTATTGTTGCTACTTGATCCTTGTTGCTAGGTATTACTTGTTATTGTATGACTGGTTTCTAAATGTGATTTATCGTTGAATGATTGAAACTACGGTTTTATGTAAAGTGAGTTTTATTGCTTAATTTGACTCAACGTGCTTAGGTGGTTTAGTATGTTTTGTTTTTAAAAACAATAAAACTTGTTTTCTTTTCGAGGCTTGAGGTGAAGAGGCTGGCCCCCTCGCCCCTAAAGGCTGGTGCACTCTCCTAAGGGGGCTCGAGGTTGAAATTGATTGTCAGTTGTCCCTCGCCTCTAAAATAATAAACTAAACCACTGTACCTGTGCTTGTGCATGTCAACTGTGCATGACCTATTGGCCGTAGGGATCCCAAACCCTAGAGGCGAGTCGGCCTATTCCGAGCAGGTAGTAGGGCTTGATCGGGTACGTCGACGGACCCTGGGTCCTGTTTAAAGGTTACCTCGAGTGTACACCACCTCCTGATTGTTTGGTTTTCGGATCCGAAGTTGGGTGAAAAGGGGTTGGAGAAAAAAATGATGACAGTCGCAAACTCGCTTTTCTCCTCCCGAGATTGATACTCGTTGATTGTTTGATTGGCGGGCTAAGTGCCACGCTTCCACCTCTAGAGCCGCACCAATCCATTGTTACTGATTCCTGATTGATTGGCTCAATGAGTACCATGATTGTTACTGTTTTGAAACCCGATATTTGGAAAAGAAACTACATTTCGACTTTCCTTAGTTGGAAACTTTACCGTACTTGAAAACTGGTCCTATATGGACATTAATGTTTTACTAAAGCTTGTTATGTCTATGTGCTTAATTGCTATGTGTTTTGGACTCTCTTGGGCTTTAGAAGCTCACCCCATATATTTTTCCTTCCCGAATTTTGGGTTTTAGATCGGTGCGGAGGCGGACGAGACCGATCTAGTCTTTTGAAGTTTGTTTGGTGTAAAATCTTTCCAGTTGATGACTTTTGGGAAACAATTCCTGTGAATTACCTTTTGGATTATTATGTTAAGGGTTGTAGTATGAACTCTGGTGGTTGATTTGATGTATTAAGTTGAACCAATCTCGATGGTTGTATCCTTTAAGATAAACCATGGTTAGAATGAATTTGACCGACCGAGTCTTGGCGAGGCGATACCCTAGGGGAGAGGTGGGGCCGCCGCACAGGGGACCTATCGGACACTTCTTTCGAACACACAACATCCACATCGGACGTCCGAAGATATCCAAGAAATTTTTTAAACTCTCTGGCCGCTTTCGGACGCAAGCCATCGGACGCAAAAACATGTATCGGCCATCTGATCATTTTCATGAAGATTTTCTGAGCTTATTGGTCGCTGTCGGACGCAAAGCCTATTGGACGCAGAATCATCCATCGGCCGTTCGATAAAGAAGGCAACAGCCTATCGGACGCTAGCATCGAACGCACAACAGAGTGTCGGACGTCCGATAGCTCCAACGACTAGTTGACCTTTCAGCTTCTCCTATCCGTTGATCTCAATTTCAAGGCACTTTTTGGTCTCCTATAAATACAAACATTGTATGAAAATCAAAACAACTACTGTACACTTGGATAACAAGTTCTTAGAGTGATTTTAGCTAGAAAATACTCTTTTTGAGTAAGATTTGTTAGTCTTGAGGTGTGAGCTCATTGACAAGCTTTTCAATTGTGAGTGAGTTCATCATTTGTGTAGCTTTGTGAGGGTTTTCAGTAAGAGTGTAAAACTTCCTGACTTGACTAAGTGTAGCTTGGGGCAAGAAGGAAGTGATCCTTCCATTGTACACAAAGTGGATTGAAGTTCATCAAATTGAAAAAGCTTTACTTGAGGAATTTTTCTTCAAGCTCAAGTGGAGCTTGAAAGAAGTTTGGTTTGCTTACTCTCAATCTATTTCTTAGCTCTCTTCTCAAATTTATTGATTGAAATCTCATCTATACTTATTGGTCTTGATTGTCAATTTGCTTGACAAACCTTTTGTGTGCAAAGTTTTATTAAATTTGAAAAATGGGCAATATTTGACTATTTCTTAGTCAACCTAATTCACCCCCCCTCTTAGGTTGTCTTTGGACCTTACAAAAAATCCCTCCATTTAATTGAGTTATAGTTGAGTCAAATGAAGAGAAAACTTTTAAAAATTTTTGCAGTGGTCACTGCACAGCTTTGGCAAATCTACTATATCTTGGTGTAGAAAAATCCAAATTGAGTTCCTCTTATTGCATTTGAAACTAGACTCAGAGTACTTTGAACCATGTAAATTTCAGATTTTTCCTAAATTTCTACAAGTCCCAGTAATTCTGCAAATTTTATTAAAATGTCTGTCTGTTCTGTTTTGTACCAGAAAGAGCTACGATTTGGGGCTCTGTTTTGACTGACTTGTGAACTGATTCTTACAAAAGTGTCTTTTGGACAATTGTAGTATTTCGAACCTAGTTCCAATGGTATAAAGTTTATGAAATTTGGACTTACGAAACTCAAGATATCGTCTTTCAAACAGTGTTGCACAAAATTGAAAAAATATTACTTTAAAACCAAGTAGTCCTTTTAGACCCTAAATTTACTTTTCAAATGTTGATGCGTTTAAGATTTATTTCTTGGCTGGAAACAAGATCTCTCATGGCCTTAATCTCTCACTTTGAATGTTGATCTCCGACGGTTTTAACTCATTTCCTTGTGCTAGCTCTTAATCTCAACATATACACTTACATTTGGGTGAAACCATCAATTCTTGGACATAATGGCCATTTTCTTTCATTTTTATCCTTGTTGGACTTTTGTGAAATTTCTTCTTACCTTTCATCTAAAATACTCCTTATCTCTAGTTATGAAGTGAGAAGACCTTAAGCACCTCTTTAAGTATTGCATTAATTGGTTAAGTGAGTGATTTTTCTTCCTTGTTGGATAAGTGACTTATAGTATGCATGAGTGATGGTTTAAGGAGGAAATTTGACTAGAAATGGTTTACAATAGGTGATCAAACTTGAATCCACAATTCCCTCCAAGCCAATTTCAAAATTCTCTCCAAAAAAATTCCAGTAAGAAATCAGCCGCCCACTCTCCCCTTTTTCCATGGCTGCCACTTGTCGAAATTGTGCTGAAAAATCTGGCAGCTTAAGCATGCCATTCTTCCCTCCAACCGGCAGCATGATGAACTTGGAGCAAGCAGATTTTCAGATTTCATTAGCCAAAGCTAATGATGGCCACCATCCTTCATGCCCAATGCATGAAAGGATTATGCCATTTGGCTTTCATTTCAGCAAATTATGCTCACTTGAGCAAGGAATTTCAGATTCCTTCTCTCCTCTCAAGGCTGTCCGAAATTTCCCCTCAGATTTTATCTTCCATCCCTTTTCCACTCACTCCAAATCACTCTCACACATTCACTTCAGAAATTTTCCCTCCATCACTTGTCCTTTTTCTTGACCAATCAAGCCTTACACCAAGAGTCAATCTTGGCTACAAGCTACTGGAAACAAGCTTAAAAATCTGGAAGAGCAAAGCTAGTCATCTTCCATCCTAATCTAGGGCAAGCAAGAGGTAAACTCTATCCACTTTTGTAAACCTCCTAGATAGCTTGGAGCTCTTCTCCTTAGTTTATTTCATTTTCTTGTAGCTGGAAACCAGACTTGATTCAACCCCAAGCAGCCATTGTTCATCCGTTTCTTGATTAACAACATGGGTAAGCTGTAGCATCTTGTACAAGTTTCTTCCGCAGCCTAGTTATTCCATTCTTAGCATGTTTCTTTTCTTGTAGCTGGAAATCGGACTTCATTAGCTCAAACACACCACTTGTGCATTTGTTCTTGAGACCGGTTGGAGGTAGGAATTCATTTTACACCCCCTTTAACATAAAGAAGCTGTTTTACCTTCTAAAGATATCATCTTGCTTCCTAAAACTGCCATGCATGTACTAGTGGACTTGAAATCTTGCTTGCATGCATATACTTCCTTGTTATATTGCTGGAAATCTAGTGGACTGATAAGGAACATCATTCTTGATGTCCCTAAGCTGACCGAAGCTTTAAATCATAGATTTGTTCTACTTACTCCATGCATGATGATCGAATATGGCCGGACCTTTTCCTTGTGTTTAGTTGTGGTTTGATAACCTTGATTTCTTGCTGTTTTGAACGGATGTGGGCTGAAGCACTTTGCCCTACTCCATCCGAAGCTTCTCTTATTGATAACATGTTGAAATCAACTCATGCATGTGCCATGTTCCACTTGGTTGATGGGGCTTTAGTTAAAAGTTTGCATGGATAAAATGTTTTAACAAAACCAAGCTTGAGTTATTCATTTACTCGTTTGAAAGTTAAAAATTTATTTTCCTTGCATGAGACCCTCTCCGTCAGTTTAAGCGCTGGATATATATAATGACTTAAAAATTTAGTTTATGAATGAAAAGATGATTTTGCAACAAGATGGAAAAATAAGAGGAAAAACCGGTTCTTGGTGACTCCCTAACTTGGAAATTGGTTGGTTGAAAAACTTGATCGATTTTGAGCTTATGCATGAATCTTTGAGTTGTTACATGAATGTATCACGTGCTAAAAGTCCCGCTTAGCATACTGGAAATCAAACCAAACCTTTAACCGCGTAGCTACATGGTTGAAAATTTCACGAAGTTGCTCAAACTATATTTTTCCAAGAAATCAGTGGGCAAATCGAACTAAAATAGAATGCTTGTAACTCACTGTTTATAACTCCAAATCACGTGCCGTCAGTGGCATTCGAAACTAGACCCAAAGAGCTTCGTTTTGGTACATTACACACCCCGTAACTCATTTTCTACACGCCATGGCAAACTAATGAACATCGCTCAAAACCAAATCTGCAAAATTCTTAAAATGAAAATCTTGAATGTTAATGGCCGCCAAACTTGACCGATTTCTAAAATGATTTTTGGCTTTGGTGTTTTCTGAGAAAATAAAGAGCTATGAATCTAGTCTTCAACGATTCCAAAATCGTACGATTTGCATAAGTAAAACTTCCGATTTGAATTTTGAAAGAAACTATGGTAGATTAGCTTTGGCCATGAAACCATAAGAACTTCATATTTTCAAATTTGGTTGTTTGACCAAAACCCTAACTTTCACTATTTCAATTTTGGTATGTAAAATTTGTTTCAAATATGTAAAACAAAATCAAATTGTTTTCAAACCAAAGCCACGAAAGTTTATTTTGTACTACAACAAATAAATTTAAACACCGTTAGTTGATTTTTCTAACCAAGCAAACCTTCTTCCGAATTTCCCAACGTAATACGCTACGTTATCCAAATCCTTTTAAACATCAACTATTGAAATTGTTCCAACCCTAATTTTGTCAATTTTTGAAACTCACGCATTTTGACCAAGACCTATATTCTCGAAATTAGACCCACCGTTTTACCACCATATCGACTCATTAGTAAACTTAAATACATTCTTGTTTTCATAAAAGCAGTGAATTGGTCAAAATTGATTTAATAATTAAAAGTTGATATAGTAATTATGTACCTCAGGACCCGTCGGTGATACAAACGAGGGCATTGAGACAGAGGATTACGACTCACCTACTCAACCTTGACCAAACTGAGGTGAGGGTTCCTATTTGTTGCTAATTGATCCTTGTTTGCTATGTGCTACTTCTTGTTGATTGATACCTGTTTACCAAATGTGATTATTATTTGAATAAATAAAACTAGGGTTTTATGAAAAGTAAGTTGTTATTATTTATCTTGACTCAAACTTGTTATGTGGTTTAGTACGTTTTGTTTTAAGAAAATAATAAAACTTGTTTTCCTTTCGAGGCTTGAGGTGAAGAGGCTGGCTTTCAAGGGCCCCTCGCTCCTAAAGGCTGGTGTATACTTTATTACACTCTCTTAAGGGGGCTCGTAGGTTGAAATTTATTGTCAGTTGTCCCTTGCCTCTAAAAACAAAAACTAAACCACTGTAATTGTACCTGTGTGTGTCAACTGCGCATGACAATTGTTTGGGATCCCAAACCCCAGAAGCGAGTTGGCCTATTCTAAGCCAGCAGTAGGGCTTGGTCGGGTACGTCGACGAACCTTGAGTCCTGTTTAAAGGTTACCTCGAGTGTACACCACCTCCTGCTTGTTTGGTTTTCGGGCCCGAAGTTGGGTGTAAGGGGTTGGAGAATGGGAAAAGAAAAGATTGACCAGAGTACTGCAGACTCTGTACTGACTGGCTCGATGAGCACTGTATCCTCCTGTGATTGCTACTGTTTAAATGGCTCAATGAGCACCATGACTTTCCACCGTGATTGTTACTGTTTCTTAAACCTGTTATGTGGAAAAGAATTTACTGATTCACAACTTTCCTTAAATGGAAATTTACCATATTTGAAACTGGTCTTATACGGACATTACTGTTTTCAAAAGCTTGTTATGCCTATGTGCTTAGTTGTTATGTGTTTAGGACTCTCACTGGGATTAGAAGCTCACCCCATATATTTTTCCCTTCCCAGGATTCCAGGTATTAAGTTGAGTGCTGAAGGAAGTACAAGCCAATTGAATCTTTTGAATGATTGATGTAATTTTGTATCTATTATGATGTTGATGAATGTTTGAAATTTCCTTTGAATTATTGTGGTAAGGGTCTGTGGATCGAACCCTGATGGATGTTGGGTTATAAGTTATGCTGATTTATTTTAAGGTTATATCCTATTTAACAAACCCTAGTTGAATTGATTGCTTGACCAAGTCCTGGCGAGAACTGGACCGGCGGCCGCGGGTCCTAGGGTTCACCTTGGGAAACGTGGGGCCACTACACTCGAGTATTACCACTAGGTGTTATAAGGAGGAGAAGGGCTAAGTGACTGATAAGACGGACTGCAACTGCTCCCAATAAACCTCGTATCCTTTCACTGAGTATATTTCTTTATTTTATATGTTTTATAAATTTTATGCTCCCCAACTGATTTATATTGAATTATTGAGTGTTCAACTGTCATATTGCTTCACTGCTACTATGAGATTGCAGGATATTAGGATCGTTCACTTAGCTTTTAGCTCATTCCTTCTAACTTTGTTTTTCCTTAGCAGGGTTTGAGAATGAGAGCCTCCAAGGATTGCACTACGTTGTTTGGTTTGGAGACTTTAATCTTGTATTTTGATGTAATTCTTGTATTTTTTTTGATTGTACCTAAGAAATTCGGAATGGATAATCTTTTGTAATTGTAACTGTAATCTAGATGGTTGTGATTCTCTAATGAAGGTTTAAGGTTTAAACGTTTAAACGTTGTATTGGACTGGAAGATTAAGGTTATCCTATTATTCTAAAGTACTTGCTCGCTAATGAATCGTAGATTGTAGTGAGTCCCGACGAAAGTTGGGCAGGCGGCCAGCCGATACTTTAGGATTTGCCCTAGGGAGAAGTGAGGTCGTTACATGATAACTATTACATATCTAATCTTTCTTGTATCTTGACTAGTTCTCAATTTGATAGTTTGGTAACCAAAAAAATAAAGTGATTGTAAATTATATAGTTTTTTAGAAAATTGAACTTAATTTTTTTTTAAATTCTAACAGTAAAAATATGACTAAAGTAAACAATTTAAGAAAAATGTAAGTTATGTGTCAATAACTTTTTCATAAATATAAAAAAGAACCACTAAAAAATATTAATTGCATAACAAATAACATACACTACCTATACTAAAGGTATTTTTTGAAATTCAACAACACATTTGAGCACCAATGTACTATAAATTTCACAACAAGAGTACAGTTTGAGCATCTTATTCCATATCACTATCTGAAATTTTGTCCAAGTCAATTTCATTGTCATCATAATAATCATCAAGTGTGTCATCATCCTCACTATCATCTTCTTTCCTTTCTATCTCATGTTTTTTTTAAGAAACATGATGCTCAAGCTTTTGTCTTACTTCATCATCATCCACATCAACATCTTTCCTAATTAGTGAACCTAGCTCACCAATTTCATCAACAACTGGTGCACTAAATGATTCATCTTCTTGATAGGTATCCACATGAATTGGCTGACAATCATCTAGTAGATTGTCTTTAGATGCATTGAATAAAGATGGATCAAATAAATGTCGATGACAAACTTTCTATGCAACATGCCAATCCCCTCTCAATTTTGTATCCTATATACAGAAAACCTGCGTAGGTTGTGTAGCAAGGATATAGGGATCACTTTCATACCACTTTTGATGTGAGCACAGGGATGGATCACCAAGACATGCTTCTGTAGACACCAAATTTTGACTATTTCTTTTGTTTTCCTATGTTTTTTATCTATTAATGTTTAGTTATTTATCTTTGATTTTTCTAACATATTTTTCTCATTTTGTAGGTTTTTCTTTAAAAAAAAAAAAAAGAGTCAAAAACGCGGACCAGTTACGCGGATGAGTCCGCGTAACCTGATCAGAAACGAAAAAAAATGACGCGCGGATTCTTCCAAGAACTCGGATCATCCTTTTCCAGCTGTAGTTTCCGATGCTTGAACGATAAGAAACCTATTTAAACATTCCCCAACTCACCCCTAATCCCTAACAACTCATCTAACGTTCAAGATTAGCTCACCTCATCCCAAGAACATCAAAACCCTTAGTTCTAGGTTTAGTGGCTATAAATAGCCTAGATTAGGGTTTAACAAAGGGGTTGGAAATCTGAGAGAAAAAGAGGCAATTAGGAGAGTTTTGAGAGAGAAAAAAGCAGAGAAAAACGGCTGGGAATTAGAGAGGAAAAAGGAAAAGAAAGAAGAAAAGAAAAGCTAGGGTTTCACACTTGAGGAGATTATTCTTGAAATTTCTGGCCCCTTCTCTTGTTTAGATTCAAAGTTTCCGATTCAGGTAACATCCTTCTACTCTATTTACTGTTTTTTGATCATAAAATTATCTGAGATTTGGACCTTTTGGTGGAACCAAGGTCTTGAATAGTTTTTCTTTTAGTTTGGGATATTTGATGATGATTATCAGTTGTTATATGAGCATGTTGTGTTTATAAAGCCTTGGTAAGGCTAGTAGATCTGTTTTACGTTTAAAATCGGGCGTTTGATGCTTATGATGATCTTTGTGATTCCCCGAGAAATTTCTGGAAAAATGTTCTTCCGCGTTTTGAAGATGTGAAGAAAGCGCGGACTACTGCTTGATGACTTAGTAAGCGTTCCGCTTGAATGTTTGAAGATGTGAAGAAACGCGGACCACTTGCGTGGACTACGCCAGCGCTTTCTGTTTGAATGTTTGAAGATATAAAGCGCTGAGTAGTTCTTGAGCCGATCGCGTAACTACCAGCGTTCTAACGAGTTCTTTCCTTACCCCTTGTTGTCCATTTGATGATGCTAATGCTTATGATTTGATCTTTGTGGGTTTAGCTTGTTTTGACATGATCTGAATAATGATGTTTGATGGTTTGAATGGATCCCCTTGCCTCTGAATATTTCGTTTGTGTTGTTGTCTGAAAAACTGGAAGCAATCTTCCTGATATTTTGAAGATGGGAAGAGACGGGTGAGTCAGCGTTCGGTCAGCGTTTCAATTTTGATTTTGCACATAGCACGGACTATGTTACGCTGATCCGCGTTTGATCCGCCAACCTCTACATTTCGTATTATGTTGTTTCCTGCTCTTTTGTTCCAGAATCTTACTCTATTTCCTAGTATTATCTGTTTTCTTGTAGAATCTGTTTAGATACCCTTTCTTTGAATTTTTGATTGGTTTTCCTTTAAATTGGTACCTTGATCCCTTTTGTTCACATTGAGTCTTAGATAACCATTCCCATCATCTAAGGATTCAATTAAGGCATCACATCAAGGGATGGTAACTTCTTTACCCTATTATGTGCTCATTATGTGTTTTTGCATGATTTTGCATGTTTTAAATTAAGTTTTCCTTTGCTTTTATTCATGTCTAGTTTTTATTTATGTCATTTAATTTTTGAGTGAATCATTTGGAGGCCTTGGATGCCAAGTTGTAATAGATAGGTTTAATTTGGCGAAAAGTGTATTTATTCTAGAAGATGTAATAGTTAGATTATTTTTTCGAATTTTTCCCCTTAGAATGTATTTAGGTTCCCCAATGTAATAATTAGGTTTTATATGCTTATTTTGCATGCTTGCATGATTATGTGTTTATTTGCTTTCCTAGGGCCTTGCATCTAGACATTATGCCTATGTGTTACGTGTTTATGTGTTTTGTGTGTTTACTTGCTTTATTATCATGTCTACATGTTTATTGTGTAAATATATTGGCGTCACCACACTAGTCCAAGCGCTAGTTGTGGCCTTCCTTCGATTTCTCACTAATCAATGTTAGTGAGAACCTTTTGAAGAGGGCTAGTCCAATGCTAGACCCTTAAACGCCATTCATGCATTAGATACAAATTTCACACACTTTTCCCTTTTAGTGTTTTCTTTCCCATTTTGCATGTCACTATTATCCCATCCCGTATGTGAAACATCTCATTTAGTTTTCTTTTTATTAGACTAGTACATTTAAGGCATCACCCTTGGAATTAGGGAAAAGAGCGAGTATGGCTTCCTAGCCTTAGCACGCTTTTATTTCCTTCTATGAAAAGGAAGAATCAAAGTCACGAATTTAGTTCCCCGCACCCATTATGTTGCATTATCCCTCTTTAGGACATACATGTGCATTATTTTAAACTCTATCAAATTTATTCTTTAAAAAAATCAACTTTTTCCTTCATGTTTTAGCAATTCAAAATCAAAAAACCATTTTTGTCAAAATTGCATCTTTTTGGAAATTCAAGTTCCTTTTTGCATTTAGAATTGATCTTTTCAAAAACCCAACTTCTTTTCTCTTGATATTTTATAAAGATTGCATTTTGAAAACCCTACTTTCCGTTTGTTGAGGTCTCATCATTTGCATTATTAGTGACCTCCTCGAGGGATCAAAATTGGATGACACAACTAATGTGATCAATTCAATCACACCTCAAGGAGACATTTGCCCCTCTCGATCCAACATTAGGTTTAGGTTTTGCATCCATAGACAACATCAAATGTGATAAATTTTAAAGTTAGAAAATAAGAAAATTTTCAACTAAATCTTGCAACTAGCTTTGGCTAGGTTAGAAGGTGCCTTAGAGGCGAGTAACATCAATCTTTGCCTTCCTTCTTTCGTGACCCAGAACCTTTTCTCTAGTTTTCAAAGACAGGAGTCGTCTAAAGGGTTTTCTTTGTTTATTTTCATTAATTAAAATCTTTTGGGTGACTTGGTACACCTAAACTCCATACCAAGTGCGACTCAAACTTTTTCTAAAACCAGACTTTTGTTTTTGGTCCAAACATTAGCATTTTGTAGTCCAGCTGACCCTTTCCCTTTCTCTTTTCAAAATCAAATCTTTCCCTCTTTCTTCCTTCATCAAAATGGGTAGCGGACTTGGCGACTCAATTTCCTAAGAGGTCCGACACTTGATTTAGTTGACTATTTAGTTTTCTAACTTTCTTATATATCACATTTGGATGTTTTAGGTTGCATTCCTTTTTTCTCTTTTAGGGTTTTCCGTTACAATGTCGCTCCCCACACATCAGCATGATGAATGAATTATTGTTTATTTATTTACTTGTACGCGCCTTACATTGGGGTGGGTATGCATCTACCCTAGAAACCTCGAAAATGCTTGATGTTTGAATCCTCCTCTCAAGGGAATCACTTTCATCGTGCATATGTATTTTACTTTGACCCTACTTTTTTTACTTTTGGTGGCTTGTCCGCCACTCTTCCTATTAGGATTAGGATCGATCCACTTGGACATGTGGCCGTGTACGGCGTGCGTAGCAATGTCTAGGGGATCACTCAACCACCGACTTGGGGCATTTGGATTGATGACCTTTTGCCTTTTGGTCTGAAGGTTTGGGAGCCTGTAACCTTTATCGAGTCTAGATGCATCCATATTAGAATTGCCTAGGGGAGAGTCTACCTTACCCTATTAAGGATCACTAGACACGAGAGGAGGGATTTCACCCCTCTTTATTTTTGTGCAATTTGTTGCTTCAACGTGTTATGTGATATCTGTTGATTAAACTAACTTTTTGTTGTCTTCCCTTTTCTTGCATTTCACAAACTATAGAAAATAAGAGTCTTGGCGCTCTTTTTAAGACAAACCATCCTTCTAGATAGGCTATTACCGCGTTTGAATTTATGTTCATTGCATTCAAGTTGTAATTGCATATCACTTTTAGGCTTACCAGCATTCAAATGGGGCTCCTATAGGCCATGTTTCATTGTGCATCTTTACTTGCTTTAATAACTGGCATCATGCATAAACCATAGAGGGAATGCGCATGGGAATCCCATGTTAGGAATAAACCATCCTTGTGTCTGGATATATAATCCAATGAGACTTGCATGTTTATGTTTTAGTAACATCAAAGGGGTAGTGCACAAGGTAGGTAGGGCCGATCCTTCCATAATGGCACCAAAGATATGGGTGACCTTCACATGCTAGAATATAAACCTCTAGTAATCATTTTTTGGCCATTTATCAAAGTGGTAAAATCCCATGCATAAGGACACTAAATCAAAAAAGGTCACAAATAATTTCTCATTGTTGAGATAATGATTTTATCAAGGCCAAATCTTGATTTTAGAGGGCTTATGAGCTAGTGTGTTGCAAATAAAATGGAGATGTGGAGTTACAAGCAAACAATAAACACAGTCGACTTTTGGGTAGACTATCGATCCCGTCCAATCCATCCGATCCATATTTCCCTCAATGACAAGTCAAGGCACTACAATTCCTTTGAGAATAATCCTTTTCATGCCAAATTGACCTTTAACCTCTCTTCACATATCAATTAAAGTAATAAATCCATTCGGACTTTGTCCGCGTGATACATCAAGGATCACATATTCTTTTGGTCAATCCTCTAGATTGTTTTACTAATCGCATATCAGCGAAGTGATCGGACCCATCAGGTATTGTATGATGCGTACCCTAGAGGATTGCATTTTTCATACTAGACCTACCCTTGGCATAAAAAGGCCCCCCTCTAGGACATGCATCCGAATTATATAAGCAATCACTAACTTCGTTCTTTTTCTTTTTTTTTCAAATAAATCTCTGCAGCTCCCTTTTGGAAATAAGCTCCTAAAGTGTTTCGTTTCCCATTCAGGTACTTTAAAAATAGCTTCATACAGAAGCCCCATCGTTACCCGTTCTAAAAGCAAAAACTCAAAGCAGCCCGTAAGCATGAGTTCTGCACCAGAAGGTTCGGATAGGAATGCTTTGGTCACCAGCGATTTTGCTACCTTGAGGGAGCTCAGTTAAGTGAAGTCTTGGGAAGGTTTAATGAGATGAGTGCCGAGATGGCCGCGCAAAGGCGTGTAATTGATCAGTTGGTGGCCAACAGTAGTTGAGGTGGTACCTCGAATGACCATGAACGTGTTGTTAGCATTCCCCCGCTGACAAGTAATCCATCCCTTTTCTCGACCAATATTCAAACCACTCTTGTTCCACCTATTTCTAACCTTCATGAGATTACTTTTTCCCACCACAACACTGGTTTTTCATACACTCACCCTGATTATACCTTGTTGAGCCCAACTAAAAGAACAAACCCTCATACTCAACCTCAGATCACTCTAAACATGCCTCCTCATGCTCCAGAGCCTCAATACCATACCACGGAACCTTTTGTGTGGGATCTGACTTCCCAAGGAAAACCGGCAGTGGATGACCTTGTTGCGCCAGTCGACAAACATTTGCTGAAAAGGTTGGATAAATTTGATGAATTCATAAGGAAGAACCAAGGTCCGAACCAACATGGTGAATTGGATTATGATGATCTGTGTCTATTTCCTGACGTCCAACTACCTATGGGTTTTAAGACCCCTAAGTTCAGCAAATATGATGGTACTGGGAACCCTAAGACGCACCTTAAAATGTTTGCCAACAAGCTTGGTAAACCAGTGGATGATGAGAACTTGCCTATCGTCACGTTTCCAGAGCCTAGAAGGAGATGCTTTGGACTGGTACTTTCGAACCGAAATCTCAAGAGATCAAAACTTGGTTGGATTTGTCAACAGCTTTTGTGGCGATCAGAATACAATTGTGAGTTGGCACCGACACGAACAACATTGGAAGAGTCAAAGGAGACCCTCGAGAGGATCACAAGTCATATGCCAAGAGATGGAGAAAGTTGGTACGCTAAGGTTGAAGCCTCCATGTGAGGAAGAAGATGTTGTTACTTTTCATCAAGACACGTGACCGTATTTTGAAGAGATTTTTGAATGGCTGGGAGTTCTTTTGCTACAATTGTCAATAAGCTGGAGGAGTATGATGAATTTGTTAAATCAGGGGAAAAGAGTGTCAATGTGACCGAAGCGACAATTGGAAACATTACAAGGGCAAAATGGCGGTGGGAGGAAGCTCCCGTTTAGAAAGAATAAAGGAGAAGCTTCTTTTGTGTGGGATCAAAACCATAGCACAGAACTGAGACCACCACCAATCAAACTCATACTTACCATATCCCTACCATCAGTCTGTTTTCACTTTGCCATGTGCCAGCCTATTCATTTGGACCCCCATTTTGTTTTCAACTTCCCAACCTATCTCTACCCGGTCAAAACTATGTTCCTAGACCTGCTCTAAAATCACTCCAAAATTCTTTCCGCCTAATGAAATGTAAAATCAGAAAACCTTCAACTTTCACCGTCTGGTCAGCCATTACAGTTGACTAGTCATGAAGGCGGTTGAAGGCCGCTGGGAAAATTAGCACTGTCCCTCCCAAACTGTATCCCCGAGGACCCCCTGCTGGGTATGATCCCCATGCCATCTGGCAGCACCATTACGGAAGCCAGGGTCATTCGACGACTAATTGTTGGGCCTTGAAGCATAGAATTCAAGACATGGTGGATGCCGGGGATATAGTTTTGAAAAGAAAGAATGAGCAAGGGCCGAACGTCAATAAAAACCCTCTTCTAGAGCATAAAAATACCGTTGGAGTGATTAGTATGGAGGAGGAAATTGTTGACCATGCTCAGTTCATTAAAGAAGAAGATGAGGATGGTGGTGGATCATTTAAGGAAAGGTCTGATGATGATATAGAGACAAGGTTATCTCAAGCTGTTTGTGGGGTCACTTATGACACCGATCCTATGGAGAATGTGGAGTTTCCGATTCCTCAAAAGGCCATTACAAGAATTGGGTTGCGATTGCACTTTTGCTTCGAGGAGGTTTTTGGCAATGTCGAGGGGTTGTCCTTGAAAAATGAATCATGTTTTTGATGTCAATCATTTCTTCAAAACAATGCACTTGTTATTTCTTTTTTGATTGTTTTAAAATTATGTTTTTTAATTATGCTTCCATGGTATTATCATTATCTTGCTCTTTGCCAAATGAAATGGAATTTCTCCTTTTGCCCTTAGTTGGTCCACTCATTTTAATTTTTAGCGCATTTATTTTCTTTGCTCTTGAATGATCATGAATAAAAACCTTTGACATTGGACATCATTTGGAATTTGATGGGGAAAATTGATATCTCATGAACTTGGATATCATCATTTGCAAGATGATTGAAACACACCGAGAGATTGGCATGAAACTACCACTTTGGCATGAATAATTACAATCAGGGGATTTCTACTAAAGGGCAGCCTCACTCTCTCATGTATGGGATGGAAATGGTATTATCTGCTGAAGTTGAAATCCCATCTTTGCACATTCTAATGGAAGTTCAGTTGAAGAAGTTGAATGGGTCAAGAGGACAACGTCCACGAACAACCGGTATCTTTGATCGATGAAGAAGGTTGATGCCATTTGTCATGAGCAATACCAGTGAGGAAGGATAACAGGCTCGGGCTTATAACAAGAAAGTTAGACCTGCCCAGCAGTTTGAAGTGGGAGACAAGGTTTTGAAACAAATCCTTAGATATAAGAAGAGGCTAAGGAAATTTGTTCCGGTGGGCAGAGGGCCGTTCATTATTCAAAGATGCTACCCGGGGAGCATTGGTTCTCATGGAGGTGGATGGACAAATCTTTCCTCAACCAATGCAGTTGGATATGTGTAAAGATTTTTCATATTATGATTGAGCAAGGTTTCTTGAGAAATTTTTTGCAAAATTTGGTGGTGCAAAAGCCGACCTTCTTTTTCTTCGTTTAAAATTTCAATCTCCAGGTTCTCCCATTTGAGCCTATGAAAGAGCAGTTAATTATTTAGCAAACTCCCTTTGAGAATCACAAACCCCTGGAGGGCAATTTTGTATTTTAAAAAAAAACATTTAAGGGAAAAAGAGGGACAAGCGGGGCAATTTTTGTATTTAAAAAAAATTCAAGTCTAAACCCTGTCTACTACGCTTTACCAAAACCCCTTGCAAAAAAGCCTAGTGTTATAGACCCCACCTTTTGCAAAAATTTCGGAAAGAACTTTCTCAATCAAAAGGCAAATGATGCAAATACATTCTATCAATTTTTGTCGAGAGGGATTGTCTCTTGATGCCACCATTTTAACAAACATGTTTAAATTGCCGAAATTGGGGTTTAAATCTGTCTATTTCACTATCGATCCAACTTTTCGTATGAAAGGGTACTGAAGGCAAGCTTTGAAAAAGCAACGATGCAAGCCGAAGGAAAGTTCATGGGACAAGGGAAGTCGGTGATTACGTTTACTGGGTTTACCTTATATCAAACATTCCATTGTCCAAGGCGAGATGATATCCAAAGGGGTTCGACTTTTGTGTTAAATCTTTCCTAGCATTTGGCTTTATTGATTTAAAATGTCATGTTTATCATTAGTTCTATGGTCATGATGTCCTTTTAAAATAAAATTGTTTCATTGCACAAACTTTTATAGCCCACATTTTCATCAAGGGCATTTTAAAGATCTAGGACAATCCTCTGATTACCATGAAGGTATGGGTGATATGGATTCAAAATGGCGGAGCGAACAGTCCGCAGTCGAACAAAGGAATTCAGTTGACACCGCTCGCCGGCGTCAAGAACTCATGTTTACAGACTATTTTGAGACAAAAGGGGAAGCGATTGTGGCGTTATTATTATTTTGCACCATTTCTTTTCTTTTGCAGAGAAGCGGGGACAAGTGACGTCGATCGGGTCAACTTCAGGGAGACCGCTTCATTTTGAGTCATGTAAGGCTACGTATGATTAAATCATTTTGAAGATTGATTAATTGCAAAATTGAGGAAGGACAAGTGCCTTAAAATTTGGAAACGGGTTTTACCCTACTAGGTGTTATAACTCACGGTCTTTCAAATTCACTTTCGCCGAAATGTGGCGTTCGCCGACATTCGATCTAAGCTTGACCTGTCAAGAGGCCACCGGAGGCGATGGGCCCGAAGTTGGGTCGATAAACCCGCGATTCGCAGTTTATTCCATTCTTACTTTATTTTTTGTGTTTGATCTTGTGTCCTGTTTTTAGACATAGGTTTAACTGTTAAATACTTTTGATTCATTTGTCGCTTGCATCCAGAATGTCAATATATTTGTTTAAATTGGGCTCTTATGTGCTTATTTATGTTATGAAAAAAAAACTTTGTCGAATTGCACATTTCCCCTGGACAAATTGATTTGTTTTTCAAATTTGATTTAAAAGGTGTGCAAATGTCCAATTTTGGTTGCAATTGCTTTTCAACCTTCAAATAAAGCCGGTGTGATGTGAAAAATCCTTTTCATCTTACTCGGAAATAATTGTTATGTGATTAGACATTGGCATTTTAGAAGTATGTTTTGTAAAATAGGGAAAATTATGCCTCAAGATTTTTTCCTATTGAATGAGATTTCTTCTTTGACTATTGATTTACAAGAAAATGATTGATATTTGTTGGCAAATGATCCTTTTCAATTGATATAAAAAAAAGAAAAGAAAAAGAAAGAAAGAAAGAAAGAACAAAGCGAAAAGCAAAAGTGAGAACCAAAGTTCTACTCAATGATTCTAGTACTAAATGTAACCGGAGGTTTAGCATCTACAAATGTTAACTTCAGCGTAAAGCAGTTAGTTACAGAGGTATGCAAAGCAGTTTGAAAAAGTAAAATGTTGTTGAGTAACCAGGGATCTTCACCTAAAAGTGATTGATTTTCGTCACAAACGACATCTTTACTATTTGAGCAAGAATGCATATGTCAGTATGAGTCTTCACCTAAAAGTGTTGATTTTCGTCAAAAGACATTTTTTGATTTGAATAAAAGATGTGTTTAGGTAAATCCTTTTATTAGTAAAACTGAAAATATGGAAAAGGCAAGATTGAATTGACTATATGAGTCGGTTGATTGCAAAATTTGGTGAAAGTGAGAAATCAAGCTTGAATTGTTAAAATTGAGGTATAATTGTCTTTCTTTTACTTAACATTATGAATTGCCGATGCAAATTGAATAATTGCATAATAATGTTTTTGCATGAGGATTTTTATTTTGAGGTACATGGTTTATTTCAATCCCATAGCCTTGTGTTTGATGAATATTTCCTATCACTTGAGAACAAGCAATGCTTCATGCATAAGTATCTCATGAATGTGTTTTATTGCATGGTTTGATACATTTTATTTCGTCATTTTAGTGGCTATAGTTGTGATCTAAGAGTTTTACACTTTATAAAAAGGCATTTTTCCATGGACTAATTGGTTAGTATTTCATGACTTCTGCGGGGTTAACGATTCGATTGACACTGAACAGTGCGTTTGAGAGTGCTCCAATTTTGGATAATGCATTCAAAATTAATTTTGTCTTAAAAAGATTTGCGAGATCAAGACGATGGCAACATATGTGATTTACTCCAACCCCGAGAGGAAAGGGTTCAGATTACCTCTTCAATTTTCAAATCCATCAATTCTTAAAAAAAAAAAGAAAAGAGAAAAGGAAGAAAAAAGAAGGAAAGAAAGAGGAATAAAGAAAAAAAAAAAAAGAAGTCATTGTTCCTATCAAATGCTTGCTCAGTGAAAATCAAAATGCGAATTTGCACTATTCGAGTGCATCATGCGCGCATTCTATGGTTATCTTGTTTGAACAACGTGTTTTATTTTTTCCAGAGTGGCAATCCGCGGCCTATGTTTCATCAGTTATTCAGGCTTAAGATTGGAAATCGAATAGTTTTTGAATCGTGGGGTTTGGGTCAATCCAGGCAGATAGTTTCCCAGTCGATGGGGCTGGATTGAATCCCCTTTGAATGGTTTTTGATAAGATTGGGGTCCAATCCAGCTAGTAGTTTTTAGATGGTAGGGCTTCAAAGGTTGTCCACTTTCAGAATGGTCAATTTGGAAGAATTAGAATTTCGCGAACGCTGCCGACCCTCGCCGAACACCGCCCATCCCTAACTTCCGTTTGGAATTTCACGTTGTTTTGTATGGAATTTCACTTGAACACCTTTATCCTGCTCCAATTTAAATTCATTGGTGAAGATTAGGCCTCCATGGGGCACCCTTCTATCCCACTGTTCAGTTTAAATTACGGTGAGGTCTCAACCTCCAGGCGTTGCTTCTGCATTTCTTCAAATTTAAATTTGTTTGGGTGGGGTTTGCGGTATCCAGCCGTTTCACTTCCTATCCTTTCTTCAAATTTAAATTTGCGTGGTCTGACCTAAATAGGGCACCCTTCATCCTCTTGATATTTAAATTCACATTGATGAGTCTCAACCTCATGGGGCAGCTCTCCCAGTTCTTGATATTTAAGTTTCCTGGTGATCTGACCTCCGCCCGGGGAACGCGGCTTTATCTCCTGGTTCGCATTTATTTCTATTGGTGATACCGACACCGGGCATCCATCTCCGGTTCTCGAATTGCTGGGGACATTTTCCGGAACTGTCATGGGTTTGTTTGGTTGGATAAGTTGAAGGCAGGACTATCTTCGAGGATCGTGAAACTACGGTTGATCTTGTACATTACAGTTTGAAGAATTTGGCAATCTAACATTTCACTGTTTCCTGGCGGACGGACGGATGGGCGTGAGCTGGAACTGGACGGGTTTGGACGCTCTTTGTTTCTATGTTTCTCCCCGTAATGTTTAAGTTTAAACATCTTTGATTTTCTAACATATTTTTCTCATTTGTAGGTTTTCTTAAAAAAGTCAAAAAGCATGGACTCGATTCACAGCGGATGGTCCGTAACCGGTCCGGCGTAACTGTCGGCGAAAAATAGCCTTTAGCGGATTCTTCGAGAACTGGATCATCTTTTTATTTTCCGATGCTGACGATAAAGAACTGCGGCATTCCCAAACTCAACTCTCTAATCCCGCTCATCAGCGTTTAAGATTAGCTCACCTCATCCAAGAACATCAAAACCACTAGTTCTAGGTTTGGTGGCTATAAATAGCAGATTGAGGGTTTAACAAGGGGTTGGAATCTGAGAGAAAGGCAATTAGGAGAGTTTTGAGAGAATTAGAGAGGGAAAAAAGAAAGAAGAAGAAAAGAAAAGCTAGGGTTTCGCGCACCGGGGATGGCTGTATTTCTGGCCTCTTTACTCTTGTTTAAAATTCAAAGCTCCGGTCAGTGTATCCTTCTACTCTATTCTTGTTTTGATCATTAAAATTACAGAGATTTGGACCTTTTGGTGGAACCGTTCTTAGATAGTTTTCTTTTTGGTTGGGATGTTTGATGATGGTGCTCGGTTGTTATATGAACAAACAAGCCTTGGTAAGGCTAGGCAGATCATTTTCGTTTAAATCAGGCGTTTGCGTTACGATGATGGCATTTGTGATTCATTTTACGGAAAAATGTTAACTACGTTTACAGAAGATGTGAAGAAGCGGACTACTAGCGGATGACTTTGGCTGTCTTGTCGCTCCGGCAGATGTTTGAAGATGTGAAAGCCTTGGACCACAGGTGGACTACCGGCAACAAGATTTCTATTCTGTTTGAAGATATGAAGCGGAGTAATGGATTGCCTTGAGCGATGGCCTTCTGGTTTTAACACGACGGTTCTTTTGCAGCACACTGTTGTCCCATTTTGATGATGCTAACATGATTTGATCTTTGTGGGTTTGAACGACATGATCTGATGATGTTTTGACGATATTTTGAATGGATCCCCTTGCCTCACGAATATTCGTTTATTGTTGTTGTACGAAAAACAATTCACTGCGATATTTGAAGACTAGGAAGAGGGCGCTGGGACTGTTGGCGGTGAGTCCGTTACGTTCCTCGAATTTTGATTTTGCATAACCGCGGACTATGTTGCGGCTACGATAAAGCGTTCAATCCAGTAACCTGTTTCTGTGTTATGTTTGCGTTTCACTTTCTTTGTTCGAATCTTACTCTTATTTCCTAATTATCGTTTTCTTGCGGAATCTTGTTTAGTTCTACTCTTTGAATGATTGGTTTTCTTTGATTGTTTTCGATCCCTTTTGTTTGTTAGGTGTAGATAACCATTCCAGTATCTAGGTTCAATTAAGGTACATCATCAAAGGGATGGTAAACTATTAATAATTGCTCATTATATTGTTTTGCATGATTTTGCATGTTTTAATTAAGTTTTCGCTGCTTTTATTCATGTCTAGTTTTATTTATGTCATTTAATTTTTAGTGGATCATTTGGAGGCCTTGGTGCCAAGGTTATGGAATGAGTTTGAATTTGTGAGGTGAAAAGTGTATTTATTCTGAGGTATAATAGTTAGATTAATATTCGAATTTTCCACGGAATGTATTTGGGTTCCATTGCAGTATTAGAACAATACTTATTTTGCATGCTGTGATTATGTGTTGTTACACTTTCAGGACGCATCAGACATTATGCCTATGTGTTCACGTGTTTATGTGTTTTTGTGCGTGTTTGCTTTATTATCGTATACATGTTTGTGTGTAAATATATTGGCGATCTGCAATTAGCGCTAGTTGTAGCCTTCTCCGATTTCTCACTAATCCAATGGTGAGAACTGTAATGAATAGTCAATGCTGATTATAGCATCGATATCATGCGATAAGAATTTTACCACACACTTTTCAACTTTTAGAGTTTTCTTTCCCATTTTGCATGTCACTATTATCCATCCGGGTATGTGAAACATTTCATTTAGTTTTCTTTTTTATTAAAGACTGGTACATTTGACATCACCCTTGGAATTAGGGAAGAAAAAGCGAGTATGACTTCTTAGCAAGCGGTACCGCCTATGAAAAGGAAGAATCAAAGATCAATTTGGTTCAGCACCCATTGTTGCATTATCCCTTCTGGGACACATGTGCTATTTTTTAAACTCTATCAAATTTATTCTTTAAAAAGGTCAACTTTTTCCTTCATGTTTTGTAATTCAGAAATCAAAAAACCATTTTGTCATCTTTTTGGGAAATTCAGGTTCCTTTTTGCATTTAAATTGATCTTTTCAAGAAACTAACTTCTT